>JAXCHO010000016.1:19760000-20360000 GCA_036630365.1 Acanthiza pusilla | reverse complement strand
CAGTTATTTGTGGCAGGAGTGCCTGCCTGGTTTAACGTCCTCTCTGCCCTGCTCTCACCAGCCCAGCCCAGCGCTTGAGGCAGGCTCCATGCTGGTATTTGGACTCAGCCAAAGGAAGGCACTTCCTCATTAAGACATACCCAAATATGGCAATAACATGGAGAGCCAAAAGTAGTAACAGATTTATTATTACCACTATGTGGAAATATTTTTTTTCTCTGTTACTCAATCCAGTTAATTATCCATGCAAAGTAAAGTTATTCCTGGCAGCCACAGAGGCAGAGCTCACTTGGTAATGGCTGGGGATGGAATGGTTGTTATGCAGGAGGAGAAACTAAATAGTTCAGTAAATTAGTCCAAATAGATCCACACTGGGATTGGCCTTTAGAGATTCAAAATACTGAATTCAATGCTTTTAGGCTTATGATACTTTTTATTTAATAGAGAAGTGTCTGATCTGGGACTGCATCATATCCCAAAGACTCTACAAAGAGGTAATTTTTCAGTATGCCCTGAGGGTAACAGGAAGAATTACAGAAAGCGTCAAACCACGCAGCTCCCACAAGCATCCTGCACACTGGACTTTCATTAGAGCAACAAAGCACGAACAGTAAGGAACGCTGGTGGCTCCTGAATACTTGGAAGGGTGCTACAAAGCACAACACTAAGTACTTAAATGGCCCAACACTCTTCTGGAAAAGCACAGGCTGATTTCACTGCGGGGAGTACGAGCTGGGGTGCAGCACTGTCTGTGTCAGCAGCTGCAGCACAGCTCAGCCTGAAGCACCCTGGACCGCGGCTCCCAAGGCATCCTGGAGGCACTCTGCTTGCCCTTGGAGCCCATTTGCCCTAAGAAGTGTGCCCACAATCAAGTTTTACCTCGTGGGAAAAAACAAACAGCAAAAAATGAACACCAAACACAAAATGCCACATTCCCTTTGACAGTTGGAAAGAGGACAAAAAAATGAAGCCATAGAGTGGAAAAAACTCCAAACCTACAGAAAGCAAGAGCTCAAAGTGAAGAAAACCACAGAATTTATTCAAAGTATTTATTTGAACTGTCCACAGGCACAGTGATTGTATAAACACTAAACAACAGGAACATAAATGAACACTATGGGAAAAGAAACTGCTGACATTTTTACTGCAATAAGGACAGACCACCAAGAACATCCTGACTCAAACACCCAGCACTGGTTCCCACACCAGAGCTGTTTGTGTTGGCTCCAGCACCCAGTTCTGACCACAACAGTAAGAACGTGCATTCTGTTCATGTTTGAATAACCCCTGCCAACAAATTGATCCCCCATCAGCCAGACTGTAGGAGACGGTGTGAAATAAATAAGTGTGAGAGAGCAAGAAAGGAAAAAGATACCCAGCACTCCCAGCATCAGTGTTCAGATGGAACTCTTCCCGTTTCCCTTCTTCAGAATGGGTTATTTCTTCCCCTCGAGCCAGGAAAAGCAGAACCTGAAAGGGCATTGGCGAGCACATGTAATGCACATGCAAGGGAGACACGGCTGCCCCAGAAACAGAGATTCCACAGACGGTAACCCAGAGGACAGCCCAAATCAAGAAAATCTCTAAATAAGGTCTGGAAGGCATTTTCGGAAGAAGAGCTGCATTAATTCCAAGTAGGCAATTCCAGCTGTTGGCTGGACCCTTGCCCAGCAGCCTCCTGCCTTCACCTGGCCACCCTGCTAGCCCAGAACCTGCCTCACACAGGGGCCTGCACAGGGACCCACAGCTCCAAACCAGTGCCACTGGCACTCCTCAAATTGCCCAGGGAGCAAACCTGGAATGGAATTGGTCACAAAAAAAAAAAAAAAAATTACATTTCTTCCTAGAAAATACAGCTCCCTTCTCCAGAAGCAGGTCACTTAGCATGGAGGACACCACTGACTGCTGACCATTTTTTTCCGATACCTCCATTCTTTTCCGTCTCACACAGAGCACTGGTTAGGTACATGAGCTCATCAGGATGTATGCACACCATGCCACAAATGCAAAGAAAACAGAGTGAATAATTAAAAATACAGTAAATTTATAATTGTTTTAAACTGCCATGCCCCAGTATAGCCTATTTCCTCAAGAGAGTTCATCCTTTCACTATTTTCAGCCTTCCAAAGACGCTTAATATTAAATGGAACTCTGTACCTTTAGTTGTCATTTTCCATCTTGCACAAGTAAATCTTTTCCACAGCATCTTTTAAAGTTATAAATAAAACACCCAACTATTTTCTTTTTCCCACAGATGAGAACATTAAAACATTGACATTTTAATCTGTTTGATACAAGAATGAGTTGTGTCAGCACACTGCTTCCAGCTACAACAACAGAAAACCCAAGTTTAATTAAAGACAGAGTGGAGAAGCTGCATGGTGGTGTCTAAACCAGGGATGCACAGCAGCCCCTTGCTTGCTCACCATTTTGGGCTCAGGCTCCTCTCTGGGCAAGTGCTGGTCAGGCAAAATGTGATTGAAAAGGAAGGAGAGGGAGGACAAAAATCAAATGTATTTTCTCAGATAGGAGATGCAAAAGGTGAGACCACGCACCTGAGACTTACACCACAAATTTTACCCAGAAAACAGTAACAGCATGGCACAAACAGCCCTACCACAAATGTGCAGCAGAGGCCACTCACAGCCACATTGGCCCTGCAGCTTCAGTGCTGTGGCTGAAAAACATATACCTCCAAGAGTCACACCCACGCTTAGCCTGCGCCTGCTCGTAGTTCCTTATATAAATAAACCCTTACAGCAGCATCAGGACTCCTCACAAGAATGACTTCTCACGGGTGATAGCCCTCAGCAGCCCTTGGATACTTCTGTTGCCAAATCAGGAACCTAACTTTTATTTTTCAGTCTTAGAAGTGGTATAAAAATGAGTGCAGACTTGTTCTGCACCTGACACCTGCCAGGACCCATCAGCAAGGTGAGAATTCTTCTTCCAGATTGAAAGTGTGGTGATCTCACAGTCTTCCTTCTCACTAGGAAAGCCCCAAACACTGAGGCAGTCTCTAGGGTTTCATTACATCACCAAACCAGAGGAGGTGTGTCATATCATTTGTTTAATAATGAACATGTCAAAACCACTACAAACAGGACGACCAAAGGAGTAAGATAAAGTGGTTTTTGCAATAGAAGTGAGACTTATGATTTCTAAGGAGTTCATTTTGTTAGCATTTCGCATCCAGTGTTCCTCTCCAAGTACCTGGAAGTCTGTTGGCAATATGCCTCTTGATTCTCCTTAAACATGTCAGTCCATAGCCTTGTCACTCACTGGCTGAAGAAGAATACTTCTGTGTTTGATCCTGCTCTCTCCCAACTCCAGTTCCAATGTAAAAGGCTAGTCCAGGCTAACTGATATCCCTAAGGCATGAGACAAGGTGAAGGGAATAAAAAGCATAGTGTAAATAGGAACCAAATGGAAAGTGAATATAAAAAAAAAGAAAAAAAAAAAGATGAAAAATACAGTAGCACTGTTACCAATTGCAGTTCCCAAGTTTTGGAAGAGGCAGCCACGAGTGCTGCATTCCCATCGGATAGCACCACCTCTACTGTTTGTACATATACCAAGCACCAACACATGCACCAGCAGCATCTGATGAACACGAAGCATTAAATACCTGTTCATGGGGGACCTTTGAGAGGCTGGAGGTGATTTATACTCCTGCCTTCCTCAGCAGGTGGGCATGTGCCACTGTGTTTCCGTGCCCAGATATGCCCGTATGTGTGTCACCTTCCCAGTTTTTCCTGTGCCATATTCTAAACTTGACACTTGTGAATGTGAATTATGAAGGAGTTTCCAAGAGTGCTTTCTCCCTCTGCTTCCCAAAGCCAAAAAAAAAAAGAAGAAAAAAAGAAAAAAAAGAAAAGAAAGGTCAAGAAAGTCCATGAATCCAAAGCAGAGCCTTCAGGAGTTCTTTCAGGAGATCAGAAGCAGGATTTCACCAGGCAGCTGTAGCTCATTAGATCCGCCACAGAGCGTGAAAGCCACTTGCCAATAGTGCTGCAGACTATTCCTCATGTCAGTCTCCAAGAGGACAGCCCTGACAAGGCCTGAGGGAGCACACTGGGCTGGGCTCTGGGAACAGGCAGGCACGCAGCTGGACGTTCTGTGCTGAATGCAGAGCTGAGCTGCACGGGCAGAGCGATGGCCCAGTTTTCACCCGGAGAGATCAGGGCTTCCTCTAGATTACAAATGGAGAATCTGTCTTGGAAATAAAACCAAGCTGGCACACCCATGATAACCATGCACCTGGCAGAAGCTATTTAATCTTGAAGCTTGTTAATCTGCAGCTGACAGCAAAATAAAATCATTCTGGGACCAGTCAAATAAAAAGGGTCTCTCATTATCCAGTGGTCAGGTTAATCAGAACTACTAGGATGCTGCTCCACAATAAATGCAAGATTAAGGTAAGCAAAAAGGAAATTTGGAAAATACTGGTTTTGTTCCTTTCATTTAACTTCAGCACAAATAAAACCAAAAATAAAGTGTTTTAACCACAGTATATACCTGGATGCACTTGCCCCCCCGAGCATTGGGCTGGCAGATGTTGCAGCTGTGGGTACAGCATCAGGGTTCTAACACAATGTCACCCACTTTAGCTTTTGCAATAATCTAAGGCACTCTAGTAGCTGTTCTCTTCTGCCTTCACTTCCCTCTTCCTTTTTAATGCCTGTAGCAGTTCTGTGGGCAGTTTAGTACCAGTGCCAGTCCCAAGCAGTGTCATGCTCTGGTCACACATAACACAGTGTGGCACCATCGCTCATTGGAGCAGAAACATGGCGAGCTCTGAGGCCTTCACCACCGCGTACCATAACCTATAAATATCCAAATTTCACCCCCAAGTACCCCAGCTCTGACATCCCATCTGCAGCAGTGGCTGGCAAGAGTTGTCAGAAATCCAGATTAACCAGAGCTGATTGCTTCGTTACCGCCTGTAAATCAAACAAACATCACCCCCAAAGCCTCCAGACGCTGGTATAGACTCTGAAGCAATGAAGAGGACTTCACAGAAAGCATTCTCTCTGCATGCCCAAGAATCAATAATCCACTTGTACAGTTCACTTGGATTCTATTTTTAAAACTGTTTTTACAGATTACCAGAGACAACAATTTTCCTCCCTAACGTACACCTTAGAGAAGAGCTTGCAGAAAGTAGTAAAAAACTATTATGAATATACAGTAAATAGCATAAACTCGTCAAATTAGATACTTAATAATTCCTTAGCATTCCAGAGAAGCAGCAGATAATATTTGACAGAGGACATGTACTGCAACAAGGGCAGACTTGTGCCAAGAGCAGAGTTGGACTTTCTGCAGTGTTTTGCTCTCACTGGGATGTGCTCTACACCAAGGGCTGGCACCCCAGCCATGGGGCCAGTTGTCACAGCCAAGAAGCATCAGAGTCCTGGCATGGGAGAGTATTTTAGGAAAACCTTCAAGAATCTGATGTCAAGATACTTTATATGACCCTGTAGACACTTCATTAAAAAGCCAAACTCTACAGCACAGAAGTAGGATTGCTGCTCTTGTACGACTGCATTTTAAAGAGAACCCTTTTCAGGAGGGTAACGGAAAAAAAGACATTTAATAGCAAATTTTATGAGAGAAGGATAAAAACCAGGTAGTTCAACAGTTCCTGAAATCCCAGTGGTGGTCAATAAATCGACTTGTGCTTCACATTATATGAAGAGGCTATACTTAGCAAATCACTGTGTAAGCTGCCTGAATAACAGCAATCCTGCTATCAAGTTTACTTGCAATGAGTCCAACAAAGAAATTAATTTCTTAGGTGACAAGAAAAGGTTATCTAGAACTGAGAAAACACATGAGACAAAAAATTTCCACTAATAAAACAAGTATCAGACTCAGAGCTGAATTTGAAGCTATCTTTCTTTTCTCTGAAAGATTTGGAATCCCTGTAGCCCAACCACCAGAGCTACAAAGAAAACATCCTGCAACCTGCCCTGCTAAAAACACAAGGAAAGCAGAACAAGCCACAGCTCTTTTCAGTACGTGAATTACTCCCTCAGCTCCCTGCACAGTGTTCCTTGAGCAAGGCCTAGAACAAGAAAATATACTGCAACTCAAGTTCCAGACTTAAAAGCAAATATCACTTTGAGCTACCAGATGATATATTCCCCAAAAACTTCAGTACAATATAATTTCCAGAATTCAGAACATGCCCTTTGCACAAGTACAAAGGTGTTTCTCATGACTCCAGCAAGTAACAAAATACACCTGCCTGATCTCATCTGACTGATTTTACTGATCTGGTTATTCCCAAGACATTCCACAGGTATCAATCACCTGTCTTATTTTCCAGTTATCAAATTTTTTCATAAATCTGTCCACAAAAGTGCTCCACTTTCCTCTCTATTACCTTTATTCTTCTCACTGTAATACACACCTTTCTGTTAGTGCTCTCATTTTATAATCCTCACACTTGGCTATGCACTTCAAGTGAGGAAACTGACCTGATTTATCCACATGGCCACAGAAGTCAGCCAAAACCATGAGACAACACAGAGGTCTGATTCTGAAGGTCATTCTATAAAAAAGTGTATTCCCTGTCTCTGCTGCCCAAAGACCGGCTCCCACCGGCTCTTCCAGCAACCCAATCCATCCAACGTTCAGGAACTCTGTGATCACATCACACAACTGGCAGCTGTGCAGGATGGCTTGGTGACAATACTGCATTTGCAGGGTAAGTTTCTAGAGATTTGGGGTTAGCTGTAAAAGTTTGTTGAATTTCTCTATTTCACAGCTGCAAAGATTAACAGCAAATTTTAATCAACTACAGACCAAAGCCATGCAATTCACCTGAAATAATAACACAAAGATTTAGACCCTCAGCTTGTGTCCCACATCCATCTAATCCCAGCTGCCCAAACCAGTGACAAGTCACAATCACCTCTAATGCTGCTGCTCTGGCCATTTAAGTAGGGGACCTCTAGGAACCATCCTGAGAAAGGATTCCTGCAAGTCCCCCAGGAGGACAGATGACTCTGCTAGGACATTTAAAACTTGAGTGAGTGGCTTGAAGTAGGTCAAATGGGGAAGAGTTAAGATCAGGTTTCAATTTCCATGGTGATTAGAAGAAAGAACTTGTCTGAGGAGCTGTTTGGACCACTAATGCTAATTTTTAGTATTCTTTGGAAAACACAGTCTATTTGAGAGGACAGAGAGAAACAATAACAGGGTTTTTTATTGGTTGTTGTTTTTTGTTCGCGTGGGGGGTTTTTGTTTGTTTGGGTTTTTTGTTGTTGTTTTGTTGGGGCAGATCTGGTGACATGAGTAGTTATAATCTTGTCTATGTGACACTGATCACAAAGCAACAGAATGGCCAAGACAAGATTCTGGATAGAAAAAAAGATGGAGAGGGTAATATAACATTAGTGACATGAATTTTCAGAAAATATATTCTTGCACTAGCATGATTTTTAATTAAATGCTTATTGCTAATTAATAGCACAGATATAGCAGGTTTTGTATGGCAGTTGACTTGATGCAAAATGACATTTGATTAAGAAAATCAAAATCAACATGACACATCAAGTGGGCTAGAGACTGATAGCCCTCAGAATGTAATTGCAGATGAGGCCAAATACTAAGTAAATGTTTCCAGCTTATAGCAATTAAATATCAACACAAAAGAGAACAGTTTCTTTTATCCCACCCTCAAGAGCTTGACCCTGTGTTATGCAGCAGTTTTGTCTATGCTCTGAAAAAAAAGCACAAGATGATTACTGAACAAATTTACAGATTAGAGCGATGAAAACAAGGATCAGTGGTAGAAAGCCATTTAGTTTGCCAGACAAAGGAGACTGGAGCAAAGATCACCATTTTTAATATAGCTAAATGTAAGAAAACATGCCTAAGCCCTACTTTCAGGCTGGCAGCCTCTCCTGAAAGCAGGTACTCTGAAAGGTCACTGTAGAAAAATATTTGTAGGGAGCTTCGAGGGAGATATTGTGAGTAAATAGGGCCATTGAGATAATTTTGCTTTCAAATTTCCTCCAAAACTAAAATTACACAAGTGAGGCTTCGGAAAACAGTTGACAGCAGCTGGTGACAGAATTTCATACAATTAAAAAAAACCAAACCAACCACTCCCCTAGAAAACTGCCAAAAGTTTGCTTGAAACAGAAGTAAGGAAGTATTTGGGCATCTGATGCCTTCCTTGAAGGTCAAATTGGACAAAACTGAGGTATCTGAGAGACAGTTAGGAAGCAAGTGAGACACATGCCAACTCTACTCACAGTTCTCTGAGCAACATCCTCATATGACAAATACAAGCATTCAAACTCTCCTGATTCTTCCGTTCATACCTTGTCTTTGCAGAACCTGAAGAGCATTAATATTTCCTTTTCCTGAAGGAACACTCATATCTTGAAAAGCTGAACTTACAGGGAGCTCCTCACACATGGTGAAACTAAGCATCTTGCTTTCTTCAGCAATTAAATCCCACTGCTACATGTCACAGCTGTTTTCACCTGAGGTACAGAAATGCCAGGTAATGCTGTGACCTCACCCACCTGTTACAAAACCTCTTAGCAAGCACTATGCAATCCCCCCCCAGCTGGTGACAGTCCCGTGACAGGGCAGGGCACATACCAATTGCACCCAGATCTGCTGCTTTGTTCTGGTCATGAATATACAGAAAGGAGAGGAAGAAAAAGCCTAGAGAACAATTTATCCTGGATTTCTTTACATCAAAACCCATCTCACCATTCTTGGCTCTTTCAGTTAATCTCTCCACCTTTATATAAAGTTGTATTTAGAACATCACACACAGCTAAACAACTGAAAGTCTGTAACACAAAAGCTCAAGGAACATGCATACAAAGTGCTCAAGGACATGCAGAAGAGTGACAGAGCTGAGGAACTGCAGCCCTACCTCCCTATTCCCTGCCTGGGGTTCTCAGGTTCCCACCTGACAGCACCTGTCAGCCATGTTGAACAGTGCAGCTGTGATTCTGGCCACGACCAAGTCAGGTACAACACTCCTTCGGCAGCTGTGATTAATCAAGAGCTCTGACACAAGATCTTTTAACCACACTAAGGGGAGATTTCTGCCACAAGAAGTATTACACCACAGGACCACCTTAGACACCAGCAAGCCAAGTTTTGCCCAGCAGAGTCCACCTGCCCACAAGCCAGGACCCAGCTGCAATAGAGAGGTTTGTGGTTTCCCTACCTGCCACCTGCCTCCTTTCAACATCAATGCATAGCTTCAAGGTCCAAAGGGACACTCAAAAGAAAGCTGGAGGGACAGAGAGGAATCAATGTCAAAACAAACAAATAGCTTTCAAGTGATTTGGGACTCTAAAAATGAAGGGATTGTATTTTTAGCCTGCATACAAGAAGCTCTCGGTGCTTTTCCTTTGTCCCCATGACAGTAGGTAAGTGAATACACCTACCTCACCTTGCACCCTGCTGATGGTAAACACGAGGTCTTGCATTCAGGTTACAATGTGGAGTTACTTCAGAGCAGCTCTGTGCCAAAATAGCACATTTCTGAGGGATGCAAAGGTATTCAATAAAAAGCTTTTAAAGGCATATTTTTAAACTTGCAGCAGGAAAGCTTTTCTGTGTCAAGACAGTAATTCTTTTAACAGCATTGATCAAAATGTCATTCTTTTATGAGTGTACAATACCTTTTAATGGCATACAACAAACCATTAGGGTTCTACACCTCCGTGCAGCACACAGTTTACTGGAAAATCAGGAACACTGGCCAAGAGACAGCCACTGGGTTTTATGCCTCTCATAAGGCAGAGTTTCTTCCATTCTCGGCTGTACCCAAATACCCACAAGTGAAGTGACCTCAAAAAATTAAGTCAAAATTCTCATCACTTCTACCAGAGCTATTTTCCCACATATTTTCCCCCAAAAATGCCTCTCAAAAACACAATTAATATTCTAGCTTTCCAAACTGGGATTTTATCACCATGGTCTGGTCTGGCTCTTTCTTTTCCTCAACAGTGATCACACTTACCCCAAGACAGCATTGGCTGAGGAATTGGAGGGGGTTGAATTAACAAAATGGGTTTGATTTTCAGAAATGAGAAGTGCCACCTGCCCTTTCCTAACACTGAAGTCTGGGACAGAATCCATCTACAAATCATCTGGTTCTTTTTAAGTGCTCCAACCCTTCAAAGGGTGAAAGCACTGGTGATTGCATTTGCTCTGCTTGAATGGAAGACCAGCATGGGCTTTCTGGATGCATTCAGCACTTTACAGCCTGATTTCAGTTACAAATATCAACAGGAAAGGGAATGATTTCCATCAACACACCTTCAAGGCTTTTCTTGTCAAGGTCAAGAGAATATTTATGGGATTTAATCATCACTGTTAACTGAGCAGTGGCAGCAGCAGAAGAGCTGTATTTCACCCTCTGAAATACTTCTGGATAATAGCAAGATCTCAGCTAATTCTGGAAGTATAAAGCCATCAGTATAAAAAAATGAAAGAACAATTCCCAGGAAAACATAAGGTAAAATTATAAATCAAAGACAGGAAAACAGACTAGAAAAAGGAGACAGAAAAAACCTGAGGTTCAAATTCAAAAGCTGGAGTGAAATTAATTTCAGTTAAGAAAAGTTTAAGAGCCTGCTTGTCTCTTACCTGCTCAGAAGCAGCCTTGTGTCTCTGACTTCCAGTTATGTTTCTGTAAGTTTTCTCAGTCCCATCTAAAATTTAAAAATCAAAGTTAATTTTTTTCTTTAAGACAATTTTTATAAGCGTACACAAATTCAACTCAAACAGAACAATTTATGCTCCAGAGGATGCCATTGTCTCAGTCAGAACACCACTAAGTCAATGATACTTACATCTCCCCAGCATTCATTATTAAATATATGGTCAGACACAGAGAGGTCACCCTCCAAAAAGCAGGACTGTACCACATGATCCAAGTGGTAACCCAGACCAAAACATGGTCAAAGCCACAGTTTCGTAGTTATCAGGGAGTGATTTCTCAGTATCACATACCAGGAGAGTTCAGAGTTGCTCCTTCATGGTTGTTGTAGTCAAGAGAACGAATACACATTCAAGCACATGTTTGGGATTTTTTTAACAAACAGATGATTTTCTAGGGGGTTTTAGTATATCATCTAAAATCCCTGCATTTTTCAATAGCAACTAATTCCACCCTCCCCCCCCCGGTACAGCTTGATTCAATAAAAGCAACTATTTTTCTATCTCAGCAGTGATGCGGAAATAAACTAAGGTCTTGAATTAAGGAGGTCAAACAGGACCAACATAAGCAGAAACTCGACTCATTGAGCACTTCAGCACCTACCAGCTCTGTGTTTCACTTTAAATCTCCACCCCTGAAGGCTTTTAATAACAGGTTTAGCACAGTATGTCAGAAACTACAGAGATGCATTTGATCCTACTTTTCAGCAAGGAATCAGACCAGATCATGTTTCCGAATGTGTTTGCAGCACAACCTGCCTAGGGAAAGTTTTGCACCCAGCTGTGAAAACGAGGGAGCACTGTGACGACTCCAGTGTGGCGTGCGGAGCTGTGCCTCTCAGCCCAGCCCTCCTCCCTACAGAGTTCAGGGAACTGCTTGGCTAGATGAAAACCTCACAAGCACTAACCTGGCCCGTAGTTCGGCCCGGGACCCGCAATGCAGAGTCCTGTCCATCAGCACTCCCGGAACGGCCACGGAGGAGCCGGCGGGAGCAGCGCGGCCTGTCCCAGCTTGGAGAGGGCGGCCGGGAAGGGAGCCCTGCCTCCCTCCCCGGCCCCGGTGGAGAGGAGGGAGGCCGAGCGGGAGCTCGTCCCTAAGCGCCTACCTGGGCTGCACGGGGGGCGCAGCGCGACCAGCACCAACCTGAAGCCCGCGGCAGCGCCGGGAGCGCCGTTCGAACGGCCCGCCGGCCCGGCCCCGCCTCCCGCCCCGCCCGGGATTGACGGGCCCTCGCCCAATCCTGGCGCGGAGAGGGCAAGCCCCGCCCCCACAACCACCAATCAACACTTGCCAAGCGCGGGGACGGTACCACCTGCGCACGCGGAAGGCCTCGCGAGCCCGCTGGGCCCCGAAGGCGTTGATTGACGTAAGGTTTGTCCAATAGAAGCTTAGCTTCCCTCCCCTGCTGACGGCAATTGGGCGCCGCGGAAGGGGCGGGGCGGTCCGCCCGGGGGGAGGGGCTCGTGGCCGGGGACAGTGACGCAGGTGACACAGGCCTGGCCGTGGGAAACCTGCAGGGCTCAGACGTTTGTTTGTGAGACCATATAGTTGCTTTAGGCAAAAAAAGAAGAAAATGCACAGACAAATGGTAAATCATAGGAGCAAGGAACTGGCCTGCTGTTCCTTGCTTGGTGGAGGAGCAATGCTTGGTGGAGGAGCAGGAGGGGAATCGAGCTCACTGAAACCCCAGAGATGTGTGGCAAGGCAGGTATGGTCACTCCCAGCCTGGTGCCTTGGTGGCAGGATGGCTGGAGCTCAGCTTGCCCAGGCGCTGCTCGCAGTGACAGACCTGGGAGCAGCATGAGGCAAGGCCCCAGGCTGTGATCTCTCTGAGGAAAACAGCACTAGAAATTCACTTCCTCTCCCTGCCTGAAACCCGAGTGTGACCACAGAGCGGGAGAATGCTTGGAACTTCGTCTGCTGTTAGAAGAGGAATGAAGTAAAACAAATATTTTTGTAATAACAACTTAATATCCTCTTGGGTTTTTTTTCGTGGCTTTGTGATCAAAGCTGCTTTCTAAGCTATGCGCGCATGCACAGTAATCCTCCACTAATCCTGTTCGCCTCAGGCATATGAGATGCTACAGAAATAACAAGGCAGTGCATACTACAGAAAAAACTTCTATTTTGTTTTTGTCTAGCTCAGCATAAGGCCAAGCCCCAGGTGCAATGGACCATCACATGAAAAATGTAACAGAGCTCAAATGTAAAATACTCCCGCAGCCATGTATATTGATCAAATACCAGATGGCATGAATGGGGTAACTGTGGGATGGCACTGGCAATGGAAGTCAAGTTCCAGATTGTTTTTCCAAAACAAGAAATCATTTAAATTTGTGAAATCCAGGGAAATAGCAAGAAAGCCAGAGTTTTGTGAAGCCCAGTTATGGTCACTGCTAGGCACATTACAACCATATTTCCTCAGAATTTCCACTACAACTCTACCTGTCACTCTTAACTTTCTATGAAAGTAATAATTTTCTAACCAGAAATCTACTTATTTTAAAAAATACATTTAGAATGTTTATCTCTTAGTATTCCTTTAGCTGAAATGCACACAGGTCAAAAATTTGAAATTAGGAGCAGCAGTGATCCACAGCAATATGTGCTTTTATGCAATTTGGGTTTGATTCACCACTCATGGGTGTATGAAATTGGGACTCTTTACTGAGCTTAAAGTCAGGGAGTCAGGGACATCTGCTGCTGTTTGGTGTAGCTTGTGCCTCCACTGGTGAAGATCCTTTAGTCTGAAGGAATGCACGTGGGTGTGCCGTGTCCCACCATGCTGGTGTCAAACCCCTGGTGTCCTAGCAGGGGTGTGAGGGATCTTACAGAGGCCGACTCTGAGTTAATTTTATTGTGCCTAATAGACTCAGACCCATCCTAGCTTGGAATCGAGCCATGGCCTGAAACTGAAATTGCTGCCTCGTAAGAGATTCGCTGCAGTCAGTGAATTGAGGGAAGAGTTCCCTTCCCATCCTCCTAGACCAGCAGTCTTAGCAATGCTAATAAAATAGACCCCAACCAAGGAGAAGTGGCAGGATGCCAGGACAATGCATGAAAACTCTCTTTCCTGGAGAGAGCCATCCGACATGTTATCGGCAGGAGCTGGGCCTCCACCAGCCTGCCAGGGACTCCCCTGGAAGAGCCCTGCAGTGTCTCCGTGAGCTGCCGACAGTGTGAGCCAGCAGAACAAAGCCACACGCCCTCAGCCATCAGCGAGGAGCAGTGCTGGCTCTGGGCCATGAGGTGCACGAGTCACTGCCACAGGGTCCCCTCCCCAGACACAATCCTGCAGGAGGTCAGACCAGCTGGTCACAGGCCATGAGAGGCACGCCAAGCCTAGCCATCAGTGCTCTGCCTGCCCAGCTGGGAGGGAGAGCTAATTTGGGTAGCCCCAGGGCTAACTAAAGTGAGTGCTGGGAACCCTTCTTAAACCTGATCCCTCCGACAGCAAAGCTGCCCCTGCTCCCGAGCTGATGGAACCTTTCCCACTGCAGCATGGCTGAGCCTGCACAGTGGCACCTGTGGCTAGGACAACAGGGACAGAGGACACCGAGCTCCTGTGGGTACTGGAGAGAAAATACTGGAGCTAGGCTACTCCCCTGTGCACCCTCCATGGCCTTCACTCACCAGAGGTGCTGCAGCTGAGCAGCCTCTTAAGGAGTTACAGGTGGAGCCTGTTGTGAAACCTGTGCTCACAGCTGTGGCAGCTTAGAATCACAGAATTGTTAAGATTGGAAAAAACCTGTAAGATCACCAAGTCCAACTTTCAGCAAAGCACCACCACTGTATTCACCACCGAATCACGTCGCCAGGTGCCACATCCACATTTTTTGCATACTTCCAGGGATGGTGATTTTACAGCTTCCCTGGGCAGCCTGTGGGCTTTACGGCATTTTCCGTGAAAAATTTTCCCTAATGTCCAACTAAACCTCCCTTGGCTTCACCTGAGGCCATTTCTTCTCATCCTGTCACTTGTTACCTGGGAGAAGAGACTGACCCCCACCTGGCTCCAACCTCCTTTCAGGTAGCTGTAGAGAGTGAGAAGGTCCCCCCTCCAGTGCACCTGCATTTGGGGTGAGATTAAAATTGTAATGTCAACTATTAAAATATTAATGTGATCTTTTCAATTTCCTTCCGCTTGGTGGGGAGAAATGGCATGTGGAAGAAAGTTTGCTGTGATTCCTCTGAAATGTGAGAGAGTAAGTAATTACTGGAGAAGATGAGATACAGTCCTGTGAGTCCCTGGAATACCTTCTGAGCCTCAGGACAGTTTGTATATAATGGAGCCACTCTTCTACAAAGAAAAGATAAACAGCGAAAGAAAAGACAGTGCTGGAGCAATAAACAGCTCTGGATAGTCACTGGTCTCAGAGTTAATCCAGAACCTGGTAAATAAAGCTGCAGACAATTAGTTAGAGGAATAATACAGCCAGTGGTTAGCCCTGAGTGGGACAGGGGACAGTGCCTCTGCCCGAGCTGTTGGCTAATACTGCTGCTCTGGCATGGGAGCGGGCAATTCCTGCATTCGAATCCTGAAATGTCAGACACTGTGGATTCAGAGCTGCCTGCCTTAGCCACAGTCCCTGTGCCCAGCTGCAGGACACAGCGGTCTGGTGGGAAGCTGTGTCCATGGGTTTGAGGCTGTTGCCCTAAGTTCCATGAGTTCATAGAAAAGCACTCTGCTCTGTGTTCCCATTTCTAAAGTCCCCACGTTGCAAGCCACAATTGTTGCTTATTTCCAGCTGCTGCCAGGGCCTCCCTGTTAATTGGTTTATGGGGGTAATTTACAGCACCTGGGAATTTTGTTATTTCTCAAGGTCATGTGTTACTGATGCTCCTGCCTCATTTCTGCTGTGACCTCCGCAGTCCTCAGGAGTTGAACTGTGTGTCCAGTGCAATAGACAAAGTGATCCACCTTCACCTGCAGTGCTCACACACACCTACACCGTCACCTTTGGAAAATAATTACAGCACAGAGACCGATCCTGTTAGATTAAGACAAATTAAGAATCTAATATATAGGTTTGCTGTCAGGCTCTCAGGGTCAGGGGTCGATACAGTATATTGCGGGGAGGCTATAGGTTACCCCTGCCCCAATATTTTATCATAATAAACCAAATGGGGACAAAACACCCAGCAGCAGCCCATAAATCTATTAGCAGTGAACTGTCAATGTCCCACATACCCGGGTAATTTGTTAATTCAGAGCTGGGGCTCTTTTTTCACTAGACCTTGTAAACTCCTTTTTGAAACATCAATAAACCATCTGCTTTGACTTGTTAATCAAATGACTTTATTCAGTCCAAAGCAATTTTTTCCTAATAAAAACAGAGTATTTATCTCCATGGCTATAAAAGAGGATTGTTTTCAACTGTTCACTTATAGTTAAGAAGCACATTTAGTTTGGATTGATTTCCAATGCTTCGGTCATATCTTGTCACTTCCCATTTCTTACACACAGCATCTCAGTTTAGCTCCCTAGCAGGGAAAACACAACCTGCCCCAGTCAGTGCTGGGAGTGGCACCAGGGGAGCAGTAACTGGCAGCAAAAAGGTCATGGAAATCAAACTTTAAAGAGCTGAACACATCCTTGTCAGTTCTCGGGCTGCTCCCACCCTTTCTTGGTCTTTCCTGCAGCTGCACCTGTCAGGTTCCCACCTCCTGCCAAGCCAGCCCAGCATTCCACCTGGGACACCTTCCCAGACGCCCTGCGCCCTGCTGTGGGTGTTGCCAAGGCTCTCCCAGCAGAACCCTGGCACAGTCCACTCCACCGCTTCGCTGGTGGCAGATGGGGGCGCGGGTGCTGTGGTGGGGGGACAGGGGCTGTGCTGGGGTCTCAGTGCTCACCCCTGGAGCACAGGCTGCCTGGCACGGCCATCACCATGGGCATGGTGGCATATGTCACATTCCTTCCTGCTCCCCAAAGCACGGAGAAGGTGTGGGGGAGGTCCATTAGGACACTATTTCTGAATGGTGCAATTCTGCAGTGCAGCGCAGAGGGGGAGATGCCGGGCAGAGGACCTGGGGGTTGCATTAGGGAAGGAAAGCGCATGTTCAGTCTGGCTGGTTGTTTTTCTCCAGCCATTTGTCACATCTGCAGCAGGAGAGGATGAGTTCGAGCAGCCCCCGGCACTCGCCAGCACCACGAGAGCAGCTCATGCAGCTGGATGAGGGCCAGCCCAGCCGAGCCCCATGCCCGTCCCCTGCGGGGGACAGTGCTGTTCCTGAGCCCTCCCGGACACCGGGCCAGGCTCCGCTCTGCTCACAGGACTCAGGGAGCCATCTGCTGTGTCCTCTCGTGTCCCCTTGGCTCCACAGAGGGGTGGCTATGACACACAGGCTGGGCTGGGATGGTTCCACGGCATCCCGGGATCCATGGGGTGGGACACGCGGCCGCCGTGTCCCCATGGCACCGCAGCTGTGGACAGCTGGGGGCTGTGCCAGGGCACAGGGACATCTTGGCAATACCCAGCCCCTGGGCACACTGGAGAGGGCTGTTCCTGGGCCACCAAAGCACGTCAGGCTGGGACGCAGTGTCCACCTGTGCAGAAGCACAGTCTGTGGAGCACAGCCCAGCTCTCCTCTGCAGCAGCTCCACGCAGTCAGGGAAACCCTCTGCCAACCCAGTCTGATCCTAACCAGGTCCTGCCCTTGTCAAGCACCTTCCGCTTTAGACTGAGGAACTGCAGATCTTCAGCCCGAACCGTCCCTAGTGAGCACAGTGAGTCCTGCGAGCGGAGAGCAGAGCCACAGCTCCCCATGGGTGCAGACCCTGGCCCAGCACCCCCGGCTCGGTGGCCTGTGGGTGCTGCTCTGTGCCACAAGGCCATCGGGGAGGCCACGAGGCAGTCCAGGCTGCCCTTCGCCAGGCCTTGTCACTCACTGCTGCTGCTGCTGCTAGGGGATGTGTCACCAAACGTCTGAGGAGCGTTAGTGTCACACCAGGGTCACCATGGGCTGATGCCAGCTTGCAGAAACTACCGGTGGCAGGAGCCGGGGGTCAGGCTGTACCCCAGCCCAGGTGTGGCCGGCCACACGTGCTCAGCTCGGCGCAGCCATCCTGTGCCTCCACAAACGCTCCACAGCCGCAGCCTGCCCTCCCCGGGATGTGGAATCAGCAGCCCCCAGCCCCATCCGAGCCCCCATGGGGGGAAGGGGCAGAGAAACAAAGTCATTTATATAATGTATCTCCCCGCTGAGCTTCTAATGGCTGGCGCTTTTGTTCTGCAGTGGCTGCCTGGCTGTGATGGGCAGGAAGCCGCAGTCTCCCTTTGTTCCATGGCCTTATTCAGCAATTTAGATCCATCATAAAAATCAAATATGCATGTTGCAATCGCCTTGCGTAAAACAGCTTCAATTTTCGCCTTTCTTTAATTGAACTCCATGGGAGAAAGAGGCAGGGCTGGGGAGCAAGGGGCAGCAGGAGAAGCGCTTTGTGTTTTTGTTCAGCGGGCTGTGAAAATGGGTAGTAATGAAAATACAGAATTTTTATCTTTGCCTCATTATTGGAAAAAAACCAAACTGGCAGAAATCCTTGATAAGGCCTCCCTGGTAGAGGACAGCCTGTGGGGGAGCAGCCTTCTTTCCCCTGTTGTGGGGAAGACAGGCTCAGCAGGGCTGCAGGGTGAGGGGTGGCCCTGAGGGCCGCGGCATTGTGGCAGGGACTGGGGACAGCTGGCAGTTCCACGCTGCCATGACACACAAGGCTGAGCTAACACACTATGGCTCTGCTCATTTTATCCTTCTAGAATGCCAAGGTGCTCTTCTGTTGCTGAGAGCAAACGCTTCTTAAAGATTTTGCCAGCACCTCCCTGGCACAGGTCCCTGGCGCTGGCCGAGTGCTGAGCCTGTCCAGGAGGTCCTGAGGCTTTGCTGCAGAGAAGTGCCAGCGTTGTTTGGCCTCCACTCATCCCACGCCTTCCTCACAGCCCCAGAGGGTGAGGGTGACTGCCAGGGACAGAGCAGATCCTGGGCCTCAGAGTGTGCTGGCAGAAGAGGTTTCCATTTTGCCTCCACCTCTCTGTGAGATGGAGATGCAATTTCCTGGGAGCAGAGCAGTGAGAGCTGCTTTGCCTTGTGCTGTCCTGGCAGGGAGGCCCAGAAGCGATCGGGGAACATGCTGGTGTGTGCCAGCGACCTTTCTGTGCCACAGCGAACCTGCCCTGGCATAGAGGACATTTGCTGGTGTCCTTCCAGAAGTTGCCTGGCTGCCCAGAGCCAAGTCCCAGCCTCAAAAAGCCCAGCAAGGGTGGGACAAGGCAATCCATGGTGTCACTCCTGTGTTTGTCCCCTGGGCCCTCCCTGACCATGGGACACAAGGGAACCCCTTCCAGCAGCTGCTCGGTGTGGCATGGCAGGGCCAAGGGACACGTGGCCAGAATGGTCCTGTCCCCTATCCCTCTCTCCCACTGTGTGTGCTGATCACAGTGCCACTGGAGGAGGAGGGACACCATGTCACACAATGGATGCTGAGTTGCTGCTTAAAAAAGAACTTCTCTGCCAAAACACTGAGCATTCCACACACATGTCAACCTGATTGTGGGAGGAAGAGAGGCTTTGCCTTCTCTCTGCCCTGATGATAATTTTCTGACAATTCTGATTTGGCGTTGACGTTCCTTGCCCTCCCAGTGTGCCCAGCTCTGTGCCACGGCTGTGGCAGGGGCCAGCCCCACTGTCCCCCTGCTGCAGCCACAACCTGCACCCATAGCCTGGGGAGGGTGGAAGCGCTGGGACAGGAGGGTGTGGGCACTGTGCACACGTGTGTGCATGCATGTGTGTGTGTGTGTGCGCATGTGCATGCCTGTGTGTGTGCAGGTGTGTACCCAGCCCGGCCGGCAGCGGTTTGGCTGAGAGTCCCCTCCCCCATGCTGAGAAAAGACCCTTTTTTGCTGTGACAATTCAATATAATTGAAAGTTTGCTTAGGAAAGAGAATCTTTTTAACAGAACATGCTCACAGCCGAATCGATATGAATTATACGGCACAGAAGATGCCTAGGGTATTAAAACATTAATTAAGTAACATCATGCTCCCATCTAACCAAGAGCACAATACCATTTATAGGTACCGCTGTCTGTTCTCTGGGGCAGTGTGAAGTCTCTCCTTCATCACCACAGAGGCTGGGGGAGACCTGAAGATCCTTGGGCTGTGCCTCCTTCACAGCTCAGGCAGGCGCCGAGCCTTGGGATGGGACAGGGGGCACAGCCAGGTGCCCCCAGCCCCGTGGTGCTGTGTGAAGGGCCCTGTGACCGCACGGCCGTGTCTGTCCTTTCTGTGGTGCTGCCACCCTGCTGCCACCTGTGCCGCGCTGGTGGGCTGGGGACGACCAGCCAGGTCCTGCTGGGGACGAGCCACCAGAGCCAGCCCTACATGGCCCTGCCAAGGGTCATGACCTGCTGAGGGGCCATGGCCTCGGCCCACGGAAGGTGCCAGCAGTTTGGTTCGGTGCTGAGCTGCCCTGGGGAGCTGAGCCGTGGCTGTGCCCATTCAGCAGTGGCTGGATTAGCTCACGTCAGCCCGGGGACTAACACACTGATTCCGCAATACACCAAAATAGAAAGTCATTGGAGTGAAATCAGTGTCTTCACCACATCCCCTCTGGCAGAGCGTTAATTAAAATGACTCTCTAGTGCTTTAGATCATCAGGTGTACCTTGTTAACGAGCTTGGAACAGACAACCAGCTCCACATTGGAGTTTAAGCGCTGATGGAGTTAACCCTTCACCACTGCTGGCACGGCCCGGCCCAGTGGCAGTGTCCCAGCACATCCATCCGTGTCAGGGATGTCCCAGCAGCCTTCCAATGTCATTCAGCCAGGACGTGAGCACGGGACCCTGCCTGGATCAGCGGGGACCTGGCTCCAGGAGCGGTGTTGGTGCAGAGTTCCCTGGGGTCTGCCAGGTCCCTCCGGCTGGAAATGCAGCTCCAAATCCATCGCAAGGCAGGTCTTGCTATGGTTGTATAAATATGCATTTTTTGGCCTAGTAGGAGTGCACTAGTGAGAGCTGAATCTCTTTGAGGTGATAGCAATGAAAGGTCATTAAAAATCACTTCCAGCCTCCTCTTACCAGAATCACAGCATGGAAAAACCTTTTTATTCCTGTCAGAGGTTTGCACAATTCCCACGGATGGGCTGCTCTGAGCAGGATGCTGTGCAGAGGTTTTTAGTTTGCAGCTTGTGCAGCTACTCGAGGCCATTTACACCTTCCTGAACATAATGAGGTACTTCCTCAAGCGTGGCTGTTTTACAGTGGAATTCAACCCAGGAATAAATAGCAATGTTATATAATAAACTTACAAAACGGCTGGTCTAGGAACAGCAGAGATGTTAATGCAGTGCAGTGCAAACACCAGCGGCGGGAGGATCACGTTGGTGACCCTGTCACTGCCGCAGCCCTGCCTGCCTGCTAAAAAGGCAGGATTGAGTTTTGTCATTAATAAAACCCCAGCCAGCAGAGAAACAATCCAGATCCCCTCTGTTTAGGCTCATGCCAGAAGAACAGTGCCCAACCAGGGACAGGACCAGGCAGCCTGGCCAGAAGCGAGTTAAGAGTCCTGAGCTGTAGTGTGTCCAGGGGCATCTGCCCTTGCCAGCCTGGGCACCCATGGAGCAGAAAGGGTGTCCCCTTCTGAGGCTGCTCCTGGGGCAGGGCCTGGGGCAGATATGTCACAGCACCTGCAATCAGGGCGGCCTCGGTGATTTTGACACACTTTGTAATTCAAGGCCTGTGGAGCCCAAGTCAGTGTGAATGTGAACCAAGGAATGCTCCACACCCCTGGGAGCTGCTGCATTTCCTCCCCATGCCCTCTGCTCTGCAGGACACTGGAGCTCAGCCCTGCTCCCATGGCGGGGGGCAGCCCCTCGCTGTCCAAGGACACCCACAGTGGGCAGATGCTTGCCCCACCTGCAATGGTGGGTGTGAATTATTTATCTCTGTAGCTATAAATTAGAGATGAGCTGTGGCCCCTCTGACTCCTTTTGGATGTGGTACCTATCAGTGAATTTCAAGCCTTTTCTGCTGCAAGGGGCAATTTTTGGCAAGAGAATTATGTGCTGAACAATCAGCAGTTCCTCTGGTTCCCTCCCTGCTGCAGAGGGAGCGCAGTGAGTTGCCACTTACCTACTTTCCTGCATCTCCTTTTGATTTATCAGCAGAAAGAAACAGATGTGATTTTTTAAGTTCACACATTTCAGGATGACCATCAAGGTACTGCTCTTTCCCTTGAACCGTTCACTAGAGCACCATGCCCAGAAACCTTCTGCAGTCATTTCATAACATTAAATGAACTTGTAATGTCCTTTTCACACACGAAGCATCCCAAAGCCGTAGTATGGATGGTGCCGCTTGGCTCATTGCTTCCACTGGAATTCACAGCCTCAGCCCTGGCAGGCACCTGGATGCCCATGTGGGGACACGGACACGCGTGTGCTGCCATGTGCACGAGGACAGCTGTGACGGCACGTGGCTCTGTGGCAGTGCCACCTGCACTGGGTGGCCAAGGCTGGGGCCATGCGTGTGCCCTGCTGAGCCACGCCATGCCATGCCATGCCACGCCATGCCATGCCACACGGCACACACCCACCCGACACGGACCCAGCACCGCACACGCGCGACATCGAGACGAGAGCTTTTGCTCATTTTTTTTTAATGTATCACAATGAGCAGGAAACATACGTGATGAAATAGTTCCAAAGGAGTATATTCAATTACCATCTACAGTCAACTCAACTATGACAACAAAGTCTTTTGTGACAAAGTTTTTTAAAGTTTTGAAAGTTCCATGTGGTTTGTTTCTGTCAGTCTCATGTATTTTGGTACAGTTCGAGATCAGCATTGTTACAGTAACAAAAAAGCTAACAAGACTACAGTATAGAAAAACACCAAGAACATCATTTTTGGTTTCACTTGCTCTAGTTTTTGTACATTGCAAAGGCTGTTCATAACCCTCTTCACCTCATTTATGCTTTCTGTTCTACCCAAACTCACCCCCCCCCAATAAAAACAAAAAAATAGTCAAAGTTTTGTTTCACAGTGGGCAGTATCAGCGCCAACCGACCAACCGACCAACCAACAACCAACCAACCGAACAACCAACCAACCCAACTTCTGATTCTATTTAAAAGCTTTATTTTTTTTTAAAGCAAAATATATTTTGGTGAGCATGCTGGCTGTGTCCACCCACCTCGTCCCCCACCAGCCCCAGGTGGCCCTGCACACACCTGATGCTTCTCTTTATTCTCAATTGTATGAAACTTTGGCCATCTTCACCACTTAAAAAAGCTTTTTATTAAAAATAAAACAGAAACCCGCTTAATGCTAAGTTTGAAGTGTTTTCCTCGTGCCCAGCCTGGCCCTGCTCTGCCGCTTGCTGGAAAGGCCACGTGTGGGCTGGGGGCTGCGGGCTGGGGGTGTCCCCGCAGCCCCCGGCGCTGCCCGGTGGGCGCGAGGCTGGCCTGGGGTCCCTGCAGCAGCCCCAGGCAGCCGCACTGCCGAGGAGGAGGAGGCAACCTCGCACTGAAATAGTCTCTAGAAACATTTAGAAAAAATACAAGGAAATGAATTTATAAAACCTTTTAGTGGGTGGGAAGGAGGAGGGGGAAGGAGGAGAGAGAAATTGCACTATGACCAAGCAATACAATTAAAAAAATGAAACAAGACAAAACAAAAGGATTTCCAAAAGACACCTTGTGGCATTGGACAGGTAAAGCTCGTGTTAAACTGGGAACTGGCATCACAGAGAGAATCAAAACAAAACAAACAAAAAAAATTTCTATATGATACAGACAGAGTAACATACAACAGTTAAATGGCAAAAAATATATATATATATATATATTTCATAGAATTACAAACAAGATAAAATAATGGAAAAAAAAAACTGTACAACTTTAGAATTTAAAAAATGTTCATCTCAAACATGGGGAGAAATACAAGAACTTCTGTTAAAGAAAACAGTTTGTTAAAACAGCAAACGCTCCGTGGGTACGTGGTTCTTTTTCTGACACCTTATGCTACAGCTGGGTCCCGGGAGGAACATCCGGTGGTTTGCGCTTTAGTATCGACTACTTAAAAAACAATTAAAAAAGGAATTTGCACTGTGCATTAGCCTAGTCAGAAATATGTACAACAGTTCAGGATCTAGTCTTTCATTGAACTAAAACCAAAACTCCATAAAAATATAAGTGTCCCGCTAGAAACCAAACCCGCGCTCGTCTCTCAGATGCTCCAGTCTCTCACGGAGGTGGCGCGTGGCTCCAGCCCGGGAGGAGAGGCCGGAGGCGGCGGGAGGAACCTGCATTCACAGTCTTCGAAGTTCCCTTTTGAAGCAGGAGGAGGATGATGATGGTGGGCAGAAGGCTCTCGTGCTTTTGGGGCAGAGGAAACAGGGTGGAAAGAGGTTGTTTCTGTTGGCATTTGGCTATGGAAGGGAACAGCAAAGTATCTATGTCTCCAAAATCTACACTTTAGCAGCACAAAGTTTTCCTTTCGAAGTCCGGGCCGGCCGAGGTGCGCGCGGCTGGGAGGGCTGGGGGGCTCCAGGCCTCCCCGAGCTTGGCACCCACTGCTGCCGTGGAGAGAACTTGGAAAGAGAAACCTGCCTGGGGTGCACTGGGTGCTCGCTAAGAGTTGTCTCTCTGCTTGCAGAAGAAGCACAGATAACAACCTGGGTACTTTTTTTTATTCTTTATTTAAACTTAGACTTGTTTGTTTAAATCAGAAACAAATTCTCAAGTAAAAAGAATCCTTTTTGCTCATTCTGCACCAGTGGTGAAGGGTATGTCTTTGGATTTTATTTAAAGCATGAATTTTCTTTAGAGAAAAAAATGTAACAAAACCTGTTTTTTTTTTTTTTTTTTCAAAAGAAGGAACAGAGTGCAGCCTAATTACACAAACAGAACCGATGCTCAGAGGTCAGGAACAGAGTCTTTGAAGCATTTACAAAATGAGTAAAGGAAGAGGGGAAGAAAAAGAGAAGAAAAAAAGAGAAATGGAAAATAAGAACAAAATAAGTGCACAAGGGTAACAGACATAAGTAAATCGCATGTATACGCCTTAAAAAGTTTCAAACCCCCAACAAAAAATATTCTGCAAGGGATCCTACTGACCCCCAAAACCCTTTGAACTTCTTTCTTTAGTTTTTATAAAATAATTATGCAACCACCCTCTAAGAAATGAAGGTAGCGACCATAAGTGGAAGATTACAGGATGGGGATGGGGATGGGGATAAAGGTACAAAGGGGAGAAAAGCTCAGGCGAGTCGATGGATCGCAATCTATCTGGCTAGGAATGAACAAGACAACATCAAATGAGAAGCCGTCAGCTGGACCATACAAAAGCTAAATGTACACAAAAGGGTTTTTTCTTTTAAATCTACCATACTGCTTCAGTTCATTTCCAATGCAACAATCTACTCAACACCAAAAATGGTCATATCTATCATAAATACAGAAAGTCAGTTGTTTTAAAACTTATTTTAAGCTCCAAGTCCTCAACACTCTTTGTGTGGATTTTTTTTTTTTTCTGAAAAGTGGGAGTGCTTAACTTTTCCCCTTGGAATTGGCTTCAGCAGAAAATCTACCCTTAAAATCCCCGAAAAGCTAAAGCAGTTCACATTGTTTTTCTCTTGAATACTTTCTGCCCATTTTAAATTAACAAAAAACCCCAAAAAACCCCCCCAAAAAAAAAACCAACAAAAAAAATCCTTTTCTGGAACAGAAACCAAACAAAACAAAAACCCCAAAACAAACAAAAGAAATTATATATATATGTATATATATATATATATATATAAAACAATGATTCTGAAAACAGAACAAAGTGTGAGCGATTGACCTGAGAATAAAAAGACATTACATTTCTTTTTTCTTTTAGCAAGCCATTGGTATCTGAATGCTAAGATAGCAAGAAATTTAAAACTGTCTCCAGGTGGGCTGCTTTCCCATACAGCGCTGCCGGGCTCTGCTGTGCTATCGACGGGGGATCAGACAGGGGCAATGTACAGGGGTGCGAGCTCCGCAGGCGCGAGGAGGCAGCACGGGCCTTCGTCTCCCAGACCAACAGTACCTTCGAGAGGACAAATGTAACAGATTTTTTTTTTTTTTCTTTTTTAAAGTTTTATTTTATTAAAAGGAAAGGAAAAAAGAAATGTAAAACCCACCGGCATCGTTATATGGGAAAACAACCCACGCTTTTTCTTTTTTTCTTTTTTTTTTTTTTTTGGTTAGAAGCTTTGGAATTGCAGTTAGTCTATTTTTGAAATTGGTTT
This sequence comes from Acanthiza pusilla, assembly GCA_036630365.1. NCBI lineage: Eukaryota > Metazoa > Chordata > Aves > Passeriformes > Acanthizidae > Acanthiza > Acanthiza pusilla. Next base: position 20,334,018 of record JAXCHO010000016.1, on the reverse strand, counting down.
GTTATTAACTTTTTTTATTTAAATTCATTTTCATTGTTCATCTTCAAAGCTTACAATCTGAAGGTGTCCATTCCTACGCTAGCTAGACCACTGTCCTTAGGGCAGCCGGGGTCCCGGGGCCCCTCGGCCGGGCTCGCCGGTCCATCTGACTTTTGGCTAAGATCCGTGTCAGACTCCTCCGAATAGTCGTCTGTTGGCATCGAGGGCTGAACCCCTGAGGTGCTGCATGAACTTGAGGTAACCGTTGAAGATGAGGAGAGAGGAGGGAAGGGCGGCGGCGGCTTCCCCGGAGGGGCTCGCGGGGGCCAGGGCTTTCTGGAGGCGTGGGGGGAAGCCGGGGGGGGCCGGGGGGGCGGGGGGCTGTCGTTTGAGTGAGCGGCCGACTGCGAGGTAGATGCGGTGCTGGGGTCGGGGGGGCAGGCAGAGTGAGGTAATAGACTGGGGTGCTCTTTGGCGTTTCTTGCTGCTCTTGTGATTGTTCGATGTTTGTGCGGGGCTGACTCGAGATGCTGACTGAGGGCTTCGTCCCCACACACCGTGCTGTCGCACGCCACGCACTGGTACGAGCCGCTGCCCTGGCCGCTGCCCGTGGGCACGTGAAGCACCATCTCATGCAGGTTCGCCACAGACTGGCCGAAGAAGCAGAGGGACTTCAGGTGGTTGCTGGCCGCCTCCTGGTCGCCGAAGCACGCCTGGCACTTGCGGCAGACCAGCTTGTACTGCACCTTTGGGACGATGAAGGGGTCGCAGAGAGAGTCTGCGCCCTTGCCTTCCGCTTCGGGCTCTTCTTGGGGTTTGGGCAGGAGGGGGGACACCTCGCGGGGTGCGTTCTTCTGCTCTTCTTGCTTGGGGGGTTCTTTGGCAGGGTCTTTGTCCGGGGTGGCAGCCCCCGCAGGGACGGGGGTTTGGCATCCTTTGGGCTGCTGCACTTTCTGCTGCTGCTGCTGCTGCTGCTGCTGCTGCTGCTGCTGCTGCTGCTGCTGCTGCCGCTGCTGCTGCTGCAATGCCTCCTGCAGACTCTGCTGGTATTGCTGGTACTGCTGCAGCAGCGAGCCAGGAGACAGCCCTAGCAGCGCCTGGGACAGCGTGGGGCTGTAGGGGAACAGCCCCTCCATGCCGTACATGGGCTGCAGGTACCCGCTCTGCAGGGCGCCGGGGATCTGCGGGGCGTAGTAGGGGGAAAAGCCAGGGACGAAGTAGGGAAGGAACTGGCTTGTCAGCAAGGTGGTGGGGTCTGAATTCAGGGCGGCCTGCAGTGCCTGGAGCTGGGCAGGCTCCACCGCGTACTCCATGGTGGGCAGCGGGGCTGCAAGGGTGCCCACCGGTGCCTCCCCCTTTTCCTTCTTGGGCCCTGGCAGGATGTCCCCCTTCCCCTTGGGTGCCTTCTCCTTCTCTTTTGCCTTCTCGCTCTCCTTCTCCTTGCGCTGTGCGGGCGGCAGCTGCTGCGGCTGCGGCTGCGGGGTTGTCGCTGGCGGCTGCTGCGCGGCCACGGCCGATGTGGCTTGTGCCGGGCTGGGTGAGCTCAGTGCGGCCGGGGGCTGTTTATTTGGTAATCCAGAGGTGGGGAGGCCGGGTGAAGGGACGCTTGTGCTGGGCAGGCCCATCAGATTGGGTTTGGGAGAAGTTAAAGCTGCAAGAGGGAGAGAGAGGTGAAAAGTCACTGGGTGCTGGGCAGGCAGAAAGCACAAGGAGGGTGACCCCAGGTTACTCCACAACTGCCCTGGAGCCTCCATCTCTTCTGCACGAGGGCGGTGACCAGCTGTGCCCTGCCACAGCTCAGGTCACAGTGCCCATCCCTGCTGCCGCTCCGTGTGCAGGACAGCTCCAGTCCCACGCCACGGGCCCTGCACGGTGGGGACATGTCCGCTCAGCCCCCATCGCCTGCAGCTGCCTGGCCGCACTGCCCAGTGGCACTGACCAGGCCATGGGTGACAAGGACACCCATCAGCGCTTGGGGTGCCCAGCACAGCTGACGTTTTACTGACTCCTCTGAAATCCCCAAACGATTAATGTCAGGATCTGCTCTAACAGGTCCTTGGGCCGATGGCACTATGCCAAAGGGTGGGAATGCTCAGCACTGCCCATCTTGGTAAAATCTTCAGATTGGGAAGCCCTGGTCATGGTAACTGGAGACTGAACACGCTAAAACTAATTTATTTTGTCCGTATTAGGCTGATGTTCATGAATCCACAAGCCTGTGAAGCATCCCTTCCCTCCCTCTAGTGTCAGGGGCTCTGGAAGCTTAGCTTCTGAGCAGTTCCAGACTTTATGTGGTGTTCAGACATCTCCCCTGGGCATAAGCATTATGTTTTGGATGGAATTAAAAGTGTAGTGATGATTCCTCATTAAGAAGATGGGTTAATGGTGGAATGTGGTGCTTGTCCTTCCAGACAGCAGGAATAGCCTCTAACACCACTGTCCCTGGTGCCAATTTCTGCTCTCACAGTGGCCGGGGCGAGAGGAGTGTGGCTCCTGGAGTCATCTCCGTTAGTCATGGCTGCTGCAGCTGGCAAATATGCTCCTGAAGAGGAATGTTTTACTTGGCAAGTCTCTCGATGCCATTTGGGAAAAAAAGCCCAAAATAAAGCTCCAATGTCCTGCTGGCACAGCCCCACAGGTTCCCCAGCTCCTAAGCAGGAATCTGCTGCATGATCCACCGGCTGTAAAACCCACGAGCAGAACCCGACCTGTCCCTAACAAACCTGAGTGCCACCACTGCAGCAGGGCTGCTCAGAGCCCAGCCTGGGCAGGAACAAAGGCAGAGCCTGCAACCAGCCCTGGAGGCATGGTAACTTTTATTTTAGGTTGCACTGCCAAGGAGCTGCAGGAGGGCTGTGAGGAGGGCAGCTGCAGCTGAGAGGGTTCAGCCATGGCTCACCCAAACCCTTCTGAAACCTGTGTCTGCTGCTGACATGGTGCTGAGACAAGAGTGATTTCTGACGACAGGACAGGTATGGAGTGAGGCTCCACGCAGCAGCCCTGGAGATCTTGGATAAGGGCATGCTCTGGATGGACGCCACTGAAATGGATGTTTCCAAGCTGAACATCCCCAAGAGGTTCAAGTGAAGGAGCAGGAGGTAATTCACAGCATTCCTGGATGCATGGCCTTATCTACTCTGACAGGCCCAGAACTGCCATGGCCTGACCTTTGGAGCTTTATCTAAAGGCCACAAATAGTCTGTTTGACTTTCTAAACAGTTCAGTCCTGTCTAGGCAGTCACCAACAGCATTTGAGATGCATCAGACACAGTCCCATCTCCCCAGGACACATCTGGGGCTTTGGAGAAAAATAAAAGCAACAGTATAGAGTGAAGTCCAGGAAAGTAATTTTAGTGGTTATAAATTTGGGACACTAAGCAAACAGCCCAGAGCAACCTGCAACAGGGTGATGATACGATTTGCCAAAGTGATGCTTCTGGCTGACTGCTCTGAAACGAGATCTGTGGTGAGAAGGGTGACACGGAAAACCCCTGGCATGGGCAGGGGCCCTTCAGACACACAATGGAACAAGGCCTTTGGATCACATTTTTTAGGTCACTGCTGGTCATTGTGCTGCACCTTCCACTGCGGGTGTTCGCTACGTCTTAGACTTTCCACCTACCCACAAGGTACAAAGGAAAGGAGCATCCTCAGGAGATAAAGTCTAGTATCTGAGAATAGGCCACCCAAAGTATTGTGACAAATTTCATTTTTATGTAGCATTGTTAAGAAAAATCTTATTAAAACACAATCTAAATCTGTCCCACAATTACACCGTTGCTTGCTGAGGAGGTGCTTTCAGGTCACATCCAGCCATCACTCAAAACCAATCCTCAGATGCACTGGGATTTGTCCCAAAGGTTACCACAGGGACAGTTAAAGATGCTCTGGGAATCTGTCACCAGTGCTACCATGCACACCACACCTTTCTCTAGAAACAACTTGGATTTTTGAACGCTTGGGATGGCACCACGTAAACTGAATATCAAAAGGAAAGGAATAATGAACAGTGTATTCAGCACATTAGTCCTTTTGTTCCATTGGATAAATTTTCTCTATTCCACTTCCTTGAAGGAGCCTCAGGATTTCTACTCTGCGCTAACACACAGGGATATGCAGCATGTCTAGATGTTGCTCTAGTTCAGACTTTGCTGTAAAACTTCCTGAGTTCAGGCATTAGAACACCTATTGCTTTTTTGCTGCAAAGTCAACATGCTGAACTAATGGGCCAGGAATCCTGTTATCAGACACTGCTGAGGGAACAACTGCTCGTGCTAGGTGTGCGCCGAGTGAAGGTGTGCCTGAGCAGGAGAACACCTGTACCCACCTGTGTTGGATGGAGTGAAGCCAGGTAAGGACGGGCTGTTGAGGCCTGGGAGCAAGACTGGAGGGATGCCCTGTAGTGCTGGGTACGCAGCAGGAAGGTTCAGAGCTTGCAAGGGTGTGTTGTCAAACATGCCCTGCTGTTGAGCTGCCAGACCAAGAACCTCGTTGGCTTTTTTGATTCGGTCCAGCTCCTGCTGAGCCATCAACTGACGCACAGTAGCTGGGTCGAAATACTCCTTTTCCTTATCCAACTGGCTTCCAATGGTTTCTTTAACTTTGGAGATATGCTGTTGAGAGAAGATATGGTCACGTACAGACAGCCGAGCGCTGTACTTGATGCCACACAAAGTGCACTCTGTTTTGGGTCCCTCGTAACTTGTTTGGTTTATACCAAAATGCTTGGCCATGCTGAGTTTTGACTTCTTCTCTTTCGCCCTCGCATTCTGGAACCAGACCTGAACAACCCTCTTTGGCAGTCCAATGTCATTGCCCAGGACCTCACACTCCAGCATGGTTGGTGTCCTGTAGTCATTAAAGCATGACTTAAGAACCTTGAGCTGGAGATTGGTCATCTGAGTGCGAAAGCGTTTCTGCCCAGGCCGGTCCCCGCTTTCGCCAGACTTGCTGGCTGAACCACTTGCACCAGGGCTGGGTGAGCAGGGGTCTGCAAGGCTGGAGGTTTCACTATAGTCCACAGTACCTTCATTGTCGTACTCTTTGCTGTAGAAGCTGGGGGCTGGGCTGACCAGGCCAGAAGATAGACGATCTTCATATTCAGACATTGCTATCATGGCTGCTTTAGTCAGACCTTCACTGGGTCCCGATGTGGATTTGGTTTCGCTTGCAATCCCTGTTGCACTGTCGTTGTCTGCGTTCCCTTCATCTCCTGTGGTAGTGTCTGTGATTGCAGTATTGACGGAAGAGCAGTCATCGTTGTCCAGCTTCGTCTGGTCAAAGCTCAGGTTGACTGAGGACATGGAGGGGCTCTCGAAGTCTTCAATCCCTTCGACCTTAATGGAGGATGGACTCAGCAGAGTTCGAGGTGACAGTTCCATACTCTTGTTCACCGGGGAGAGGGGAACGCTCTGTCCGTCGCTGCTAGTTGGTGGCATGTGGGAAAAGCTGGCTCCATCAAAGATGTCTCCCTTCATCTGGAGTCCCCCGTCGCAGTCTAGAAGCATAGCAGACAGCGTCAGGTTGTACCCAGCTCGCTTGGCCTCGTGCCAGTGACGGGATCGGATATGAGCTTCCAGAGCTGTCTTTGCTTTAAAGAGAGCTCGGCAGAAGGGACACCGTCTGTGGGCTTGGGCAGGCCCCACAGCTCTGAACTGCCCCTTCCTCTCTCGTGCACGGGTGTTCTGGAACCAAACCTGCACCACGCGCTTCTTCAAGCCCACTTCATGTGCAATGTGATCCAGCATCTTCCGCGTGGGATTAGAGTCCAGCAAGTATTTCTGGTACAGAATTTCCAGCTGCTCAGGGGTAATGGTTGTCCTTAGACGCTTATCCCTTTGGGGTTCTTCTCCCCCAGTCCCACTGTCGTTCTCTCCAGGGCTTGCACTGGCCTTTTCCTCCAGCTTTCTCTTCAGCGTGTTCATGGTGGATGTTGGAGTCGACGGTGAGGTGGCTGAGCTTGCTGGAATCTGTGGTAACGTTCCAGACAGCAGCTGGCTTGCCAGTAGTGGATTACTGGGATCAAAAAGCATGAATGGCATATCCAGTGTTCTGTCCAGGAATGGGGGGTGGATAAACTGGTTCTGTGCACTCAGGAAATGGAGCTGCTGATGCTCCTGCCAATGCTCGAAGGAAGGAAATGCCAGTTTACACTGGTCACACTGGTATGGGATTAGCTGAGGAGGTAGGTTTGCCAGCTGCTGGGGGGTGGAGGTGTGAATGGGTTTGAGGGACAGGTGTGAGAGCTGAGATGGACTTGGACTCGACTGAGACAAGGAGCACTGAGGGGGCTGAGGAGGAGGAGGAGGTGGCTGTTGCAGTGAAGAGGGGGAAGATAACTGTGAAATCTTTTGGTGTGCTGAACTTGTCTTTTGTTCTCCTTGGTCCTGTTGCTGCTGAGACTCTTGCTTTGGTTGCACTTGCTTCTCTTGTGTTTGGTTTTGCTGTGTACTTGGAGGTTCAGACTGCTTTGGTTTCTCATCTGTAGCTTCCACTTTAGAACTAAAGGTGGAGGAATCATCTGCCTCTGCCGTGAGCTGCAGAAAAGCTGAGGAGGTCACGTTGGCTGAAGATGTAGGTGTGCTGTAAGCTTGTGAGGGCATCGGTGTGCTGCACGAGGAACTGGTTGGAGTCAAGAGCTCTATTGCATCCATAGAGTCTTCGTTCTGGCTATCATCCTGTCCATCCTCATCCTCATCTTTGTAACAAAGCTTTTTCTGGTGTTTAATGAGATCAAAAATGCGCTGAAAGACCAGACTGCACTTTTTGCACTGGTAGTTCAAGTTGCTTGTTCTAATGTACCTGTCGTTTGTGAGCTCCCGTCGCTCCCCATCTTTGCCTTCTCCCTGATTCTCATAGTTTTTCCTAGCTTTCTGACGGGCATTCTGGAACCACACCACTATAACACGTGTTGGGAGGTTCAGCAAGTTAGAAAGCTGCTCAAATTCATCATCCTTTGGGTAAGCATTGGCATCAAAGAAGTCTTGCAGGACTCTGAGCTGGTAGTCAGTAAAGCGTGTCCGAGAGGACCGCTTGCTTCCCCAGTACTCCTGCTTTTGAGGCTCTGGAGAAGGAGGCCGTGAGTCTATCTTCAGCTCTTCCAGGCTGGTAATGGGAGGGTTGCTGAAGTTGTACGGGGAGTCCTTGTTGCGCTGGCGCTCCTTAAACAGGGTGTTTCTGAACCAGTGCTTGATCACCTTCTGGGGCAATCCAGATTTGTCCGCCATCTCTTTGATCTGCTCCTCACTTGGGGAATTGTTGATGTCAAAATACTGCCGAAGGACTCTGAGCTGGTCGTCAGTGATCCGCGTTCGTGGCCTCTTGTTCTGCTGCTGCTGGAGGAGGCTGGGGTTGAGCTGATGCTGGTACAACTGAGCCAAGTCGGCGGGCAGAGGGTCCACGGGGCCCAGCTGAGGCGGCAGCTGTGCTGGTAATGTCTGCAGGGGCATGGTTTGCATCATGAGCGGTGAGAAGATGGGGAGCTCCATAGGCATGGAGAGCTGGGTGAGTGGCACAGATGGCTGGGCTGGTGCGATCGTGGGAGAGGTGATCGGTGGGGCAGAAGTAGGGATGGCAGGAGCAGCAGCTGGCTGAGGAGTCGGAGGGAGCGGAGGAGGGGGCGGTGGAGGTGGGGGCGGTGGCTCTGGGGTCTGCGGCCGCAGTGGGTACAGTTTGTCATAGTGTTCTCTGTATTGTTTGGCGAATCTCTCTAACTGCTTAAAGGGAAAGTAATGTTGGTGAACGTGCTCTTGGTGGCTTTTCAGGATGAGGATGTTTGAGAAGAACTTGCCGCATGTATCGCACTCCAGCTTTTCCAAGTTCTCACCTTGCTCTGTCTTCCCGTTTTTCTTCTGCACCTTTTGCTTGTTCTCGTTGTACTGAATGACAAGCTCAAAGCCGAAGTTTTCCAGCAAGGCTTTGGTGGCGTTGCCCCTTGCGTCGGAAGCAATCCGTGGAGGCAGTATAGAGGGCTCCGAACTGCTGCCTGGCACAAAGTCCTTCTTCTCTTTGGGCTTTAAGTTATCAGGCAGAGACTCCTTCAATGTTACATTATTGTCTCCCCTCTCTGTGCTTTCCCTTTCCCGTGGGGTTTCTTTATCTTTCTCCTTCACTATGGATTTATTCTTTTTCTCTGGATGCTGGCTCTGCTGTAACAGGACGGAGTGGGGTTGTGACAAGGACAGCTGACCTTGCTGCTGCTGCAAGAGCTGTGGATGGCTCTGCTGAGGGAGCTGAACTTGTGCCTTCAGGTCCTCCAGCAAACTTGGACCCGTCCCAGTCAATGTCAGTGCACCACTGGTGACAGGCAAGCTGACTTCTGGATTGAGCTGGAACTCGGCACTGGGGATGTAGAACGGGAACAGAAGATGCTGCTGCTGCTGCAGCTGCAGAAGGGTCTCAGTGGTCATTGGAAAGTGCGGCAAAAGTGCTGGGTTGAAGAGCTGGGACTGAAGGAGAGCAGCTTGCTGCTGCAGCTCCTGCTGCAGGTGGGCCTGGACCTGTGCCTGTGCCTGTGCCAAGGTTTGCGCTTGTTGCTGCTGCTGCTGCTGCTGTTGCTGCTGCTGCTGCTGCTGCTGCCTGGATGCAATCATGTCTGCCAGCTTCTTGCGGTTCACCTCCTTGGGCTCCGAAGGGGAGGAGATGTTAGTGCTTACAGCATTACCCAAGGGAGGAATTCCCACACTGTCGCTGGAGACCTGGTTGAGCAGGCTGGGGATGGGAGTGGTGCCTGAAGTGCTCGTGCTGGTGGTTGCAAAAGCATTGCTGTTGCTGGCACTCACAGGGCTTGGCGTGGACGAGCCCAGGGAGAGGCTGCTGCTGCTGTTGCCGGTTCCATTGCTGCTGCCGCCAGCTGCCTCCAGCTTGGCTGCACGAGCCTTGGTCTGGTGCAGGACAGACCTCATGTGGATCTCCAGGGTTGAGCTCTGGCTGTAGGCCACGTTGCAAGTGTTACACTTGAAAGGTTTGTTGTCTGGGCTGCTGGTAGGCTCGGGTTGCCCGGTAGCAGACTCTTGGAGGGCTCGTTTCAGTTTATGCAGATGAGAAACGGAATTGTAATGGACCAGCAGAATGTTCTTCTGTGTGAAGGACTCCTTACAGACTGTGCACTTGTATGGACGAGATGGATCTAGGAATTTCTCCATGGTGAAGTTAGGGCCCTTCCTGAAGGGTAAGGCCCTTTTTGGTTCTGAGCCAGAGTCCTCTTGCACTGACCCTGAATCGCTGCCTGTTGGGCTCTGCTTATCTTCCAGGTCGCTCTCCTCTTCCTTATCTTCCTCAACTATTATTGTGTGGTCCTCAGCAAGCGAGGGGTCACCCATAGCAAGGAGGTCCCCGTTGACCAAGAGACCACCGTACAGCTGCTGAATGTCAGCCTCGCTCAGCTCCAGGTGGCTGGTTTCCAGGTGCTTCTTCAGGGCCTGGAAGGTTCGGAAGCTGCGCTGGCAGAGGCAGCACATGGTGGCTGCCCGGATGACGTGGTACTGGGAGTGGAGCTGAAGCTTCTCAATGGTTTTGAAGGCCAGGCTGCACTGGTTGCAGCGGTACTTGTAGACGTGGCGGTCAGACACCGGCAGCTGAGGCCGCTTGGCGTGGACATCGTTGAAGTGTGTCTGCAGGGCTGCTGAGCTCTTGAACACCTGGCTGCAGCCCTTCTTCCAGCACAGGAAGCCAGAGTCCTCCCGGGCAGCACTTGGGTCGGCTGGAGTGGGCTTGGGGTCCCCGCTGTGCTCTGCACTGTCCGACGGCAAAAGAGTCTTCCCCACATCCTCAGAGACTTCTGTGAAAACAGAATTAGAGCAAACCCCAAAATTACACCAGCACACCACAGTAGATCAACATTCCCTTTCAGTCCTGAATACTCTGTGGTTTTTATTCTGACAGGTATTTCTAACATTTCTCCTCTATCTTCATTCATTTGTTTCAATACTAGCCCATTAACCTCATCATGGCCCATTGCATAAACCTACACAATTTACTTCCTCACCCACTTTGAATATCTGAAAATTATTCACACGCACATCCCCTTAGAGCATTTATCACCTTCAATTCTCCCTTTCCAGCAAAAGCCATTCGGTCATCTCTGTCTTTGCTGTTCCTATTTCATCTCCTGCCTATTTTTGAAAGAGAAGGTTCATCAAACCAAACACAGTATTTCAGTCTTGGTCCTATCAAAGACAGGATTAACAGGAATGAAAGTGGTCCCTGACCAGGTGATGGAGCTGGGGGGGTGGTGGGACCATGGACCTCATCGACCTGCACTCACCAGACTGTTTCCCCAGCTCCTCTGCACCTGAGTTCCCATCCTTCTCTGGAGCAGCTGCCGGGAGGAACATGCTGCTGGGCATCATCACCTCAGGGGTTGTCACCTAGAGACAGGGGGAAGGACACAGGGAGAGGAAAAACACAGGAAAATATTTCAAACATCTTCAGTGGCAAAACTAGACATTGATATTGTGAAGTCAGAGGCGTCATTTTTCACAGCTCACTGAAGACTTGTATTTATTAGACAAAGCTCCAATCAGTCAAAAGTGTTTCTACAGTTACATTCTGGACATAATTAGCAGTGCACACTTGAAGAATAATCTTATTATTAATATTTTTCCTTTATGTGGAATTCAGACTTTGATCACTGACAATGTTTTGTCATGGGCTGTGAAACTTCTTGTGCAACCAATTAGGTAGATAAGTTGAAAGGCCCACCTTAAGCTGCTGAAAACATAATAAGGCCCCTAATTAAATCATACCTAGTAAAGTACACTGTAATCTTGAACCAGGGAGCATTGCAGCACTGTTTTCAAAGTGTATCGATGCAGGGAAAGGAGGGGTAAGAGAAAGAAAAGTACAAATAAGGAGAGGTGACAAAGGAAAGGATGAATAAGAAAGGACTAAAGCGAAAGCAAATTGTGAAATAAAAAGCTTTTGGTAACCCTTTCCTTGCTCTGCCTGATACGTTCCCTTTGCCCCTCTTCAAGTATTTGGCTAGATCCTGCACCAGCAAAACCAGTGCAGTGCTGGGACACCACCGTTTCTAAAGGGTCAGAGTTTGCATGGCTCAGCTGGGGAGAAACTTTGGAAGAGCCAAATGCACACACTCTTCCTTTTCTGTAAAACTTTCTTTGGATATACCTGGTCACAAATCATCTCACCAGCAGCCCGGCTGGCATCAGATGCAGGACAATGAATGTCCTTCCGAGTGTCTGGAGCCAATGTCTCACAGCACTGGGACAGACAGACCTGTCACCATCCCTGTGTTCTCCAGCCCAGGGCGCCCAGTGCTGGTCAATGCCTGCGGCAGGTGAAGACTCCTCTAGAGCCTCGAGCAGCTGCCCATGCCACCCTGCTGACACCCCGGAGCGCTGCGCTCACCAGCTGCTCCTGCTGGCGCCTGCAGTGCTCCTGCTCCCAGCCTCCCGCTGCTGGCAAGGTAAGGCACAACTAAACACTCCTGTTCAGGTGTGTTTCCTGGCAAAACAAGCCTCTCCATCCTCTCTAGATATGGAAAGGGCATCTGACCCCTGGATTTCAGGAGCGAGCAGATGTGTGTGGCGGCTGCATGCCACGTGCCGCCCTTCTGCACAGCCAAGCGCTACAGGGCTCTGAGTGACCTGCAGGAGACAGGAGCACACCTGCGGTGAAGCTGAGGCTCACGGAAAATCTCAGGATGAAATGGTGGCACAGAAGTCGCTGCAGAGCCGTGACCTGAGCTGGGAGGGACATGGAGCTCCCTCCCATTCCCGGGCCAGCCAGTGCATGGCAGCGAGTGCCAGGTGCCAGGGAGCAGCAGAGAAGGCAGCAGACACATCCCAGGAAGGGAGCTGAGCGCACCAAACCCATTCCACCTTCTGCTCTAAACAGGAGCGTCTGATGGCTGTGGGTGGTGGGCTGGGAGACGTGAAAGGTCACCAAGTAATTTCCAGTAGCTGGGCTCGGAGGAGGGGGACGAGTGTGGACGCCAAGAAGGGAGGCAAGAAGAAACCGTCCCTCTGAGCTCTAGCAGCAGGGAGAGCCTGCTTTCCTAGGATCTTTAGGAATTATGAAAAATAAAACATGAGAAATTAAAAAAAACCCCAACAGAGTAGAAAAAGAATAAAATTATCTAACACCTCAGCTGCACATCATTATAGAGCTGTGGCTTTTCATAGGCTTTAGAGTACAGCAGCCGTCCCCACCACCACGCTCAGTACGACGGATCAGTAATTGTTTTCATACACTTTAATTAGAAAAACTCAGATGGCTATGAATAATAATGGAAAAGAGAGACTTTTGCACTTGAAAGGTTGAAGTCAATCAAGTGTGAATGACGGCAAAAAAGAAAAAAAAAAGACACCAATTCATCAGGCCTCTGTTGTCTCGCCGCGTCTTTAATCATAATTCCTGATTGGGATTCAAGAAGGCAGTAAGCAGCGGTTCTTTGTCTGCCTTCACCTTCCGTCAATTAACTCTCCCCGAAATATAATCATCAACCTCACATGCTCCTCTGCATCTTAATCTGGGGCGCCAAACCTGTAAGTCCTGCCCTATATGTGTTTAAGTAATTACCTTTATCTACCTGCATCTCCACAGCCACCATTGCTCCCCTTCCTTCCATCCTCCCTCCACCGCAGGGAAAAAAAAAAGAAAAAAAAAGGAAGAAAAAAGAAGGCTGTGGTACATTAAATTGCTACAGGCACAAAATTCCCAAAGGCAAACAGAAAAAAAGCTTGGAAAAAAGTGCAGGGAACTAGAGATTCTGGGTATGGATGGGGGAACTGCAGCAGTGCAGCCATGGGCTGGCCCTGGGGAGCAAACCACTTGAAACAAGGCACTGGTCAGCAACTGGACCCACTCTAGTCCTCTGGCTCCATCCAGGCTGCTCCTGCCCCTTTCCTACACCATGATCCAGGGCAGGACCCTCCGTCCTTTCAGCCACATGGACCAGCCCTGAGCAGGTGGCAAAGATACACTGCGTGCAAATGGGCTGCACATCCCAAATCACTTTGCACTGACATTCCAGACTGCCCTTTTGGAAGGGTTTGTCCTTTTACACTGCAAAACTATCCAAGGACGTCTCATTTCCTTGGACCTGCAGAATTCACCTCGCATGCTGAGGCTGCTTTTCATATAAACCAAGAGTGGGGCACAATGGGGCAGGAAGGTGCAGCAGACCATGGCTCCCTGGCAGGCGAGGCAGATGCGGTGCTCTGTGACACAGCATTTTGTACCACAGATGTATTTCATGGCATTAATTGTTCCAGCGATCGAGAGAGTGTGTTTACCTGGAGCACAGCCCGTGTTAGTGCGTGTGGCTGTCAAACGCTCTCCACCTCCCTCTCACCTGCACAGGCGATACCTGGTGTGTCATCCTGGTATCCCTCCTCAGCTTGGCAAGCCCTCCCCCTCCTGGATTCCTGTCTAGCTGTTTAAATGTCTCCAACAGTTTCACAACGGCAACATGTCAGTCAGTGTGAGCCATTACTAAAACATAACCCTGCAGCTGTGAGTTCAAGAAATGCGGTTTGTCTCCTCCCTTCCATTCTCCCGCTCATACCTGTGATTTTCTGTCTATCACCAAACCACAGCCCCTGTGTGGCTGCAGCCACCATCTCCTGGCCCACAGGTCACCAGCAAAGCTCACTGCAGCACAGCACCTCTGTCTCGGTCCACCCTCTGTCTGGATCCACCCCTGTGCACAGCCTGAGTGCACCATCCCTGCAGCTCCGACGGCTGAGCTCTGTCTAAATTCTCCTACTGTTACCACAAAGAAGAGCACGGGAAGTTGCTGGACAAGCCTCTCTGCTTCCAAGGACGCTACCTTCTGGGTGAAATTCAGACCCCTTCAGCAGATAAAATGCCCTTATGATGGATGACATCCATGGAGAGGCAGGTGCACCCCACTTTGGTGGCCATTTCTATGGACATGGTGGCCCAGTGAGGGCAGTTAGAGAGCACCTGAGGGCTGATGGGCCAGGTCTCCTGCCTCCCTGCCCCACCAGGACCCTCAGCAAATCGCACACACCCTGACACCTATGAACCTGTCACCCCACTGCTGAACAACTGTGGGGTCACTCCTCACTGGTGACGACCTCCAGCAGCAACAAGCACGGCTCCTGCCACCACCAGATCCACTGGATAAACAACCAACTGCAGAGCTGCTCGTGCGCAGGGCTCGAGGCTCAGAGCCCAACACCACCAACGAGACACCTGCATATTGCTGACATGTCCAAAAAATTACTCCTGGCCTGTGTGAGCAGCCAGCTCCCCTCACACTGCCCCTGCCTGGGCTGAATGTCCTCAGACATCAAAGGAGGGGATGGCTCCTCTGAATATACCCCAACATGCTGAAATCATGTGGCTCTGAAAAGAAAACCTCTAGAAGAGGTCTGAGGAGATACATCACTGTCCTCATGTCTATGAAGCCAGAGGAAATACAGACGGGAGGCAAGGTTCCCCACCAGACAAAGGAGGTAATTTCCATTACAAAGAGAGAGAGAGAGAGGGTGCTGGAGTGAAAAGCTTCATTAGACTCCGAGAGGCAAAGCGATGGCAGTATACCAAGGTCACTTCTAATTTAGACCATCTAATTGGCAAACATGGCTCCAAATGGCTATCATCTCACAGGGCTCAGAATTAATGAAGCCCGATTATTTTCATTACCTTCATCGGAGATGGAGAATGAGACACAGAGTGAGAGGGAAGAGGGGGAGAGGGAGGGGGTGAAAAGGAGGGAGAGAGAAAAATTGAGTGACAGCAGAAGGGAGAGAGCAGTAAGAAAAGACAATGGGAAAGAGAGTAAAAATGTAGATAGCAGGAGGGGGAAGTGAGATGGTAGGGACGGGCAGAAATGACTCCTGGAGCAAGGGAGAAAAGAAAGATGGCTGGAACACTGGGGAGATGCCCTGAACTGAGGAAGAGAAAGCTGACAGCAGAGATGATGAGAGAGAAATGTGCAGAAGGATAAGGCTGGCTGTGGGAGGAGGGAGAGCTCCCACTCCCGGAGGCTCCTGGGAAGCCGTCCTCTCTCCCAGCTCCAGCCCATCAGTCTTGTCAATCGCCTGCGTGGGCGAACTGCACTTCACCCTCATTATGAGACCCTGAGGAGTCGAGCGGGCACAAGCAGAGGCTGTGATGGGAAGGATTGTGCCTGGCCCCACTCAGAGAGGCCGAGATGCCACGGAGAGAGAACTTGGCCATGTTCATCCACCAGCCCCATGTAGGGGAAGCTGCAGGAGACTGGGGGACAGAGTGAGCCCCAGGCTCTGTCCCTGTGTGGCATTGGGGTGTGGCCTGTGCTGGGGCCAGCGGGAGGCCGTGGCAGTCCCACGGGACAGGCAGCGCGGCTGCTCGGCTGCTCGCCGATATGGAAAGGAGGGAGCACACCCAGGCAGCGCCGAGATGGAGATGCACAAGCAGCGCCGTTTCCATGGCAACAGACATATTAGACACTGCAGGTTCCTGAACGGCGTCTGATAAGGTGTTATTAGCTGGAGCCTCCTCAACGCCGAGCACAGACACTGTGCTCAGGAGGACCTGGCTCCCAGCGATGGGGCTGCAATTCCCTCGCGGTGCCACCAACACCTGACGTGCATGCCAAACCGGCACGGGATCTTCATGACAATGAGCCAAATTAGGACCCTCCGATGCTGCCATGTTCTGGCACTGCTCATGTTCTGATTGCTCACAATATTGTCATAGAATACAAAAAGACCCACCTCATTACCCTGTGCTGTAGGACCTGGAGGAGCACAGGCAGCCCTCTCCCCAAATGTGTCTCTGGGTGCCAAAGGGAAGAGAGGTGGAAAAGCAGGAACACGCACAAGGATGTGCACCATGGCTGGGCCAGTCTCTGCTGATCCCCGTGGCCCTGCTCCAGCCCAGCAGGTGTGCTCACCTAAGGGAGCGTCCCTGACGTGCTCTGCAGAGCGTCCTGAGCTCCATGACGAGGGACTCTGGCCATTACCCCATGTCCTGGGGGACACAGATGTGCCTGAGGATGGACCAGCACAACGCTCCTGCTCCAGACCACACATCCTGCCCATGCACCCTGCCTGGCTGAAAACAAACCACACCACAGCAGCATGACAGCTGCCCCAAACAAACTGGTTATGACTGCTGGCCTAGGGAAGGGGCTTGGTGTCTGCTTGCTGCTCTCAGAAAGCCAAAACACCTGCCACCAATGCAGCTGAGAGGCGAACAAGAGCCATTCAAGCCCTCAGAAGGTATTGACACACTTGAGCAGCACCAACGAAATGGACACAGGCTGCAGAGGCCGTGGTCTCTGCGAAGGGACAGCTCCGAGATCCAGGGCACAGGTATGGCTACAGCACGGCAGAGCTACACCCTGAGGAGCCCTGAGGGCACCGGCAGCTAGTAATGCAAAGCAGGAAGGTAAGGGCCCAAGGGCACTGATGGAGTGGGAACTGAACAGGCTGCACTGAGAGCCTCTAGATTCCTCTCTCCTGGAGACACTCAAATGCTGTCTGCACACAAACTGAGCAACATGCTGAAGGGACACTGCCTGGGCAGGGAGGTTGGACTGCAGCAGCTCCAGTGGTCCCTCCCAAGACTCCTCATGGCTCTGTGACTCTGTGGCTCCTGTCTTCAAGGAGTCACAAAAGGAATCACAGAATCACAGAATCATTACAGTTGGAAAAGACCTTTAGTCTCCCAAGTCCAACCATCAACCCAACACCACCACCATGATAAACCGTGTCCTCAAATGACACATCCATGTGATTTTTGAACATCTCTAAGGACAGTGACTCCACAGCTTCCCCAGGCAGCCTGTGCTAGGGCTTTCCAACCCTTTCCATGAGGAAATTTTCCCTAATATCCAATCTAAACCTCCCCTGGTGCAGCTTGCAGGTAGTCCTCTTGTCCTGTCACTTGTTACACGAGAGAAGAGACCTACCCCACCCATCTCCAACCTTCTTTCAGGGAGTTGTACAGAGGAAGAGTGACAGAAAGGAAAGACAAGAAAACTGTAAGAGAACAGCTGGGCCATGCTGTGTGTGCTTGCCTCTACTGCCAAGAACCAGCAAAGAAGGGAGAAAACAAGATGAAACAGGATGCAAGAAAAAACATGAAGAGAAGGAGCTGCTAGGACTCAAAATAAACACTTATTTTATATACTTGATGACAAGTTCTTAAATGCAGACAAAACCTTCCATCAAATATTGTACCAAAGAAACAACAGTGTCTAATCCCCATCAGCTGCTGCCTCTTCCAGAAGCTTCTGCGCAAGCTGCCGTCCCATGCGCTGACCTCATCAGGTCAAGGAAATTGTATTTATCCTGATTTCCCAGGCAAATCACTCAACACTTGAGCTTCACAGGCTCAAGGACGGACACAACACAGCAGCACGCAGCAAACCTCGCTGGCAGAGCTCTGACAGGTGAAGGAGCTGACCCCCACAGCTCTGCCCCTCACCTTTGTGGGGATGGCAGTGACAGGCTGGGATGGCAGCAGCCATGCTTGCCTCCGCAGCCACTTACCGTCATGATGAGCTTCTCGACACAGTCAGGTGACACGCTGTGCAGGTGGGTGAGGTGCAGCTGCAGGTGGATCTTGTTGTTCAGCATGTCCTGGCAGAGTGGGCAGCGCAGCATGGGCTGCACCGAGTGCTGGGTCATGGCGTGCACCCGCAGCCGGTTCACATCTGTGTTGCTGTACTTGCAGTATGGACACTGGAACATCTGCGGAGCAGACAAATGAATCACACAGCTCTTCCAGCTGCTGCTTCCCTCTCTTACAGCCAGGCTTCAACAATTTGATACCTTCTACCACCAGTTATCATCTTTCATCCTCCTTCTCCCATTTTATTCTTTGCTTTTGGCACACTGGAAACACACTACCTGCACAGAGAGAATGGTTCTTCTGCCTTACCTGCTCTGATTTGGTCTCCTCTGAAGTTTTTGACCACTTAAAGGACAGAGGCGACTCAGAGCTGCTGGGAAACGATATCCGCTTAGAGGACGCTGGAGGCTCCGTCGGCTCCTTCTCTGGCTGGCTGGCTGGTGCTGCAACAAAAAGATTAACATCAGGACACCTCAAAGAGGCCTAGGCTGGATCATGTCAGTGCTTCCATTTACTGCTTGACACATGCCCTACAGATTTGGAGGAGGATGAATCTCAGCACTGACCTACGTCCTACAAGGCACACCTGGCCAAAACCAGTTCGTTCTTGCTGATGTCCCACAGCGAGGGAACTGTGTCACTGGTGGCCAGAAGCAGGAAGATCTCAGCTGTTTCCAGGGGCTGCTTACAACCTGCAGGAGCAAGAGGCTCTGGGCCTGTGGCTACATCAGACACACAAATGCTTGGCCAGATGGTGAAGGCCCATGTGTCACCTCCAGGAGGGCTGGACTGACTTGCTAAGGTAAAGCTCATATCCTCGGCTGACCCAGGACATTCTGCACATGGACACTCTGAAATGCGCTTGCCCTGGAGAGGGCTGGTGGCTGCGGCTCTCAGCAATCGATGGCACCTGTGCTGGCAGCACTGGCGCTGCTGGGACGGCTCCAGAGTGATGTGCAGATCTGGTGCTTCCTAGCACATGGTCCTGCCAAAATCCAGGACCCAAACACTCCCACTGTGATAAGCTGAGGAAAGGCCATTTTATTCCAACCAAACAAAGAAATGCAAATGAGCCCTGAAGTCAACAGCAAAACACTCCACGAGTTGTGGCACTGGGAGAAGTACATCCCTGACCTTTCTCCTCCCCCGAACCCTGGCTGTCTGCAGTACATAAATTTGTGGGACATCTATTATTTAAAAACTGTAAGGACAAGTATATTATACACAGCCCCCGTCTCCTCCTCCCCGAACACACATTCATAACGGTACTTTAATCTGTCTCGAATCGACTTCAAACCCATTTCGCCCTTAATGGGAGTTATTCATTTTCACTTGAAAGGTAATATCTGACAGCTGGATATTTAATATGATGGATCAGCTGCCGATTAACAAGGCGCTGTAGCATTCTCAGGCCAGTCCCCCATACTCTTCCCCCTGTCTCCTGCACAACTTGTGAACCTGCTGGTGTCTGCTCCTTGTTTCAGATGATACCGCCAGGATCAGATCCCAGCAAACTGCTTCCTTCCCAAAGACCCTTCTGTGCACTGGCATGAGCTCTATTTCCAGAAGTACCACATCACAGCACAGAATACAATTCCCATTTCTAACTGCCTTCCCTGTCAGTCCACATCTCCGTGTGTTCAGCTAAAGAGGTAAAGTAAGTTCCAGGAGAGGGAAAGCAAGCATTACAAACAGGTAATGGTACTGCCAGGGGGAGGCAGGAATTAGAGGATTTGATCTGGGACTGCTGGATTTCTCCTGGTAGGCTCGTCCATGCTGAACAGGCTTGCAGTGATCTTGTTCCCCACAGCACTGCCTGGTGTGTCACACCTGCCGGGCAGCAGCCTCCATGCATCCACGTACAGTCCTGGCTGTACCTGACACCAAACCCCAGGACTCTGCTGTGCTGCCAACTCCATGAAAACATCCAAACCAGGCACAGAATGAGTCTGCAGTGTCAGTGCTGACTGACAGACACCATCACAGATCCTGCTCTGCCCTCACAGAATGATGATCTGCTCTGCTCAGCTCACAGCTTGAACCAAGACCCTCCCTGGGCTTCAGAACTGGAAAAGGCTTAAAGATGTCTGCAGGGCACGAACTGGCCTTCCTTGCTTCCTGTAATAAAAGTGCTTGGAGCATCAGGAACACGGCACTGCTCTGCTGAGCAGCACAGTCTCTCCCGGAGGGTTCAGGAAGGAGAGACCACCATCAAGAGACAGCACTGTGGTGAGTGAAGGACCACCCTGCCCTAAAATGCCCTGCCTGAGCCCTGTGTGGTGTGAGTGGCCCTGGTCAGGAGCCTGATCACTGCCGACACTGTCCAGCCCTCAGTGTGACCGCGGACACGCCAGCCCCGATCAGGCAGTCGGGTGTTGGAGACTGAGGGTGTGCCAGGGTGGTCTGGCACAGCCATGCGAGCCCTGCTCTAGCCCTGCACGGCGCTGGGATGACAGTGACAGTCCCTTTGGGTCCCTTTAGATCCCTTTAGCCCAGGCGGTGACTGTGGCTCCTGTGTGGCCCAGACTGTGTCCCTGCACTGGGCACTGACCGCTGCCAGCTGCTCACCAGTGCAGTGTTTTCGGATGCAGTGACTGAATTCAGCCCAACCATCAGCTCCCCCAGGCTGATGGAACACCAGATCCAACCTTGGGAGCCACAACAGGGTATCTTCTCATCTCCTTTCTACTGTGAAGCAGCCTGCTTAGAATTAGTAATAGGTAATTAAAAAGTACCATCTCCTAAGTGCCCAGTTTCATTAAATGCACTTGATCCAACCCCATAACCTTAATCCTTCAAAACCAGAATTACTGATGATTGTCCAGACCCAAGAATAACTGATTTGTTGCACACGGGGTATTTGTTTTAAATATTCGTTTTTGAGTCGACAGTTCAACTGGGAATTTTAACACCAAGACTGAAGTTCATTGTTGATAAACAGCCAAATGTACAAAATGACACATTCAGTCCACATCACAGATCAGAGGAATTAAGAACTCTGTGCTACATGAGAAACGAGGACATGGCTTGGTGCCTGCCTGCAGAGCTCTGAGCACAGCATGGGACCTTCTGTCTGTGCAGAGAGGACAGGACAGGATGTCCTGAGCTCAAAATGTCCAAAAGGCCATGGCCTTGAAGGGCTGTGTGCCACTGGAGCACATGGAAACACTACCTGTGCCATGGCCACGGCCAGCATATTGCTTCCAGGTGCAGGCTTTGCACGGCAGAAAAAGGGATTTGGTGTAAAGTATGATGTATGCCTACGTATCGGATAGTATTGTTGTTAATTTGACTCTTTAAATGGATTTAGTTCAGTTTTGCTGACTTACAGGGAGATCTTCATTTCTCAACAACGGTCCCCTAAAAGCCAAGTGTGACGGGACGGGGCTGCCACAGCACTTCTGGAGATCTACTGATCTTCTCGCTCTTCTCAGCAGCTTCTGCTTTTCAGAGGCGAAGGAGAGGAGAGATCCTCCCTGGGATTATTCCAGAGGTGACACAGACACTTCCTTGGAAGTGGGGGCCTTTCCCTTGCTGGTTCCAGAGGCCAAGCATGGATCCCCCAAGCTGCTGCTCTCCATCCTGGTGGGAAGGAAGTCACCACCCACCTCCTACCCATCAGATTCTTTTAGCTAAAGTACCACTGACAACCCCTTCATCTAAACTTCCATCTCCCAACCCAGCAACATAATGGAAAAGCCAATTAAATGATTATTAATTCATGCTGCTTTCCGTAAGCCAGAGGTTCTCATCTCCCTGCATTCCGTAAACCAGCTTGCCACTTGCCCTAGAAATTTACAGTGGGGTTTCTGCTATTGCCATTGATTTAAACGCCACCCTCCCCCAGCCTCCAAAAAACTCCCTGCCATGAAGTCCAGCTGCTGGCCTGGGAAAGTTCTCAGCGAGACCTGGGAACTGTGCTGTCACTGCCTGATGGAAAACAGCATTCCGTATTTGATGGCACCTCCTTCCTCAAATCACCTCGACATGCTCTTGGAGCCACCACTCAGCATCACAAGCCTGAGGGCCAGCGGGAGCTGCTACTGTGCCACACAGCCCTGTGGCATCAATGCCCATGGCCACTGTCCCCTGTGCCCCTACAGCATCTGTATAGCTCCCAAATTCCAGGGCTAGTATACCTCCTTCATCCATTTTCCAGAAAGTGCCATGATCCAGGAAAGGCCGGAGCCCACACAGACCCCGGGAAGGGCATGGGCACGCAGCGGTGCCACCACCTCAGCACCATGCAGGCCAGCATTGCTCCCCAAACACCGTCTGGTTAATTCTCCACTCTCCGAAGGAACTGCCGCTCTATCAGCGGCTGTAGCCACACTGTCAGAACTGTGCCCTGCCTGTTGCTCACAGCATTTCTCAGCTCTGAATTTACAGGAACGTGACTGACAGCAGAGCCCCTGCACTGGGCACACGCCCTCTGCACTCGCCTTGCTGCCCTGCAGCAAGGGCTCTGGCCCTGAAAATGGCCGAATAATTTGTTTTTCTAATGCTGTGTCATACCTTCCCACCTGCAGTGAGTACCCACAGCTGAGTTACTGTTAAATATTCATCTTACAGTATCCAGAAGCCCCAGCTGCCACCAGACTTCCCTGCCTCGCTGGGTATGAGCACGGAGCACTCCGCAGCTGCCTCTGAGATGCCCCACGGAGGCGGCGCTTGGCTTGGCACCGTGGGCACCACGACATCTCCTGCAGCTCACCTCACCTCCTGCAGCATCTCTGGTGCCGCAAGAGCCCAGCGTGCTGGAGCTCAGCTGCCTGCTGCATGGAGCCGCCCAGCCCAGCCATCTTTCTGGGCTGGAGCCTTTTGTGCTTCACATATCCTCAGAAAAACACAGTTATAGGCAACCTCCCAGCCCTTCTCTCCCAGTCCCTCTCCCAGGTTTCCCTCGCCCAGGCGCCAGAGCTCAGAGTGGCTCCATCGTGCCCCTTGTCCCCTTCCTCCCAGCCTCTCCGGCCCCCAGAACATCCCAGCCATTAAGTGCTCCACAAATGCCAGATATTAAAAAAAAAAGCAGCAAAAAGCAGCTGGGGGAGGGGCAGGAATAGATTTCCGTCAGGATGTGCCTGACCTGTTTTTTTCAATTTCAGTAATTAGAAAGGCAGTCGGCCTGTAGGAATTATTCATAAACTGCAGGAGCTGTGCAGTATACATTTATGTTAAACATGTCAAATCCGATTGAAATCATGCCTGCCAGCACCATACTCCATAAACACACTTTTCTGCAACAATTTCCCAGCTCTCAGCAGCCCATTAATACTTCCTTTAATAGCAATCTACCACGGATTCGAATCAGGGACGGTCCATTGCACTAATTGCTCTGTTAGGTGAGCATCATGGATTTAAAAAAAAAAAAAAAAAATCATTAGCAAAAATAAAAGCCCTTCAGGCCAGTCCTCCAGAAAGATTTCATTTCAATCTATATTATAAGTAGACTTTGTTTCTTGTTTTTGTGGAAAAATTCCTGATCTTCTCCGTGTGCCCAACGGACAGTGCATTAAGGAAGCCTCTGGTAGCTGTGATGTGCTACTCCATCAGAGCCAGCAGCACCCCAAATCTGAGAGGCCTGGCGCCGCAACGAGCAGGGCTCCAGCTCAGTACCCATGACCTACGTCCTGCCTTAAAAATGGAGTCGGGATCACTCACAACTCCGCTCCTGCTTGCTGGTTTGCTTGGGGTAACTCTCACATTAGTCAAGACGAGATAATGCCTAACGCTGAGCCATCAGGCACACGTCTCCCTGCTCCACTGTGGAGGCACGGCCATCTTCCAGCACTTTCCAGAAACCACAGAGATGTCTGTGAAAATCAAGATCCAATGAGTCCTTATATGGGATGGAGTTTTCCCTGTGTATATTCAATTGGAAAGTATCACCTAAAAAAATGTTTCTGCTTCACACTAATCTATTTAAAAATAAATACTAAACCAATACATTTATTTTGCAGTTGAGACATTCTGACAAGTTTAAAATGAAAACACTGCCCTTGATGCTGACACTGACCCCAGCACAGGCGGCACCCAGACTGAGCTGACCCTCACCCTGAGCTGGGGCAGGGAGATGGGCAGAAGAACTCTGTGTCTTGCTGCGGATTTTGCAAACCTTTAAGAAAGTGGAAGAAATAAATCCCCTGTGCGCAGCGAGGAAACTGAAGCACAAAGGGGAGTAAATTGCTGAGGAATGTAACGACCAAACTGCAGGTGGCAAAGAGTCTGTCCCCCTCCCGTTTCACACGCCCCATCACTGACTTTGAGCACACACCTCTGCCGCCCCCATCGCCATCCTCACAGAGCTGCCTGGCCCAGAGGCTCCTGCGGAGGTCAGCCACTCCATCCAAAGCAGGATGGACTGGGCCTGCCTCACTCCTGACAGCAGCTCCTCTCATCTTCTTGAAAGACCTCTGAGGAACCTTCCCAGAAAACCCACTCCAGTGCTGCAAGGCCATACAGGAGGACCTTTCAAAATTTATTATCAAACATCAGTCTTTCTTCCTTCAATTTAAGCCCTTTGTGTCTTGTTGTCTGTACCCTCAACATGGACAACAAATTATTTCCTTCCTTTCAGAAGCATTTCATGCACAAGAAGACTTATCTTGTCCTCCTCTTTTGTCTTCTTTTGGGTCAAATAAGCCTTTTTATTCCATTTTCTCCTCCTGACTGATGTTGCTCTGTTTTGGCTCCTCCTTCCTGCTGTTTGGACTTTCTGAAATTGCTCCCCAGCCTCCCCAGCATCCCAGCTCAGGAACAGAGAGATTTCCAGTACTAATGAAACCCACCAATGGCATAATATTGCCACCCACACCACAATGTCTGTGCTGCATTTCAGCTTGTCCTGGAAAGTGGCGTCGAAAGCCTTCCCAAGGAGACACTGACTCCAAACAGGACCTTCTTCACATGAAGGAAAACTGGGTCGTGTTGACATGATTTGTTCTTGACAAATCTGTGTCAACTGTTCCACATCTCATTATCTTCCCATCAGCACTTACAAACAGTTGTTTGGTCAATTCCCGGGAAAATCTGGGGCAAACAGAGCTGGCAGGTGTGCAGTTCCCCAGCCACTCCTTTGGTCAGCGACAAGCCCCGTGTCTGCCCCCTGCCACACCTCCTGTCTCCTCTGCACAGCACCAGAGAGAGCAGCTGGCAGGTCTGAGATGCTCCAACAGCCAGGTAGGGCACAGCAGGTCAGGGACAGCGCTCAGCACTGCCAAGTGCTCTGCAGCTCACTCTGCGCAGCTGGGGACATGGGCTGTGCTGCTCTGCTCAGCGAAGGCGAATGCAAAAAAAGGCTTTGTGTTCTTTAGCTTTGTGACACTGTGGTCACAGCCTTCCCCTTCCGCCGAGGGCAGACCGGCTCTGCGTCGGCAACCTCCTCCTCCTCCTCCTCCTCCTCCTCCTCCTCCAAGGAGAGCTTCCCAGAACTGCCTGCTCCCCTCCCTGCTCACAGCTCCACTCGCACTGGGTTTTCGTGCTCCTGTACATTCCTCTTCTGGGGCTGTCAGGAAAAACCTGACCCAGTTTCTATTCCTTCCCATGTCGGGGTTCCAGGAGGACCCGTCAACACAGCCATGTTCCTCGAGGAACAAGAGCAGGAGCACAACTGAGGTGTGCCTGCTTTGCACACCTGCGGGACAGCAACACTTGGTAACATTATCCTAAAGGCTCAGGGTGCTGGTGCTCCGTGTTTGGGAGCAGGGCCTGAGCTCAGCGCCAGCACATCGCACACACCTTGGCTCGCACAAGGCTGGTGCCACGCTCTGTGGGCTCACACTCCTGCTCTGTGTCCTACCCACACAGCTCCCTTTGCAGACCCCACGGAGCTGTCCCATTTCTGATCTGCTCCTTGGCTGACAAACACTGGGTTAGGAATTTCACTGGCAGGGAAAAAAATTAACCCATCCAAATTCAGAGATTCTGGACAAAAAAGGGTTTAAAAAGCAGGCTCCTCGTTTTTCCTTACATATTTTGAGATACAATCTTTTCACATAGATCAGCCTTTTAAAGTGCTTCAGGTTTGGGAAAAGGGCCCTATTTACCCCTGAAGAGATTTAAACAATGAACAATGCTTACGTCTTTGTGACACTTCACAAAACGGTTGTGCTCAGGATCACACAATCCCACACAATGAACTGATACTAAAAACCACCTACAGCCGAGCAAAATTGCATTTCTGGGTTAAGAATCAGTCTGTGGTGGGGAGGAACACGCAGAGCAACCTCAGTGAGCACAGCCCATACTGAGAGCATAAACTTCAACAGCCTGCAAGGCCCAGTTTGCTCTCTCCATCAGGACACATCTTCCACTGACTGAGACTGAGATGGGCTGAGATTGTACCTGCAGAGGTGAAATACCACATTCCATTTCGGGAAGACAATGTAAGACAAAACCTTTGTCTGGGGCTCACCAAGAGGCAACCATGAATGCAGCAGGAGAGGCTGCCTGGAAGAAGGGTCTCTGCACAGACTGACCACTGCTCCGACCAACACTGAGCCTTGCCAACCAAATGGGACCTGGAGCCAGAACTGCCCTGTCCTGGGCCAAGGAAAACGAATGTCACCTTCAGCGCCTCGGGCTCTGCACCCAGACTGAAGCGGTCAGCAAGGGCCAGCTGAGGGTGGAAGATGTGGGACAATCGTAGAATCATCAAATGCTATGCTTGATCCAACCATGTGCTGGCTGCTGCTAGGAGGGGTCAGCCTGCTCTCCCTCCTCCTCTCCCAGCTGCTGATCGCCACCGCCCGGGTCGGGTCCCGGAGCGCCCATGGGGGATGCACGACCCACCTCAACTCAAACTATTGAGTATGTCAAGAAGCTACACCCAAAGTCTCCACAGAGGACATTTATGTCACGCTGGCACTGCCATGCTGCGGTCAGTTAAAAAGGGTTTTGTGGACCACTGTTCTTCCCACCTCCCTTTCCTGGATTTAAAGACAATGAGGGACCAAACAGCACCTCTGCGATATCACAGAATCATACCTGTCCATTTACTCTGGTCCTTGTCCCCTCCACTCTCTTGCTCCTTGGCAGGCTCCTCAGCATCACCAGCTGTTTCGTTGGGCCCTTCCACATCTTCACTGGGTTCTTCTGAAACAAGACGAGCAGAAAGTGTCACACAGACATGGAAGGCAGAACAGAAGAGTAGCTAGCTGCCAATGAGTAAGAGCAACAAAGCTGTGCACAACTGTTGGGCAGCAGGTATCAACACCACCCAGTACTCTCCCAACCACCTGCCAGCTGGTCAAGACAGAAACTGTACAGGAAAGAAATGAGAGATGAAGACAAAATGAAGAACCTCGCCTGCTTTTACCACCTGGAGCTACTGAGGTCACCTGAGGTGTCATGTACAGTGACATGGATGTCGGCACAAGAAGGTTCTAGCCAGCCCCATCAGGGATTACAGAAGCATCAGGGCCTGACCTTCAGCCTCCATCCTTCCTCCTCATCCCCATGCCAAGCTCTTTGGCCCCAGTGACATGGCACAGCACTGACCTTGGTCACCAATGTGCCAGAGTCCACTGCAGACACACAACACCTCTCCTGCAGCCACAGCCCAGACAGGAGGCACCAGAGGAACACACTGGCACCCTGCCCTCACCCCAGTCAGGCAGGAGCCTGCAAACGCAGGCAGCACCAGACAGGAGCAAAAGCACGAAGGAAACACTCGGTGAAGTGCGGAAAGCCCAGAACAAAATACAGAGCGCCACATCCTGCTCACAAAAACAGCACAGGCACAGAGTGTGTCGAGCTGGTGTGGGGCAGCTTCACTCCCAGGCACCTTGGTGGGACACTGTGAGTGTCAGCGCTGCAGCTGCCAGACCCCCTACACCAGGGTTCAGCAGCCATATTATCACCTACTATCATGGATATTAAGGTACAGTCCCTGTAACTGACAGGGGTTACCCCACCACTGGACTAAAGGGCATTTTTAGGGCATTATATTCATTTTTAGGCAGGATAGTTAACAATTTTAATTCACATTATCTGGTCATGGTAAACCCCACGATCCCACACCATCCTGGTATTTACCTGAACCACCTAACTGGTTCAAGCACCAACCCCCATTTTCCTCCTAACAAAGACAGGGCTAGAAATTCAGATTAAAAATATATATTAGCAGCTTGCAGATACTCAGCAGTGCCCTTTGAGGATGTGACAGCCTGGACTGGGAGTGAGAGGGGACATGGGTGGCAGCGCTGACAAAGGCATCCACCATGTAGAAAGACACATATCTCTGATGGATGGTGAGATGGGTAGTCTGCCATGTGAGCCGAGCGCTCAAGTTTGCTGGGAGAAGGGCTGAGAAACCAGCAGCTGGGTTCACATTTCAGAAATTAAAATTCCAATCTCTTTTCCACTCTAGGGAAAAAACACTACATACCATCTACACCCCAACCCCATCACCCTGGGGCCTTCACACTGCTTCATGCAGGGCCAGAGAGTCCCTTCAGCTGGGGCAGCCGCTGCAGAAGCAGATTTTAGCTGGTTTGATTAAAAAACATTGTTAATGGGTTTCTGTATTTTATTTAAATCATCATTTTAACCATTCTCTGCTGGCTCAGGTGCTCTGAAGCTCCCCTGGCCAGGGTGAGGAGATGGCCCCGCTGCCCGCAGCCCATCACCCATGGCCCGTCACTCACTGCCCTGACCTTGGCCCTGCCACGGCACTGCCCCAGCCCCCAGCCCAGAGCCCCTGGCCCAGAGCCCCCGGCCCAGAGCCCCCGGCCTGGCTGAACAACAAAGGGTGCCTGGCACAGCAGCACTCCCAGCTGCGACCCGGAGGTGTCAGCATCGGCATGGGAGGACGAGGGAGGGCGAGCCAGGCTCAGCCGCTGTCTGGGCTCTAACCTGAGCATGTGGAAATAATACACGTCTTCCAGTGTGCTGTCTGGTTCGAGGGGAATAAAATAGGACATTCATAAGCAGTTACACCATCTGTCTTTATACCATCATCATCATCAACAAGGGAAAAAATAGCTCTTTAAAATGGATGAAAGCCCAGGCTGACAGTAACCGGAAAAATGTGAGCTATGAATACCAATAACGGGAGAAATGATTAAAAAACAAGGCTACAAACAGCAAGTCCTCAGCACAGCTCGGGCTGCAGCTCCTAGTGTCCATCCACCACCAGCCTGGACTGAGCCCTCGCACTGCTGGCACTGAGCCTCCACAGCCCCTGGCCCAGGAACGCTCCCCTCTGAGGACACAAACTGCTCCAGGCTCACCACGCCGTGCTGGGCAGAGGGCAGGGAGCAGATCCAGCGCTGAACCCTCCTCCTGCTCCACCCCGAGCTGGTTTTTTTCTGAAAAGTAATTTTTCTAAAGCAGGAGGGAGTCTGAAGGGACTAAAGGGAGCAGTCTAACCCATCTGCCCTGGGAGGCTCTGAACCAGCCTGGGTAGCTCCTGGTGCCACCCCTGCTCAGCTCCCTGCTGCCAGGGCCTCTGGCACTGAGCCCTGGGCAAGGGGAAGCGTTAACTCCATTTGCTCACGATCCCCGTCCAGCAGACTACTCGGGAAGACTGAGGCTCTCCTCACCATGCTCAGTGTGGCCTGTGGTGCAGCCGCTGGTGTCCCCACCAAGGCCAGGGACAGTGCAGAGAGCCACCCCGGGCTGGCCCTGTGCCCTGCAGCGGGCTCTGAGCTGCTGAGAACTTGCCTGCGACACTCACACCCGAGTCTGAGCCAGCTTCTGCCAGGCAGACCTCAGCACTGACAGCGAAAGCAGCAGAGCTCCTGCTCCCCAAAGGTCTGTGCCTGCACCCTCTGGGACAGCCCCACGGCTGTCCAGCCACTGCGGCAGCTCCACGGCGCAGCGCAGCGCTGGAAAGCAAACACCTGAGTGAAGGCACCCAGCCATCCATCCCTGTGCTCCTTCGGGCATCCTTGTGACAACAAGGCCAGCACACCTCTGGTGGAGAAAGGTCTGCACACAAGGAGTTTCATTGCCACTGTCTGCTAACTGGTGCTCCGGACACGACCAGAGCCACAGCGTCCTCGTAAGGGCTCACAGGAGCCACCTGCAGCAGAGTGCAGGTGACCCCAAGAACGGCTCCTGAGGCTGAACGAGCCGTGGTCAGCAAGACACAGGGAATTTACCTCCAAACCACCGTGACCTTTTCGCTACCACCCAACCCCTCCTCCCCAAAGCTGCACATGCTGTTGGGACTTCAGAGGTGCAAGAGCTGCTGCTGTGGGATCTGCTGGGGGAATCATGTTCCCGGGAAATCCAAAAAGCACACACTGTGCACGGGTTCCCATGGCAGAGCTCCATCCCTGAGTCCATGGTGCTTTATTAATAACTTTTAAAAGGAATTTTCCAACTGCCAGGGCTCAGGTCAATACTGAGAGCAAGCAAGTGTAGCCCCTGGAGCCAAAGGAGTTGCTCTTCCATCCCAACCCACCTGCCCCATGCAAAATTGTAGGCAGAGTCTTTGCTTCCTTCATGAATAAATCATTGGAGACAGCAGTATTTCCTTTTAATTTAAAATTAAACCATTCACTAAGCGGGGAGGGTGGGTATGGGGGGGGAAGGGGGAAGAGCAGGAGAAGAGTCTGGAAAATCACAAGTATCTGACTTCTGCAGAGGTCAGGGAACCTCTGACTCAGTCGTGCACCAAAATGTACCCAAATTGCTGCACGCCATTGCACAGGACCACACCACTGAGGTCTGTCCCTTCCCAGACTCAGGAAGTTTGAGAGCTGCAGAAGTCAGCAAATGCTGATGGGATCCAGACCAGCTTGAACAGCCGAAGAACTCTCACCTCTCTTTCTCCCAGCCAGGTTTTCCTTAACAAACCCAGATCTCTTATCTGAAGGGATAAAGGGCATTTCTGGGGTGGCGGAAATGTAGGCATGGGAGAGAAAGAGCGTGCGCTGCCTCTCCACCCTCCGGCAGGCTCGAGAGCTGAGAAACATTAGCTGTCATGAACCACAATCAAATCAGGTTTGAAATATTTAGCAGTGGCTTGGAAAATGTGGCGGTGCAGCTCTGACAGGCGAGATGTGCAGACACCCATTTTCCATTATAATGGAAATATCAAGCCTGTTCTGAATATGTATAACCTAGAAAAATGTATTGATTTTTCATTCGGCATTAAAAAAATGAAATACCCTGCAGCTGTCAAAAGCCTTTTGTTAAAAGCTCATCTTTCCTGGAATGAGGTTTACCAGAAACAAGTTTTAATTGTACACAGGGTCTCTCCTTTGGAACAAAAAGAACCTCTGACGCTCCTTTTTTCAGGCTAAGTAGCCAAAAAAGCCAGAAGCCAGGGCTGAGCCCTGTCTGACGGCTGCACGCCGTGGCTGTGGGGGAGGCGAGGGGCAGGCTGTGCACAGCGGCTGCGGGCACACCGCTGCTGCTGCCGGCTGGTAGGGGCTGCCCCAGCGGGGTCCCACCACCCCCCTCACCCACAGCCTCACCTGCTTTCAGCTACCTTAAACCTGAGCCCCAGGGCCCTGGCACACAGGCTCAGGCTCATACGGAGGAGCAGGGAGCTCCACAGTGGCTCCATGCCCTCCTCATCCTGGAAGCCCAGGACGAGCTCAGCCGTCCCTGAGCTGTGCCAAGGTCACCGTGCGGGGCCTGGTGCAGCTGGCTCAGAAAGGTCACCGAGAGGCACAGGGAGGGCAGCCTCACCTCACGCCATGCCCGTGGGTCCAGGGCACCCTGCTGTGGTAGCAGCAGAGGTAGAGCCCAGACGGGGTCTGACCTCAGCTCCCACTCCCGGATGCACATGTGTGCTGCAATACCATCTGTGCCAGCTCCTGACTGCACTTTGCCACACCAACTTGTTCATTCCTGTTTTCCTGGAAGGAGAGGCAGGACTCCAAGCAGTGCAAGGGCAGCACTAGGCAAGGTTATGAGGGGAGTGCCATGGAGCTCCAGCCTGGATGCAAAGCTGGTGGTGTGTCCCACCTGACAAAGGGCTGCAGGAAAAGAATACATGTCCCTTCGTTTAATGACGCTTATTTCCCAGACAGCTCCATACCAGAGCACGGCCAGAGCATCTCTGCTGCTTTCACTGACAAACAGAAACTGCTGACTATGGCGTGCTCAGCTGACAGAGACATCAGAGAGTCACAGAATTGTTTTGGCTTTGGTGGGACCTTCAAGACCATCTTGTTCCACCCCCCTGCCATGGGCAAGGACACCTTCCACTAGACCAGGTTGCTTCAAGCCCCATCCAACCTGGCCTTGAACATGCCCAGGGATGGAGCATGCACAGCCAAGAACCCCTTCCCTGGGAGAGCATCGCCATTCTCCCTGTCCCTGGGAACAAGGCTCTCCATGTTTTTTGCGAACTGGGCTATATTTTAAGCCAATGAAACCTACAGGGACTAACCCCCTTTAATTTCAGCAGGACTAGAAAGGTTGCTGTTATTTTCACACATGAAATATAAAAAAAAAGGCAAATTCCTTGAGCATGTTTGTAGTGGAGCGTGATGTGATTGTGTTGTCATTTATGGGAAATAATCGCAAGCCCATCTCTCCCTTTCCCCCCATTTTCCAGTCCAAATAACCATGAAAAATTACACTTCAATGTCAGGAGGACAACAAAGGAGGGGCTTTCTCCTGCGGCTTGACGGCTTTTCAGCCTCCCCTTTCTTGGACAAAAACTACCTTCAATTCTGTTTCATTTTAAACGTGATCTAACAAATGCATCTTGACAAGTTCCTTTCTCTTTTTCTTTTAAACAGTATTTTGCACAGTTTAACCTAGCTCCAAACTGGAATCAGCTGGAAAGGAGATGCATGCAAAAACACAAACACAGATCAAACAGCAAAACAAAAGAGCCCAGCTCCAGGTCTGCAGGGAAAGGACAGAGCAGTCTCCACACAAGAGACCTGCGGGACAAGGGCCCAGAGACAAAGGGGACCTGTAGGAGGAGGAGGATGGAGCAGTTGGGTGGCAGAGGTGACAAGGCAGGAGCGCAGCAAAGGTGCCCGGGGGATGAGTGCCCAGCCCCGCTCTGTAAGGGAAGGCACCTGCGGCAGCTCTGGCGTTCTGCTAAAGACACACGCTGGAACTGGATTTGTGGCTGGATTTGGGCTGGAAAAGCCTTCTGAGATCATTGAGTCCCCTGCTCCTCCAGCGCCATCAAGGCTTCCGCTGACCCACGTCCCCAAGTACCACAGCCACACAGGTTTTAAATCCTGCCAGAGATGGTGACTCTACACTGCCCTGGGTAGTCTGTGCCAGAGCTGGGCAACCCTTTCCAAGAAGGAATTTTCCCAATACATGACCCAAGCCTCCCCAGCACAACTTGAGGCCGTGTCCCCTTATCCTGTCACTTGGCCTTTGGGAGCAGAGCACTGCAGGTCCTCTGCAGACCGTGCCAGCAGAGCAAGAGATGCTTTGTGCCCACTGAGAATCGGCTCACTTCAGAAAAACTGTGGAGATCCACAAACAAAACCACTGCCCATGCCAAGCTGAAGTTAATAGCCAACTTTGGCAACTTTGCAACAAGGTACATCTTGAGAACACTGTAACTATAACAAAAATGAGCAATAATTAATTCATGCTTAGCCTTAGGGGCTGAATATGCACAGGAGAGCTCGCAACAACCTTAACCCATCATCATCACAAACCACACTTAAATGAAACATTAAAATGTCCTCTTTCTGCTTAGTTTTTTTAAAAATACACAACTCCTACAACTCCTACTCTGTTCTCCCTTTCCATGGTATTGCTCCAAGGAAAAGTTAATTAATGTCTTGCTGACCCTCTTTCTCCCCCTCCCCAACTGTTTCCCCATCTCAGCATGTTTGGAGTTCTTTTAAGCTCAGCTAAAAACTTGGGAAAGCCATAATTGCAGTGCCCTGGTTTACGGACAATTAGAACATCCCTGCAGCCTGGGGTACCACAAGTTCTGACAAAGACAAGGGGCAGTGGAGGGGAGCGGTGGGGCTGATCCAGGGCAGGGAGCAGCTCCACAGACGGTACAGCGTCTATGGCAAATCATTGCTTCTCGCCCCCAGTGAGCCAAGTGTTTTGTTACAAAGAACATGAAAAAAAGACCAACAGTTCTAAGTGAACATCCCTAAGGATGGTTTGTACATGGGCTGAGTCCTTGAAGGTCTGACACCCATGGTCCAGTGGGTTTGGTCTTGTCTAGATCCCAGTGCCATGTTGCCAGGCTCTTCCTGGAGCTTATTTCTAGGAAGCAACAATATGCCCAAACATGGGAAATAAATAAATGGCCATACGTAACATGTATAATAAAAAGAGGATCATCCCGGGATGTGCTGCTGCTCGGAAGCAAAGTGGGTCAAGGAATCGACTGGATGTGACACTCAGTGCTACGGTCTGGGTGACAAGGTGGTGACTGGTCAAAGGCTGGACTCAATGACCTTAGAGGTCTTTTCCAACCTGAATGATTCTGTGACTCCAAGGAAGGCGGGAGGGAGCCAGCAGAGATGCCTGGGGAACAAGAGGGGCTACAGTAGTGGCAACCAGAGTCATGTCTGCAGAGCCTTCAGGCTTTTAAGGGAACTTGAGAGTTAGGACCTGAGCATCCCCAGAAGGACAGAGCAAATACACACAGCAGTCTGGACAGACACTTTGGACAGACGGAAGGGCAGCACCTGTGCAGGTTCACCAGGCAGAAAAAGCAGCCTGGTAGAACTGCAGTACCAAACTTCTTGGTTGTGAATGGCCATGGTCTTAC
Source organism: Acanthiza pusilla (assembly GCA_036630365.1). Lineage (NCBI taxonomy): Eukaryota > Metazoa > Chordata > Aves > Passeriformes > Acanthizidae > Acanthiza > Acanthiza pusilla. Next base: position 20,299,811 of record JAXCHO010000016.1, on the reverse strand, counting down.
TTCTCCACTGAAGAACATGGGCCATAGCAGCCCCTCAAAGACAGAGCCCCACCTCCAGTCCTGCCAGCCGACAGCCGGCGGAGTCCTCAGTCCCCTGCCAGCACCCTTCTGCTGGTCCCTCTGCCAGCACCCTCCTGCTGGTCCCTCTGCCATCACCCTTCTGCTGGTCCCTCTGCCAGCACCCTCCTGCTGGTCCCGCTGCCAGCACCCTCCTGCTGGTCCCACTGCCATCACCCTCCTGCTGGTCCCTCTGCCATCACCCTTCTGCTGGTCCCTCTGCCAGCACCCTCCTGCTGGTCCCTCTGCCATCACCCTTCTGCTGGTCCCTCTGCCAGCACCCTCCTGCTGGTCCCGCTGCCAGCACCCTCCTGCTGGTCCCACTGCCATCACCCTCCTGCTGGTCCCTCTGCCATCACCCTTCTGCTGGTCCCTCTGCCATCACCCTCCTGCTGGTCCCTCTGCCAGCACCCTTCTGCTGGTCCCACTGCCATCACCCTCCTGCTGGTCCCGCTGCCAGCACCCTCCTGCTGGTCCCTCTGCCATCACCCTCAGAGCTCTCTGATACCAAACACCACTCGGGCTGGCGCAGCAGAGGGAGCAGGTAACACAGGTGAGCTCTTGCATGCACAATAAACACCTGCTGAGGAGAACGGGGAGGGGAGACACCTCCAGAGCCACGGAGCTGCCCTCGAGGACATGCTTGAGGGGTCCCACATCACCCTGCATGGCAGGGATGGGCACAGCCTGGCCTGGGCTGCTCCTCTTGGTGTTTGGGTTAGTGGCACCGCCAAACGTCAGTAATTGCTTTTCCCCTTGTACTAACGAGCTTTCAGCAGCAGCGACTTCAGCTTCCTGGAGCCAACAGCCCTTTTTTCTCCACCTCTCTTGGTTTCAGGTAATTGAAAGCGACTGCAATCTCAGCTCTGGCTCTCCAGCACTCAGCTGCACTGGGGAGGTCAGGGAATGTCAAGTGAAGCCTTTCCACTCACCTCCCCACAGCCGCACGCACTCACAGAGGCAGCCTGTCCACAGCCCCAAGAATGGGCAAAATTACAGGGGCTGCGAGCAGCCAGGGGAACCCGAGCACAGCCCCACGGCAGTGGGGACAGGACTGCCCACCGCAGCCTCACATCACAACGAGATGCAGGGCCCCGATGACCCTGGACTTCTTTTCTTTTTCCTTTTAATTTTAAACAGCTGATGGATGACTTTTCAAGGAAGCTATACTTTCATTCTTACTTTTTTGTGCAGCATCACAAAACCCCTTCCCCTGTGACACCCATGTCCCCTGACACGTATCAAGGAAGGCTCTTCCACTTGTCATTACATCTCAGGTCACAGTGGAGAACAGCTGCTCCAGCACCCAAGTGAAACACAGAGGATCAAGAAAAGGGAAGAGCACAGAACAGCTCCCAAGGAGACTCCTGAGGGCACTGATGGCTCTCGAGCTGCTGCCTGCGGCCAAGCAGGACGCAGCCCCAGGTGGGCCATGCCAGCGGACTGGGCGGACAAGCCTTTCAGCCTCCCTGGGACGGAGCTCGGTGTCTGAGTCCCCGAGTCCAGCCCCTTCCAGCTAACAAGGGCACGCCAGGCACTCCAGGGACTGCAGCCACTCCTGGAACCTGGAGCAAGGCGCACGCACAGGTGGTGACTCCTGCAGAGGCCTGTGATAAGAATTTATTTCTCTCAATTACAGGCGCTTGTCCCCAGCCTCAGTTCATCAGCACAGCACGGCCGAGTCAATGAAAGCCCCGTAACGCGCTAATCAGATGCACAGCGACTTCCTGGAGCTGCCGGCTGCTCCTAAAATAAGTGGCAACTTTGGGACGCTGGTGTCCAGTCCTGCCCTCTCGCTGCTCCCTGCGGGCTGCCTGTGGCTGGGCCAGAGGTGCTTCCCCTGAGGTGCCCGAGGTGTTCCTTGTGCCGCACACCTGCGGAGGGACAGGTGATGCAGTGCCTGCCCACAAGCTTTATCTCGCTGCACATAGGACGTGTCCAACATCCAAGGATTAGTTACAGATTTTCAGATTAAGTTTTGGGGGTCTTATTTTAGTTGGATATGAAGTATTTGTTCCCTTTAACCAAAAACCATTCGGAGATAACCTGTGAAAGTCCTGAGCAGACAGAGAAGGGTTAAATACCACCCTCACAGAGCAAGTGTAAGATGAAAATTCCAGGGAAAAATCACTGCTGAGCTCCCTTCTGGTGTCATCAGAAAAACAGCACCTCTGCTTTTGGAGACCTCTATTGAAACCTCTATTGACAGTGTCAGGCTACATGGGGCAGGTGGGGAGGGAGGGCTGTGTGCCCAGGACAGGGTGACATCCCCGCTCCCTGGGATGCCTGGGGGCTGCGGCATTTGGTTTAAAATAAGCAAACAAACAGCCCTTCCCCTCCTTCCCTTTCCAAAGGGAACCACAGGAAAAGGCTGTGAGCTCCATGCTGGACTCCAGCCTGACACAAACCATCTCTGCCGCAGCACCTCCACTGCCTCCACCAGCGCGGAGCTGAGGTGCACGGCACGGGGACACGCTCCCTGCAGCCTGCTCGAGAGCACTATCGATCCAACACACACTTGGTGCCTTCAAAGTTGTTTATGATCAATATGCAAATTGCCCATGGCATTGATCCGGTATTAATTTTCAATTAGGGAATCCACAAGGGGTCTCCCAGGGTCAATATCCAACAATCCAAGGTAACTCCACGGTGGAGCCTGTGGGACTGATGCTGCGCAGGGCCCGGGGCTGCTCCCGCACCTCCTGCCTTGATCCCTGCGGACAATCCTGATGCCACAGTGGTGCTGGCACTTGGGACAAGCCCCTGGCACGTGGATTTATGCAGCAGCTTTCACCCTACACAGTGTTAGCTGTGTTAACACCGTTACTGGCTCTGGCCGCGCGGGGAAAGCCCAGCGCAGAGCTGTGCACACCATCTGCGGTTCGTGGGGCTCGAGGAGTCCCAGCAGCTTCCCAAGGACAGAGCAAGGACCCAAATGCTGCCTTACATGTGGAACACAAGTTACAGACACCTGCGTGTCTCCAAAAACATATCAGGAGTGGGAAAGATGCCTGTGTGTTATGCAAAGGTTCCGAAAAGTGAAAGAAATAATTGAAAGTGCCTTGAAGAGAAGCATGTCCCTTCCCAGCAAAGTGACCCATCCCACCAGCCACCCCCCAGCTCCCTCGCTTTGGGAGGCTCCAAGTGAGCCAGCTGCTGCTCCAAGCCCTGTGGTCACACTGGAGAGGCGATGTCCCCTCCACGCGGGGAAGGTGATGATGTCTCCTTTGTACAGGGAAGGTGATGTCCCCTGTGCAACAGCCAGCCTGTGCCACCCATGGCTCCACCACTCACTGTGCTAACCAGCACATTAGCTACCCAGGCTAATTGGTTTATGGATAACATTAATTACCATGTTGCTCATTAATGGATGAAATCTTTATTGGTTCCATTGATCAGCGGGACTTGTTAGCCGGCCTCCTAACCAATGGTGGATGTAACAAGCTCTCTTATTGGCATATCAATTAATGCAATCAATTTCTGGCCAGCGGCTGCCATTCGCTTCCCTGCTTGTTAGACTGGGGGAGACAGAGTCATGTCAAGTAAGCATTTATTTAAAGGGTTTCTAATTCTTCTTGAGCTGACTTCCCAGCAGGCTTTCTGCCACACAAGGGTTTTCTGCCTCCAGAGACCTTCCCCTTTCCTTCGCTGCAGAATCAGATCTATGACAGTCCCTGCAAACTTGAATAATTTCTGCAAAAATATTTATCAAGTCTGGCGAGTAGGAACAGCCACAGCCAGAGGTGTGGGATTGACAAGTCAGACTGCAGCTATCCCGATTTAACACACTGGGGAGATGGGCAGGAGCACAAACCCACTGCCCAAGGACAGATGGGCTCTCCAGCCAAGCCACAGAGCCTTCCTGCACATGGATTAATGCTAACTCCAGCGTCAGTTCCCCAAATTAGCAGTTTTGGCAGGGAACAACAAGTCCTGGACACTTCTGCCCTATCCCACCTTCCAGAGAAAACCCAGCCCATGTCACATGAGGCTGCACCCACATCCCAGGAGGTGCTTGCAGCCATCTCCTCTGCCTCAGCCTGGAAAAGGAGAGCAGGCTCACACTGCTCACGGGAGAAATCAGCTGGAAAACACACAGAGAAATGCTGTGGGCTTATGTGAGCCTCACAGCCCTGGCAAACCAGACCTGCACTCCTGAAGACACTGGCACAGGGGATGGCCCAACGGAACAGCACAGAGCTGGGCATGGTATGACGAAGAGTGAGAGATCTCCGGAGCCATTTCCCCCACGAGCACGAAGGGAGCTGCAGCAGCTGCACAGAAGGCCAATGACGCTCACAAGGAGTAAGAGACTCTGCTCTGATTCCCAGACGTCTGCTCAGTTCTCTTTTGGGGTATTGGCCAGAGCATGTTCACAAAGAGCTCCAATCCCATCCTACAGGGCTGAGGGCGAGAGGCCCCACATGCCCACGGCAATCCCTTCTGTCCTGATCCCCACTCCACATCTTCACCCAGGTGACTGTGGGAAGGACCTTCCCCACCAAACACAATAATAAATCAAACCTTATCAGATCAGAACTATAAATCTGTGAAGACTCCAATAATTTCTAGCCATGGGAATAACACCACAAAAGTACTTTTTAAACTAATTACTCAGATTCTGAAGTGCTGCCCTAATGAGCCTTCCTTCTGCCCAGAACTTGCTAAGAGAAAAAAAATCTACCTTCAGTACAGTAATTACTGCTTTCCCCTTCAAACTTCTAACTGGAGATCAATGCTGCATTTTAAGACTCATTGATTTACAATTAGCCTGGCTTTCCTGCTAAAGTGTTTTTAAAGCAGAGTTTACTTTTATTTTATTTTGAAATCTCAAAGATCTGGTTCTTAGATTTTACATCCTCATGAGAGGTGTGCTGGGAGCTCACAGGGAGGCAGGCACACGTCAGAACAAGAAAAGAAAACAGGCTTTGTTAGGCTGAGACTAGAAATAAGAGACTGCAATATTTAAGGGATAAAAATGAAAAAAGAAGAAAGAGGAAAAGAAATAAAGCTAGAGGAAAGGAAGAAAAAGTGGAAAAAAAGAAACCTAATTGCAAAGAGAAGTAAAAATAAATTGCAGGCTAAGGAAGGAGAGTCACTGATGGGTGGCTTAGACTCACTGCCATGTTCATCAGCATCCTGGGAAACTCAGCAGCAGCAGCTTTGTGCATCTGGGCAAAGCCAAGCCCTGGCTGAAGGCACTGCGCAGCCCCGGGAGCCCTGGCCACTGTGCAGCCTGTCCCGAGAGGAGAGAACTCCACGATGATTGCTTCAAACATGTTTTCTCCGTGCCATAAAGGTAACAGCCTCATTGGTACATCCTCCTGCTCTCCCCAGCCTCCTCCCATGCCAGCACCATGTTTGGCACACCCTGCCCCGACTCCCAGCGCTGCAGCAGCTGCGCTCCGGGACTCGGCGCGGCTGGGGCTCCTCACTCCGGGAGATGCTTCAGCCCCCGCAGACAGCCCTGGCCAGCCTGCCTCTGAGCAGGGCCCCGGCTCAGAGGCTCCAGAGGCTCTGCCGAGCTCCTGCCAAGCCTCTAGGAGGCTGCAAACATTTCTTGCAGCCCTGCTTGGCTCTCACTCATTTTCGTGTCCCTTCTGCAGTTAATGAGCTACAATGGACAAGCCAGTTCAGCCTTTGCCTCCTGCTTCTCCCTGCAAACCCAACACTAGGGAGGTCTAGGAGCAGCATGAGGAGTGACCCAGCCGGGGACAGTCGGAGGAGCCGGGGGGCACAGGGAGCCACCAGCAAGGGCTCAGTTGTGGGGCTGCCGCAGCACTGCAGCCTGCCCTTCACTTGTGCTCTCACGCATTCTATTCTTTACCACTGAGGGTCCCAGGTGCCAGTGGCAGATGATGATCCTGGAGTAATGAAAGCAAAGCAAGAAAACAGGGAAGCATCTCTCCTTTTTCTGTTGCATTTTACAGAAAGCTGCTTAGCCCCATTTCAAAGACTAATATGAAAAAAGTGCAATTAAATCCTCGAAAAACTGACGGATCAGCAAAACAAAACCACCCGGAGGAGAGCACGATTGAGCCTCATTAAGGAAGAGTTCAGTCTGTTTTTAAAACCTTTCTTAACATTTAGCTGGTACCACTCAGCAGCCGCTGCTCCCAACGCGCCTGGTGCAATTAGTGTCAGAACAGAAAGGAAAAAATCAGCCTAGGACACAGGAATTAAACCACCAGATCCAGGCAAGAGAAAAAGGTTTGGCTGTAATGAAACCACCTAAATTTGGACAATAAACCCTCCTTGGGGTCTGCGGCAACGCTCAGCCCCGCTCCATGCACTCACACACACACATGCTACAGAAAGAGCATGGCACTGGGGCAAATCTGGGCTGCACAATTCCTGTCCCCAGCCCCTCCCTGTCCCCAAACACTCTGCATGACAGTCACATCCCTGGTGAGGGCAGGTTTATGACAGATGGACAGTAAATTACACTGACCTCATCAGCAATTACAGCCACCACCTTGGACAATAAGGAAATGGAGACACAGGGACAAATCCTGCGCTGTCCTGGCCAGACCCACGGGCAGGCGGAGCACGCACTGCTGACTAGCCCCACGCACGTACTGCTGGCCCCAAACAGAACCTGAGAGAGGCAAGATCTATTCTGTTGCAGTGGGGGTGGGGATGAAATGCATGGGAGATAGAAAAGATGGCAGAGAGATGAAGCCATTTTATTAAATCAGGCAAATTCTAATTTATTCTGGGGAGATGGAGGAGAGAAAATGGATTCACTCTCAGCATGCACACTCCGTATCGTCAGATCCAATCCCCACTGCCTCGCCAGAGGGGGAGGGGGCCCTGGCCTGCTGCAGTGCTCCCACAATCGGAGAAAAAGATTAAAAATTAGGATGTTTCTTCTGGATTGTACAGCAGCCATGGGGGAAAAGGCTTTTCCTAGGAACACGAGGTGCCAAGCCCTGCCGTCAGCCATGCCTGGGTTTAGGGGTTTGTCCCTGGGGATGTGAAAAGGGCAGCACAAGGTCCAGGGCGCCCTCCACTACAGCACTTGCACCATGTGGGCAAAGGACAGAGACACAGGTGGGAGGAACATCCCGCGGGGATCCTGCACACTGCTGGTTCTGCTGCTCACCCTGGCACGCATCCTCACAGCTGGCAGGGTTATCACCACTGCTCCTCACCAGTAGGAGACACTGGAGTAGAAGCGCCATGTGGGCAGTGCTGATGAGGTTGGTGGGACCTCAGACAGCCATGGGCTCACGCACTAGTGCCGAGCACCACCAGAACATCACCACTGAGCACCACCAGGACACCACTGGTGCCTGTGGGCACTTTAGGCTGCTCATGCCACAGCCAGCACAGTGCTTCCACAGGTGTCAGCACAACTCCAGAGCTGAGCTCCTCTGTGGCTCCAGCCAGTGCCTCAGGAACTGAGGAGCCCGCCAGGCACAGCCAGGCTGGAACCCACAAGTGAGGGCATTGCTTGTGGCAGCATGGCTCAGGTTATATGAAATCCCATAGAGAACCCAAGGGCTCTTGTGCTGGGGATGGAGGGTTGTGACAGTCAGGTGGGGACAGCTTGTGCAGAGATGGCTCCAAGGGAAGGTGATTTCCAAGCTGTCTCCCGGATGAGTGTGATGGGCACAGCTGCCTGACGTGCACAGCAAAGCCAAAGAAACTCCTGCTCTGGAGAAGTGTCACTGAATGGCACTGCAGAGTTTTGGAACAGGGACCGAGCGAAAGTGCAGAGGTTTGGTTAAACTGCACTGAGCAAAAGCAACAGAGCTCCTGCTGCACAGGACAGCCATCTCTGGGGCTCAGGGCCAGCCGTGCCACCAAAGGAACACCTGCGGCTCCCCCGTGCCCACACAGGGGACAAGGGCACTTTGGGATGTACAGTGCTGCTGCACCGCAGAGAGGGCAAGGTGAGATGTTGCTGCACAAAGCTCCTTGGGCACCAAGGTACCTTCCAATCCAGAATGAACCAGTAGGAAATGAGAACAACACATAATTAATTATCAGTGGCCAAATAAGTCCAGAAAAACAAACAAGACCTTGAGTGAATGAGAAGAATGCCAAAGCTGGCCAGGGCGGAACGCCTTGGGCCTCATTGTCCTGCACAGAAATCGTTCTATACTTATGCTTGCAATGATTGAATGAACTTTTTACACAAGATCCTTCTGAAAATACTCCCCTGCAGGAGCCCCCCTCCCTGAAACCATCAACACTTGTCCCAGCTCAGACCAGGGCCTTGGGGGAACAGCTTTGCAGGAGGGAAAAGACCAAGAGCTGGGGAGAGGGGCCAAGCTGCAGCACCTGGAGCACAAATTCCAAACAGCAGAAATTCCTGTTTTGCATCCAACTCCAGCATGGGCAGTGAAGCTGATTTTATGACTTATTTATTTATTTCGTCTTTGATGAACAGAAGGTTAATATAAGAACAACTCCTTGGCAAACCTTTAAGGGTAATTCAAGCGACACTGATGTGAATCAATGTTCCCTTTGTGAACGCATTACTTGGCAGAAACTGGCTTTTTGTAACCCCCTTAAACCTAGCTGGCAAAACAAAAAGAGGAAAAAAAAACGTCCTTCAAACAAAAGGATGAGGTGAAAATAAAGAGAGAGTCGACTGCACTTTATTCTCTTTCATAGAAGCAAATGGATTTGGTGCTTTTTATACATTAATCAATCAATATCACTGACTGTACATCAGCGGCGCAGCCAAGTTATGAATGACCTTTCTGGCAAAGAGGACACTTTTAATGCTCATAAGACTGCTCATAGCTTAGCAACTTTCCGAATTTATGCCTGCATGATTACCCCTCGGAGGCAGGCGCCCGTGAGTGCCGCACTGGATATGACAAGGTTAGTCCTTGCCAATTTAGTGCACAAGGAAGGGGCTGCTGCCCTGCGTGGCCGTGGCCAGCGGGGACGGGCTCGCCTGCGATGGGTGGTCACCTCGCCTGACAGGTCCTTTGGAGCTGGAGAGGCTGGAGAGCAGCAGGGTCCGAACCTGGCTGAGGGCCAGCGGGCGAGAGCCGTCCTGTGCAAAGCTCTCAGACAAGAGCAGCAGGAGCAGCTCTCCAAGGGCCAGAAGCGCAGCGGCAACAGCACGCACACGCCGTGTGCCAGGGCTGGGGCCAGGCCAGTGAGGAACATCCCCCGTCCACTCGGCCACTGGCCACACCAGGCTGGAGCTGCTGCTCGGGGCAAGCACTGCCTCACACCACCACAGCATGGGCAACAGCTACCAGCTCCTCTGCTCTCTTTCACGTTAAGGGGAAACAAAAGAAATCCAGTGGCCAGGCCACAGCTGGGTCACTGCTCCCCCGTGTGCTGCGACTCGGCTCTAGGAGGAGCACGGCAGCGGCTGGGGCACTGCCACGCACGAGGCTTCATCTCACAGCTCTGACCTTTACCAGCCGACATCCCCAGCCAGCTCTGTAAGAGCTCTGCTGAGACCCAAGCTTGGCTCTGCTGGCCCCAGCATCACATTCTTCCTCACCACTGCAGTGCAGAGAGCTGCCATCCCACCCACGGTAAGGAACGGCACAAACAATCCTCCTGCTCATTTCAGACCACCCTTCCTTTCTGAAAAGCTTGATTTTAGTCTTGCCACACCTTTCGTGAGTCCTTGCTTCTGAAACCTGCACCATTTGGAGAGCCTGCAATCCAATGACAGCTCAAAAAGAGCCTTATTTCGCATTAATTACCTTCTGGGCTAAAATGAGATCTCCTTCCCTGCCCCTAGTTCTCAGCCCTTCCCCTGTACTGGCACCCAGTTTTGGAGTGCTGCTGCCCTTCCAGCATTTTCCTACTTCTGCCATTTTAGGATGACCCTGATGATTGTGGCAAAACCTCTTTTCCTTCTCTCCCTTTCCCCAGTGCTGCTCCCTCATTCGAGGCAGTCCAAGGCCAGTCCTGTCCCTGGCCCTGCCCTGAGGCTGGGACTGCCACGCAGAGCCCTGGGCTGGCTCAGTGGGATTGCTCCCACCGGGGCACTCCTCTTCCAGGGGGAAAGGGAGGGTCCCTCTCGCTCCCCAGGTGCAGTGCTAGCAGGGAGAGGATGGCACCGTGGGGAGCAGGGGCTCAGCGGCTCTGGGGATCCTCCTTGTGTCACTGCCTTCTCTGGACACTGCCCAAGGGCCTGGAACAGGGACTGACTGGTGAAGAGCTAACAGGGGACACAACCCATGTCCCAGCACCCAAATCTCATCAGAGCCCCAAGGCATGGCAAGGCTTGGGCTCGGGGAACACGGCTCAGCTGGGAAGGACTGCGCCCCACATCATCCACAGGCCTGAGCTCAGCACCTGGGCTGCAGCCCCCGACCCTGCCAGAGCAGCACAGAGCAACCTCCGAGTGACCCTCCTCGCCACACACACACAGAAAGAGAACAGGAGAAGCCAGGGAGTAGGTGCTGCGGAAGGGAGAGGTGGCCGTGCAAGTGAAGTGGAACAGCTGGCGCTGAGCATGGCTGGCAAAGGCCAAATTAATCCCATTGTTTGGCCACAAAGGAGGCAGCAAAGTAGCAGTGGAGGCCAGGAAACAATCCCAAACACCCAGACCTAATTCAACCTTCATCACCATGAAAGGGGGATGGAAAAGGCCAGAACGCTTCAGCTTCATTGGTAACCAAATGCAAGAGCCGTTCCCAGAGAGGGTGCAGCAGCGCCTGCACATGTAGCACAGAGATGGAAGCCACACTTAGGCTGTGCCCTGGGCTGCCCCAACCCTAACCCTGGGGAGCTACGGCAGGGCACGCAGGGCCCCACACACCATCCCAGAGCAACACGGAGATTGAGGGGCCTGGGGCCCCGGGCTGGGGCAGGGGCACTGAGGGGGATGTTGTCTGATGTCCGGGGGTGCAGAGACACCAGCACATCCCTGCAGGCCAGCGGAAACCACGCCTGACACGCTGATGGGAGAAAGCACTTGTGTGCAACAGAACAAAAAACCTAGACCATTGCTGTTTATTTAACGGAGTGACCATAGATAAATGAAAAGCCTGAAAAGGGGTAGGAGGAGGTACCCACACTGAGAAGGAGAGGGCTCAGGCTCTTTGAGCTCGACGTGGCCTTCACATGAGCATCCAAGTAAAGGTTCAGCAGAGTCAGACCAACACTGTTTCTCTCACCCACCACTCTTGGAAGGACTGACAACAGGGAAACAGGGGAAAAAATGGAAATTGGAAGCAAATACAGATAATAATTTCTCATACAGCTCCCAATTAACCTTTGGAACTTGTGGCCTCAGGAAATCATTGAGGCCAAAACAAAATATATGGCAAAGGCATCAAGATGTGCAACTTGGAAAAGCAAACTGAGTATTTGGAAGAAATAGAAACCCTCTTGCTTAAGGGCATGAACTGAATTTTAGTAGGAACAAGGATGAGACCTTGGTTTGAGGTAGGTTATTATTTGTTTATATGCCCCCAGATTTCCCCCTGAAGCAGTCAGAGCAGGCAGGACACTGGTGTTGACAGGCACGTTATTAGCCAATCTTAGAGTTTTAGTGGAAAAATAAATGCATGTGGTAGCTCCTTCCCAGGCAGTTCTGAGGACGCTAATGTCATCACCAGAGGATCAATAGGCCTCACAGAAGGGACAGGAAGCGAGCGCCTTTCCAAAGTACAGGCAAAGAGAGGACCAGAGCAGGACACAGGAGAGTGGTCCAACACACACACCACAGCAGAGGGAATGCTGGAGCAGGTCAGGGGTCACTGCCAGCCTGAGCCAGCTGCGGTAAAACCTTGTTTCACAGATCATCCCCCTGATAATGTATGAAATCTCATTTGCCTATGGCTAGTACAGAAAAACGAGTCCATTTCAGAGCCCAAGTTCTGTATCTCTCACAATTAAGTCCATAACCTACAGATTAGAGGAGGAGACCACTTCCTATTCTCCTAACGTCTCCTCTGGACAAAGGTCTCAAAGCACTTTTTCATTTTGGGCACTGCTTTGGGTTTGCATGGCAAGGTTTGGGGAGCAGGGGGGCTCCTCCTTCAGTCCTGCCAGTTAAAGACCACAAGACATGTGCTCCTGGCAGCAGAATGAACTGTGAGAGTACCACGGCAGAGAAAAGGCAGGAACAACCAAGAAAGGAGCTGATGCCCTGCAACGACGTTCCCTGAAGAGGGGAAACTGCAAGGATGTTCTCTTCCAGAGCTGAGAATGACCCTGCAGACTTGCATCAGCTTTTATCAACAAATGGATCTTTCACACAGGACAATGAAGCCTATAACCCAAAATTGGCATGTTCAGTGGCAGCAGGCTTCAAACTCACCTTCCAAACAGGATGGCACATCAGCGTGCTGCTACAGGTCTCACCCTGCTCCGCTGTTTACTTACAAACCAGTCCAACATCCTTGCTGCCTCTGAACACAAAGCCTGGGCCCAGCTGAACAAGACCGACCTTTCCTTTCTGCCCCTGTTCCCAGCCAGGGTGTTACTGGGCATGCCAGCAGGGAAGGAGGTACCATAAAACAGAGGCACCATCCAAACAGAGGCACCATCCAAACAGAGGCACCATCCAAACAGAGGCACCATCCAAACAGAGGTACATCCAAACTCTGTGCTGGAGCTTCAGCCACTCTCAGCTCAGGTCAACAGTGGACAAGAGAAGAGACTCCAAACTAACACAGCAAGAACAGCACAGCACCCAGGCAACTCTCTCACCTCATCAACCTGGGAACACAGGGAGGCATGTTCATTCCAGAGGTATTTAATTTGAAGCCCAGCAGCACAGGAAGGGAGAAGACCTGTGGGAAGGTGCTGGATATGAACTGCTGCCACACAGTTTGTGAGAGGAACATCATAAACCAGGGCTAACAGTGGAGGAACAGTTGATGGAGCACATGTCTAAGGTTTTGGAGGGTTTCCTTTTCTCCATGCCACCAGCAAGTCAAAGCAGGGGCTTGGGTCAGGCACAGCACCTGAGCAGGGGCCAGGCTGGGACAGCAGCAGCATGGCTACACTGACAGGACCTTCACCGGGAGCTGAGTCTGCTGCCAATGTGAATTCCCTGTCATTCACACGGACATTTAACCCTCTCCAACACACCTTCAGACCAGGCTGCACTACCTGCAATGTCTGCAAAGTTTTCCTGATTCACCCCTCACAGAGAGAGACCTTTAACCTGCACCACTGCAACAACCACCTCCAAGCCCTCGGGAGAAGAGTTCCCTATTTTAAATCTGCACAGAAGAGAGGGGGAAAGAGAAACAAGGAAGAGAAGCAGAAGGTGCAGCAGGCACCATGCACTGGGCATCGGCAGCAGAGCTTCAGGAATGCAGTGCCAGGAGGCAGGGATGCCACTCCTGAGTCCCAAGGGAAAAGGGGCTCAGGGAGATGCTGAGCTCTGACAGCTGGGCTTCAGTCTGGCTCTGGAGATTGTTTGGATATGGAGAAAAAAGCAGAGGAGGGCGACTGAGAGTCTCACAGTGTTGTGCTGCAGCATCTGGTGACACTTCTCCCTTTACTTTTCCTAAGTGGAAAGGGCTTTAAGATGCAGCCAACCAAGAACAACATTCTAGAACAAGTCAGCTGTCAGAGCTTCCTCTCTTTCTGCCTAATGAAAGCCATGAGCTCCCCAGGACAAGTGGCAGCTGGAGTGGGATGGAGTTACGAGATTCCTGCCACGTCTGGGTGCCGCTGCCGTGCGCCGCCGGCCTGCCCTCCCCAGCCCGGCCGTCCGACGCTTCCTTCCGCAGCAGCCTCCCGCTGCACTTTCATTAAGCAGATGCTTGAGGCTTTGGGTAGCTTTCTGTTACCCTCCCCTTTACCAGAGGCACAGGAAAAAACTCACAACCAACTTTAATAAAAACAAAATTGAAATTATTAAACCTTTCATATCCTTTTGAGATTATCTCTTTGCTGCTGGTTGGTCAAAACAGAGCTAAGGCACAACTGCTCTTGACTTTCAACTCAAAACCAACCCCAAAAAAACCAAAACAAAACAAAAACCCAAAGGAAATCTGCCTCTGCCAGACATTAAAGAGAACCAACTTTATCCCTGCATTCTATGGAGCCAGACCCCAACAGCCCCGTGCTGTCCCAAATGGAAAAGGACAGAGAGATGCTGCTGGGATGGGAATGGGGTTATCCAAAATTTAGGTGGGAGAAAGGAGACAAGGAGAAGGAACAGATAGAAATTATGTTACAAGGGAATACCAGGAAGGAAAAGTCCCCTAAAAGTTTCTCAAAGCAATGGGCTCTCCCCATGTCCTCAGGCCTTCAGAAGGAGCCAGCTGGGTGCAGCCACCCTGACCCACAGCTGCCAAAACCACCTTCGCTGGATTTCAATGACCATTAAAGCAATTAAATGACCATTAAAGCAGAACCAGAAGCTTCCCCCGTCTCTCTTCCCAACCATGGAGGAGAGACTCTGTCATCTGCCCAGCCTTGGGATGGCCTCCAGTGGAGAGACCCTGCCAGAAATATGGGAACTCTGTTAGAAACTTGCTGAAATAGTAAAAGGTCCCGAAGCCACTCAATCCATAAAAAAATGAAAAAATTCCAAGGTTCGGCAGAACAACAAAGGGGAAAGCAACAAACAGTCCTCTAAATGAACACACGTGACATGACATCTCGGAAAACAAGAGATAATCCTGCACGTGGGGGCGCTTGGTGGGGTTGGCAGGAAGATCAGAACTGCTGCAGAGAAGGAAACTGAGTTCAATCAGCCCAACACACATCGCTCAGGGCTCTTTGCCTCTGCTGCTAGCCCACATATGTCACTGCACCACGGGTGAACGCCTTCTCCCCTCGTCTCACTCCCTCTGCCTGAGGAGATGACAGAAAGGGATTATGACCTGACGGACACCGTAAGCTGATGCTTATGTCCCCCCAGAAAACAACAGAGCTGCTGCACACCCCCAGCTGCAGGACACGGCCCTGACAGAGGCTGGAGGCACACAAGAGTGACTCCTCACCCACCTCTGACCATGCACACACTGACGGTCTGCTCGGACTCAGATGCAGCACTTTGGAAACAAAGCCTGAACAAACCCCCTGCTGCCCTCGGGGTCACAGACCACATACTGGGAAAATGCAGGATCAGGTTGTGAGGGTGAGAGGTAAAAAGCCTACGAGATACAGATGAAGCTGGGCAGCACTCGGTGCTTGCACACAGGAGGTCAGGCTGTAACCTGGGCTGGCAGATTATTAAATGTGTCAAGGACAAGCCTGGAAATTACTTCCCCAGCCCTCTGCAAGGGCCACACATTTCAGACACTCACTGGGGTGTCATCAGCAGAGACAGAGCTGCAGAGAGGTTTGGACTGGCAGATGCTGTGGCATGGACTCCGTGTGCTCTTCTCCTGCAGGCATCACACAGGTGATCTGCTTTGATAAGTTTTTAATTGCTGAGTGCAATTAAATTCCATGAAAAAGTGGAGAGAGATTACAAAACCAACTGGTGATTTCTTTCCTAAACCCTCCATTACCTCCAGCAGAAGCTGGAGACCAACAGGCATCATTAAAAACGACCACACTGTCTTTAAGGGAGACCAAGTAGAGGACATCAGATTCCACTAAATTTGAGTTACTTTAACCACAGAGAAATATAATTTGTCACTACCAAGTTTCAATTCAAAAGTCTTGAAGTACTACTGGAAGTAGAGAGTTTGCTATGATGAAAAACCCACCCCAAAGGCACATCTCACACCCCTGCTGTAACAAACTTCATTAATAATTACTCCATGTATGATCACGGTGAAGGAAAAATGCCTCACATCGTTGCCCACTTTTCAAGGTGGGAAAACAACAGGATGGTTCCCTCGCAGGAGGTTTTTGTGGAAGATCCCCTCTCCCTTTCTCCACAATTTGCTTCACTTTACAGATGGGCTGGTCACAATTCCCAATCAAGGGAATAGCCACCGTGGGAAGAGAAGAACTGGAGAGCCTGGACAGTAGGGGGGATCCAGAGAGCAGCGCTGCAGTCCTGAGGAAGCAGGTGAGGTACTGGGGCATGCTGTGGGACTGCCGGGTCATAAATGGAACTGACTGGGCTGGCACCGAGCCTCCCTCCCTTCTGCTTGACAGCAACTCTGCATTTGAGAGAAACCTTACACTAAAACCACATCCTGGCTGCTCCCGACCAAACCAGCTCCCCACGGGACCTGCTGCTGTCCCCGTCGCACCCTGGGGCAGCCACAGGACTGCTTGTGAGAGGGAGGCACACAGCATTTCACATGACCTGGTGCACAGAGGGACAGCAACCAAACGAGCACGCTGCTGTCTGCAGGTGACAGGCACGGTCAGGCTGAGGTGTGGCTCTGGGATTCTGAGGCTGGGAGCTACTATTTTTAAACCACGTGGGATTTTCTCATCTGAACACTGCTTCAACTGTACCATAGGTCTGTTTACATACTTGGTTTCATTAAAGATTCACATCCCGATTTCAGTCTGCAGCTCCCAGCCCTTCAAAAGGTCAAACTCTGAAACACAAGGCAGACACGGACAAACAGTGCACCTTTCCCTGTGAAGCAGAGGGAGGGGGAAAGCAGGGGCTCTGAGCGACACCCCCCCTTCCAGGGAGCCAGTAGCTTCCCAGGGGCTCTCAGAGTACAGTTTTGTAATAAAGGTATTCCTCAAAATAACTGTAATCCACTTCTTCGGAGCAGGGAGACTGCCGGTGCCTTGCTGTGGGCTGGCAGAGGGAGCAAGGTTGGGCAGGGGTGACCTCCTCAGCCCCAGCCCTGCCAGGACAAAGGGGCTGCTCACGGCATTTGGTGTCCAGCAAGGCCCTGCTCCTCCTGCAAGGGCCCCAGCAAGACCCCTGCGATGGAAGGAGATGGCTGCCAAGGATTTGGGAGCAATGAGAAGGATTGCCGCGACAGCGTGGCCACCATGGGGACTGTCCTCTGTGGTGAAGTGGGGAGACACAAGGAGCACGGACACCTGCCGGACATCTGTCCCACACAGTGGGCACAGTGGGCTAAGGCCTCAGCTCCTCCCACAGGAAGACACCCTGGAAAGGGAGAGCAGAGATGGAAAACAGGAGGTGTCAGGAGAAACAGGTAAGGGAGGAAACACTAAATGCAAGCAGCGCTTGACCTGGGGGATGCAGGCTGAGCACAGGGGGCCCAAGAGCCCCAGCTGTGTGGGTGGCATATGGAGAGGAGTAAGATGGGGAGAGCAGGGGCACCACGTGCAGGACACGGAGCAGAAGTCCCACGCTGACCAATGACCAGCACGCGGCTGCCCCAGCTGCAGAGGGGTGCAGTGCTCCATGCCTTCTGCGATCAAAGAAACACAAAGCGAGAATGAAAACTCAGTGCAGGTTGTTTCGCAGTGCTCTTGTTTCTGTCATTATCTAATGTGCCATAAGTGCACCCATCTGACATCCTGAAAACGTTTTTGTTTTTATTATGGTCACTCTTTCTTCACTTGTTTCTTCTCTAAACCCCCATCATTAAAAATCAATTAGCTTATGGGTAACATCACACAGATGCTGCTGCAGCAAGGGGCTGACATCTGCAGTGGCAGCAGCCCAGATACCACGGCAATAGATGTCCAAAAGTACCCTGACAGGACAATACCCCCTCCCCAAAGCTGTGTTCTCCCTGATCAACAAACCAGCTGAACTTCCAGCCTCTTCCCCATCTCCTCCATAATGAGCACACTTCTCAAAGCAAGCAGAAAAGTTTAATTGTCTTTAATTATCCAGTTCAAGGAGGATTGGGTTTCCTGACTGATGTCCATGTAATTTCCCTGCCACTGACTTCATCATTTACTGGAAGTGGAGGGCAGATCCTAAAGCTCTTCCCCAAAAGACACCCGATTTTTGGGGAGGGCTGAGCTGCTGGCACACGCAGGGACAAAGGTCCCTGCGTCCCTGGAGCGGCTGCAGAGGCTGCCTGTGTTTCTGCGGGGTGGGAGTGAGCTGCAACTAATGTGCAATCAAGAACCATCACAATTACAAATGTAAATGAACAGGCAATTGGCACTGACCTTTGCAGATTGTTAGAGGACTAATTAAGGTGTGATCAGAGCTCTCTTCCAACAGATTGAGATGCATCTACACAAGCAAATATCTACCCACGGCCTCGAGACAGCAGCACTCCCTCCTACATGCTTGCACACACGGGAGAGCAGCGCCTGCCCCCAGCACCTGCGCTCTGCACACAGTGGGACAGCAGGACAGGAACGGGACCACTCCACTGTCACACGAGGCCCCAGACAGAGAGACCACTGCACCTGGGCTGCAGCAAAGCAGCAAAAGCCACCGTTCCTCTGTGCCCCAGCAGAGATGTGTCACAGAGCAGAGAAGTGTCACGGAGCAGGGTCTGCTCGAGGTGTCTGAGCCTCGTATCTGACCCCACCGAGAAGCCTCATCGAAAGGCAGCGGGGAAAGTGCACCCAGCCCTCAGAAAACAACAATAAAACCATGGTGGGGACACAGGAGAGACCCTGCTGTGTTACAGACTTAGACCATCCCGGTGCATGGCCCTGCCCCCAGCTGAGTGTCCCCACGCTTGGGGGACATAACAGATCAGAGTGAGTGGGAGATGGGAGCAGCCCTGTGACCCCGAGGGTAGACAGTGCCTCACCCAAACCTGACTCCCACCCCTGCACGATGCCCAGCCCAGCATGCCAGCGAGGTGTCCTGCCTCAACCAGCTCAACAACGGCTCCAAGAGTGTCTGAAATTCAGTGTCTCAGCTTAAAGTGACTTGAAAAACTGACCTAAGGTACCCCTTTGCTTTCTGCAGCCTTATTCATGCTTGTACTCTTAACCTTTGAAAGAAAATATGATCAAGAAATTGTGTCTAGTTTGCTGTCAGTTTTTGCTGAAGAACCAACGAGTTTACAGGAAATTAAAATATTTGTATATAAAGCTTTCCTTTCAGTGACTCGTCAAGAATTCTACTTTAAAAATATTGGATTTTTTTAAATGGTCACCAAACTGTTTTCCCTCCCAGCCAGTCAGGTCCTGCCCTCCCAGTACCTGCCATGTCCTAATCTAAGCGGCCAGACGGGAAAGATAAGGTTTGTACAGTAAAAAACAAGGTAAATAGAAATTTCTAGAGTAAACAAGGTTTTCAAGGTTGTTCTGTCTATCACAAAAGGGCACGGATGGTTTCCCCTCTCTGCTCATTTTGCATTTAAGCAGCTCACAAGCCACAGCCCTGCCCAAAGAACCCTTTTGAATTCGGAATGTTTTCCTACGGCAGAGCACCACAGCACGGCAGAAGGGCTGCCAGAGCTGCTGTCCCTGCCGGGGCAGTGTGGCAGCCACTGCGCTCACTGTCACTGTGACCTTTGGGGAAGCATGTTCCATGCCCTCAGCTCCACTGGGCCACCAAGGTCACACACTGGGCACTTTTTTTCACAAGACTGAATTTAACTCTTAATGAAAAATCTGTCTCCCTCTTGGGGTGCTTTGGGAATATTTTCAGATTACTCACAGGCATAACAGCAGTAAGACCCAGATGTGAATTCAAGGGACATTTCTGAGACCCCACATGTTCTCCCCCAGCTGCTGCTGCTGTCCCTTCTCAACCCTTTAAGCCAAGATCACCTTCCTCATCGCCATGTGCATTCCCTGCAGAATGCCAGTTCCCCAGAGGGGCTATTTGTAGGATTTACTCATTTTCACAGCAGTCACAGAGAAAAGTCCTGCTTGAAGCTAAGAGAAGGATTACGAAGGCTTTTGCTGACACACCCCAGCTCCAGGACCTTCATGCCTTGACAGCACACGAATCAGCCGACCCAGGCTGACCCTCCTCCTCCTCCCTCCAGAGAGGGCTTCAGGAGACCTTGATTTTTCAGAACATTTAAGACTTCTCAACCCTTTACATGACTAAACAAAGTACCATCTCTGCTCCATCCAGCCCAACTGCTCCTTTTAGGCACATTTCCTCTTGCTGGGTTCACAGCTGCAACCCCTTTCCTGCGATCTGAATAAGCAAATGTTTCATACGAGCCCTTCACTTTATTTACGTTACCAAGAGGAGACACGGAAAACAGACATGGAACACTCACCCTTCCCACCCGCCCCTTTCACCCAGCTTCTCCTCCCACTCCAGTGAAAGTACCAGAAATCAGTGCCAAGCTGGCACAGCTCATCCTGGAGGCTCAGGGCATCACTTGATTCATTGCAAAACATTTACCAGCGCACTGGTGAGTTGTCCAGATATGACAGTATCTTTAGGTACTCATACAATATTCCACAGTTTAAGACACCAACCTGAACCAACACACGCACTTCTACATCCCAAATCCCACGTCAGGCAGGTGTGATTCCTGTAATATGTTTCTGATAAACTGTGTCATCCCACAGCAGGGAGGAGAAACAGGAACATCACTGAGTTTGTCACCAAAGAGCACCGTGGGTCTGATTCCACTCGCCCCCCCCGTGGCACTGGCCCCGCTCGCTCCCGGGTCGCAGCACTCACCGGCCTCGGCAGCTGGACACTTGCGGATGGTGAAGATCTGCCCTAGGTCCTCCTCTTCTTCAGGAAGACCTTTCTGGAGGCGCTGTAGCTTCCGGAGGCTTTCGCTCCGCTGGTGTTTCATGGAGCGCACGTGCTGGATGAGGTTCAGCTTGGCCTTGGTGGAGTAGTTACAGAGGACACAGTGGTAGTAGCAGCTTTCACCTTCAACGCCACTCTCGTGCTGCTGCAGGTGCTGCGGAGAACAAAGCAGAGCTGTGTCAGGGTCCTTGGTCGCCCCAGTCTCCTGGGCTAGTCCACTGTAAAGTACTAAAAGCCACCTGAGAATTAGTTAGGAAACCACATTTTGACACAGACCCAGTGAGACAAAGCCAGTTTGCTCTCAAGGTACCACACGCTCTCCGGCCAAAGAGCAAGAAAACCAAAACACACTGAAATGGGCACAAAGCACAGATGGAGACAGACAAGATGAACTCCCTCAGTGATGGAGAGCACCAGAGAGGCAGCACTAACACCTGCTCATGACCCACCCAGGGCTCATTCCTCCACACTCAAAGCTTGTCCCGGGATGGGATCCAACTGCATATCAAACATAAAATTAACTTTGATACATTCTCATGGAAAACTAGGAAGAGTAAAACCAAAGCAACTCTAGAACACAACAAACCCATTAGACAGAGAGGTCCTGGACACAGAGTACGGAAGCAGAGTGCAGAGCCATCCCGTCCACCATCCAGCTCTCTGCTCCCTGGCAGCCAGGTTTTATCGCCTTGGATCAGGAAGGAAGCAGCAGCCTGGCCTCTAAGATGGCTGTGATAGAGACCCAGGCTGAGGAGCCAACGGTGAGTGTGCAGCTGGGCACCGCTGTGAGCAGCCAGCCCTTGGAAAAACCTGTCCCCCTCCCGAGCTGTGCTACTGCAGCCAACACAGCTAATTCTGGATTATGATACCACAATTATTTGGCAAAACCTATCAGTCCTCTGGTATTGAAGGAATATGCCTCTGGGGAAACAAACAGCCATTTCGTGTCGTGGATCCCAAGAGGTGGCAATTATTTCTTAGAAGCAGAGGGAAGAATTCACGATGCACAGCCACGCTGGCTGCCACAGCACAGCTGCTGTCCCTTCCTCCTGGGCAGTGGGAGGTCACAGGAGCTTTCCCAATTCCAGAGCAAGGGCAGGTCACAAGCTGAGGAGAAACCAACACCAACGTGAAACAACGTGAGACTCTTCAGTGAAGGCCTTTGGTGTTTCCACCCCACACCTAACAGTTCAGCCATGCAATACTCCCTGCCAGCTCCTGCCATCCAACCCCGAGACCTCCTTGTGTCTCTGTGTCATCTCATGGAACTCTTTCCTCACCACACACTTGGCCCAAGGCACAAGAACAGTCATTTGGACAGGATCATGAGGTTTGTCAATCAAAAATATTTCCTACGTGCAGCCAGGACCTTCTGGTAAAAATTCTGATGCATATTATCTCAGTTACAGCTGAGATAAGATTAAAGACACATATTACCCAGTGCTGTGTGCCTTGCTCACACAGAGGAAGGAGAGCCCTCTGAGTCTTGGAATGATTAAAAACAGGATATGAGCCGATGCTGAGGCTTCTGATTGGAAGGGTGAGAAAAGAGAATAAATGTATTCTAGATCTGGCTAATTAGACTAGCCTCTTTTGGGATCATGATGTATTTAATTAAATTCACTGTAATATTTGAAGAATCCACGAGGGCACTAATCCCACTGGTGCCCTCAAAAGATTTTTTGCCGTTTTCCCTCATAAGGACTTCTTCCTCATCTCATTTCTATTGTTTGCATGCGTTACCCTCTTCCGAGGCAGAGAAAGATGAATGGCTTAAGGCATGAAAGGTCAGCAAGCCCATCACAGGCGTCACGTGCCCGTCTCGGACGGCCCAGCCTCGCCAGCCTGGCTCTGCCCTGAGCCCTGCCACAACCGCCCCGGTCCCTCCCTGCTGCAGGCCAGGCTCTGGCTCCAGGAGCCACGCCAGCCACGAGGCACGGTGGGGACGCCCCATCCCACAAACCTGCGCGGGAGCTCCGAGTGCTCACGGGCTCCGCGGCAGGCTCTGCGCAGAGCCAGAGAAAACCCCCAGTGAGCAATTAGAGAAAAATTCGGTCACGGGTTCAAGGAAATATTAAGGACACGGTCTCTGTGGAACCAGAGGCACAGTCTGAGCTGCTCTCATTTAAAAGCAGGTTTTAGGAAAACATTTGTTTTAAACAGTTTAATAAATGTAACTTATTTTATGCTCTTCCTCTGCTTCCTCTCAACCATCCCTTGTCCTGGGGTCAGCCTCACCTGCTGATCGTGCTGGAGGAGCCACAGGCTGAGAGTGCCACCACCACCAAGCCCAGCCTGGGCATGGCACCGCATGCTCCTGATTCAACCCACCCTCCAGTGGAGAAAGGAGCAGTGCAGAGAATGAAGACATGAGGGCCAAGCCAGCCCGAGCTGTAAGCTGCTGGAGGCGATGAAACGCCGTCCAAGTGTGTGTAGTTATTGCCCATCACACTGTTAAACCTCCCCCTTGTGAGAATTTATCCATATCACAGGAAACAAATTCAAAATACTAAACCAGAACCTTGTTAGAAGACAAATCAACTTGAAAATCAAAAGAATATATTGTTCTAAGGAAAGCCAACCAACTTCTGTCAGAAAACATCGATTTCTGTGAGTGCGGGGGGGTGCTGGCCCCCTCCCTCTCCACAATAGGAAACTTCCAACATCTGGTTCTTCACGCATGGCATGCAAAATATTGATCAGGGTGAGTCAAAGCTACACGTTAAATCAGAAACAGAGAGAGGAACGCTCTGATGGAAACCATACGGCTCACGAGTGCAGCTTCCCGGGGGACACGGGTGTTCTGTGCGCACACCAACCGTGGCTCAGCACCGCCGCGCACTCCAGCACGCCAAACCCAGCCTGTGTGCCCTGCAGGGCCCGGGCAAGGCTGCGCTCTCACAGTGATTAGCACAGGAGGGTCCTGCTCAGAGGCTCTGCCCCAGCCCTGTGCCATGTGCCCCCCAGTGTCCCCAGCCCTGCGCTGGCCCTGCAGCGCGGCTGGCATGGCACTGCGCTGGTGCCAGCTGCAAGAGCTGGGCAGGCCAGTCCTGCCACAGTGACACACCGACCGCCCAGCCCTCGCTCTCCAGCACCTGCCTCAGCACCGTTTGCATGCTCACAGGGTACGACTACAGAAATCTGATTTTTAAACAAAGATGCTACAGTCAGCTCTTGTTTCTCTCCATCCATGCTTCATATATCCAAACTGTTTATTTTACCATCTTTCCCCATGTTATGCTGCCTCACCCACAGCACTTTACAAGGATGGTAGAATTGAACACGGCACTGTATCACCCTGCCCACCTGCAGGCAGACCCCTCAGCCCATGCCACATACCACACAATGCTCCTACTCAGGACTGAGACCTCAGGTTGCTGCTGTCACACACGGAACAAACTCTCCTGAACACCTCTGTAGCTGCTCCTGCAGTTCATGTTCACAATTTGATCTGATTTCTAAATTTTCTGTATCTTTTAAATGTTTTAAAATGTTTTAAATTTTAAAATATGTTAATCCACTATCTGCTAAAAACCTCTTCTGCGCAAACTTTATTCAGCCCGTGGTGTAATGGGCCCGACTGCGATGGTGAGAGGACAGAACCCCCGAGGCACAGCTGAAGGTGGCAGGGGGGTCTCCAGTCCCTCCCTGCCGTGTCAAACAGCTGAGCTGCTATTTGGGGACATCTGACCTGTAACCTCAGCCCACCAGGGAGATGCAGCAACACTCTGAACACTTTGAACATCGCTCTTTTGATGTTTATTATTCATTAGAAAAAGGCCCAATTTCTATGCAGTCTTAACCTCAACTGGCACAAAGCTCTCCCTTCGGGGGCCCTGAACACTGCTCTGGACAAGCCCCCGCTGACAGCAGTGGCCAACTCAAGCCCTTGGTTTCGCTGTGAGGGAACACCCTCTCCACCCTCAGGAGGTGGCCATGGTGCAGAAGCAGTAGACCATGCGAGAAAGCTCTCTCCAGACTTGAGGATGGCCCCTTCTTCTGCAGACTTTTGACAGGACAACCAGCAGCAGGAACTGACACCGCCCCAAGACAGGCAGAGAGAGGCTCCCAGCTCTCCTGAGATGCCCTGCACATGTCAGGGTCTCTCTGGGGAGGAGAAGCAGGTGAGCTAACAGGACTGGGGGCCAGAGCCCAGAGTGGGAAATAAGCTCATAAATGCTACGCAGCAACAAACCAGCAGGACCAAAAGGAATGGTGTTCCTCACTGTGGCTGTGACGGAACCGCCAGCTGCAGCATGGATCCTCAACCAACAGCACCCCAGGGCTGTGCAAAGCCTGCTGGGGACAGCCCCAGCGAGCCCCACCCTCCACCTTGCACAGACATCCTCCTCCTCACCACTCTGACTGTTCCACATGGCCAGGTGACATGTGGGTCACTGACAAACAGTCTGGAGAAACCTCCTCCACATCACTGCCAAGCACTCACACGCCGCAGGATACCCTGCCATGAAAACAAAGGCCACTCCAGTACCCAGAGCTTCTTGAAAAAGAAGTTGTCAGACTTCAGCATCTTTGGCAGAGGCTTTCTCCACGGATAAAATACTTTTCCTACCTCTGAACTCAGCACTCAGCCCCATTAAGACGGGTAAAGTTAGCAGTGATTTCAAAGAATTGACAGATGCAGCTGAGGAAGAAGAAGCCAAAAATCTGCTGGAAAGTCACAAAAGCCATGGAAAGAAGCAGCACCAAGAGGTGCACTGCACTGGCTTCCTCCTGCAAGCACTGCTGTCCGAGCAGCCCCAGTGACCAGAACCAGCACACGAAACCAGGGAGTGCCTCAGCGTTTACCTCGAGAGGTTGACCCAAGCTCAGGAGCTACTGGAACCACTTCAGCCCCAGCCGCACATCTGCAGCGCAGGAGAATACCCAGGGACTGACTCCTCCTCAGGGTCAAGTCAGGCAGGGGTAATTAGTCACAGGCTTGGTAGGAAACACTTCAGGTGCTAGTGAGGACTGTGTGACCCCAGGCAGGGACAGGAGGTGACCCTTAGAGCGGAGCTGGAGGAGGGTATGGGTCACCACAGAAAGGGACCTGACCCTGCTGCAGACCTCAGAGGCCTTGTGAGCATCTCTGGGCCCCCGTGTGCCTCTGATCTGCTGCACGAGATAAATCACACAGCCCTGCAAGAGAAGAATCTGAATTTTTAATGAAAGTCATGTGGATGCAGCTGTCTGATCCCACTCTGTTCCACGTACTCCATAAAAGTCAGGGCTGGCCAATTTGTCTTGCTCTGCTGTCACACCTGCAGCCCCAGCTGGAATTCCTGGAGCCAGGGAGTGGCTGGCGGCCGCGGCGCACAGGGGGACACGCTGGCTGCACACTGGGGACAGCTGGAGTGCCCACGGTGCCTCCCATCCCCCTGGAAGGGGGAACACTGATCCTGTGTCCAGCAGGTTCAAAAGCTGAACTTCTGCTCCTTCCTATCTGCCAACAGCCTGAATTGCTCACTGCTTCCAAAGGAGCAGCCTTACAAACCTCCCCTCCTCCAGCTGCTGTGTGTCACAGCTCTGTGGGGCTCAGGCTCATGTGCCCCTGAGTTTGTGCAGCTCAGCTCGTGGTAACTGCTCCCTGATCTTTATTTCTCTTTACAGGAAGCTGGAAATGTAGCACACCCTCCTGCCACAGAGGCTGAGGTGCCAATCCAAGTCCCCAAGCCACACAGAGAGGCCTGAAGAACAGCCACAACTGCCCCCATTAACATCCCGTCCCCATACCCTGCCAAATCTGTACTTTCTGGGCCCTCCAGCCCTGCCCGGCAATAAGTGAACACCACAGATGCTCTTTGTTAGCCAAGCAGCTGGTTGGTGCTCACCATGCTGCAAGGGTTTGGGTTCCCCCACAAACCCAAAAGCGACCCAGCAAATGGAGTTCGCTCCACCAGCCCTTGAAGTCTCATTAAAAGCTAAATATTGCTCAGCCTAAGGATGGAGAACTCAGCATGGATTTTACTGAACGTTAAATCAACCAGCAAGCGTAGCCAGCAAACTCTGTGGCACTTTAACTTTAAATAATGCAATAATTATTGGATTTCCTTTTTATAACCGAAGTGCTGGAATGTAAACAATGGGGCTGTAATTGCAGGAAGGGGGGATCAATAGAGGCAATCGTTTTCAGCCATGTTAATTGTAAATACAATTGCTCCAAGATGTCAGCCTCGTTCTTCTCGCTCCCAGAATCATCCTAACAGATGACAGAGTCCAACTTTCCCATTACAGCTGTTCGTTCCTTTAAGAGGTTCTCAATCAGGTCTGATCAATCTGTCAAGATAATGCATGGAGTAAGTAAGACTCTTCCAAACACAAGCTCCCAATCAATAGCCCCGACCTGCTTAATGAGGAGGGGCTAAAGCCCAGGGGGAGGCACAGTCCCAGCTACTGCTTGGCTTCCGCAGCCAACTTCTTCACGGGGTCTTGGAGCAGCTCCTAACAAGGACATTGTTTATGTGGCCTGTGATGAGCAGCATTCCCACACACCCACAGTCCCAGGGGCTCTGCGGACAGAGAACAACAGAGTTTAACAGAAAGCAAGAGCCAAGAAAGGTTGAACTCGTAATCACATCCCCCACACCTTCTTAATTGTGCAACGGAGCTGCAAGTACTAATTAATCATTCCTTAGAAGAGACGCCTGAAGATGCAAACCCATGTGGGGACACCTGAAAGCCAAGAGCTTCACTAAGACTGCTTCCGTGGACTCGAGGGAGAACACAGTCCATGGCAGAGCCAGCGCTGGCCCAGCTGTGCTGGCCAACACCTCCCAGCGCCGAGGGAGCAGCGTGGGATCCTGGCTGAAACCTCTCGAGGGAGGGAGGAGACGCTACGGAGGCGAGGGAACAGGCAGACATGCTCCAGCTGTAGCACCTGACTCCAGCAGCACAGGTAGCCCTGGCACACCTGGGTCAGGCTGCCATGCACTCGCTGAGCAGCCCAGGGAGGGCAACAGTAACAGGTCTGACTGTACTGTAGGACTGTAGCCTCCTGAGCATCAAACTTTCTCTTCTCCCACAGCTGCACTACAAAGACTTGCCAGCACAACAAATCCACTCCTGGGCAACTCCAACTTCAGCTGCAGAGAACCTTCCAGATCCCCGACAGCTCCCCGGGGAGACACAGGGGCAAGCACTGCTCTACGTGGAGATGCACACAGGAGCGTGAGTATTGATCCTGCTAATTATAGTGCTAAAACCACAGCACGATGAGAGCACATCTCCTGTCAGCTGGCCTGGAAAGTGCTGCCCTTAACCCTGCGTGCTCCTGCCCAGCCGTGCCTCCAGAGCAGGACCCACAGAGCCCTGCAAGAGCACCTCTGCCAAACAGCAGCCAACGAACCCCACACAAAGTGACTCCTGTGACCAGTTGGGACATGAGGGATGTCACCCAGAGCCAGCCTCACCCAGCAGCTCCCGTGGAGCAGCACAGAGCGTGGGAATGGTTGAACACCTCTTGCAACTGAACCTAAGCCTGGACTACAGACATCCTGATCCTCAGGAAAGCATACAATTTTGTCACTTCTTATTTCCATGGATGCTGTCACCCCTGCAGAAACATGGCAAAAAAGCTCTACTTTTGCCTGCAGAGCACTGTACGGACAGCAAAAGGATGGAAAGAAAAAAAATTTGTGCCATAATTCAGTAACATCACCAAGGAAGAGGCTCAGGGTTTCCAGCCCACTCCTTTTTCAGTGCTGGGACAGGCAGGAGCTGAGGAATTCAGGAAGCCTCATCTTTTTGAGGGCTAGGAAAAGAAACGGGGAAAGAACAGCTGAAGACAGTAACCACAAGCAGGCCTCACAACGCCACTATCCAGACCTTTATAACATATTTTGTACATCAACTTGGAAATAATCAGTTCAGTGTGAGCTGTTAAGCTGTGAACACTCAGGTGAACTAGAACAGCCTGGGAATATGAAAAAACACTGGAAAAAAAGCAAATTATGTAATCAAAAGGTCTGGGGGGAACCTGGAAAGACAGCAGGATCGAAATCTGTTGTCCATATTGTAATTACGTAGCTGCTGAGTGATTGAAGAGAGCTTTCCGTAACACAGACCCAGGCGAGCACTCTCCATACCAGGGACGTTTTGTTTCCTCCAGCAGCACTGGGAATGATCCCTGTGTCACACATGAGGGCTGTCCCAGGAGGCTCTGAGGCAATACACACCTGAGTCTTGTGTTGATAATGCAGCTCAGACAGACACCCAAAACCCTCTCTATGTGCGGAGACTGCTTTAAGGATTTAAATTAAAATGCTATTTTCCCCCCATGTTAAGTCTTTTGGAAAAGACCCAACGGTGTCTGAAGGAAAAGCTTGGGCACTGTCTGATACCACTGTGCTCTGCCCCACCTCCTGAAGCCAAGGGGCACTCAGGTGTGCCAGCCCTGGCTCCAGGTGCCCTCGTGAGCACAGTGCAGAACCCCAGCAGGGAGTCAGAGGACACCACGGAAGTGAGGTCCTTCCAGAGGCAGGACCCATGGGACAGGAGGGGACCCCCACTCCAACGAGGGACCGTTGTAATAATGCACCATAAAACCATGTGGGACATTGAACCAACCACGGAAACCCATCCTGAGCTCATGTTATTTAATAAAACACTACAGACAGATTAACTCCCCTCGCCCGGGATTTATTGTTTCATCCATCTCCAGGGAAGTAGTGATGGACTGAAGCTTTCTTTGTTTTCATACTGCTTCTTTATAACTTCTTACAGCACTGCACCACCTCAACTCCCAGCAGATAACCAAAAACAATAACAACAATGCACAAGACAATTTTTCAATCCTCTCCATAAATCACAGAATATCAGTATCAAAGACATGGAGGACACAACCTCCCTGTGCAGAAGCCAGCAGGGACACGTGGAAGAACAACAGACCCAGCTCATCCTTTGCCTTCAATCCACAGCAAGGATTTTCAAGGTCAGGTGGTAACGGAGGAAGGAAAACTAAAGGATGGTGTGATGGACTAATATAACAGAATGCAAGCAGAAGGAGGAAATATGTGATACTCCTTGAGTCTTGAAGGTGAGATGCAAACCAGCACAAGGAGGGAAACCCCCCGGCCGTGGAGCGGCACAGGCTGCAGGGCTGGGCACCAGCGTGGGCAGCCAGAGCACAACCCTCAGCACACGCCGTGCATCAGCCTACCCTGAACACGCGGACAGGAGGACCAGCTGACTTCAGACCATGCTGCCAAGGTAAGTTCTGTAAGTGTCTGTGAAACACAAACACAACACTCGAGCACCGCGGAAATGCCCATGAGAAAATAAATAATTCTTCATTCAGTGAAAGCTTTGGATTGTATTAGACAAAGCCTGAGGCAATGTAATGAAAGAGGAAGATAAAAAGAAATGGAATAATTACTCACAGAATGAGGCAAGAATCCTGCTGGAAAAATACGTATGGAACTTCATATAATTAAGAACCAAAATAATGTCTGCACACAAAGGGCTGAATTAAGGCAACCTGCTATGTTCTAGACGGTTGTGAGGGCTCCATAAACCCAACGGACACTGATGTACCTTAAGAACTGTGTACAGAAATTCAGGCAATTGCTGCTTGCCCCACACCCCTGAGCAACTACTCTGTAAGGAAAACCACCAAGTTCTTGGGGAGGAGAAGCCTTCCAAACACAGCCTCCTCCAAATTTAAGTGGGAGACCTCTCGAGTCCTTGGGCACGCAACGGTTCCCAGCACACCTGGCTTCCACCAGGAAGGACACGTCAGTGACCCACAGCAATCCACAGCAGGACTGTCCGGCTCATGGATTCCCTACGTGGCCTCCAAGCAGTTTGCAGCCTATGAACGGTTGGGTTTGCTGCTCTGTACTTCCTGTGTGTATCTAAAACCTAATTCAATGGTAGCATAACTCTGCAGAGGGATCCACAAGAGAACAGAATGGCTGTGAGCATTAGTTGCAGCTATTCCCTCTAAGACAGACTACAGCAATGGAAAACACAGAGAGTATAGAAGCACGCTGAGGCAAACAGATCAAACCCGAGATGATTAAGGTCTCTGCTCTGTGGTGCTCTCTTTGTTCATATGTATCTGCATCCACTGGCATTTGCCTTCAGAGGTACAGAAACCCCCGGGAAAAACCAGGCACACAATTTACTGGTTTTAGTCACTCCCAGTGGACAGTCTCCAGAGACACATGGGGTAAATGACAAATACTATGGAGGCAGCACTGATCACCAGGAGGAGAGTGTTCTGACCACTGCAATTCAGAAATAAAATGCAAGTAGCAAAACCTTTTTCTGGGAGCAGCATCCGCTCACCATAGAAAGGTGTGAGGAGATGACAGATTTCTAAACCCTGTGTTTATGAAGTTGCAGGTGTAACTCCGGTTACTCCAACTGCTCCAAAATTGTCATTTCTGTGACCACATGGGATTAACTTGCCTGCAGAAATACCTGCTCGGGGTTAGCATACACTAGCAGGTCAGCCTGCAGGCTGCATGTTCGGATAATCCCCCTGCCCAGCCCAGAGCCAGACACTTCGATAGGCCTTTTTGTGCATGCAGGGCATGCACTGGAAAATCCAGGCAGCTCAGAGCCAAGGAGGGGTGCAATTGATAAAAGCAAAGTTCCTGCTTTGTGGGACCATGAGAAACACTCACAGGTGGGCCAGAGGTGTCTGTAACACAGACCCCATGACATGACATGACACCATCTGCAGGACTCCAAGGCCTTTAAACCTCTCCCACCTATGGTCACAGCACACTCGAGAACCTGCTCTGGGACAGTAAGTCCCTTGTCCAAGGGACTTCAAGCACCTGCTCCCTTTCCAGCAACGCTGCCAGCGGTCAAAACCCAAAGCTAGGCATTGTCTGGCTAGGCTAGGCTAGGCATTCATCTGCACCTCCTCCCCTGGGCAGCTCCTGGGCTCAGCAGAAGGTACCACAGCTCATGCGCCCTGCAGCCACCCCCAGGAGTACAACTGTGGCCCTAACGTGACACACCAGCACACAACCCCAGAGTTATTGAATGCTCCCACGAACACTGTGGGCAAAGTGAAGGAAATCAGAGTTCTCAAACTGGGGCACCGTGTGGCTTTGTGCTGGAGAGAAGGAGATGAGTCTCCCCTGAAGGCAGCAAGGTACCACCCCAGGAGAGCTCCCTGCTCTCTGCTGACTGCCTGGAGACTCTCCTTCTCTGGCACACACGTGACGACTACAGCAACTCTCTGGGCCAGTTTCAAACAACATAAAGGAAGGCTGACCCAAACTGTTAGGACCTACAATATCAGGAATTTCTCCGCAGCACAGGCTGGGGGCTGGATGGGGACAGGGCTGTGAGGAGACCCCTCAGGAACCAGACAAAGGAACAGACACAGCTCCTGCCGCCAGCCCGGAGAGAACCAGCAATGGGCAGCAGAGAAGCCCCAGCAGACGTGGGCAGCTCTCACCCCACGGAGGGAAGGGAAGCAGCCACATGCAGAGAGACCCAGGGGACGCAGCAGGACCCCACAGAGATCCCTGGGGCCGTCGGAGCCCGCAGCGTGGGCAGCCCCGCGAGCTGTGGGCGCTCAGAGGCAGCGCCGGAGCTGCGGACGCCGTGCCAGGCGCCAGAGCTGAGCGAGATGAGCGCTGCTCTCCTTCCCCACCAAAACCCCCGAGGCCTCCCGCGCGCGCGCTAACCACAGCCCTTTGAGAGGCTCGTGTATTTACAAACTAAGGCATGTTGAAATCAAAGGGGATACCATATGACATAATTCACATTAAAATGTCAACAGGCTGACAATTTATAGAGTCAATCCACTGGAGGTGGGGAGAACTGAGACGCGGTAATTGTTTAATTCCTGCTTAAACCAACAGCAGCTTCACCTTCAAAGCGGCACCACATGCACGGCCTCTGGCTGCTGTCAGCCCTGGTGCCAGCCTGGCCCTGGGCCAGCACGGAGGCAGCAGCCTCAGCCATTCACTGGCACCAAGCACGGGCCGGGGACATGGGATGCTGCTCCAAGGAGCGTAGTTCCAGCCCACCCCATGGCAAATATTCACTGTCTGCACAAGGAAAACTGGTTTTTCAGGAAGGCAGAGTCCCTCCGCTCAGGGCACTGGTGTCTGTTTCCACACCTGGGCACGGCACACCTCCTCCTCTGGAGGGGACACAGCAGGTGAGCGCTCCAAGGGCACCAGTGAAGGAACCGACTCACCTGGTGCCTGGCACCGCATGGCCCTGACCCTGCTGGGAGCTGAAAACACCACAGCACTGGAACAACGAAAGCATGGAGTGTCCCAGCCACAAACCCCCTGGGGGCACGTGTGAACTTTTTACCCCAGGTAGGTGGCAGCAGCTTTGCGCGGATCAAATACATTGCGGCGTCTTGTGAGACACAGCATCAGTGCCATCAGCAGGCTGACATCCCCTGCCCGTGGACAGGCTGCTGGCAGCGTGTCTTGTAGCCTGCAATAAAGCATAAGGAAGGCAGGAGAAGGGAACGTGCACCACTGGGAGAAATTTTACCTGGATAAACCGCAGCCAATAAATTTTCTATAAATGCCAGCTAATGCTGTCCCTTGGAGAGCACTGGGCAGGGACTGCCAGGCTCCAGAGCCCTCGGCACAGCCTCGCTGTCTACATAAACAGTAACACCTCATTCTCTCTTCTACCTCATTAACTGAAACGCATTAAAACAAGTGTGCACTGGGAGCAGCAAATGAGACTGTTAAACCAAGCTGATATAATCCTCATCAGCTGTGGGAAATGAGCACACATCCATTACACTGAATCAAGCCGCCAACTGCGACTCACTGAGAACGTTGAGACCCCAGGAAGATGCTCTTCCCACTCAGCTGTACCAGGCAGCTCCACCACCGCCTCCAGCACTCTCTCATGAGGTATTTCCAGAGCGCTGGGGTTGCATTTCCATTCCAGAAACTCCCCCCAAGCACAGAGCTGCAGCCAAGTGCTGTGCAAGTCCACTGTGTCCAGCAGGAATCTGGGCAGTGAGATGCAGGAACTATCTGACTCTGCCAGTATCCAAGTGGAATAAAAGGCCAAGGCAGCAGAGCAGACACACAGAACACGGGACATTTCCCAATCCCAATCTCCAGTGGGGACATTCCCAGGCAGCCTGATGGTATCTGCCAACAGCAGGGTGGCCTCAGCTGATGGACACACAGTCACACCCTGCCCAAATGGTACCAGCCCACAGAACCGCACAGAGGGGGAATACACCACAGCATCCACGCACAGAGACCCCAGCACTGACACCACCGTGGCACCGTGGCTGTCCCCATTCCCCAGCTGGCAGCCAGACGCAGACAGATTCCTGACTGCGGGAGTCTCAGCAGAGGTGACAAGAGCTGTCACACAGTGACCACTGACTTTCAGCACACAGGACCAGCTCCACACAAGGCTATGGAACTGCTCCCTTCTTCTGGGGGACCATCAGGCCACAGCTCTGCCTTCACAAGCAAAGACTCGCTTAAAATGTTGAAGCCATGTTCATTTTGCCTGCCCCCTGAGGAGGCAGAGCACAGAGCCCTCCCGATGCTGCAGGAACCGGACAGACCACATTCACTTCAGACAGACAGACAGACAGCACCCTGTGCCCTCCACTGCCTTGGGTCTGAACTGCTGACCTCACCGGAGCAGCTCAGGTTTCCAAACTCTCTTTCCCTCATGCCAAGCAGCGCTGATGAGGCAGGATGGGGTCCCCTCTGCCTCACCCCCAGCCCTGTGGTGGGAGGAGGTCCCCTCTGCCTCAGCCCTGTACTTGCAGAAGAATGTAAACAACCCCTTCAATCCTCACAGCTGCTATTTCAGAGTTTTTAACTCAACACAGCTATTACACGGCATTTCCCCCATGCGCAGTCTGTGCACAGCACAGCCCAGCCCAGGCTCCCTGGGATTGCTCCTCCCTATGGAACAGGACACCCTGGGGTCTCCCCGGCAGCTCCCAGCAGCCTGTCCAGGCATTTTGAACAGGGTCCATGAAGTCTGTTTAACCAGCATGATGTGTGCAACAGAATCACAAAGAAACAGGCATTTAAAGTGACATCTGTTGGATTAATTAGCTGTGTAATTAGCCTCCCCTCTGTGGAGACAGGCTTTGTTACTGCTGCCTGAAACTTCCCCAGGTGATTCTCTTTGTATCCATCCTTCCCTGAGCACAAGGAGGGGCAGAGTGGGTGAGATGGGGCTGTCCTGCCTTAATGAGGGGCAGGAGATGGCACAGAGACCATGGGGCAGCTGAGGGGCAGTAAGTGGGTCAGAGAACCCCAACTGCTACATCAGTGTGCTGGAACCCAAACGCGCATGTGCATCTGCTGGAGCACATTGTGCAGCTCTGCCCAGAGATGACAGGCAGGGACACAAGTCAGGTGTTCACATCCTCCCTGGTTAGATCAGAATGTCTCTGCCTCCTGCAAGCAGCTCCCCACCTCCCTGGCCTGTGAGCCCGGAGCTGACACGGGGGTGACAGGAGGCTCAAACAGCTGGGGGACACAGCAGCCACCGCACTTCTACCCAAGCCACGGCCAACTCGGCAGATCAGAAAAACCCCGAGTAATCTCTAGGCCAAAGAGGAAACTCGGGATCCTGGGAACAGCTGCACTGCACTGATGTTTCGGTGGTCAGATGCAGGTACCTCCCAGCTTTACAGCAGAACAAGAGCGATGCTGGGGGGGGACAGTGCGCTGGGCTCTGCCCCATGGCCCTGTGCTGTGGCCTCTCTGCCAAAGCCACCTGCAGCCAAGATCTCCCAAGAGCTGCAGCCAGGCTCACCAGAGCCTGTCCAACCGCACCCCAAGGCACAACTTCCAGAGAACCTGTTGCACAAGTGTAACTTATTGCCTAATTTGACTCGCAGAACTTGGCTGCACGTGGCGCAGCACAAGGGCAGGGTTTTTAGGACTGGCAAGAAGGGGCAAAAGCCCATTATGGTATTAACTTATCTATCATGCATACATTATTTATTGTAATTTAATGAATTCCCTACGAGGTAGCAAACGCAGAACCTCCCATGCTGCTTCCATAGCAATTTTGGGGACTTTGTTACAACAGTTTCTTTAGGAACAGCTCAGTTAAATCTGGGGAAGGATGACACAGAGTCCTGCAGCCAGTGGCACAGAGGAACAGAAACCTGCCATCCACGCCAGGTCACACAGAACAGGTTGGGGAAAGCACCTTGTGGGCTCCTTCCCTGCCGTCAAAGCGGCCCCCGCCAAAGATGGATGCTAATGAATGCCCATCCATTATTTAATGAGGTCGTCGCCAGCGAGCATGCAGCAGCAGAACTGGTGCTTGGCCAGGGCTGGGACCCAAGGCGCTGAAAAGCTGACCCTGCCCAGCCAGGAAAGGAACTAAGAGCATTCCGAGGTCTTCAAGGCCTATTACCTGTGTTGAGGAATCCATCTGGTCCAGGTGGCAGGACTCAAGATACAGACTGAAATGAAGATTGAGCTCTGGGTTCAAGCCCGGGACAAGAAGCTGTGAGCTAACAACCTCTGGGATAACAAAGGGCACAAATATGGGTGAATATGGACACCAGAAGAAACAGCAGGAGCTGGGAATTGCCAACCTCTCGGATAACAAAGGAGATGGAGTCCAGCAACACCAGCGAGGTGGATGGACAGGGAGAGGGGGGCAGAGACTTGGAGACTTGTGCGTAGGTAGACTGTGAGGGTAGAAAAGCCAGGTGCATTTTCCTTGGGGGTCCCTCCTCAGAGGCACCAGCTTGAACTGTTTTTGTGTTACTACACAGAATAAATGGTTTTATGGAATGAGACTTCTGAGACTATGCCATGGGAAACCTGGGGTGGAACTGGTGAGGAAACCTGGTCTGACTGGGTGAGTGGGGGGTCTGGGGAGCCATGTGGGACCTGCTGGGTCACTGGAGCCACCACTGTGGAGGGCCGTGGGTCCCAGCAGTGAAAGTCTCTGGCCTTGGGAGTGTGACTGCTCGGGAGTCTCAGGAATGGGCTGACTGGGAAGTTTCCTGAACAACCTCTGCAAAGAGAAACACGACCACCCAGAGGGAGCGCGGCATCCTCAGGGGGAACATCCTCAGGGGGAACATCCTCACTGGAACTACTCGAGCACAGCTCCTCAGCACAGCCTTGCAGCCCTGCACTGCAGGGCCACTCACCTGCTTCAGCCTCACACTGAACTGCTGCCCAGCTCCTCCACCTCCTTGCTCCAGCACTCCCAAACCCTGACTTGTCCCAGTCCTATCTGCTTGTCTCCAACTGCGTGTGTTGGGTGTCTGCAGGGAGGTGGGGAAAAGACCCTGACAAGCATGCTGTGATCAGATCCTGACAAACATATTGGGATAAGCCTCCCAAACCACTTGAATAACAACAAACAGACCTGTCACCTGTCCTGGACAAGCCTCGTCTCAGCTCTCCTGACTGGAGCTGCCCATGGCAGAGCTAAATCTGCAGCAGGAGAGTAAGTGGATGCCTACCACTCTGCTCACAGTGGCTGATCACCCAGAAGACACTTCCAGTCTTTGGAATCTGGACCAGCATCTGTCCCTCCATGCTCTCCTCTGCAGAGCTGCGACTTCCCACAGCAGCACGGCAGGGACAGCAGGGCACTGGCAGCTTACACCACCAAGGCAAGGTCTGCCAGAGCTTCTGCCAGCAGCCCTGCACAAAAGCTGTGGCCAGAACCACCCTGTCCTCTCCCTGAATGGCCCAACAACAACCATCACCTGATATGGGAAAAATTCCTGCTTGGAAATTTAAATACTCCTCCACATGTTCCAAAATGACCAGGATAGAAGAATGAACCATAATGAGCCAGACAGAACTGGCTCCATGCATGGGAGAAGGTCAGATGCACACTGACGCTCCATCAACATGATGACACCTTGTTCTCAGGTAACACCTGAGGCTCAGAACAGCTTTGCAAGACCCTTCCTACCCTGCCCCTGCCCGCGCTGAGCCTCGCTCCCTGCCGACCCACAGCTCCGGGGGAACAGGGAGAGCCAAGACCTGCCCACAGCTCTGCCCACAGACTGCTACAGAAGCCGGGAAAACTCCGTTTATATAGATTAGGATAAAGCCTGGCGAAGTGTTCTTCTGTTTGTTTTTATTTTCTTGTGTTTGGTTTGTTTGGTTGGGTTTTGTAGTCCACTCTCACAAATATTTTGAATTGTAAACCCTGTTTGACCAAGGGCTTTTAACTCCATGTTTTGGGGAGCTCCTGGTTCCTGCTGCGTGATCAGGGCTACTGCTCCAGCTGCACTCTCACTCCTTTGTTATTTACATTGCTTTTACAGGGTGGTTTCTTTACTGAGCTGCTGGCTGCACATGGCTCAGCACTTACTGGAAAACTGTTGAAAGAAAAACCTAAGTGACAGAGGCCCATAAATAAAACATAGAGCAAGCAATGCTGTGTGCTCTCAGCAGTTCTGATTCCAGCCCTTTCAAAAAGCAGTGCAGAGAAAGGGTAAGTTCTGTGATCCTGCACTAACAGACTTTGGTATTCAATACCTAAAGGAAGGTAAAGACCTCTTTTAATGCCAGGGTGACACCAGCGAGAAATCCGTCACGCAGAGGAATGTGCAACCCCAAGAAGGAGGTGTCTCAAGAGCTTAAACTGATACCGAGAGCTTCTTGTATCAAAATACTTGTCAATCCCAACAGAACCGAAAGCACCTGACCATAGAGGTCCATCCTCCTCACGCTGGCAGCTCATAAACTCCTTTCACAACGAGTTTATCCAAAACTAGAGGATTCAGATTTGAACTAAAGATTTTGGAGACCATCTTAAAAACAACTTTCTGGGGAGACTCAAATGAGTATTTATTTCCCTTGTGAAGCTGCCATTGGAATTTGTCTTAAACCTTGTAGGAAATCAGCTCAAAGTCCCTCATATGCTGTTATTTAAATGGGCTTCAGGCACAATTTGTGTTGCTCAAGAGGGTAATTCAGAGCTCTGATGCTGCATCTGTATTCCAAGAGATAAACTTGCAGAAACAAAGCCAAAACACACTGAAGGCAGACAGTGAGTAAATCAAAGGTTAACAGAGCTCTAAGCCTCCTCACGAGCATGACAGACTCTCGTGAGCAACTTCACCCAACGAACCTTAAAAGGCGGAGATGGAAGGAAGTTTGTGATAAAAATCAAAACCCAACCACCTCTCCTTTTGCCCAGGACATCATCTGGGTATTTCAGAGCCGCGCCAGTCCAGCCCCAGGCAGCTCCAAGCGGAGCTCTCCGGCAGGGCTGTGCGCTGGAGCTGTGCTCCAGCTGAGCCCAGAGCTTTCCTACACTGACTCCGACATAGAAACATCTCCTGTCAGCCGAGTGGTGACATGAGGGACTCTCAGCTCGAGCTGACTGCAGAATTATGGCAAGACTAACTCACACCAATCCAAAAGCAGCACTATTTTAATGAACTGGCAATTTCCAGAGCACTGCAACTTATGAAATTCGAAAGTTCTCTTCCACCCTGGATTCCTGTGTCAAGCCAACTCCAAAGTCAGTGGTCTACACCCAAGTCATTCCAGCCATCTGCCATTACTGCAACTTCCTCTGGTATCTTCTAAAGGTTCTTTTAAGCATTCCTAAAACACCCTAAATTGAGCACAGTATTGAACCACGGGACAAAGCGAGGATTTACTCAGTTCACATATTGTCCCCTTGCCTTTCTGCTTCCCACTGATCATTGAGATAACTTTAACCCCCTTATTTTTTGTTTTCTTCTTTTTTTTGCATGTGGGGAAGCAGGAAGCCTAGTGACACCCCCGCCCTGCAGGCTGTTGGCCTCCCATCCCTCTAACACTGTGACACTGAATTCCATCAATCATTTCCTGTGAAATCACTTGACACTGAAAAGTTCTTCTGCAACTGTCACAGCTTTACATCTATGTGGTCCACTATTTTTCACCTTATAGCTGATTTTTAAGCTTGCTTTTAACTCCATTTTTGGATCCCTTACAAACACAGAAACTCCCTGTATCTTTCCAATCTTTTTTCTCCATTGTGGAAACTTAGTTTTTACTTCACCTTCTGTTTCTCATCCTTCACCTCCCTACCGATGCCCAGACCTCTTGCCCAGTCTGGTCATGAATATTCGTATCAAAGAGCCCAGCCCAGCCCTGCCCGCAGCCTGGCTGGCTCCTCCCAACAACTGACACTGCTGCAAGAATCTCTCTTCCTCAAGTCTGCTCTTCCCTTCCTAATCCATATGCCTACTAAGACTTTTCTATTACGGTTTCTATCAATTTGCTGACTTAATTTCTGGCCCACACTACTGCCAGGAGCCTCTGCCCCTCCTGTGGGGCTCCTCCAGAACCCTTCAGTGCCAGAGTCCTGCCAAGTCAGTGACTTTGTCCTTCGTGGTTCCTCCACGTGAGACCACCCTGCAGGATGTACCCTCCAGACAGAGGTATCTTTCAATTCTGCTCCTAAACACACGAGAAGAATTCTCCCTCCTTCCCCTCCCCATAACACAGGCCTCCTTCCCTTTCCCTACCTGCACATGTAATGCTTTCCTATCTGATCACACTGGACTTTCTGCGGACTTTGGCCAGGTTCCCCAGCCCCACTCTGCTTTCTCAGGGGTTGTTACAGTAAACACAAGCACCTAATAAGCTTTTGGTAACTCCTCCCTGACCCACACACATCACACCTTTACTGTATCCAACAGCACCTCACCCATTTTCAGGTAATTTTAACTTCAAAGTTAGCTACTACTACAAAAAGTACTCTTTTTATCTGTTTCTGTTATGGAAGGATATTGAATTTGAATCCATTATCATGATCATCATTATTCTGTGACTACATCTCATACAGTATTCCATGCATCCTCTGGTATTAAAACTTTTTGGGGATTTTCCAACAAGTTTCTTTGAGAATCCTGTGGCTGGCAAAGGCGACACACGCTGGTGTGGGAGAGGCACGATGGGACACACTGCTCTGTGGTGGAACTCAGGCCTTCTGCTGCGTGTGCAGCTGCACATCCTCCTTCCCTACCCACGGGTCAGCTTTGCCTCTGAGTCAGCACAGATCCAGAGTTTCATCACCACGAGCACTGATATTCAAGAGTAATTTTCCTGCACACTCTGCATCTCCAGCTAACAAAGAGCCTCTATGCATGGCACCATGTAACCCAAACCCTCTCCGTCAGACTACCTATTCCCTAAAAAAGTAAACTCAGCACTTGGGAACACTGAAACGGAAGACGCTGAATGAACTCATTGAAGGCACTTGCTGGCAGTCTGGCCAGCAGCATGTTTCTTCAGTAGTTCTTTGTTTAAACTTCTTCTCAGCTGCATATTCTGAACCAGAGATTGTCAGGAAGTTGTAGGAAATGTCCAAACGTGGTTCTTGCTTGAGCAGATTAATTCCTTCTGGAAACTCCACCTGTGCCGTAGACGCTGGGAATTTGTGCCCAAGCTCCTCCAGATGCATGGAATGCTCTGCTCTGCTCCGTGCCTGGTGTGGAGCTCTGCGGCCACGAGGAGACAAGCCCTGGCTGCTCCAGGGAGCTGCACTGTTCTGCTCTGCTCACAACCACCCCTGTCACCCAGCCCTGGCCACACCATGTCCCTGGGCCGCCCCAGCTATGGGACAAAGGGTCTTCAAACCCATCATTGCCTCAAGCCAGAATATCCATCTCAAAGGTGGAATGCCACGCATTGACAATGGTGGTCTTGCTCTACAGGGAGTTCTTCAGGACATAAATCCCCTTGGTCACCCACGGCCAACAGTCACAGGAGAGGCACAAGCACCCCATTCCCCCAGCAAGAGCCAGGTAAACAACCAGATTTCCAGTTTAGTAAGAGAATTTTAGGGGCACAGCAAGGAATTGGGAGAACACAACAATAAAGGAAAGATTACCAGACCCTTTCAGTTTTTGCCATTCCTCTCCCCTTACCCCTGACAGGGAAGCACCTGATGGAAGCCACTGCGATGTGCAGGACAAAGACGGCAGCAGAAGACCAGACCTTCTCCCCTGGCACTGGGAGTGTTGCAGGAGAAGACTAAAAGGTTCACCCAACCAGGGACTGACAGTGTCTCCAGATCACATTTTCTGGCAGCAAGTAACACTGGCTGAAGTGGCTCTTGGACAATGCAAGCAGCCATAACATGTGATTCAGGAAAAAAATGGCAAAAGCATCAGAATAAGGAGGATTGTGTGTGATAAGCCCAGTGTGTGCTCTCACCCAGCAGCATCTGGAGAGGATTTTCTCCAGCAGGCAGGGAAGAACTCGATTACATCCAGTTAACTGTGCTCTAAACTGATTATGCATGTGCCAGGCTAATGGATTACATTAGCAAGAGGAAAAATAACATCCAATCAATCTCAATTTACTGCAGACCACACCAAGGCCTGAGAGAAGAGAAACCATTCTGTGAACTCCCCCCACTCCTGCTGCATCCCTTCAGTTATCAGCAGAGACATGGCATTACAGCTGCTGCAAGGACCAGAGAGCTGTGCTGGAGCTTGTCTGATCCATGCCTCATCCAGAGAGGTTTTTCCATTAAATCAATCCCTGATTCCAGCTATGCTGAAGCAGGATGCTGTGAATCCAGCCATCCACCATCCTCTGCTCCACGCTTTATCCAGCCATACTAGAAGGCCAATATATGGAGCACCAAAGGATTCCATTACTCTGAAACGTGTTATCCTTCAGCTGGCGTTTCGCTGCTGCTGTGTCAGGCAACACACGGCGGTAGCAGCACTGAGACCGCCCAGGCCTCTCACAAACCTGAAAATGGACAATTCCTCTTTGCGTGCCCAAAGAAAACATCCTAGGAATCTTTATTACAAGAACCTAAGCCTGTCCCCTGATGCCAGTGGGATTTTTTTTCCCTTTCTTCTTCTTTTCCCCTTCTTTTTTTCCCCCCTTTTCTTTCCCCTCAGTGAGAGAATTCTAGTGCCCCAATTGCTTCTTCCCCAGTGGAACCCACTGCAGATGAAGGGCCTGGATAAAGAAACTTTAAACCTTTGCAATGTTCTCTTAAAAGAACACTATTTTGGGTAAAAAATCCTAATACAGCTTTCAAACGACTCTCTTCTACTCCAAACTGACTCCACAGACAGAGAAGGTTCAGTTCTCTCAGCTGGGCTCTTGAAGTCTCACTGGGACTCTCCTGCCCCCAGTTTCCAAGCTGTGTAACTCCCCCAGGTCTCCTGCACACCAGAGAGCAGAGGTGTATGTGCAGACCTGCTCATTTCTAGAGCCAGACTCTGCTGGGTGAGGCTGGACCCCAACTCAGGATGGAACAGTCGCTGTCACAGCCATCCTGGCCTCCACAGCGAGCTCAGAGAAACACAGCCCCGCTCTGAGCAGCTCCCCACCCATTCCAGGCAGGTCCAACAACCACAGCTCAAGGTAAATCTTATATGATGCTCATGGTTATCTCTTTCCTCCCTGAATCTGCTGGAACTGCTCATTTCCCACTATGCAGGAAAAATCCAGGAGTGAAAATGTGTCTGCACTGTGATGTGGGTGGGAACTGTAGAGATCAATGTCAGATCTTAAATTTCCATTACATAAAGAAAAATTTTCAAAGAA
This sequence comes from Acanthiza pusilla, assembly GCA_036630365.1. Classification (NCBI taxonomy): domain Eukaryota; kingdom Metazoa; phylum Chordata; class Aves; order Passeriformes; family Acanthizidae; genus Acanthiza; species Acanthiza pusilla. Next base: position 20,256,809 of record JAXCHO010000016.1, on the reverse strand, counting down.
ATAATTAAAAAGCACGAGGTACACTCTGTGTGTATATAAAGAAACCTCAGCACATTTGGGGGAAAGCAGGAAGAAAAGGATGAGGACAGAAAGAATATAAAAAAACCTGTGAGGAATGAGCAGACAAGGAGCGGGAGAGCACGTGTGAACGGAGGGGATGCGGCTGCTGAGATTTATGGCAATTCGTACCTGATTGTTCATACTAAAGCTATTATGGGATGATTAGAGAAAAAGGTGAAGCTTTAAGTCCAGTGAAAATCAATAGAAACGTCTGGAGCAATTCTGCTGCACGAGTGAAAGGACTATTTACTGTATCCGGAGCTCCTCTTGGGTTACAGCCCACAGGGTTCGGGCCAGCGAGGGGAGGGGCTGGGGATGAGACAAACAAGATGGGAAAGAGAAGATGGCTATAAAGGTTATAAAGACAACACGGAACGAGGGGGGGTCGGGAGGAAAAGCAAAGACAACAAGAGGGGAGTGACAGCCCAAATACTGCTGCGGATGAAAGCACGCAGTGCCTCCAATGGGCATGGCCGTGCGGATGCTCACGGCTTCCCTTCCAGCCTCCTCCCTTCCCAGCCTCTGGCAGCGCCTGGCTTACAGACCCCAGCACGGACGATCACAGAGCACAGCACCACCACGACAGCCTCTCCATCTGCCCAGCGCAGGACCAGCACACTGTCCACAGCAAAAGCCTTACAGTGCCCACAAAGTGACAAACTCGTATGGGAAAGAGCTAACAAACCATGGGCAAATGTCACCTTGCACAACTCTTCTGACAGTGATTGCTCAATTTCTGTGCAGACCATCACAGTTGCAGTGCCGTAAGACACACAAGCCCCCTCCTCTAAAGCCCTGGGGAACACCTACTGGCCTGCAGCCTGGACAATCACATCACTAACAGAACACACGTTGAAGAGCTGAGCATGCAGTGAGATTGGGTCCCAATGGAGAGCTCTCAGCAGCTCATCTCCAAAGGGTCATAATCCACTGTGGTTCAACATAGATTTTCCTTGGAAAATGCAAGAAGATGAAGCAAAGCCAACCCTTACCTTATAGAGCTTCAGGCTGGCCTCATGCCTCGAGTTCACCGTGTGAAGACGCAGCTTCTCCAGACTGTTGGTGTAGTAGTCACATGCGTTGCATTTCAGATGGACTGGGTTTCCAATGGCCACACACTTGAGCCTCCATTCATTGGCTTTGCCCCCCTCCTTGATATGTGCCACCAGCTGGTATTTCTGCACGTGCTTGTCCGTCTTGCAGTGGAGCTGGAAGTTGGCCTTGAGCTGTGTGTTGTAGCGGCACAGCTTGCACTGGTACGAGTCCCCCATCACTGCCTTCCACTCGTCCTCGGGGAGGCTTCGCTCCACGTTCATGTGGAGGCCCAGCATGTCCAAATTATCTGTAGTGAACTTGTTGCACACAGCGCACTGGAAGAGCTTCAGTGATGGGTCATTCGTTTGTGTGAAACTTTCACCCAAGTTCATGAGCTCCTCAGACACCAGCTGTCCACCACCCAACCGCATGTCCAGCGGGATCTCGCCACCCACTGCACAAAGAAAAAAGGGGAAGAGGTCACAAAGGCTGAATTCTTGCCAGAAGATAAACATGGAGCAGAAAATAAGCTGCTCCCAAGTGCCACCTGTGTGCCCACAAACATACAATGAGACCACACACAGCTGTCCCTTCGCCCACTCCTCCCATGTTGCTGGTCAGCACCAGAGCTGAAAAAAAAGTCATTGCAGCCAGTGTAGGAGGCTGGGAATGGACTGCAATCACCCTTGCTACCCACCTGCTGAGGGATCATCCAGCCCTCTCCCCATCAAAGGTGGCAAGAAAAACCCTACAGACTTTGAGAGGATGAAGAATTCCGCAGCACCACACTGAAAGTCTCCGTGGCCATTTCAAGAACATTAACACTTCATTCTGTTTTTTCTTGCCTCTTTGGAGAAGCATATGCAACCTCATGCAGTAGAGGAGCACAGTCCCCACCACACAAAACAAGGGTCAGCAGTCACAAGTCCAGCTGATGGCAGCATCACCGGAGGTCACCACACTGCCGTCACAAGTTGGCACCAGTGCAGAACATGGCATGGACAAAAACAACCTGAAACGTGCCACTCCTGCACTATTATGTCTCATCTCTTGTTCAAGAGTTCAGAATGGTGAAGAATCTTCTAAAACCAGTGTTGACAAGGTGAAAACAACAACTAATAATGAGGGTGTGAGAGCATGTCAAGCAGAGCCAGGAGGACCCTGTGTTTGTCAGGCTGACTCTTCAAACCAGAGCTCAACTCTGCTCACTCACAGCTACTGAGCACAAGCTCCTCCTCACACCAGAGCACCTGAAAGATGCAGACAGAGAAACTTTATAACAAGCACAGAGACCAACCAGGACCCCTGTGCCGCCTTGCTCTCCTTTTCCATTTTTAAGACATTTATGCTCTTTCTATGGCTTTTGGGTATTTTACCTTGATCTGATGCCACAGCTCAGCTTAACAATCTTATGAAAAGAACCTTCAGGTCAACAATTCCTCAGCTAATCAAAAAGAGATGTTATTTCCTTAACTTTTCATTTCCAATGTTGCAACCTATTTGCTGAGAAGCAAATGCTCTTTAAGTCAGTTTCTCCTGAACTCACTATGCAGGAAAAACCCAAAAGCAGACTCTTCTGAATTATTAATGTTCTGCTCAGTTTTGGACCAAAGTGTAAGAATGGGAAAGATCTGCTTCACTTCCAGTACAGCTCACAGCGCATGTATCTGAGTCAAAAGGGCCAAGCTGGTATCAAGTGCTTATTAACATGGGCAGGGCCTCCCTCTGCAACCCCCAGTGTGAGATTTGCAACCATCAAGAGCACAGCTCACAAATCCTCTCCAGGCAGCTCATGGACATCCAAGACCCTGTCATTTACTTCAGAAGCTTCACTTAAAACACTCCCAACTTATCACAACTGCCCTGTGCTTCAGTAAGGAGCGGCTCTGAGCTTCAAAATCCTCCAGTCCTGTCTCTCACTCTGGCAGCAGAGGAACACCACCCCTTCCACCCCTCTCAAACCTGCTTACCTTGTCTTCTCAAGGCAACACAGCGTGGAACTGATCCCACACCTGCCTTTGGGACTGCCAGCAGCTGATTCCATCCTCTCTCAAAGCCACCTACCAAACTACTCCCACTCCTCACCAAACCGGGAGAAGTTCTCAGGAAACACTGTAGTTAGGGTGCTTTCCACAACGAGGAGGAACATTCAGTGCATGGCATCCATAACCCATATCTGCTGTTGCATTAACTCCCTATGAAAACTCTTGGAAAAGGTACCAGAAAAGCCACAAGATAAGAAAAACTGCTTTGGGCAAACAGAGATGAGAAATCTGCACTGTGCAGCCTCCATCCTTAACCACTGTACAAAGGCAGCTCATGGGGTCCCAGTGCCAGACCCCTTCACTGGCTCTCTCACACTAACATGGTGAGAGACCCCTTAGCCTCACCTAGAGATGGAGCCATCGTTGCCATGGGGTTGGTGGGATCAAGCTGGAACCCCCCCATCATGAACTGTGCATCTGAGGAAGTGCTGTCCATCTTCAGGTTGGGAAGGTTCATGTTCTGCGCCAGGTAGTACTGGTAGAGCTCGGCCTCCGCGGGGGACGGCAGGCTGCCAAGGCCCAGGTGCCGGTTATGCTGGATTTGGGACATGTTTTGCTGAAGCAGCATCATATTGTGCATGTGCTTCTCACTGGTCATGTGAATCCGAAGGTTTCTAGCTACGTTGGTCTCATAGTCGCACACCTCACACCGCCACGTAGGTTTGGTTTTTGGTTTGGTGGGGGAGGGAGCCCCACAGGTGCTACTGATGTTGGCGGCCGCGGCTGCCGCAGCTGCTGCCGCCGCCGCCGCTGCCCCCGCCGTGTGGCTGAAGACTTGCTCTCCCCCTCCGTTCTGCAGGTTCTGCATGTTGTTGAGATGCTTGTCGGACTGCATATGAATACTGAGGTTGCCTTTGGTAGTAGTGGAGTAGTTACAGACCTCGCAGCGGAAGGGCTTGTAACCACAGGTGTAGCTCTCGCCCCGCGCCAGCCGCGGGTGCGGCTGCCCACTCTTGCAGTAGACACAGGAGCCACCCGGCTCAGGATGTTTCTCCTTCATGTGCGCCTCAAGCGTCTGCTGGTACTTGTAGTGCCAATTGCACTTGGGACACTTGAGTGTCTTACACGAGTTGCGAGAATGCATCATAGTCATGTGGCCACCCAGCGACCGCGAGGAGCCCAGGACTGTGTCGCATTTTGGGCACTCCACGCCGCTCCCCGAGGGGCACTCCCCACCCCCAAGTTCACAGAGGGGGCCAGCATGCTGGTGATGGGAGATGTAGCTCCCGTCCTCGCCCTCCGCATTCTCATTTGGTTCTGGTGCTGTGGCATTGTCTTTATTGGCACTTTCATCGATAAAGTCCAGCCTCCTGCTGCCCTCGGCCACACTGGCTCCGCCGCCCTCATTGTTAAAGCTTAAGTGATTCCTCCTGTTTGCACCATCAAAGACAAAGGAAGAAGCAGAATTAGAACTAGTAGAAGCCGTGCCCCGTGACAGGGTCTGGAGCACGTTAGGCATTAAGGGAGAGTTAGAAATGCTTTGGTTTGAGAGAGCAAGGTCCTTTTTGCTGCTGCCACTGCCTGCCACAGCCCCAACGTCCTCCTGGGGCCGGTCCTCCAGTTCATCCTCCAACTCATTTGGAAATAGTCCTTTGCAACCCTCATCATCCTCATCTTCTTCCTCTTCCTCCTCTTCCTCTTCCTCCTCCTCCTCTTCCACATCCTCCTCCTCCTCCTCTTCCACCTCCTCGGCTGGCTCCACCTTTTCTGAGAGGCTGTCCTGGTCGTCCCCCTCTTGCTTCTCCCCCTCTGCCACCCCAGGGTCCTTCCCCTCCGAGGATTTGGTGGGACTGGAAGCCAGCGGGCCCAGGGGGACTGAGGTAATGGGAGTCTTCAGAGCTGAGCTGGTCAGCCCACCCAGGTTGAGGAGTGCACTGGGGGCCAGGACACCTGCTGCCGGCGGCGGCTCAGCTCCACCGGCCGCCCCGGCCTGGAGGGCCTGCTCACCTTCCATGCAAATGCCACTGAATTTACCATAAAAACTGTGTCCAGGGCCTATGAGGTTAGCTGCGGAAACGAGAGGGTGCTGAAAGGTTTTGTTTTTTGGTTCCAGAAAGCTGACAAGGGGTTCTTTGTCTTTGCCTATCCCTTGGATGATAGCGGAGATGTTCTTATTGCTAAGAATTTTCCGCTCCTCCTCACTCAGAGTCATTCGGTGGTCGTGCACGGCGTGGGTCACAAACGAGCGGACATACCCAAAGGAGAGCTTGCACAAGAAACACATCAGGATGGGCTTCCTCTTCCCATAGAGCACAAAGCCATCAAATTTGGACAGGTCCACATTGTTGGGAACATCTTTGGATACACAGGAGCTTTTGGCAGAACCGTCGCTGTTCAGGTAATCCTTGTTGCTTTTGTGTCGCACATCGAAGACGCGGAAGCTGTGCAGGACGGGGCTGATGCCCGCCAGGGCTGAGGTATTCGGGAAGGCCTGGTCTGAGCCCTCAAACCACTTCCCGAAGGATGAGGCTATGTGGAAGGTATTGATGATCTGTGGGTAGACGGGAGCGGCGGCAGAGGGCTCTCCCGGCTTGGGCAGAGAGTTGGGGAGCAGCGAGGGGAGAGTCCCGCCGCTGCCGGCACCCCCGCTTTGCACCAGCTGGCTTAGGCTCTCCACGATGTAGGCCGAGCCATCGGGCTGGTAGACGATCTCGCCGGCCAGGTTCTCCACGTCGCTCTCCTCGTCGCCGTCCTCGCTGCTCTCGCTGCCGCTGTCCCCGCGCAGCGCCGGGGGCGGGCGGGCGCCGGCGCAGCGGTGCTCCATGTAGCTCTGCAGGCCGGCGAAGGAGGCCGCGCACTGCCCGCAGCTCACCTCCTTGCCCGCGGGCTCGGCGCCGGGCCCCGCCGCGCTGCTCTCGGGGACGCGCTCGGGGAAGGGGACCCTCAGGCTGTCCAGGGGGCCGCAGCTCTCTGCCACGGGCTGCTCCATGCTGCCAGCCGGGTCAGGGAGGTGGGCGCTGTTGAGATCAGTCCATTGCTGGTGCTGAGGAATGCCGCACCCATTGTCCTTCCCGGGGATGACGGGCGAGTCACAGCCTTCCATGGCAGGGCCGGCATGGAGCGCTCATTGCACCCGGTACGGCTCGGACCTGTGCACGGAGAGAAGGAGAGGCACGTGAGTCAGGTGCTCCTGGAAGGACCCCACCACCACCAGGGCTGCCGACCCTGTTCGCCAGGACTGAAGCGGGGCTGGACAAGACAGGCTCCAGGGACCCGAAGCCTTGGGGAAAGCACTGCTGGGAATGAGCAAGAGAAGCGTGTCAGCAGCAACACAAGAGGCAAACTGAAGGGGCCTGGAAGGTGGCAAAAACCTCCTTAACGCCTTTCCTAAAGGGAGCCAATGGGAAGATTGTAGTCACCCCCAAGGCCTTGGGTCTTCAGAAAACAAACAAAAACATCACGGGGAAGCTTGTGACAGAAACAAGACACGACAACAAAACAGTTCTGCGGCTTTACAGCTTGGTAAAACTCGTACTCTGGCTCCCTAAGGCAGATGCTGTTTTTCTGGGTGTTACCCTTCTGCTAATGGCTTGGGAAGCACAGACTCAGGGCTACTACACACGCACCTCAATGGGTGACCATGGGACCCAGAGCAACTCACAGCAATTTCAGAGGAACAGCGCTCAGTATGCACGGGAGACTTAACTGCTCTGCTCTGGACTGAGTTTAAACAGAAGGATGTCAGGAGAGAAACCAAACAGGAAATTCCAGATCTGACAAAGGTCTGTCCTGGGGACTGGAAAGTGGTCAGCCCACCACGCTCCAGGAAGCTCCCAGAGATCCTGCAGGGCACGGCCTCTGCACACGGACTGCTTCCTCTCAGCCCTGGAGACAAACGGTGGGTGCAGGTCCTGGAGGAGGACACCCTTCCCACTTCTTCCATTCCACGAAATCAGTGTGGCTGGAGGATTCCCACCGACTGCCAGGCGGTCAAGCGGGCCTGGGCTACTGACCATGGCTGACATCCAGGGCCCCCCCTCATCGTGCCTCCCTTTGCTGCAGACAGCCAATGACTCCAACACTGCAATCCTAACGGAGCCCTCTTCAGCTCATACAAAAAGTGTGAAGAGAACTGGAAACCTGCCAGAGAAGACATGAGCATTTGCAAAGCAGGTGACATGCCACAGCAGCCCTGGGTGAACTACCTGAATTAGTTCAAGCAAAAGAAAACAGAGTGACATTCATCTTTTTTTTTCTGGTTTCACTATCTCCCAGTTTATTTTTCTTTACTATACAAAGCCATCCACATTTCCACTGATTTCTCTAATGCGTTTGTACTTTCCCTTTACATTTTACTTCTGGTGAAGCTCAAAGAAAGAGCATTTACAACTACCAGAGAAGGCAAAGTAATACTCTCAAAGCCCATGTGCAAGGATGCCTGCAGAAGGACGTGCGCGTGCAATGGAGACGCCATCCAACATCTTCACACACAACATTATCCTACTGCACCTCCAGTCTCACTTTCCCTGGATTCTATGCCACACACAGCTGCCTCTGCAGTTGCACTGGGAATAAATAGGGATTTGGTCTGCAGTAACAATAACGTGGTGCACCGAGCAGAACAAGAAGGAAGAGCAGAATCCTGCTGCCAAATGGCTCTGGCTTCTTAGTGAGCCAGTTTTGACCCCCTAACTGAAAATACACTCCAGCCATGTAACAGCTCCTACTGCACTGGTTCTCTCCCTGGAACATTTGTCCTTTGATGCCTTAATAATTTCTGGTTTTTACTCTTCATGTATCTGTAACTTGGTGTAGTTCTGTGCTTCTTACGAAGTGCTAAAAACCTCTGTTCCCAGCCACCTTTGGCCAAAACAAATCTCTCTGAATAGAAAATCCAAGGACACATTCGTTGTCCTAGGGCCTGAAAACATGTAAACAACAGTGAAATGGGGGGAGTGGGCCTGGGGTGGTTGACAGCATCGCCTAAGGGTGCGATTGGAGAATTAAGGGCCAATCTGCTAATGGGACAGAACTTATAAAAGGTGAAGGGCTCATGACCCGGCATCCCTTTTGGGTGTAGTCCCTTGAGGGGGACTTTGCTTGCCTGAACGTACCTTGAATGCCTTGAATAAATTTGTCCGCTTTTTATACTCCTAACCTGCCTTGGCCTTTGTTGCAGGTAGCCTGCTTTTAGGCATCACTTAGCTGTGTGTTTTCCCTAAACTGATCCCAAATCCTTCTGTGCTGAGGCTGCACATACACCTTCCCTCGACAAGCCTACTCTTTCCCTTTTCACTGCTGCTTCTGCACTGGCAACTGCAATCCAGATTAAACCTAAACAGATTCATACCGGGGAAAATGAGGAAAAAGAAACTCCAGTACTTTTGCCAAATGGAGTTTTAGGAATATCTATGTGGACTTCAAAGCAAAACACGGAATGACAACACCCTACCAATTCTTTTAGACCTGGAGCGTCGTGCGGGCCAGCACAGCCAGCTCTGGGGACACACAGCCAGGTGAGACACAGCCAGGGTCACAGAGGTTCTGCCATCAAGAACTCCTGACTGGCAGGAGATGCCTGACTGACAGCCAGGCCGGAAGGGTTAGCAGGGCTGAAGGGGCGGGAGGGTTAACAGCCTGATTGGAAAATCAATGTAATAAATGCTTGGTAAGTTACAGGAACATGCGGGAAGAGGAGGCCGCGATTGATAAAGGACTGCGGCTTTGATGCTGCACTGGGGACTTGTTTATTGACAGGAAAGCCAATCTTTCTCCCAGCCCGGCCCGGCCAGGCAGACCCGCGCGCTCCAATTAATTGGTGGGCTTTTCTGCCTTGGCTTGCTTTAACAGCTCTCCCCCACTCACTCCAACTTAACCAGCTCAAGATGTGCTATGCCAAAGGAATATTCTCTCCTCTTCCTTTCCTCAACACAGAGGAGCCCTGACAGGGCACGTGGAAAACCCCAGACCCAAAATGGCCAGCTCAAGCCCTTAACACAGGCCGAGCCCCTGTGCAAGCCTAAGCTCTTTTGATGGTTCAGTCACTATCAGAGCTGCTCCTGAAGGGAGCACATGGCATGAAAATATTTGTTGCTATTCACATAGAAGCTGCAGGAATCATCTCCTTAAACTGAAAACAGTGATTTCCTTGCTAAAGCAAACCAGGCTCTAAGCAGGAGCACAATGCAGTTATTAGTCTGCTATTGGGCCCTGTGTCCTCCACCTAAGCCACCTCTGTGGGGACACGGAGAGCTCAGACGGACAGACAGACGGTGGTGTGCTCCACACCTCCCGCCTGCTCCCCCCGCCGCCCTCTCCGCTCTGTTTATCAGCCAGTCAATAAGAAAAGGTAGTTCTTACTTAAGGAGGCAGAAGTCAACTCGTCAGGTCGATCGGCACTCTGTCTGTAAACATGGTTTCCCGTAAAATCAATGAACTCCAGTTACAGAGAGAACAGCTTGAGCGCCAGAGACTCCACACTCTCGCACGGCCCCAGCGGCAGAGAAGGGCTCTCCTGGTCCCTTCTGCAGCCTCGTGTCCCACCACTGCTCCCACTGCCAGGCCCACCTTGCCTCTGGCCCATGGTCCATCCAAGCCCCTGCCCCTTCCCCACAGCATCTCACAGCCCCTCGGGGCCAAGGTGAGACCAGCGCAGGCACCATAGCCAGGAGTGCTCTGCCGGGCACCACGGTGGCCCAGAGCCGAGCTACACCTGGATGGCAGGTGCAGGTGACAGCGACCACTGTGTGCCCCACACTTGTGCTGTGCTCCTGCTGACCGGGGTGGTGGCAGGCAGCCACGTTGAGCAGAATACACACAGAGTCAATCCCTGTCTCCCCTGTCATCTCCTCCCAGCCCAACCCTCACAGGGACAGACATTCCATCCTCCAGCAACACTGCCATCGAGAGAGGGGCTGGTGCTAAAGCAGCACCCTGCACCCCGGCGAGCGGGGGCCCCTGGGCACCCCCAGCCCGCGGCACCAGGCTGCTTCCGCCCCTGGGGACGCTGGCAGCGGCGCAGGCGGCAGGGATGGAGCAGGAGGGAGGAGTGGGCTCCTGCTGTTGCCCAGGCTTCCCGAGAATTAAATATGAACAGCCGTGCTGTGTAATTTTAAATTGTTAATTAGCACAGGGTTAATTAGGCGGCCCTTTCACAAGAGGCTGTTTGGCAGTAAACCAAGACTAGAAGCAATGAGGAAGGAGGAAAACAAAAGGAGAAAAAGACAGTGAGAAACTGTTCCCTCAGCTAATGACCCACATGGCACAGTGGAAAAAAGGGCGCCGAGGACAGGGAGAAGGTACAAGCAGATGCATTACACCCACAGCCGTGACCTGGCCCATGCTCCCTGCAGGCTGCCCTCTCTGCCCAGCTGCACGGCACAGGGAAGTGCTCAGGCCCTCAGTCAGCTCCAGAAAGCCAAAACGGACAGAGATGGGAGGACAAGGACAGCACAGGACTAACGGAGGGCTCAAACACTGCCCACACCCCTCCTCACATGCTCAGCCTGGCCTTCTGCAGCGTCCTCAGAAGGACAACGCCTGGCCAGCGTGGTGTCCAGGTTGGCCAAGAAGCTCCTGTCTCAGCAATGGCACTTGGTGACACTTGTTCCAGCCTGAAAACTAGGGATGGACATACCAAAGGCGAGCGAGCAGCCAACTCAACTTCATGGTCACAGAAATACAGAATAGCTTGGGAAGGGACCTTGGAGATCCCTGGGAACAGGTATGCTCAAAGCTCCCGAGAGCAGGAGCTCAGGCAGGGGTGAGAGGCGGTCACCATGACCCTCTGAAGTGGTGACACAATGAATCTGGAGCATCAAAGCTTTCTGTGTCACCTCCCCAGCACCTAGTGTGCTACACAGCACTCGGGTAACACTTAGGAAACTGCAAATGGAAAGACATGATAAAAATAATTGCCTAGGATCAAGAATTCAAAAATTAAGGAAGAACAGAATGTATGTTGCCAAAGCAACTTTAATTTTGCTCCTTTATGCATATGCATTACAATACTGCCTGCAATTAGGTGAGCACACGCCGCCTCACTTGGCAAGCAGGATGGTCACAGAAGAGGGTAAAACAAGGTGGCAGGAGCATGTTGTCACTTTATGTGATTTCTACAGCAGCTGCTATCACACAAATATGTGAAGAGTCACTTCCTAGAATAGAAAGATCTTTTCAAATTTCCTCAGCAACGCTGGCTGGAGATTCAAGTGGCAATACCAAGAGTTTCAATTCCCAGTTCTGTAAAGCACTTCTATCTTTTAAGTTAAACAGAAGACACAGATCCCAGCTCTCTCCCATTCATTAAGGTGCCAGAAAGCCGCAAGAGACCTGCCAGCCTAAGGGAAGCGCTGAGGACTCTGAAACAAGACTTGAGATACTGGGATAAAAAAGTACTTTCGTGCCAAAACCTGAGCGTAACAGAGAACCTGGATGCTCAGTGTAAAGAATGATTTCTAGTTGGGCTTTACCACCAGCATTTTACATTATCAGTGCCTTGGGATCCCTGTTACCCAATTCCTAACAAAAAAAACCCCTGAAAATACTGATATTTATTTGCCAAGTTCAACATTTTAAAGACATTACAGACTAATTTTCCTCTTTCACATAGCAAATCATATGTTATACCTCTCCAGGTGAAACCCAGCTGTGTTTTGGCACACACCTCATCACAGTGGAGTTGTCTCACTGGCAAACGCGGTCTGATGAGCAAGATACCAGTCTTGCCAAATCCCGAACAACTTACATCTCTTCCTCTTTTGCAGTGAGGCCTTACCAACCAAAAGCCCAAGCTCAGTTCTGACTTCTTCCAGTGTTCTGCTCCATGGCAGACTGTTTCCAGCTGGACACAGGACCATGTCCAACACCTCTGCACTCTGAGCACAAGTAACAAGCCAGCCCTGACTGCTGGTGGAAGAAGCATCCAACCAACATTGACCCAAGGGTTCCAAAGAGTATTGGGGCTGCAAGTCCTCACAAACCGGTTTGTTATCCTGGCAAAGCCAAGAATTCACAGAATTGAAGAATAATTTGGATTGGAAAAGACCCTTAAGACCATCAAGTCTAACTATTAACCCAGAACTGCCAAGGCCACCACTAACCCATGCACCCAAATACCACATCTACATGTCTTTAAAATCCCTCCTGGGATGGTGACTCTACCACTGCCCCAGGCAGCCTATGCTACTGCCTGACCACCTTTTAAATGAAAATATTTTGCCTCTGTGGAAGTCCCTACAAACACTACGAGCTTTCCCTTCTGAGGGATTCTAGCCCATGGATCCTGAAGGGCCCAAAGTCCCAGAAGGCGATGACATGACACCTGGTGGTCTACTGGAAGCAAAGATCCATCAGGCAACTCGAAAGGACAGGACAGTCCTCCCCCAGAAGGAAGACAGCCCCGCGGAGGGATCGCCTGGGGCAGCTCCACTGACAGCACAAGCAGCGCTGCTCCGCACGCTGTCGCCAGCACAGCCACGAGCCAGAGCTGACCCAGGGCTCACATCCACGGGCACAGCCAGTGCCTCAGATCTCCCCAGCATCATTAGCATAAACAGCTTTTCAAGCAGCAGGAAGCAAAGGAAATGCTGAACAAAACAGGGCTGAAAGCTGCAGGGCTCAAGCACTTGGCATGAAACTGAGAGAAAGGGGCTCCTTGAAGAGGTGAAACTTCCACATTATCCGCATTTTCCCTCTGTCCTTCACACCAGCTAAAACCGAGCCAATGGGAGTAACACAAATCAGGCAGCTTTTCAGAAGGCATTTTGTTATGAACTATTATTCCAAGTTTGCTGATCCCTTTGAGCCAGCTACTGCACTACACACAAAAATATTTATCTGATCCTTAGCCCGCTGCCATTGAGAGCCGAGTGATCCCAAGGAGGGCCGGAAGGCTTTCCACGAGCAGCTCGGGACAAGAGCACTTATTCCTTCAGGAGATTCTCAGCACTAAGAATATTTTTCAGCAGAGGTAAACTGGCTTCAGTCACAGTTCTCTTTACACAGCAAACAGAAGCACTTGCTTAGCTCATACATGACATGGCATTTGCACACTCCCAGGGCATGGAGCTTGTTCTCAGGTTCTGCAGGAACTTCTCTTGTGCAGGACGCCACAGAAGTTCCAGGTTTTGTTTCAAAACATCACACATCCCATGATTCTGCCATTGCGCAACTCACCCCTTTGCTCCAATCCCCCAACCTTTCTTGTTAAATGCTGTTCCCAGCCTGTGCTGCTGCATAAATAACTACATTTGCATCTGGTTTGCATTTTCAGTGCACTGTTGTTGATCCAACTCCAAAACTAATCAAAGAGCTGCTGAGGACAAACTGCCTCGCTCTGTCACACGGACCCCACAGCCCCCCAGAGCCCCCCAAGCCCCAGTGCTGCAGGAAGAGGACCATGCTTGTCCCCCAATCTTCCCACGCTGCAGCTTGTCCTGCCCCCCGCGTCTGCCCAGTGGCTTGCACCAGCTCCTGCTACCACAGCTCTGTCTGGCTCCCATGACCCTCCATGGAGGGCAGGAACATCCACAAGAATCTTGCACCGGGCAATCCTAACCCCACGGAACCCCTGGAGACGCTTATGAAGGGAGAAGTCCCGAAATGCTCAGTTTCCAGCCGTGCCACACGGCTGGTGGAGCAGCCACAGCCAGCCCCAGTGGACAGCCGAAGGGCTGCTGCTCCCTGCCAGGCTGTGCTGCACGGCGATGCTCCACACATGCAGCCACTCGCAGAGAAACGCTGCCAGCGCTCCTTCCTCCTGCAGAGCTACCCAAACAACATGTGCGCTCCAGACTAGTGTCAAGGGCCAAGCCAAGGGTAAGAGTTAGACTCATAAGTCATGCAGATCTCCTCTGCCAGGGCTCAGATCCAGTCCTTGTTAGGAAGCAGACTCGCTGCTGCATTCTGGGCTCAGTTGCTTTTTCCTACCCTTTGGGAAAGCCGATGCTTTGGATCGGGAGAGCGGGCTCAGAGATATTAGGTCATTCTGTAACCATTCCACTGGCTGCTCAGACAAACACCACAGCGGATACGTCAGCTCTGAACTACACACTGGGGCTGCACAGTCCCACTGCAAAGGTCACCGGGATGTCTGCTCACACCAGCCATTCATGTTTCAGCACAAATACCAGCTACAGTCGTGTCGCTGGAAGATAGTGTAAAAAAACTCTAGAACAGGTAAAGAAACTTGCTGATGCAGCTGGGAAACCACCCCATTTGGAGTGTCCTTTTGCCAGCTTTTAGCAGATCCAAGTGGTCCCGTACTCTCTATAAACAGCATCCACGCAGTCATCTGCTTCCAAAACAATGCCCTAAGCTCCAGACTTCATATACAGCCTAAGCATGTTCCTTAGCTGGCCGAAATAAACTCCCCTGACTGCAGCAGCCATCAGGAGTCAACACCTATGGACCCCTTGATGGCTCCAAGCCCCAAGTTCATGCTCTCCACACGCACAGCGTGCAGTCCCTCCATCAGCTGCTCCAGCCCTGCCGCACCTCAGAACCACCACCTGTGAAACACTTCACCACCTCACACGGGAGAGCTGACACACATCCACGGATTCCAGAGGATGTGCCCTATCCATCTGCAGGCAGCCCCGAGCCCAGGAGGACACACAGAGGCACACTGCGAGGGATGCAGGCACCTTCGGAGATGAGGGAGGAAGCTGCTAAGTGCACGTCTCCAGACCTTCGGGACTGAAAGCGTTACTTGGCTGCCTGGCCTCTTGCTAATTGTGGGTTTTATTTTTATTTCCTATTACCCTCTTGCACGCCTGATGAGATTATTTTACCGGAACTCACACAGCTGGAGGCTGCAGCCATACATGGAGCCTCTCAGGAGGCAATGCAATTTTATTTTCATTGATCAGGAATCAGCAGGGCAGTAAATGATGGGAAATTCCATTAGGAGAAATAGTGGGCCACAAGCCCCAACTACCTAGGTACAGCCAAATACCAGAAAGTCCCATCCTTCCTCAAAGCCCCCTCTGGATGCGGACAGAAGAATTCATCTTTCTTCCTCCCAAAATGGAGTCAGACCCTATCCTGATATTCCTGATCGCTGTCTGTGCTGCCAGAAGCAGCGGCAATGCTGTCAGAGCAGCCCCAAGGCTCACCCAGCCCAGACAGTGCCTCTGGCAGAGGCAGCAGCGCCAGGCTGCCCCAGCTCAGCCCCAGCTCAGCCCCAGCCCAGCCCCAGCCCAGCCCCGGCCCAGCCCCGGCACAGCCCCAGCACAGCCCCAGCCCAGCCCCAGCACAGCCCCGGCCCAGCCCCAGCCCAGCCCCGGCCCAGCCCCGGCACAGCCCCAGCCCAGCCACAGCTCAGCCCCAGCCCAGCCCCAGCCCAGCCCCGGCCCAGCCCCGGCCCAGCCCCGGCTCAGCCCCGGCTCAGCCCCAGCACAGCCCCAGCACAGCCCCGGCACAGCCCCAGCTCAGCCCCGCAGCTGCGGCAGGCCAAGGCTGCTTCCCAGCACGTGCCCACCGCACAGCCTCTGCTCTCTCAGGCAGGCAGGTGTGCCTGGTGCCAGTGCCTCAGCCAGCCCAGCAGGGCCAGGAGAGGCCAGAGCCATGTCCAGTGCACAGTGCAGTTCAGGGCCCGAGGCCACAGTAAAGCACTGCAGGGTCACTGCAGAGAGCAGCCCTCCTCCGAGGGCCGCTGCCTTGGGGCACGCAGCAGTCTGGGAGCACACAGGGAACTCAGGGAGCCCTTCTGACTGAACACCACACAACACTGTTAAAAGCCCAAACTCCTCTGAGCCCAAACTGAGAACCATATGTCGATCCTTTTTTAAACCCCCCCACGCACAGGATATGCACTCAATCCCTCACCCCTGGATCAAAATCCCACCATCTGATTCAAAGTCATGTTTGCCCCATCCTGCTGTCCCTTGCTGCACACACCTGAGTGACAGGTGAGCCTTGAGGCCCTGGCAGGACTGCCGGAGCAGCCAGCAACGCACAGGTTAATGGGAGGTGACCGTGGCACAGTTGTTAAGGTGATCAATACCAGTGAGATACTAAAGCAGCATAAACCACATTATTGATTGCCAGGCAGATGATAAAACTGTTTATTATGATAATTGTAGGGTGCCTGGCAAGATGCTCCCAGTGCTGTCTTGAGCTTTTTACCAAAATAAGAACTGTCAGAGCATCACAGCTACAGTGGTCTGTCTGTAGCCCCCCTGGTACCAGCGAGACCCTCCACGTGCCGCTGTACCACACACTGACCCCAGGCGACCTCCAGAGCCCAGCTACCAGCGGGATGGGGAAGGTCACATCACCCGATGCAGTCCCTGAACTGTTTATCTCACACACCCCCACACACACCCCTACCAGGGCTCGTTCTTACACCTGCTGGGCGCCTTCCGCTGGAGCATCCATGCCAGGGAAAACAGAGACACCAACCCCTGCAACGCTGGTTCGGGATCCTCCTCCCAGTCAGCTGAAAACTAAACTCAAACTTCCCCCTCTAAAACATTTCCTTCAGTATTTCAATTACTTTTACCTCTACTCTGCACTTTGTACAGTTTCCTCTACCTTTTTAACAAGATTTAACAGAATTTATCCATTCAGGACCCAAATTCTTGTGCTATGCATTAGGAATTCTTTTTGAGAAGACTGGACTCCCGATACACTCAATGTGGAAGATCCAGCAGGTGTATGTGCATTGAGGCCACACCTCAGAACAGGTGACATTGTCACCTGCCACTGCGTGTCTGCAGGGCCAGCAGCTGATCTGCCAGCACACAGCAAGGCAACGTTTTCATTCTGAAGTCACTTCAAATATCAAAATAGCTTCTCTTGGATTAAACTCAGTCACATGCATCCCCCAGCCTCCAGAAGAGAAGCCAACCTGCACAATGGGATATGCCCTGACAAAAGCATCTCTTGCTCCTCCATCCGCAGGAGCAGGAACAGCGGCCGTGACCCACCCAGGGCGCCACAGCCACCACAGCCAAGTGACAGCTGAAAATGACTTTAACAAGGGCTGAAGCTCCAGGGTTCTGTCAGCAGCTCCATAGGCAGTAATTAAGGAGTATGGGTCCCATTACCTCCCAGTATGGACAAGGCTCTGACAGCTCCATCTCAGTGTTAACCCCAAGGACCATTCACTAGGAGCTGCAGGCAGCACTCAGTGCCACCTCCACTGCTTTGGCTGGCTGCTCCTGTGCAACTGAACTGCTAACTAATCACTGGTGACATTTGCAAAATAAACTTTACACCAGCAGCCTTATTGAAGACTGGCCTCAACCTGGACAAGACCACAGCAGGTGCTTCTGGCCAACGCTCTGCCCCTTCCTCCTTCTCTGAATGCCTTCTCTCATCAGGGCTGGAATAACCCACCTACTCCCTGTTGTCTGTCCCTCATCCCCTTATTCTTTGGTGCCTCCCACCCCTCTAAAACCCTCCCACCCCACTTCTTCCATGAGCATGGTCAGCCAAAGATTCTCAAGCCAAATATTTCAGGGTGAAAGACAAAACCTTATGCCTCCACAACTGCTTCATCCTTCCTTGCTGAGCCAACCCTTCTTTCTCAGCTGCTCTTTCCCGTGCACTGCAGGACACGGTGAGGATGGTGTCACACCTCTCCAGCACACTTGCCGAGCAATGAGAAGGGTAATGATGGAACTGACAACATGGCTGAACCCAGTACTCCTAGGAGCAAGTACATCATGCCACACAGCCACTGCCTTACGAGCTGGAGATCTGGACACGAGCTTCTAAAATTTTCCCCTCTTAACCCAAACACTGATAGTGGGCTGCAGAGTCCCATGAAACTTGTAACAGAAGTCTTGGAGAGCTGGGGCTGCTCTTACAAACCTCATCAGTAAATCAGTTATAAACAAGATTAAAACAATGCCTTCTTATTAATATGTAGGCAAGGAAGAAGACCTCCCTACCTGTCACCCTTCCAATGACCCAACTCCCATCAGGGTTTTTTCCCCTCCTGTTCTAGAACAAAGAAATTCAGTGAAAACAATTCAGTGCCTTAAACAATTTTGTTCTACTCCTCCACGCAAGTCCTGCACCCACCCCTGCACCTTTGCAGGGAGAGGCAGCAGGTGCTCTGAGGCAGTGCTCCAAGGCTGGGTGCACCTCCGTGCTTTATCTGCAGCCATCCCTGGCTGTTAATGCAGCAGAGGCCACCTGGGCTCTGGCCCCTTCCCCAGCCCCCTGGACCGGCAGCTCTGAAGACACAACTCACTCTCCTCCTGCAGAGACGGCAGGGACAGCAGACTGGGGCCCCAGTACCACTTACTTTTCTTGAAAACATCTGTTTTCATTATCACTATTACTTTTAATTAGCACTTTACAGCAGCCCTGAGTCCTCCCAGCTGGAGGAGAGCTCTGCTCCTAAATGAACAATTAGAAGGCGCACTAAGGGAATTTTTTTCTCATCTTCAGAACCCAGTTTTTCAGCAGAGCTCAAAGACAAACCATCTGGTTAAAGGAGCTCCCTTGAAGAGGTGTCTTCAGGCAGAGCTCAAAGCCTGCAGGTCACCTGGGGATCCCTACGGCGTGAACGGTCACTGAACTCAGGAACCTGAAACATTGAACTGATTACTAATGACAGGGTCTTAACGCCTGTGCCCTCGTGGCTGGCTGAACAGCCTCCTCTTCCTCACCCGGCCACAATAATTGCCCTGCAGAAAATCAAAGACTTTAATGCCCATCTCATTCGTGAAAGGCCCCTGCTCAAGAGTTCAGGCCAAGCACGAGCTGAAAGACAGAGCCCTATTAAATGCATAAGGAAATAGGCCCCTATGAAGTGTAATTACTAGAAACATGGACTCCTGATCAAGTGCTTCTCTGAAACCCAACAATGAGAAACATCCACATAAAAGCCCCCAGAGACGGCCTCAGCCATTCCAAAGAAAGCAGAAGGACAGAGAGGTGAAGTGTCAGGATGAAAGGGCTGTCCCAGGGCCACCGCTGCCATCTCAGCAGCTCTGTGAGTACAGCACCCACAGACTCCAGCCTTTAATTAGCAATGAGCCATGAAGCTCCAAAACTCTTCACTGAACACTGATGAAAACCTCCTCTCCCGCACCCCTCGCTGTTTGCTCAGCGCAGCCACCGCACTGCTCCCAAAGCCACGAGACTCGGCTGTCCCTGGGAGCCCCTAGCCCCAGCAGCCACTCTGCCCCAGGGGGGCACAACACGGAAAGATGGCCAAGGAGCTTCCCCTCAGCATCCCCAAATCCCTGCATCCCACACAGAGTCCTGCTGCATTTTCCACCTCTCAAGTCTGGACTTGGAGTACAAGTCTTGTGTTCAGGAGAACATTCCAGAACCACTCTGGAAATCCTAAAGTCGGCTGAATGACAAGGCTTACAGTAACACCAGTACTATAATTTCCACTCCAATTTGGAATCCTTTAAGTCACTCAGGTTCCCCTACACCCTTTCACATTTTCCTTCCTCCTCACCCTTTACAGCCACTTCCTCTTCCTTCCTCAAAGCCTTTTTCTGAGCACTGAATTAAATTATCATGGTAGTGAATTTAATGTAAATGTCAAATAAACGTTACTTAATTATTTAACCTCTGATTACACCTCCTGCCGTTCAAAGTTTACTTAAGCTGCTCAGGTGAGATACAGTGTGCAGTGTGCAGCCTGTGGCAATGGACAGGAACAGCAGCAGCAGAGGATCGCTGGCACAGCCTGGCCAGGGCAGCCGGAGCCAGGCCGGAGCAGATGAACCCAAGTGCACCTGCACCGTGCCCTGCACGTGGCCAGAGCACTGCCAGTGCCAGCCCCCAGCCCCTGCCCTCCCACCTCCCCCTGGCCATCCGTGCCTGGCCACAGCACTGTTTCTGTTCGGCACCTGCGATGCAGAAAGCGCTGAGCTCTGCTCAGCTCTCCAGCAGCTGCCTCCAGAGAAGGAGAAGCGAATGCCTGCAGTGCCCAATGGGCCCAGATACCATCAGACCACAACACAGCACGGGGGGAAAGTGACACAAAACGATTAATTCTTGGCTCCTTGTTTTAGCTCTGGGCGAGGGAAGGTGCACAACAGAGCAAGAGGAGACTGGAACAGACAGAGGCTGGGATGTGCTCCAAGAGCCCCAGGGGTAACAGCGCTGGCTCCCAACCCCACAAACACAGGGCTGCTCTCCAACAGGTGAGGGCTCCGGCAGGCTCCTGGGCACGGCGAACGGGGAAAGCCTCCACCACAACATTTAGTCTGACTTTTCCATGCCAAACCCCTCAGAGAGAGAGAACAGGACTGAGCTATCTGATAAATCCATCTTCTGTGACCAGGTTTGTATGTTGGTAGGAAAGGAAGAAACAGATGCAATATCTCAATTGATGTGTACACTGCAGTTGGCAACAGAAGGCGCAAGAAGAGAATGACATGAGAAATCATCCACTTCTACATCACAGCCCATCTGAAAAGGAGGCCTGAAATCCAGTCTCCATTTCCGAAGGCAGCTTCCTCTTCATCCAAGTCCAAATAGCAAAGACGTGTGAAACTCTTGCCTAAATCACACTCAACTGCTGGCCACAACTGCGTGGCCCAGGGACAACACAACGTGACTATGTGTGTACGGTGACCATGGCCAACACTTTTGACAGTGGCAGAACTCAGACAGGTCACCTTTACCAAAAGGGAAAAAATAAAAATCTCTGTCATAAATTAGTCGGGAACAACATGCAGCTTTTCCAAGACTTGCAACTTCATTATCGCACACCACTGAAGATGCATTTACTCTCTAACAGTTTCCTCATGAAAACCAAGGACTCACTGGTCCAACTTAATCACATCTTGCCCATGCTGAGAGCAGAATTAGTACTGTACCAGAATGTGCATCCTTGATTTTATTTTAAAAATTTTTAAAAGGGGCAATATACAGGGCAACATGAACAAAGGTTTAAGAGAAAATTCAATATGGTAAATACTAAGTGACTTTAAAAGAGCTTGAACAGAAATTAAATGAGAAAATTGTTCCTTGTTTTTCTTTCAAATTCAAACCCCCAAATGCAAAGTGATTTTTCTTTCAAAAGCAAAACCCCAATTGGGAAAAGCTTAATTATGAAGGCCTTCTTCAAAGGTTTGTGGCAGAGGACACATGAAAAGATGGGGGAAAGGAAGGAGTTTGAGCTGCAGGAAGGTATTGCTGTGCATCACAACAACTCACTGGCAGCCCGTGCCCACCCAGGGCTGGGGGCTGATGCTGCACCCCACTGCCCAGGCTGCCACCTCAGAACAATGTCTGTCTGCAGCTCCTTCCCTCCCCTGGCTCCCCTCTGCCCAGCCACAAAGAATGAACTCATTTACACAACAACTCTCTAATAGACAAACTCTTCCTCCCCCCACATGCCTCCCCCAGGGCTGGGAGCAGCAGCAGACACCCTGCTCGCTGACAAGGTTTTAATTACCTGGTGAAGGAGGGAAAGGGAGCTATCCCCAGGAAGCCAGGCCTAAAGGAATCATTACTCATCCAGCCCAGCCTCCCGAGCATCAGAAGCTGAGTGACTGGCTCTCCACCAGCTGACCCAAGAGGATCGGTCGGGAAGGGAGGCTGAGTAGTAGTTTGCACACTTTTTCACAGCCCTGTACACTCTGCTTATCAATAAAAATAGTAAATACATTGTTTTCAAGCCATAGGATTTTACAGGCATGTCCCTGAACTTTCTGAGCTTCAGGGTCCTCCTCAATGTCCTTCCCCTCACCCTCAACTGAATTCAGGTCCTTTCTTCCCAGTGACACAGTGAGCCAATGGCAGGAGGAGTTGGAGCCCAGGCAGCTGTCCATGGGGACACAAAACCAGCCATCAGACCTCTGGAAACCTGCCCGGCCCGTGACAGCAGTGTTTGGTGGACTACACAGTCAAAGATGATGCCAGAACCTTTTCTGGGCTCAAAATCTGGCCCTCTGTACACATCCACACACCATCTCCTCAGAGCTCAGCCCGATCTGCTCCTTGCCCCAGCTCATAAAGGGATGTGATAAGCTGAACACATTTTATAAATAACATTTCCTTAACCCTTACTGCCTAAACCATTTCCTGATTTGGACCACCCATCGCCATAGATGATCCTATGGATGACTCTCCATCCTACTTAAAACATCTCTCAGAGCCACGGTAAATGCCAGCATTAAAGATACAGCTGGGAACAAGTATTTGATTAAAATAAAATTTTAACACACTGCACCAAGTGGGAACAAGAAGGAACATGAAAACTAACCCTACAGGACTACACTTTTCCAAGGGATACAGGTCTGGAAAACACATCAGCTTGTGTTCTGCACAGAGATGCACGTTCTCTGCAAGATACACAGACACCTGGGACCTCTGAGCAGCCAGGTACGGGGGTGGAGCACCAGCCCCTGGCCCCCACTCGCCCCACACAAGGGCACCTGCCCTCAGGGACAGCGGAGCTGCAGGAAGGTCCAGGGCGTGGAAGAGCAAGAAGCAAGGAACACTACTCTGGCAGCCAGGGAATGGCTGCGCCTGTAGTGGTCACGAGACAGAGGCTCCCAAAGCAGAATTGCAAACCAGTTCCCTTTTCTAAAGGAGGGAAGATGATCTCAGCTGCATCACTGTCCAGCAGGAGAATGGTGAGGCTGAAGGCATGGCAGGCAGTCCTACCCTGCCTGAAAGCAAACGTGAAGACTCCAACTTCCCCTCAGACATAAGGGAATTTCCAGAGTGTGACCACACAGCAGCAGTTACAGTCCAACCCTCTGCTCTGCTGAAGCCACACACCAAGGCCCTGAAGATCCAACCAAAAACTGGAATTAGAAGATCCTCTGGGTCTCCCAGCCACATCTTCAGGCAGTGAAATGGTGCAGCTGGCTGTGCTAGTCATGAAATGAGATGAGCTTTCTGGTAGCAGCCTGAGTCAGAGGACAACCCTTGGGGCAGTCCTGAGTCTAAGATCCTCTGATGAGGAAGAAGCTGATGCATCGTGGACTGTCAGATCACTGGTGCTGGGGTCCAAGATGACAGTGACTGATTTTCTTTCTAATCACAAGCTGCAGTTGCCAGAATGACCCGTCACAGCCACGGCTCAGGCTGCGGATCAAGCACTGCTGGCGCTGGGAGCTCCTGCAGGAAGGAGCGGGTGCACGTCAGGAGCAGCACGGCAAGGGAGCGGAGCCAGCTCTCAGTGGGCAGGCACGAGGACGCTGCTCAATAACCACCTCAGAAGGGCGCACGGCAGAAGGCACCAGAACGCTCAGCCGTCCCTGACCCTGCGCATCGGAAATCACAGACCGTAAATCCAACAAAACCCTAGTCAAGTCGTAGTAAAATCAATCAAAGACAAAAGGAAGAGCAGGACAAACCATCAGGGCATACCCTGCAGTGCCAGCTGTGCCGAGGAGCTCCCACCACCCACCCCCAGTGCTCACACGCTGCCCTGCACACACAGCTAGTGCTGAACGTGCCAAAAGAAACCTGTGGCATCATGTGGGATCTCTTTGGTCCCGACCTACTGCTGCCTCCCAGCCACCTCCAGCCGCGGGACTGGGACAGCCCTGCAGAGCAATTCCTGCTGTGGGACGAGCTGCACTCTTTCAAAGGTTTCAGTAACAATCATCTATTTCATTTCAGTCTCCATTGTCCTTTATATGAATTTATTTCTTGTCTAAAGGCTCAAATTCAAGAATGGAGAAAAGGCAAACCGTTAGTCTCCCTTTGAACCCCAGGGCACAGCAGCATGGCACTGTCCCCTTCCCACCTCACGCCTGGCTCTCTCTCATTCCGCTGGCACCTGCGAGCACTCTGAAGTAGCCACAGACAGCTGCAGGTTCAACTGCTTTCTCACATCTATCAGACACGATGAGCCTTTCCAAACTAGAATCACGCAGGTCCAGACTGCTTCCACCTTCCTCGAGAGAGACTGAACAGGAACCAGGAGCGCAGCAGCACAAGGACAGACCTGCTGCTATTCCAATGCAGAGAGGAACGAAGGAGCCACCCCAAAAGCAGCTGCACCCAGAGCCAGGGAGATCAGCTCAGACAGCAGAAACCCACCAGCACACACAGAACTGCTCCACCCAGGGCACCATCCACCTCAACTCTCATGGTACCTTGCCCTCTTCTGCATTTTCTCTTAATGTTTCATTATTTGAGCTAAAAATAACAGATGCCACAGAATCATAGATCTCTCATTCTACCTCCTGTCACGGGCAGGGACACCTTCCACTGTCCCAGGCTGCTCACTGCTGTGGGGTTTACTTCCCTCCTAACACAGAGAGCTGGAAGTACTGTGAAGGGAAGGATAATAAAAGAGAGAGCAATAAATGAAGACCAGGATCAAACCTAAAGCGCATTTATCAAAGACACACTGCGAAACCTAACCCTGAGTCTCTCTTTACTAAAAGAACTGCCCTTTTTTCCACACTGCACTGGGGAGTTGCACTGGAGAAAATGGGCAATAGCTACAATTTTAAAAAGGGAAAAAACCAGGCCAAGAGCAGCTGACACCAAAATGATGGAAAGAAAATACTGCCCTGGATAAAGGTTTCCCTTCTTGAAAGGTCTCAGGAAGCCTTTGCACTAACATCACTGCTGGCCTTGCTGCCAGTCAGCAGAGACCACCGACCCCTGATGAAATTAAACTGAGAAGCATGTCCAACACACTGGAAGACCAGAATGTTACATACGAAGAAGTTACGATTTGAGGTCTAGAATAACAAGAAAGCAACTAAATCTGAGGTTATGACAGGAAAACTCCAAGCTTCTGCAGTAAATTTAGGGTTTACCAATCGGGAATTACACAGGATGAGAGAGACTAATGCGCTGGTCAGGATGAACCAAAGGATGCAGCTGGACAAGTGGCAAGCACAATCTCCAGATGTTGCTCAGATTGTTTGTGGAGACAAGGAGGCAATAAAGGGCTCATTAACAGCGCTGCAAGGCCTCGGCTGGAACGACAGGTATGACTGTGACCGTGTCAGACAGAACACCTGAGCCAGGAGCAGCCGGGGAGCTGCAGGCAGAGCAAGCGCTGGGGCTGAGGCTCTGCAGCACAACCCCAAGGCTTTGAGCCCCCAGCCCTGCTGTGCTGGGCAGGTGGCACATGCACCCACGTGTGCTACCCCACGGTGCCCACGCACTCCTGGTCCTGACTGGGTGACACAGGAACACTTTGGCATTTCCTCCAAGCTGAGCTTCTGGGACACAAACTCAGCAGCTCTTGTGCAAGCCTTGGGCCTCACCAATGCCAGCGCAGGAGAGCCTTATTGGATTGTAAGTTAACTTTCTTACTTTTCCCTATTTGTTTCTTATGGAGGAAGATAAGCCAACAGGCCACAGTGACTGTGCCATTTATTATGCAACTGTTTGTCAGTTAATATTTGTGTTCCAGAAAGGCAAGGACCAGATAAGTGATGCCTTGGAGCTGCCCTCCCTGCTGGAAAGGTGCCGAGGAGCTGCTGGGGTTATCCGAGCAGGTCGTGACCCAGCTGTGACACTGCAAAGCTCTGCTGGGCTGCCCCAGCCTCGCCCACCTGCACACACTGGTACCTGCCGCCACATGCTCCTCTCTACTGCTACAGAGCAGCACGGGTGAGCACAAGCTTTCTAAATTTAGCCCTGCTTCCTCCTGCTCCAACCTCTCCTTCCAAAGCGCAGGAATAATGGTGGCAATCTCTTCTGGCAGCAAGCAGAACTAAAAGGATTAATCTGCTACATCTCTGTAAAAGTACTCCAATAATTAAGAGGAGCAACTGCTGAACAAGATTAGCAATAGACTAGAACAAAACAGAATAGGCAATAGGGACCTCTACAAAGGCACGTGCCGAGGTGTCACACCTGCCATCCCAGCCATCCAGCACCCCAACAGAAACGCTTGCTGCTTCCCCCTCCCCTGAGCTTCAGCAGGCACTGCAGACCTGTCCTGCTCCTGCTGCCCTCCACCACGTGCCACTGCTGCCCTGGTTAAACTCTTACCAAATCTACGTCTGTACTGCCGCAGGTTTTGAGGTGTCTGAAGGAAGCCAGCATCACCAAAATGCAGAGTGATTGGGTCCCCAGAGATGTCCAGGTGGGCTCCTGGCCACACTGTGTCCCAGCTGTGCTTACAGCCACCACACACCACAGTGAGCTCAGGACAGGCACCTCCTGCTGTTCTGGCTCTGGAACACCTGCACTGGGACGAGAGCTGGGCAAGGCAGGGGGACAGGCACGCCGTGCCCACAGCATCCCGGCAGGGCAGACCCATTTCCACCCTCAGCAGGCTGATCCCTGACCGGCTGCCAGCAAAGCCACACGATCCACCAACGCTGGGCCACAGGCCACCTGCACAGCAGAGCCTGCTCTGGCAGGGCTCTGGTGACATGGTGACACATCCCCACCGTGTCCCTGCTCTCCTCAGGGAGCTGCAGGACAGCTCAACACTGACTGCTTTGGGCTCGCTCCCTCCTCTCCCCATGCTCCACAGACCCATGACACTACCCATGGCTACAACAACCTGTCAACCTGAAGCAACAGAGAGATTTGAAACATGACCTGCAACACGACCTAAATCCTACTTCTGCAAAATGAAGAGCTGCTCCAAGCACCTCCCTCATGCAGCACGCTTGCTTTGTTTCCTTTTAGATTTAGGACAGAGGTTTTCTAACGCTCCCAGGAGGTTCAGGCACACAAGGGACACACTGCAAGGGGAACAGTGACCAAAAGCAATGCCACAGCTAACAGAGAACCTGTGAAATTGTTTGCCAAGCAATGCAGCAAAGCAGGAAGAGCGGCACTGAAGAAGCAGTAGGAGTTTTACTGCCCGAGCACACTGGGGCTGACAGGACCATCCACTTGGGTCTGGCACTCCCCAGGCGTCCCGCAGTGCCATGGCACCAGCACCTGATGGCCCTGGATGGGCACACCACCAGGACACAGCCTCCCCGTGCTCTGCCATCTCACTGCAGCACTCCAGCTCTGTTATCATCCTGCTCTCGCTCCTTCATGGCTTAGTTCCCATTTGACGGAGTTCAGCCTCAAAGAAATATCCTGGATGTTATTCCTCTTGAAAGTATTTGGCAGGAGATGATCTGAAGTTTTTCTTAAAAGGTGTGTGTGTGTGCCAGAAAGGCCATCAGGCTCAGCTGTGCCTGTCCCAGGAGAACAAACAGGACAGAAGGAACCCAGCTGCTCCAGCCCAGAGGTCCCAGGCACTTCGGGCACCCACATTCCTGCTCCTTCACTGAATACACAAACAAGGCTAACCCCAGGTGAGGCCAGCTCTCTGAGCGCAGGTTTCCCACCTCTCCACGGAGCTGTCCCACCTGCCTGTCCCAGCAGAGCCCTGGGGACAGCCGCCGGCCCCTCCAGCAGTGCATTTGGAGAGCCTCAGCATCGTCACACCTGCAGCTCTGAGGCCAAGCGAAAGCGCAGGTGTGAGGGCAAGCCCAGCAGTGGCTTAGCAGGAGCTGTACCTCTGGGAATGGATTCGGTGTCAAGTGTCAGCACGTAAATTGCTATTGGCTTCTCAATAAGCAGCAGCAGTGAGCTAAGTGTTTCCCTGTGTCGTGCAGGCTCTCTCCGACTCAATACAGCAGTATTGACAGCACAATCACAGGGTAATCCAGGCCCCACTAATATCTCAGCACTTCCTCATTGAAAATACACTTTCTACTTGGACACCAGCCCATTAGCACGGGCTCCATCACCAGCGTCCCCCCAGCCCACCAGGACATACAGCAGCATGGCCTCCCGACACTTCCCAGGACACAGCCCAGGGCGCCACAGAAAAGGGCTCTTTGCCATGAGAAATCACCAATGGAAAAAGCATGAAAGATAATCAGAAAGTCTTTACGGCTCAAGTCTCTGTGGGTTCTGGAAAAAATTGGTATTTCCTTGCTAGACAAGAGAAGTTCATTCATGGCATTAACTCTGTTCTTGCCCCTGACCCTCCACCCATCATCTGCCCTCACTATCTGATCTCTAAACCTCAACCACGCGTTCCTTCAGGCAGCAGTTTCTCCTTTCATTCATGGAAAACAAGAGGCCTGCACCTGCACAGCAGGAAAATCTACACCCGACTCCGTACTGCAGGGCACGGATGCTCTACAGGATCCTGAATAGTCCTGTGGCATTTGGAGAAGAGGGAGGTTTGCTCATTTACAGGCATCTCGTGTTACCAACCACCGAAAGACAAGATCAGAAAGTGGAACATGTTAAAAAAGCTGGTGGGGACGGGCGGGTCCCCCGGGCTGGAGCAAGGCCCAGTGTGCTCCCCGGGCTGTCCCTGCAGAGCTCACCGGAGCTGCTCACGCCAGCAGCGCCAGGGTCACCCACAGCTCCCAGCCCCGCGCGCATCCGGCCGAGGCACGCGGCTCCACACTCCCCACATTCAGAAGTTGCATTCATGTGGAAAGCTGTGCCTCACCGCACGCAGCACACAAACGGGACTGCAGAATGGGCTGATCCACTCAGTTCAGCTTTAATCTATTTTGGTAACAACAACAGCAGACCCAGGAGGACAGACACCTCAAGGAAGGCAGCACGGACCGTGCCCAAGGCCTCCTGCTGCCCCACACAACCACTTCTGACCATCCACAATGCTTTCACTGCCATTGCTGCCATAGAAAAATGGTTAACCTAAAGATCAAACCAGTCAACTAAGGATGCCTCATACAAGCACATCCCAACACACCTGGCACAACGCCAGGGCTTTAACCAACACAACCCTATCATGTCCTAGCACTGACACAGCATCTTCCACCTCACCAAGGCCATAACAGCACCAAGTTACTGGAGAACAGCAGACAAACTGAGATGGGAAGCACTGCCAACAGCAGTGTATGCTGCAACCCCGTTCCCAGCCGGCCCAGCGCTGCTGTCTCCCACCGGGCACGGCACGCTGCAGAGAGCTGTGCAGAAGTGCTTGGGAAAGAATCGCTCTGGCATGGCCACACCAGTGTGCCATTGTGGGAATTACACAGTCAGGGTCAGCAGCCTTCTGTGGAGACAGGGAAGGTGATTTGGTCTGGAAGCAGATGAGGAGCAGACCCCTAGTTAGGAAGAGGTTAACGCTGCTTCTGCCTGCAATCTGATAAATGGTCTGCAGAAAGCAGGTTCTCTCACTTTGAGATATGATGTCACTAACCTTTATTGATCCACAATCAGAGAACTTTGCTTATCTCTCTCCTGTGATATGCCCTCCTGTACTCAACTAGTGTTTAATACACTGCTGGGCATCTGGCACTTGCTACAGCTCCCACCACACCTCCGCTCGCCCACCAGGGACAGTGTCTGACAGGCTGTGTCCGTAAGCTACAGCGCCGCTACCTCGAGAGGAAAAGAGAGGTGTGCACCCCTCCCACCCCACCACTTCCACGGAGAACCTGTGCTTCAGAGAGTATCATACACCTCTACTGGAACACCTGCTGAGGAGAGGGGGCCAACTGCAGCAATGTGGTCCAACGTGGACTTACAGCCTGGTGCGCAGCCAGCACTCCGAACCCAAGGTGACCATGTGCCCTCTGAAGTCACTGCTCCTGTGGGAGTGTTTATCTTAACATAACTTTTTTTGTTTTACAGAAGCAACACTTTACTTTTAGCCTCAACTTCCTTTCTAGTATTTGAGGTGAAACACAAAGTTAGGTGACTAATACAGAAACTATCAATGAGCCACTGGCTCTGACATGGCAGCAAAGCGCTGCTGCAGACTGCATGCCCCAAATCCAGTGGGGTTTCTTTCCAATACACTAGTGACGCCTGAAAACAGCTGAACAGCCAGGTAGCAAAATCTCTACCTTAAACAATTAGATCAGTCATGCGTACAGACAACCAGAGAGGAGCTTCACGTGCTGCTTTGCTGCTAGATAACACACAAAGGAATTGTCTATGCGCTTGCCTTCCACCACCATAACCACAGCAATACTTGCTCACACGGCAAGGCAGCTCTCACTCTTTTCACCTGAAACCAAGAGCTCACAGGCTCAACCAAACTCGAGGCACTGGAAACATGGAGTAAAACACCTTAAGGTTTGCTCTGAAGGTTATGTGAACCTTTTTGTTTCAGTGGGGAGCTGGTCTTGTAAAGCTTTGGAAAAGACAGAGTAGTAAGTTTTCCAACACACATATAAAATAGCTGTGACCCATTTTACTCACTATCCACCCAAAAAACTACATCCTTGTGTCACTGCAGGCCAAGTTTTAGGATAGGAGTTAAAGATTTTCCGTCTGTTAACTACAGGTGATGAAGCAGGGGCATGGGGTCCCTAATACCCAAAGCAAGATCCTAAGGAGAACCACCATGGTCTCAGCAACATCCCTCTTGGTACAGCGAGAGTCCTCTTCCATGACTATAAATACACTCCTCTGCAGACAGGTCAGAGGAGAAAATTAAGAAGAATTTGTCCACTTTGCAAAGGTCAAATTACTACATGTTACTACTGTTCTGATCCAGTCTAGTGATTCTTACAGTTTCAGACATGCACTGAACTTTCTTTTTTTAATTAAAGATCTATTGAAACACGTGCTTCTTAAAATAGTAAATTACAGCTTTCTCCAATTTGTGGAAATAAATTAGGAACACTGTCCAAATGCCAGCCTTGGCAGAGAGCACAAAAATCCCAAAGCTAGATTTCCTGCAAGTCGAGAGACATTTGAATTAGAGGTTTTAGACTGTAACCCGTTAATATTCCTGCTTAGTCATTAAGTTCACATGCAGAGCACTAAGTATTTCAGGATGCAAAGGAGAAACACAAGGCCAGTGGCCGAGTCACCTCTGTCTCTGACAGCTGGAGAGAAATCATCACTGACCCACCAGAAATAGCTTCGGCTGATCCCAATCCTCAAGGCAAACCTGGGCAGGCACAGAGATACTGCTAATGAATGGGTTTCATCCTGATGCTGTCGCTGCCCATTGAGTGCAGTGCAGTATTTATGATAGAAGTCACCCTGGGTGACTCCCTGCTCCACAGAGAGCTGCAGGCAGCAGCTCCAGCCCTAGCCAACAGAAATGGGTGGAAAAACAAGCTGAACCCCTGATCCATCACATGTTCCAGCTAAAAGGAATGAGGAATTATCTGCCATTCACGAAGTTTCACAAACCCTTTTTCCAGCCTTGGACTGTGGGACTCCAGGCTGTGGCCAGGAGTGAGCAAAGAGCCCCAAGGAAACCCTGAAAACTTATTTAGAAACAGTAGAAAAGCCTTGTTCCAACCTGCCCTTGCCTCGGGCACTGGCATCACCAGGCGTGAACAGGATTCAAATATCTCAACAGAGTAAGGACTGAGTCACCCTTTTTAATATCATCTTTCCTGAGGATCTGCTCCACACAGGATTTCCCTCAGCTGTCCCAAGGCCTCAGCTCTTCTAAGCTGAGGGGAGGCAACCTGGTACCCGCACAACCCTTTACCTGCCCATCACTGCCAGCACTGTACCAGGAGCTACCAGAAATCTAAAGACATCATTCAGGCTGTTCAGCTGCTGAGATGTTTTCTCCATGAAAAAGCTTTCAGTGTAAATATATCCTGCTGCAGCTCAGCATCTCCACTCCATTACAGACAGATCACGAGACTCAGCAATTCCCTGCCAAAACGGCAGACTTGGAATAGTTACAATTTTTAATGTACATCCTATACGATAACTTCACAACATCAGGGAAAATGCAGCTCAATGCAGCCAGCAAGGAGATGGCCAGATAAAGAACGTCATTGCTGGAGGATGCAGCTCACAGATATGAGCATGTTCCGGGGCAGTCTGGAGGAGCTGTCTCGGACCAGTCCCAGCTACGAGCTCCTAGCAAGGTATTTCTGGAGGCTGGATCTGACTCGCAGCAGGCACTGCTGGATGCCTGGCAGAAGAGACATCACTGCCCAGACTGCTCTGCACAAGCTCAGGATATAAAAGTAGTAACACTATAGGCCCATCTTCCACCTGGCAGCAGTTTTATGCGACAAGAACCTTCACTTCACGGGATTTAATGAAAGGAATGTTTTTTCAAATCCCTTCACCGTGGTATTGCTGCCACCATCCCCAAGACCTGGGTCTTCTGCTCCAACTACAGACCACTCTGGAAGCGAATTCCCAGAAACATCCTTACTTCAGCCCTGCAAATCCAGACACATGCACAGCTTTCTCCCAGTAAAAGCCCAAACTGGACCAAAGGGGCCAACAGAAACCCCCCAAGTGAGCACCCTGCCCCACACAGGGACCCCAGCAGAGCATCCCACTATGCTCGCCCCTCAGCAGGCCTGGGCTGGGCCCCCACGGGTGGAGTAGAAAGGGGAGGGTGGATGCTGCTTCTCGTTATTTAAAAGGTGCTGCTGGAGGTAGAAACACATGAAAGTCCATGTAGGACAAGGGAAGGAATTATCCCTCCCATTGATTTTCGCTCTGGGGTATTAGAAAGAACACAGCATTTATCTGGAGATTTCTTCCCAAAGCTAGCTATGGACTTTCAAACGTAAATGAGACTTGAAAGGGGCTTATCGGGCAAGAATCCACTGAAACCTCCCCGGGATGTGGGAGCCCCGCGGGAGCTGTCTGATCTGTGGCCTCTGGGACAGCTGAAAGCCTGCCCAGCCCCAGCCCCAGCCCAGCAGCCAAGGGGCACAGCCCAGGGAGGCAGCGGGGCTCCCTGCATCCCATCTTCCAGCAAGCATCCCTCCTCCGCAGGACCACGAGCCCAACGGTTCGGGACCTGGTAGCATCGGCCACTCCATGCCAGGGACGGCACAGGGCTGGGGTCAGCTCTGCGGCTGGACACAGCCCAGGGACACTGCACACTGCCCCTCGGCACTGTGTCCATCCTCCAGCAGCCAGGGCTGTGTCCAGGAGCTGCGCGAGGCTCAACCCTGACCTGGTGAATCCCTCCTGCAGCACTCCCACCACGTACCCACCCCAGTGCCACCCCCGTCCCCAACCCCCTGCCCCATGCAGGCATTGGCTGCCATGCCACGGCCCCACTCGCTGGGAAAAAGCTCAGCAGCCTCGTCTCCTGTCACTGTCTTTCCCAGGTAGCTGCGAGGGTGTAATTGGTGAGGCAGGAGATTAGAAATATCGGCAGCCTCTAAGTAAGACTTTAATTTACTGGCAGATCAATAGCGCTAGGGTTATATTGGCAAAGTGTCTACAACTCTATTGACTCACGCAATTCCTCTTATCAATTTATCAGAAATCTGGAAGCCAGAAGATATTGTTTGAAGAAAAAAGGCAGCAGGAGTTTGAACACTTAGCATGGGCTGCCCAATCAGGCGCTCAGCACTAAGCGTTTTACAGCAGATGTATCTGCCGCAAAGGAGGCCAATATGATATGATTAAGAGCTAACTTGCTTCCTCACATGCCACGCAGCCTTTTTAAGCTGCTTCTCACCTCAGACCTTTGCACTGAGACAGTCACTAGGACAGACAGGGTCCCACCAGCCCAAACCGAACTAGAAAAATCCCTATTTCACTCTGCAAGATCCTAAATTCAACCTCTCCTGCCTGGACCCTACACAGCTTTACATGGGATTCCGATAAAGTCCCAGCTTCATCAGTTAGAAGCCCACTACAGCACTGGGAATCTATTCACAAGGATTGCAGAAAAAGCCCCATTTCTGTACTTCCTCAGAAACATTTAGCATGGCAGCAGGACAGGTCTGCAGTGACACATCCCTTTGCCTTGCAGGGTGTGAAATGGAAAAGAGTAGGGAAAAAATATATCTCCCAGGTCTAAAATCCAAAGGTGACAAACACTGCTGGGTACCAGAAGCATTTCTTCAACTCAGAGGGGCACTGGAACAGGAAACCAAAATAAAATACTCCAAAACTCCTCTCCTTCATTAGTCCTCAGATGACTACAAAAGATGCAGCAAGTGGGGCTCTGGGATCAGGAAAAGTCTCTTGACCAGTGAGCTGCCACTCGTGGAAGCTCTCCTTGATAGGATGGTGAGCTCCACACTAATGGGCACGTTCCCTCTTCCAGATGGATGCAGTGCTGCACGAGTTACCACTCCACCTCAAACTCACTCCTCCACCACCACCACCAAGGGACCAAGGCTCCAAATATGAGTAAGGTGGTGACAACTATCAACCCGGGGGCAAAGGGTCACTGGTTTCCAGCTGGAACTTGCCAGTCCCTGGCCTCAGGCTGGAGGCTGTCACCCCTGCTACTGAGAAACCACAGCCCTGCCTTGCAGAGGGAAAACAAAAGCTCAAAAACTAAACAGAAGTTCTGACTCAGAAACTGTGGAAAAGCCCTGGCTGGAAGGCACAAAGAGGCAGGGTGGGACAAGTACAACTGCTCGGGAACCACAGCCCAGGCACCACCACGGCCCCTAGAGCCCAGCAGGGCCCAGGGTCTGCTGCTGCCCACCCACCTGCCCCAGCGTGGGCTAGCAGCAGGTAACCATCCCACCTGTGCCTCGGGCAGCTCCAGCAGACCCAAACACCTGCAGGGCCCACAGAGAATCAGAGGCAATGAAAGACTAAAGACTAGACTTGGGCCCAATCAAGGACACAAAGATAACCATTCCTGAGGGGGGAAGAAATGCCTGCCTTCCCCTCCGTCAAAGCAAAAATGCAACTCCCAGCTGGTGCCGAAGGCCAGCAATTCCCACTCCATCCTTGGCCTGTCCAGGTCACCAGAGCCACCCCTGGAGCCTCTTGTCTGGCGAGAATCATCCATCCCACGGCACTTAACATGCTCAATCCCGACATAAGAAAGCCAACGCTCGGCATCTCCAGGACATACGGAGTTGGCTTGATTCTGCTCCTCCTCAAAGCAACTGCCAGAGCCAGGGAGCAAACACTCATCTGGACACCCAGAGCATCCAGCTGCAGTGACCACCTCAGCCCCTCAAAAGACCTTTGTTCTGAGGTCCACCAGGGTCTGCAGGCAGCTCATGCCATGGGCCTGAGCTCGCCAAAGGACACCTGACACCCTTGGAACAGGCAAGGCAGCAGGACGTGGTCATGGGAGAACACCGAGCAGCTCCGACCACCGAAATGGGGAGAATAAAGACCTTTTGCTCAAGCTCCAGGAAGCAAAGAGAAAAAACACTAATTAACTCAGCAGCAAGTTGTTAGTATTTGCATACAAATGCAGCCACAAATCATGACAAACAAGGCAGGACAAGGCAGGCCCATTAGCACACAGGGATCCAGCCCGGCTCCTGTGGGTCACGGCAGGCAGGCTGCCAGCTGCTCCCGGCACGGGGCACGGCCAGCAGGCCCTTATCTCCACCAACACTCCCACCACCAGCAGCAGCAGAAGCCACAGGGATAGGGTTTCCTTCCACATAAAACAAAGGAATGGCACGAATTCTTCAATCCCAGTCAAGAGTAAAGTAAGAGCTTCAGAGAAAAGCTGAAGTGGAAGCTCCTCACTCTGGCAGCCGTGCTGGTCCTCACCCGGGCTGAGGGCAGAGCAGGCTTCCCACCCTGGTGGCCGCGCAGGGAGCATGGACAGACCCACATCACAAAGAACAAATTACACCTGATGTAGCAAAAGAATTTGCCCAAAAGCCTGAAACAAATGACCTGAGCAGAACAAAATGCAGCTACCGCAGCAGCTCAATGAGTTTACCCTTCCAAAAGCCACTAGAGCAGTAGACTTTAACACACATTTCACCTGAGCTCACCTCCTTGCTCCAGAGATTTCTCCTCCTTGCCCAGCAGAGGCTGCAGGTGTGCTGGGCAGCAAGCCTCCAAGCTCCAGCTCTGGCCCTCCCTGCACTCTGGCCAGCACCCGCATGGACTCAGAGCTCTCTGCACTCACACACTTTGCATTTGCATTACCACAGAGGACTCAATATTACACAGAATTTACTATTTTTCCTCTCACAAAAAGACAAAATCTGCAATTTCACTGCTCGGGGTTTTGCTTAATGGTGTGCTCCTCCCCCCCAGTCCCCGCAGTTGGGACCTTAGGATTTAAAAGAAAACTCCAGCAACTACCAGCTCACATGAAGGCTTAACAAGAAGAAAAAAAAAATCTGATTTCTAATTTTAAATAGGAAACTCTCACTGGCAAGATCCCAAAAACCCTTCCATGGTGTCTTTTATTAAATGCAAGTTTCGCGTCCCTGCAGCTCCGAGCACAGACCGTCAGCTCAGGCAGAGAGCACAGCCTGGCTCTGCCATGGGGCACACAGAGCACGGGGGGAACACACAGACACAGAACAGTGCTGGGAACCACCACCTCTGCACTGCACTCAGCAGGCAGCCAGGGGCTGGGAGCAGCCACAGCGAGACACATCCACACAGGAGCCAAGTCTGGACCGTCAGGCAGGGCGAACGGATGAGCTTCCCACCGCAAGAGACAACACACAACCGAACCTCAACTGAAAGAGCATCGCAGTAGAAATATTCTAAACTAGATTTTTTTTATCCCTAAATGCAAAGTTTCAGAACAGACATTACTGAAGAAATCACAGCAGCTCTAACAGCAATTCTGCTCTCAGGTCCTGCATCATCTGATTCAGAAACCATCCTTCTGGCTTTTGAGTGTGTGTTTGCAGGAGAAATCATGTCTGCTTGTCCCCACTGGGGAGCCAGTTAAGATCACATTTTCACTCTGGGGTATGATGTTTTGGTTTACTAATGACTTTGTACAGAATAAACTATTAAGAAATCATCAGTCTGTGGAAACAATCAGAATCTGAGGGTTTTACACAGGAATCCTCTGTAACAACCAGGAAAAGGGGCATCTATACAAAGAAGTCCCCAGCAGAGCTCCCATGGCGCTGGTGCCTGGGCTGTGGATGGACAGCCAGACCTCGCCAGAGTCTAAACAAAGCTGAAGTACAAGCACAGTGAGAACACTACACACACAGCTGAGAGCCAAGGGCTCATGCAGCCCCAGCACAACCTGCACTGGGGCACGGCACAGCGTGTGCCTGGCACCCTCCCCTCTGCCGGCGAACCAAGCAGCTTCCACCAGCTCCACTGCCACCAGTTACCTCCCAGAACTCTGCAAAGCTGCGAAGACGCAAAGAGAATCCTCAGTCATGAGATTAGGCAATTGCTTAAAAAATCCAAAATTAGTTTCAAAACCCACAGCAAGTATTTGGTTTGGAACTGCAAAGAGCACTGGACGGTGCAGGAGGGAGCTACCCTGGAAGGCGAAGGAGCTACCTGGGGCAGGTATGGACCCCTCAGAGAACAGGAGCCAGATCCTTCAGAAAAATACTGGCCAGCACTGCTGCAGAGGAACAGGGGGTGGAGGGAAGCTAACAGAGTGTTTATTTAAGCAGGTGAAACTACAAACAGAAGCCATGCAGGCTGCCAGCTCCAGGTGCCGGCTGCGCACAGAGCACACGGAACGCAGTGGGGCAGGAAGCCCGCGGCAGGGCTGGAGCCTGGAGCGGGGCCAGGGCAGCACAGCAGAGCCCAGGGACCAGGCCCTGGCTGCCAGCAGCCCCAGCGGCTCGCCCACAGCACAGCCCAGCATTTTCCACCCAGCGCCCCATGCCAGAGCTCCCAAAAGGACAAGGATGCTCAGAAGGAGCCAGGGCACTGTGGGGACCAACTCGTCCTTCCATGGCAGAAGGAGCTCACCCTTAAGTTCAGCCTAAGCCTCAGCAAAGCTCAGTTTCCTTAGGTGGAAGGGCTGCACAGGGATCCTCTAAGTTTAACAGTACTATACTCCTGAAAGGGCACAATAGCAATAAAATAAAGATGACTAAAACCAGAGCCTCCCTCCTGAGCACCCTACACCGAATGCACACTCGGGTCCAGCCCCACACTGGGGCCATGCTTTGGGCTGGGACAGCAGCAGAGCAAGCACTCCTCCACCAATGGTCATCGGTCCCGCCTGCCTGTTCCCCTCTGCTCCAGCAAAGCCATTTCAACCTGTATCACACGATTATTTCAAATTAAAGGGAAGCTGGCAAAAAACCAACCAAAAATAAAAGTATTTTGAGGAAGCTTTTTTTTCCCCTGTCCTCTAGCAGTTTTTCTAACCCAAGTCCCTTCCGTAAACTACTTCCCCATGCCACTGCCCCAAAGCTCTGTGTCAGCAAAAGGAAAAAGCATCCAGGGCAAGGCTGGCCTCGGCAGCAGCATCAGTGTGACAAAACAGATACGACACCAGCCTCTGCAACCTCTCCAGGTCCTGCCTCAGCACCACTGAGGCCTCACTGTGATTTACTCACCAAGAGTCCCTACACACAGGTAAACAAAAGGAATTCAGCGCAGGTGTGTGAACGCAGCAGCATGAACCTGCTTGTGGACATTCCTGTTTTGGTTTGAAATCAGGTTGCTTTGGTACAGCTCATAACTGTTTCCAATTCAATTAAGCCAAGCTAAAATAAACCCTCCTTGAACTGAAAATAATGTCCACAGGGCATTCTAATGTGCAAGTAAATCCTTTGAAAAAATAATAATAAATCAATGCAAACTTTCCTAAGCAGGAGAAGAGCTGGTAAGCAGAGGGTATTTGTTCTGAAAACCTTTGAAACAGTCAGAATGAGGAGCCAAGCACAGTTTTCACCAGACACTTCTCAGAGCCCAGTTGCACTGTTTACCTAAGACAGTTAAAAGGGTATCAGCAGCATGAAATGCAGTCAGCTTCAAAGTCACAGTTGCGAGTCCTAAACATGCCACAGCAACCTCATTTTAGGCAAACACAGGCTCTATTTTTGTTAAGTGTCTCTCCTCCTCTGCTGTGCAAGAGGCTCATATAAGGAAGAAGTAACTTTAAAAAATAAAACCAACCAAACAAAAAAACCTTTACGCTCAAGACACCATGAGAACATTAAAGAGCAATTCCTCTCTCCTTTCTCCTGCAGTACTCACTGCAGCTATTTCTACCAAAAGAAGCTTTATTTCATCATTCGCTTCCCCTTTTGTAAATGATCTGCACTCTAAGACTCCTCAGTCCTTTTCTTTCCAGTCACCAGAAAGGTAGGAGCCATCTGCACAGCAGTCACCAACATCATCTCTGGGGCTCAGAACTGCCCTACCCTCTGCACAGTGACCTGGACCTTGGGGCTGACTCCAGGTCCCCATCCGCTCTGTGCTGGTCAGGCACGGCCAAGAGCATCGCTTGGAACTGCTGAACATCCAGGTAACGGCACTAAGGGATTAAAGCAGCAGTTGAGAAAGCACCCAGTCCTGCTCCACAGTCCAGCAAGGCCTGCAACAAGACAGACAGCTTTTAATATACCAAATATTTGCATGGGGGAAAACTGACCAAAACAGTCCTCCCCTCCACCTCCTGGCATGCTACGCTTCAAAGGCAGCTAGAGCTTTTTTTGGTTTCTCCATGTTTTTTTTCATTTTACAATGCAGACAACCCACTGAACACCAGCAGCAGTAAAACACCCATGCCTCTACCTGACAGCTCTGCACTAACGTTCTCCAGCAGCAGAGAACTTCAGACCTCCAGAGGACAGCCAATGCTTCCTGAAGAATTTCATCAAAAGCATCTCACTGACTATTGCTACTTCATGGGCTTCGTACGCAGAAGAAAGAAGGGGCAGTGAAGAACACGGCTGGGGGGATAAATACCAGAGTCCTGGCATCCGGCTCCTGCCTGAAGTAAGCAGACAGCCACATAGCCAGTGGCTGCTCAAACTCAAGGAACGAAACCTCCAGTGCCAAGAAAGCATCCCCTCACTCTGGAGACACAAAGGGATGCTATGAGGAGGAACATGACCGGAGGAGTGGCTGGCTGGACACTTCCAGCCGCACTGCCAAGAGCCAGAGCACCTTGCAGGGGCCTCTGGCAGCTAGGTCTGCAGCCCTGGGCACAGCTGGGAGGTTTCAAGAGAAGTCAGCGGTGCTGCCCCTGCTGTGAGGCTGACCCCAGCCAGCACCGTGCAGAGCAGGGCTCAACCCTCCTCCTCCTCTTACACGGGCTCCAAGACACTCCCCAGGGTTTCCAGAGCTTGGCTCCATTGTTCACACATCCGCAGCTCCAGGTGAAAGCGCTGCAGGCCTGCCGGGAAGGCACCTTTCCACGCAGGGCTGCGCTGGCACCAGGCCACCCCCGCGGGAACTCCCAGGAGCTCATGCAAACCTCCAGGACTTCCACATCGCCCAAAATAAAGAGGAAACAGTGGAGAGGCTGGTTAAAATAAGGCAAGCAAGGGAAAAAAGATCTGTGGCAGCTCCTTCAGACAGGCACTGCAATTTGGCAAGTAAGTGGTTTCTGAGACAGCAGAGGGGCACATGGTGCTGATCACCCTCCCCAGGGCAGGACACCCCACGCCAGCACAGCACAGCTCACAACATGCTCCACGGCCAGCAAAGGCCGGGCTGGCAGCAACATCCAGCTCACCACCTGCTGCCAGCCTCTGCCAGCCATGAGGCACTGCCACAAAACCCATCCTGCCTGCCCTCCAGCACCAGCCTGTCACGGGGCAGTGTGTGCTCCGCGCCCACCACCCTCACTCCTTGACCAGCACCACCATCAGCCCAGCTGGCTCGGCCACGCTGCTGCCTCCTCCGGCTGTGCCGCAGGCCCAACGCCATGCCCACGGGAGCTCACCCTGAAACCAGCAGCTCAGAATGTACACCTGCCTGCACCTTCACACGTACCTTTTCTCAGGCTTGGACTCTCTAGGACTACAAACCCTGGCCAACACGACCAGTCCTCCACCCCAGAGCTCTGTGCTCCAGAAAGCAGCAACACCAGGAGGGATGACAAGGTGGTACAAAACAAGGACCAAGCCGCTCCATTTCTCCAGTACCACAGCACAGGTCTCCAGCACGACCCCTCGCTGGGAGGTGCTGAGACGCTGCAGACAATCCCTCTGCTCCACAGCTGCCCCCAGCACAGCAGGTACTCCCATTTAAAATTTAAGGATGCAACAATGCTCTGGGGACTTAAGACATGTTATGATTTTTCACAATTAACTCCCCCTTACAGACCCTGCATGGGAACTACACATCATCCCATTTCATCCTCCAGCTGAGGCAAACACTTGGTGTCTTGCCCAAAGTCAGCGTCAGAGCTGAAACGGATCTTTTGACTTCCAAACAAGCTCACGGTGTTAAGCTGCTTTTAACTGTCTCTATGGAAGATGAAAAACAACAAGAAGAAAGGAACTGGGGAAGGAAGTATGTAAGACTAAAAGAGACAAAATTAACAGGAGAAAATTAAAGAGGAGAAATTTAGGCTCTGACATCTGAAGTAGCTGCGGAGGAGCACACGTCTGGCTGCTGCAGACCCAGCTTCCAGAAGAAAGGCCGGAGCATGCATTCCTCAAAATCAGATGCAAAGATGCTGACTGCAGCCCCTTGGGGACATGGTGAGCTCCGTCAGCCCCTGAGACCCACTGGGCGCCTTCACCTCCGGTGTCTGGGCCCAACGCCGCCCTGGGCACCTGCTGTCCTCTGCCCCCAGCACGGCCGGGGGGACGCCCTGCCCCAGCCCTGCTCCTCCACATCGCTGCCTGTGAATGATGGTGGGCCTGCTCCGTGCTGGCGGCCAGGGCGCCTCACTTTGACACCAACAAAGCAGAAGGTTAATTTGAGCCTCACAGCCCTGCTGCTGCGCGCTTGTGTCTCCTCGCCCTCCCTCCCCGCTCTCCTTTCTGTGCAAAGCCTGACATCTACAGTTCTGTCTGGCACAGTCAGGGGCTGCGGTGGGAACCATGCAAGGACACAGGGACGTGGTGGCCGTCTGCCCTCCACTCCCCAGCCTCCGCTCACCCACACGCCACAGCACAAAGCCACCTCAGCCCAAACAGGGAACATACGCCAGGAGCAAAGACCACCCAGCTGTACCACTCCAGCAGCCACGGGCACACTGCTCCAGCACATCCGAGAGCAGCTCCTGCGCTGGCACTGACACCGGCGCTGTCCACCGGAGCACACCCAGGAGCCCCGGCCCGGCAGCATCGCCCCTGCACCACCGTGCAGGAACCTCCTGCGCCCCGGCACGGCAGAGCCCCGCTGCGCTGCCGAGGCTCCCGAGGGCCTGGGCACCAGCCTCTGCAACACCAGAGAGACAGGTAAACGCAGGAGCTGCTGTGCACAGCCTGAATCCAGAATACCTTCATGCTGCAGAAGCAGGGCTGGTTTGCAGACTCGGCAGCTCTCAAACCTGTGCCTCAGACACCGAGGAGCTCCGTGCTCTTCCCCTGCTCAGTCTGCTGAACCAACCTCCAAGGCTGCTCTCAACATGCTCTCCCACCACAGGGTACCTCAGCAAATACACCTTGGGGAAGAGGCCCCAGGCTGTGCATCATCTCAAACAAGATGCACCTGACTGCACCCCTCAGCCCAAACAACCTGCACCTGATGGCAGCTCAGCCAGCTCTGCCTCCGCACCCTCCTCACCTCACCCTTCTCCACTCAACTCATTGTAACAAGAAAACCAAAACCTTCTGAGCCCATCACCAGACGTCACAGCTGCTCAGGAAACCCAGCGCCCAAGCCCGCAGGATCAAGCACATCATCGCCATGTTACCACCAGCAATTCCATTTGTGCGCTGAATTCTGCGCCGAATGTCGGTCTGTTTGCACAAGGCAGCCAGCGGCAGCGCGGAAGGAGGGTTAAACTCCCTGCTACCAAACCAAGCCAATCAGCCATTTTGGAGCCAGGCTACCACCAGCCAGGAAAGCGCTGCTGCAAGTCCGAGGTGAGCCCAAGGCAGGACACAGGGTACACTGCTGCCAGGACCTGGGGGTTTGGGACTAGCTCCCATCTTCCCTGGGCAGGGACTGATGCTCCAGCAGGCACATTTGTGCCATGAAAATAAACACTAAGAGCTAACATGTTTACAGGCCCCGCAGGCTCCATTTTCCCAGATACCGGGGCAGGGGGAGGACGGGAAAGAACATTTTACCA
The DNA here is from genome assembly GCA_036630365.1 of Acanthiza pusilla. NCBI lineage: Eukaryota > Metazoa > Chordata > Aves > Passeriformes > Acanthizidae > Acanthiza > Acanthiza pusilla. The sequence continues at coordinate 20,214,044 of JAXCHO010000016.1, read as the reverse complement.
GAGCTGCCAGGCACATCGTCTGCTCCAGCATCATCCCCAAGCCAAGGAACCCGCACGGCTCAGGCCTCACCAGATTTAGTACCTGAAAGTGTGGTGACCACAGGGCCAGCACCCTCATGTTCAACAGCAACATGTACCACACAATTCAGAACACTGTGAAATGTTGGTTTTCCAAGACGGGAAAAATACTGCTGCTCCTCTTTGCCTTTTCATAGCAAGAGGAATGTTTGGCACTTGTGACATTATGAAATTACCATCAACAGCCAAGTGTCTCTCCCAGCAGCAAACTCAAGGGCAAAGCTGGGTGGCCACAGTTTGCCAGCAGCACCAGCCATCATCCCACTGTCCCTCCGCCTCAGCAGCACCTGGGACGTGCCGGCAGCCACCATCAGCTGTGGCCTCTGTTGAGCTCTCTTCCTGACATCCCCAGCCAGAAAATAATTTTTTGTGGGGATGAACTTGGACTGTGCTGACAGCCACCTCTGACACACACAGCACACACCTGGCACTCACAGCCCCGCGCACAGCCAGCGAGGCTGTGGCGATGAGCTGATGAGCACCCAGCACCCGCACCCACAGATGGACACGTCTGTCCGGCACAGCCAAGGAAGCACTGGAAGCTCTGGCTTCTTGCTGGCGCAGCGAGACCTCAGCGAGACCCGCAGCATCTCCGAGGGGAATGAGGAAAGCCGGGGTGGCCAGGGCTGGTGGGATCCCCAAACCAGCAGCAGGACCACTGCCGGCAGCAAGGGAAGACCGACTCATATCCACCCTGTTTTGTTCTGGCTTTTTTTCAAACTAGCTGGAATTTATCTATTTCTCCAATCCCTGCCTACACACAAACCCAACCTCGGGAGCAAACAAAAATGCCTGAATCGCAGATCAGAGACAAAGCAGAAGGCAAGCGGGCGGCCTGCTCCCGCTGCCCTCACCTCACCCCTCGGCGCGAGGCAGTTATATTTAGGTACCGCCACGGTCTGCGGTGCCGCGGCCCCCTCGGGCACGGCGCAGAATGCAGATTTTCCAGACAACAGACCACAACAGCTCCGTCAAAACCATTAGAGGCTGCAGCGCCCAGGCCTGAGCACAGATGTTTTGATTCCCACTCTCCTGCCACGACAGCCCCATCGCCACCGCCATGCGCTGGACACCCAGCCTGAATTTTGGCTGTCGAGAAGAGAGGGAGGAAGGAAGCACAGTCCCGCTCCCCAGAGAGGAGCTCGGCTCTCTGGTCTCCCCTGCATCACCCCAGGGACAGCCAGCCTCCCCCAGGGCTCCCAGAGGGGTCAGGGGAGACCCATCGTGAGGAAACAGGAGCAGCGCAGCGGGGACAGCCCCCACAGGCACCTGCTACAGCCGGGGGGCCTGTCCCAGGCTGAAGCCCCCACAGTGATCCGCTGCAGGAGCCTGCGAGCGGCACAGGGCTCTGATACGTGCCGGGCCAGAGGGACCTGTTGGGACCCCGCTTTGTTCACAGCCCACCTCTCCTGCCAGCCGCACGCACCCACTGGTACACGGCACCCGAAGCCACACAAAGGCCAGACCGTGGCCGTGCTCTGGTGAAGGGATGCAGGAACCGTGAAACGCTCGGCCTCTCCCCAGCCCGTCCCTTCAGAACCGATCTCCGCAGCGCAAACACACCTCCGGCCCCGGCAGGGCCGGCGCACGCCGCCGCCAGCACCCACTGGAGATGGTTGCTGAGAACTCTCCCACCGCAGACGAGCAAGCGACACCGGCAGGGAAACGCTCCCACAAGGGATTGAGCCCCCGCAGAACAGAACACAGCATTCGAATAAAGTTGATGTAAAAACCCACTAGTCCTTTTTCTGCTTCTCCGTGCAACATTTTAAAAAAATTATTATTACTGCTATTAGCGTTATTTTGGAAAGCGGAAGGTGTTAACAGGGAGGCTGACGCAGCCAGCTGCACGTCCATCGGTTTGGATTCAGAGACTCCTGCTGAAGCCGTTCAACCGCTGGCCAGGCCCAAAGCAAACCTGCCGCGCTCCTGGCCTCTGCCACGACACCGACAGCAACCGGGACGGGGGTCAAAACAGAGAGATGAAAGAGGGACACACGCCTCTGCTTTTGTCAGAGCGGCCACTGCCAGGCCCCGGTGTGACAGCGGCCACAACAAGGCCAGGCGATGGTGGCAGGCACGCGAGGCCGCCTGCACTGCCTTGGTCCGCCAGGCAGCACCTTGGCTCGGTCCTGCGGGAACAAAAGGCAGTGGCAGGGCGGGAGGGAGGGTCCGGGGGCTCCTCAGCAAAGGGCCAGCACTGCTGCGGCCAGCACTGCTGCGTGGCAGAGGGGCTGGAGCCAACTTCCTGCTGCCCTCTGTCCCCAAAATGACCGCGTCAAAAAGAAAAGAGGAGGAGAAAAAAATACAAATACAGCAGAGCAACTTCTGGGGCCATGATGCAGAGTTTCGCTCCCCTCTAATGTGCCTTTTCTTTGCTTTTGTTCCAGTTGAAGGCAGCCTGCAGAGTGGGACCGGGTGGGAGGCAGCTCAGGCAGCCGCACGGGGGAAAGCCCTCGGCCAGCAGCAGAGCAGAAGCCTGGCGAGCCCCGGGCCTGGCCGCAGGGCTGGCACTTCACGGTGGTGGGGAGCCCAGCATGAGCCTGCTGTCGGGGGCCTGGGACACCCCGCTCGCCCCCCTCCCGGCTGCTCTCCAGCCTCCGCCACTGCGGCAGCCGAAAAGCCACACTCCGTCTTCACTCAGTGCCGGACCAGACAGTGCTCCCTAATGAGGGAGCATTACAATCAGCTTGTAATGCTGAATTTTTAATGCTGCCGAGGGCTCTGTTACATAATAAAGGGGGAAACGGGAGCAGAGGGCAGCCGGCGGGGCGGCCCGATCCCCCTGGCCATGCAGGTGGCAGCCCTGGCCCGCTGGCCACCCCTCGCACCCCGACCCGCCGCTTACCGCCAGCACCGCAGGACAGGGCGCGCACGACGCCCATCGGAGCTTCTGCCCTGCTGGGAGGGTTGCACAAACTTTCCTCAAGTGCATGGAGGGGTGATGCCAAAACGCTGGCTCCGCACTCTGCTGCGGCTCGGCCGGGAAATGATTTAAAAGCAAAGTTCACGAGCATGTTAACGGCATGCTCTCGTATGTCCCCGCACACACGGGCTGCGCTGCGCCGCTCAGTAATACCCTAAGACTGTAAATCTATAACCACTGCAATGATTTAGTGATTAAAAACATGATAACATATTGTGTAACTGCAAACCACAGAACCCCTGCCAACTCTCCTCCGAGATACAGGAACAAAAATACAGAAAATATGTTGCTCGCAGCGGTCTTCCTAAACTCGATGGAAAGATTTTAATAATAATAATGCAAAAAAACCCCCAAAAAACAAACCCCGAAAACAAAAACCCAACCCAGACATCAGAAAAGTCTGGATACAAAGCAAGGCTAGAAAAAAAATATTTAAAAGACAGAATTTTAAATACAGATCTTGCTGTAACAAATTACAATCTAAACATGCCTCGCTATTTTCTCTTTTTAAGTTTGTCGTAACTGGAATAACTGGTCTTGTGTGATGTCTTGCATATTCAAAGTGGTTTGTAATAGGATACGGAGACCAAACCTTATTTGCCTAAACTCAATGGGTTTTATTTTTTCCCCTCTCCCCCCCATTTCTTTTCCTTTTATTTTCCCTCCCCCCCCATTTTCTCCCCTAACAGGGGGAGGGTGTGGGGGGAGGCAAAAGGAAGCAAGGGCTTTAAGCTGTAAGGAAAATACCTGAAAGGGGAAAGCTGCAATCTATAATACAGTGAGGAAAGCCAAATATTATACATATATTTTTAAAGGCAGCTATGGGAGTTTTGGCCTCTAAGCAGCCAACTTGACCCCATTCTCTCTATTCTCTTATTTCCTCCGTTGCAGGATTCCTGCACCTTCAGTCGTATTCGAACTCAATGTGACCCTAAGGAGGGAGTCACCGAGTCTCCAGAAAATTGCTCCATATTAAACAGGAGCAAGAAGAGGAGAAAGACAGACAGCCGGCGCAGAGGGGACACGGCTGAGTTAGAGTCCAGGACATATCGAGAGCAGACCCAAGCACAGCGGGAGAGAGAAATAGACCTTGTTCAGAACCAATTTTTGTTCGTTTGTTTAAAAAAAAAAAGGGGGGGGAAGTTGAATAATTAAAAAAAAAAAAAAAAAAAAAAGACAAAGACACAAACAAACGCAACCCAAATTATAAATAATTCACAGTCCGAATCCCGCGTGTGCGTGGAACCCCCGCACGCCGTGCACAGCCCGGGCACACACACACTCGCTCCCCTCGGAGGGTGCGTGCGGCAGCGGGAGCCCGAGCGCGGCGGGTCCCGGCAGGGACTCGCGTTTCACGTACTGCGATAAGCGCCGGGCGATGCAGCCCCGAGTCATTAACCCCGGCCCCGAGCCGGCTCGGCCTGCGGTGCCGCCCGCCCCCGCCGCGCTCCCGCACCGAGCCGCCCGCGGGGAACGAGAATCGCCGTTACTGTGCGCGGCCAGGCCGTGCGGGCCGCGGGGCGCGGGGCTCCGCGGGGCCGGGCCCGCCGCCGCCGGGGCAGTTTTCGGCACTTTCTTCGCCCCTTTGTTTTCCAGCGCGTCCCCGGCGCGGAGCGGCCGCGGCCCGGCGGGGTCCCGGGGGGCGCGGGCTCCGCGCGAGGCCGGGTCCCCGCCGCCGGCCCCGCCGCGCACAAAGCGGCCGGGCGGGCGCCGCGCTCGCTGCGCGCCCCGCGGCCATGGCCGGCGGGCGGGGCGGGGGGGGTCCGCGGGCGCGTAGCGGCCCCCGCGGCGCCGGCACCTGCGCGTCCCCGGCGGCGGCGGCGGGGCTCCGGGACGGCGAGCGGCACAAAGTTTGCTGGGGGATCCGGGGCGGTGGGTGGGAGCGGGCGGGAGGGGGGGCCGGACCAGCCCCATGCAAAGCAGCCCGGGCGCCCCGAGCAGGAGGAGCCCGAGCGGGGGACAGGGCAGAAAAGTTGCCACTTACGCGGTCGCTGCTCCGGCGGCGGCGGCGCTTTTAATCCCGGGCGGCGGCGCGGGGGCTACAGATCCCATGCAGGCTGCGGCGGCTGCGGCGGCAGGAGCGCGGGGCTCCGCGGAGGGGCCCGGGGCAGCAGCAGCGGGAGCCGGGGGCAGCAGCCGGAGCCGAGCGGGAGCCGCCGCCGCCGCCGCCGCTGCCCAGCAGCAGCATCGTTGTCGGGGAGTTTGCAGCCCCCCGGAGAGAGGGGGCCGCGGGCGGCGGCAGCAGCAGCGGCGGCGGCGGGTCGGGGCGGAGCGGCGGGCGCGGAGCGGAGCGGGCGGCGGGCGCGGAGCGGGCGGCGGGGCTGGCGGTCGCCGGAGCAGGAAGCGCCCGGACTCAGATCTGATGATTGGGAAGAAAAAAAACTCTTTGGATCTTTATTCTGCTAATTAGTTTCCTGCAAAAAATGGCTGATTAGTGCAGTGCGCATGTGCCTCATTACCCAGGCACGACGGGAAGGGCTAATTAGCCACCTTCTGGATCAATAAGATTCAGCCCAGGCGGCGGGGGAGGGAGCGAGCGCGCAGGAGCGGGCGGGGGGAGCGCGGCGGCGGCGGCGGCGCCGCACCGAAACTTGGGGCAAGCGGCCGGCCCCCAGCCCGCGGCGGGGGGGCCCGGCCCGGCCCGGCCCCGCTCCGCGCCCCGCCGCGCTGCCCCGCTCCGCTCCGCGCCCTGCCCGCGCCGCGCAGCGCTGTGCCGGGCCGGGCAGGGCAGGGGGCGCGGGGTTGGCCGGCGGCTCCGCACCGCTCCGCGGTGGCGGGACCTCCGCGGGGCCACCTGCCCCCGCGCCCCGGGCGGGGCCGCGCCGCCCCGCGCAGGGCAGAGCCGGGGCGGGCCGACCCCCGCCGCCGCCGTCGCCGAAGTTTCCCCGGGAGCCGCCGGGAAAGTTGAGTCCGGCAGCGAGCGCAACTTTGCGCGCCGGCCCTGCCGCCGCCGCCCGCAGCATCCCCGCAGCATCCCCGCGGCGCGGCCCGGCCCCGTTCAAACTTGGCGGCCGCCGCTCCGAGCGGGCCGGCAGATCAATGCGGCCGCGGCCAGCCGCGCTGGGAGCTGGGCTACAGGTTTCACCAGCCATCGCTGGCAACAGCTTTGTCATTTTCTAAAAATAAGAAGCTAAAAGTTATTGTAGAAGAAGGGGCTTTTTTTGTCCCCCGCACAATGTGCCTTTTGTGAGTTTAATGCCATTCTGGGGCTCTCTATAGCCCTGGACAATGGGGAACTCCAGGAGGCGGCTGTGCCTCTGCCTTTTTTCTTTCTTGCTTTCTCTTTTCTCCCCCCACCCCCTCCTCTTTTCCCCCCTTTTTTCTTTTTCTTTTCTTTTTTTCCCTTTTTTTTTTTTTTTTTTTTTTTTTTTTTTTTTTTTTTTTTTTTAGGAAAGGATGCAACATTCCTCCAGTCCCACCAGAACCTCTGCTTTGATTAAATAAATATTTCTCTAGCCTAACGGTAATGTTTTTCACTTTCTGCTCGGGTACATGTTTGATTATTATTTAAAATTTTTATTTCGAGGAGCTTCTCCCTTCCCATTCCAGCCCTAGCGAAAAATGTAGATGATCGCTGGCAACGTGGGATTTGAATTTTAGGAGGAGGTGAACCAGTAAAGAACCTCTATCCAGGCTTCAGGAATACGTTTTTTTTTCTTCTTTCTATAAGAGGCTATTTTTATTATTAGCAGAAATGCATCTAAATTAATGTTTTGAAAATCTAAACAAGCTTTTTTTTTTTTTCCTGGTTTTTTTTTACTTTTTTTTTTTTTTTAATTTTCATAATAAACCAAATAATTAACTGCCCAGTTTGTTTCATAGCTCTGAACAAGGAATGCAGTTGCGGTCAGTTTTTCCATTTGGGAGAACCTTAATATAGATGTATTTTATACTTCAAGGTAATAAACTGCATGTTTCTAAGTATTTTAATGAAATATCTTGAGCTTTCCCTATTTCTTAACGTGGGAGTTGTCATTTGGAATTTTGACAAGTCCCTTTAAGTGGGATGGGGGGTGAAGGAAGAGGACGGGTGATTAGGAATTTGACTGTACTGTTGATGCATTGCTGGAAGTGTCTTGCGTTTGGGAGAAACTCGCAGGTTTTAAGACTCAGGGTTCGATAGGTGCCACGGTTTTGTGGATGTTGTACCTGCAGCCCTGGTGTGTCCAGTGACCCAGGTGTGCTGTGTGTGAGTCCTGGTGGTTGGATTGACTCCAGAGTGGGACCAGTTTGCCTTTAAATACTGCCCTTAAAAATCGGTCAGTCCCTGCTTGATACATGTCTGTCTGGTTTTAGGAAGAATAATAATTGTTAATGTACTCGCTCTTCAGAAAAAAAACCCAAAAACCCCCAAACCCTAAAAAAAAATAACCCCAAGCAAAAAAAAGAAAAACAAACAAAAAAAAAAGAAAAACAGAAAAACAAAAAGCAGCCAACCCCCAAACCAGGCAGCCCTGGGGGAATCAATTTTTCGGGGCTGCTTGATGCGCTGCCTGGGAAGGTGCATGTAATTTGTAGCTGTTGTTCTTGCTGAATGTGAACCAAACGTGGGTTGAGGAAGAAGTTGAGGCAAGAATAAAGTAACCCTTGTCTTTAGCACTTGGGATAACTTAGAAGTGCCTCTTTTCCCCTGAGGCTGTGGATCTGGTGGCCCAGGCTGCGGGTGCTGCCTGTGGCCACACTTTTTGCAGAGCAAAGCAAAAGGAAATGTGTGGGGAAGTTGGGGAGCAAAGGAGTGACTGTGGATGCTCCAGAAATAGGCACCTCCACGGGGACGTGTGCGGGCGCGGGCTGGAGCCGTGGATGTTGTCTGTGCGCTTGCATCGTGAATTCTAGCTGTGTGCTGCTGTCCTCTAATTTCCCATGACAACATATGGATCCCATAAAGGCAAACATGCCGGAGTGCATCTGTCTGGGTAGTTAACACAAACCAAACATCCCCTGCTCAGAGATCCCGCTGCTCCTCTGGCCGTGCTGCGCGGAGCCCTCCTGCGACAGCCCCTCGCTGCTCCGTCTTTCTTCTCCGTCACGCTCCCGGGACGAGCCCGAGTGCCCCGCGAGGGAGGAGGGCAGCGGGCGCAGGTCAGAGGAGCGGAGGGGTTAAGCGGGGAGAGGGGCGTGCGCCCTGCGGCCCCCCACCCTCCGGGGAGCTGCTCCAGCCCGAGCAGGCTCTGCCCTGGGGTCAAGTCCTAGGACATCTTCCCTCCCCTCGTGGAAAGGCAGGAGCTCAGGCTGGGAAGGGAAACAGCCAGATGAGCGGAGGGCAGAGGTTTGCCCCTCGCCCTGGACGCAGACGCCTGGGAGCTGGGGAATGAAAGAGTTCCCAGTTTTCCAGGTTGCAAAAAGAGGTGATGAGGGGAGGCTGTGTGTGAAAAGAAGGGAAGGAACAAGTGACGGCTGCAGGACCGGCGGATAAACCACTACGCAAACACTGAAATGCAGCCAAGGAATTAAGGGATAATTCGTACAGAAGTCGTTAGGTATGATTACATGTATGTGCACGTGTGTGTCCGCTAGGAAATTTACTTCCCGTAAGATTTCTTTGTTCAATGCAAAAAACCAATCTGGTTGGTAAAATATAAAAAGGGGCTTCCTTTAATTAGAAATTTTGATACAGCCTCGTCTGCAATTGTGCGGGTGCCTCTTGTTTCTATATGTGTATCTCTGCATAGGCATAGAAAGGATTTTGGGTTCAAATAGCTTTTAATGTGCTTAGCAGAAAGAAGCTCTTAGTATCAGATCTGCAGGGAAAATAAGACTGATTTTTCCCATAGGAAACTTGCTAAAGACACAGTTGAGTTATTAGATTAACCCATTTTTTTGTCTCATGGCATATCTGATGTATTTGCGCATAGAATTGTATCATTTCATTTCTATGTTATTTTGAACAGATGGAACGAATAGCGGCACTTTAAAGGGAAGTTATTATTTGTAGAAATGTGTACAAATTAAGAGGAACAACTTCGAAGCAAAATGTTTTTCTGAGGCAGCAAATACGACTTTCTGGACAGGACTCTCAGCAAGAATGGTTGTTATCTTTAACGTGTAAAATGGGGGTGAGCAGCCCCAGTTCCCGGGGTTCTGCAGGGAGATGAGGTCCTCCCCTGGAGACACAACCTGCCAGGCAGGGGTGCGCCAGATTTGCACAGGGCTGTGGTGAGAGCACTTGACTCGGGTGAATTTTTAGGGATCTATGAGCGTATTCCATTGCTCGCCACCCATCATGAGTGGACTGGGCCAAGCCTCTGCGGTGCTGGACGCTGACAGGGCACAAGGGGCAGATGCATGGGGAAAGCTTAAAAAAAAAAAGTTCCAGGCTATCTTTTTAAATTCAGGTTTTAAAAATTATTGGTTGGGAGAGGGGAGATCCAGCATAGAAAAAATCTCTATAATATCATCCACTTCCATAGCTCTGTGCTTCTTGGAAATGTGTCTGAAGAATCAGAACAAAGCATGGAAGGCCAGAGTCCTTGAAGGAGCTCCAAATGATAAAGTCTGCCATTCATTTTAAACACTGCGTGCATTGTGGAAACACAGGTCAATTTGAAGGCATTTGTCAGATTTCCAGTTCCCTCTGCTCCTTTGCAATGGAAATTTGCAATCAAATCCCTGTGCTGGAGCTGGGATGTCTGCCTTGATCAGTTTGTATGACTCTATGCCCAAAGCATTGGCCAGGTAAGCTAGCTTTTCCTCTGGAAAGTTTGTTTGTGCAGAGTTGAGCACGAGAAGGGGGGATGGTTGAGGGGAATCGGGCTGGAGCAGATGCATTTGTTCTGGGTTTGGAAGGGGGAAAGGGCAGGCAATCAGCGGCAATGGATTGCACAGGGCTTGCTGAGCTGCAGAAGTGAGCTGATACCATTTAGAGACGCCCAGCAAGAAGCATGGAAAGGGATATTCCAGCAGCAGCACGGTCATTGTTGGGATGCAAAAAAGCAGCAAGGCTGGAGAGCCACACTGCTGAGCAATTCCAGCCAGATAGCAGGGATTTCTTCTGGAGGCATGTTTGCCTCGGTTACTGGGGGGGCTGCTGCCCTTGTTCCTGGGACACGGGGATGCTGGAGGCAAGAGGCTATTTCTCTAGAAGAAACGCTGTAGGATTTGGGGGGTTTGGGCTGGGGGCATGTTCAAAGGAACATTTGTTCTTTTGTCTCAAATATATTTCTGAGGTTTTACCCGATTATTAAAAGACGTTGTGCACTACACAGCGGGAGTCACAGGACCTCTCTTGGCTATTCCAGCTGTCCCCAAACCTCTGGTGAGGCTGCTGCAGTCAGGCTGAGTAAACACCCCTCAGACAGCCAGCATGTTTGTAACATGCATTTGCTTGTTTTGCAGGCCGTAACACGAGAGGAGTGGATGTGTTTGCCATGGAAATAAACACTTGGAATACATCTATATGTTTCTTGGCTTTTTGAGAGAAATTAAGAAAAAAGTCATGGCATTTAATTAGGAGTCGCTAACCTGATAAATATTGAACATCATTTCTCTGTGAGCTGCTCCATGTGCTCAGGGTATTCTATGGATGTATTCCACAACTGCACTTATTTAATGCCTGTATCACCTCGTGCCTATTGTATTTATGTTGTCATCAATGTCAGATTTTAATTAAACAATTAAATCACTGTCACAGTAATTTCCCTAGAAAACTATTTTAAATGAAAAATCCCACAATAAATGTTTGGGAACCATCTTAAAGGGAAAAAAGAGGGAAATAAGTTACGAAATAAAATTACAGTTACCCTACAATTGGGGGGGAAAGTGTTTTCAGCACTGAGAAGGATTCTGGATTACAGGGTGGTTTCTGCAGAATTCAGTGTGTGTCAGTAGGGAGACCAAGAGACCGTGGCTTGCCTGGGGGCTGGTCTGGGTCTGTCAGGCGGAGCCGCTGCGCAGGGACCCCGGCCCAGGGCCGGCACTTCCTGTGCTCACTGCCCGCCCCCCGCTCCTTGGGAAATAGTTCATCAGCCTTCTTTCCCTCTGAATTATTTCAGAATTAAACTAGAGATTTGCAGGAAAGTCTGCATCGAAATATTCGCCAAGTTAAGTACCAGCACCGGCTACACTTACGATATAGTAACCATGTCCTCCACCCTGCATTGTAAGCAGTGAGAAATCGGATCTGACACAGCATCTTTGCTGCAGTTAATCAAACAGTTCATCGTTATCTCTTTGTAAATATCTGCTCTTATTCCTCTAAAACCTGTACTTCTTTGCACAGAAAAATAACAAACAGGAGATGCAAAATTCATCAGACAAGATATCTGCAGGAATCACGCTCTCAGCCGCACGCCACGATATTACCTGTATTTAACATAAGCACATCTGACATTTGCGGCGACGCGAGCGGCGCATATTGAAACTGGGGGCCCAGGCTGCGATTGCAGCGCCACGTCCCCCACAGCCATCCCAGCCTACCGGCCGCCAACAACGCTGTCATTTGTGCCCTGGGAGGGCTGTGCTACAGCAAGTGCCAGGGAGCAGTGGCAGAGGCTGGGGGGTTTCGCTGTCTCCCTGTTCCCCCCAGCACCCAGCCTCAGGCAGTCACCCTCACCCCAGGACCCATCCTCTCTGGGAATCCTGGACAGTGTTTCTTTTAGGTCCATGCTGCATTTTTATTGGAATGCAGCTTTGCAGATTGGGTTCTGGCTGGGCTGCGTGTGGTTTCTATCAGCCTGAAGTGTTTTACAGCTGGAGATGATTTGGGGGGAGGGGGGGACATATCCAGCCTGTCCACAGCCAAGTCTGATGTTCATCTGCTGCTGTCTCTCTAATTTTTTTCCATGTGCCTCCGTCAAAAGGTGAGGTTGGCACTGGAGGGGGAGATGATGACAAGGGCAACAGCAGGCCCATCCCTTCCTGCTCCATGTTTGAGTTTGGTTCTCCCAAAAGCAATGTGGCAGCAGATCCCTTTCTTCCCGTGGCCACAGCAAACCGAGGCAGCCGGTGCGGCTGTGCCCAGGCTGGGCAGCCCAAGGCTGCAGGCAGTGCCCTGCGAGGGACTCCCACCCCAGCCAGCTCCACTTGTCAGCTCAGGGCACAAAACCGTTCATCTGAAGTCAACCAGTAAAGCCCAAAGCACTCACTCCATCAGTCCAGAGCCATGGTGGGGTCTCCACAGCCCCCTTGGCCAGGCAGACTCTAACCTAGATCCTTCCAGGGCCACCTCTACTGTGCCCAGGAGCTCTGCCACCAGAAGGGCCTTGGCAGAGCACATGCAACCAGAAACGTGTATTTTTATATATGGGAAAAGGGAAAATGGATGAGGCTGCACAGAGCCCTCCTCCAAGCAGGAGAGGCTGTGCTGGAGGAAAGTATTGCTCATAATGACACTTAAGCCCAGACACTTGAATGCTAAAGGTTAAACTTACATTCTTCAAGAAAGGGCTCCTTGCCAGCTTGAACTGTGTTGTGTGTTCACTATTGCCTCCTCCTCCTCTTCATCCACTGTCAATCCACTTTTGGTATGTGTTGAAATAACTCAGGTTTTGGGGTGGGTTTTTTTCCTCCCTAATGTCTGTTCTCTGTACCAGTTCTCGGCCCTATGTCTGTCACAGGGTTAAAAAAAAAATTAAAAATCAGTTTAATGCCCAAAAAAAAGTGAAGTGTTTTTTTTTTCTCAGTTTCAATCCATCAAAGACCAGCCTCAGCATATGTTCTGTCCTCCAGTGACACACAGTTCATAGAACACCATCCTCCACCTCTTGTCCTCAGCTGAATAACCAGAACGTACATTCTGACAATAAGGCTAAAAATGGAATTAAAACACAAATTGAAAGACTGATATATATGGTAACAATAGGGTGGCGAAATCATTTTGGAGACAATCCCCACCAGGGCTGGAGATGAAACTGGTGCCAATGCTTCCAAATGCTTAAACCAATGAAGAAGAAACAGGAAAATGCCCACCCAGGAGTAGCACTTTAAGATGAATTTCAGCATAATATGAAGAAACAGACATGCAGTTTGGATGCTGCATTTAGATCTTAATGATCAAAGAGCACCTTCTCCATACACTTTCATGCTTCTCCCCGGAGATATTTCCCATAAAAAATAATGGAAATAACATTACATTGTGCATGCCTTCTAAAGCAGCCCCTTTACACCGGATCATGCAGGCTTTTCGTGGAGAATCAGTCTTAGGTGAAAGCACAGAACACAGATCCCTACATCTCAGCAGCAGCAGCAGGTAGAGGAGACCCAGACAGGAAGGCTGGATCAAAGGCTTTGAGGAGGAGCATGGAAAAGAGCCAGAGCAAGCTTCAGAAGTCAAATGCAATTTTTATTTGGGTTCAGAGATGATAAAAGGCCAGTGATGTTCATTTTCCTACTTCCTGCAGCAAGGGAACAGGGGGCTGCAGGGCTCCTCATCCCTTTCAACAGCAGCTCTCTGCAGTGTATTTCTTGGCACAGCCCTAATTGTATCTCCTGGTCCCAGTGGAAGTTCACGCTTTTTAATATCTCTTATTGCTTCTGCAATTGCTGCCACCAGTCAGCAATCACAAACAGGAAGCCGTGAGTCAGCAGAGCCATAACCCGTGGGCTGACAGTGACCAGAGGAGAGGGACGCTCCTGAAAAACACAGCGAAGGGCCGAGCTGGCCCGGCCCATGGGCTGTGCTGCGGGAATGGGGCCCGGACACGCCCGGGGAGGTGTGTGGAGCCTCCATTCCTAATCCAGCCCTTCAGCTCACACCAAAACCTGTGACAAAGGCCCTGTGGCTCTGGGCCTGAGCACCTTTTGAGAGGTTTCCCAAAGCTGGTCCCCAAAGCTCAGGGAAGTTAGAGCAGGGCAAGAGCGGAAAAGGACACTGCGTTCAGTTGCCCATCCATGCTCCAAAAAGCAGGTTTTTTGTAAAGGAGCGGCACGGCAGAGGAGACAGTGGTGGCCCCTCAGCCGGGGAGACACCAGCACAACCTCATTTTCACACCAGTGGCACCCTGGGCTTGGCAATACCATGGCTCACGTAGTGCAGGGAAGGAGATAATCTATTCCCAGCCTGGTTTCATCTGTTTTCTAACTGTATTTAGCAGCGAGTTTACTCCAGACTGAGTCTGCGTGAGTAAGTGTGTATGTAAGGGTTGAGGATTGGCTGCAGCAGGCAGAGGGTTTGCTGAAAGGCTTGTTAAGGAAGCACTACTGACCATGCAATCCAATTACATAATGCTTCAAAAAATAACCGTGCTGGGAGTTGGGTCTGGGCAGCACATTTTGGCAGCAGAAAGAGGTATCAAATATCCATCTTTCAAACCAAAAGCTGCCAGTGTATTTGTGCCACAATGTGACACTGCACCTCGGCCGTAAACTGCTCTAAAGAGGAAACTTGCTTCCAGGGGAAATGCCTGCTGTTCCCTTTCAAGGCAGTGCTGCACCCTGCAGACCGACGTTATTTGAGTCCTTGTAAAATTACCACTAATCTCTGCACTCAGGATGCCTCGTGTTTTATAGGCACTCGTATGACGGCAGCTTTGTTTTCTGGGGGGAAAGCGGAGTGCTGAGCAGGGAGAGGCAGGCACCTGGCCATCAGCAGTAGCTCTCTGGGCATCTTCCTCAGCTCCCTATCTTGCAGTTCCTCTCTGCCACTCTAGACAGGACAGACATACAGATGATGCACAGTATTACACTGGACAATGTCTGAAAAAAATACCCTGTCCTGCCTGGGAAAGATCCAGATCCAGTCCCATTTCCAGGCAGAGCCTGTGCATCCCTTCTGTCCGGATGGAGGCTGGTGGAGGGGACCAAAGGCTCAAGCTCCAGGATGGCTCCATCCACACGTTGTTTGGGATGACAGGGATTTAGAAACCCTGTCTCCAAACAGCACTGGTAGCTTTTATCGTAGTTACTAACTGAACCGCTGGACTGCTCCGAAGGCGTCGCAGAGAAGGCGCAATTCTGGTGAATGAGGCAACAGCAAAGTCAGGATATTGTTCGCCGTTGCGGAGCTGCTTGTGCCTGAGCTGTGGGGCTCGGCTGCGGGGATGCTGCATGGCCATCAGCGCCCGGCTTTGTCCCTGTCCCAGCCCGGGCAGCGGCGGGTCCCTCGGCCGGGGCGCACCCTCGGCTGCCCCGGGCGCTGCCCCGCCGGGCGCTGCCCCCGCCGGGAGCCGCCGGTGCCACGGGCGAGCCCGGCTCACCGGGCCGGGCAGCGGCGCGGGCGCGAAGGGGTTACGGCGGCTCGTCCGGCCCGGCCCGCCCCGCCGCCCTCCCCGCGGTTCCCGGCTGTTCCCGGCTGTTTACCTGGCAGCGCCGGCCCGAGGCCGCGCTGACATCACCGCCGCGCCCCCTCCTCCTTCCCTCCTTCCCTCCCTTCCCTTCCTCCCTGCCGCCGGCCGAGCCTCGCCCACCGCGGGGCCGCCGCTGCCGGGGCTGCGTCGGGCGAGTCCGAGCGGCCCGGCCCGGCCCGGCCTGGCCGGCGCTGCTGGCCCCGCCGCTCGCCTTCAGCCCGTGCCCGCGGCGGGAGCGGCCCCGGTGCCCCGGCCAGCCCCGGCACACGCCGTGCCCTGGTGCCGCCTGCCACCCACCCACCTGGGCTGCCACGTCGCAGCCGCTGCTGGCCGGGGGCCACCGCTGCCGCCCTCAGCGCCCTCAGTGCCCTCAGCCCGGGCTGCCCCGGGGCTGCTCCAGCCCGGCCCGTCACACCGGCCTCTCCGGCACGCCCGGGGCCCCGGTGGCCCTGGGGACACCGTGGGCCACAGCCAGCGACGCAGGTGCTCACCCCTCCGAGGGTTGCTCGCTCCAGCAGCCCGCGGCGGAGCTGCTCTGTGGATGCTTTCTTGGTGCATTTGGGCAGGGAGCCAAAGTATGCAGCTTAAAGGAAATGTTTAATAAAGACACAGGAGCCTCAAACTGTTTATTTTTCCTTGCAGAAAGGTGGAGAGACGATGTCCCTGGAAACGCAGCGGGGCCAGGCGCAGGCCGGGCCGGGCCGGGGCTGACACTGCCTCACCTCTCCCTCCCCTGGCAGCCCCGGCCGCGGGGTCATAAACCGTGGGGGGAAAAGGCAGCCTATTAGTAACTCTATTAAGTCTCCATTAGTTAGGTGTGAACTCATTACTCTAATATACCTGGAGGTGGGATCCCACTTGCAGGACATTAGCGCCGCAATAAGCACGTTTACCACCCGAGCTGGACGGAGGGGAAGGGTGGAGCGAAGGCGAGCAGCCCCTGCACACCTGGAGCAGCAGCGCTGCAGCAGCACACCTGCAGCAGCACACCTGGAGCAGCACACCTGGAGCAGCAGTGCTGCAGCAGCACACCTGCAGCAGCACACCTGCAGCAGCAGCGCTGCAGCAGCACACCTGCAGCAGCACACCTGCAGCAGCACCGCTCAGAGCCTGCACCGCGCCTGCCCGGGGCACGGCACCTCTCCCACACAGCTCCGTCCCTGTCCCCGCGGTTGTTGCCCCTGTGACCAGTCTCGAAAGCAGCCCTCGAGACCCTTCCTTCCTGCAGCAGCGACAGGGCAGTCACTGACACACACTCTGCTCATCGGCTCACCCCAGGAGCTGCTGCGCCGTGGGAAGCTGCTCTCCCACCCTGTTGTAGAATCAGTCATTTGGGTTGGAAAAACCCTCTAAGATCATTGAGTTACCCCAGCACTGCCAAGGACACCACTAACCCATGTCCCCAAGTGCCACATCCACACAGTTTTTAAATTCCCTCCAGGGATGGTGACTCCACTACTGCCCTGTGCAGCCTGTGACAGGGCTGGACAGCACTTTCAATGAAGAAATTTTTCCTCATCACTAAATCAAAGAATACCCCTGGAAAGAACCCACAAGGAATATCGAGTGCAACTACAGCCCTGCACGGGACAGACCCAAGAATCCCACCATGGGCCTGAGAGCTTTGTCCAGCACTTGCTCAATGTCCAGTCTCAACCTCCCCTTTGCCTGGCCTGGCCTTTTCAATGTGTTGGCGCTTTGTGACAGGAGCTGCTCTGCTGTCTGCAGCTGAGCACCCTACGAGGAACAACGAACTAAATAATGAGCTTATAGGAAATCAATTAATTAATAATAGATAGCATGCAGGAGCAGGGCTTAAAGTGGTTTGCCGAGTTAGCACAATGAAAAATATAATTGTGTGTAGAAATCTGTGGATATAGAACTTTCTCTTCACCTTTTGAGTCAGCTTTAACATGCCAATGTGAGCTGTGCAAGCCCCTGCTGCCCTCTGCCACAGCCCCTCGCAGACAGGTGTCGTTTGCCCTGCAGAAGACTCTGCACCATCTCCTCCCCGTCCTTACTCACACTTCAAGGCTGCACAAAAGCACAGTCCATGCAGAACTCTTCCCAAACTAATTTTTAAGTGCATTTGTTCCTAAATAGGGCTAAATTGTACACAATCCCTGAAAAAAAGTTGTCCAAGAGCCCACAAGTAGGATTTCAGAAATTATTTCAGGAGGAAGCATGATCTTGTTTCTAAGATCCTTGGCCAAAAAGAGTATAAAATTAATGGTATTAAGTGCCTAAAAATACTCTTGAGGATCTGGGAGCTGGAACAAGGGCTTGGATTCTATTCCTAGCTCTGCCACAGACTTGCTGTCTGCAATGAAGGACCAGCTCAGACGGGACATGGGGTATGCTGGAAGTGCTCAGAAATGCACTTCAGAGCTTACTCCCCTCACTTTTTGCTCTGTTTTCCCAGCCTGTACAATGGGTACGATACTGACTCTGAGGGAGCAGAGCGCATGAGATGGGATGCTGATGGAATTCCTGCTGGTGTGTTTCCAGAGCACCATGAAACCATGTCCTTCCACAGTGCCCCACTGATCAAGCTCACCTGCCCTTTTCTTCCTTCCCTGTTTATGGAATTAACTCTTACAATTCAAAACAAAAAATTATGATTTAAAAAGAAACTAACTGCTAAAAAAGTGCTTTCTCCCTCCCAGCAAACGCAGCACCTCCTTGCACTGTTCTCCTGGTCAGTGGCAATTTGTCTTCTGTAAGGACGTTCAAGTCCAATGTCCTGCAAAATTCAGTATTAAATGTGTCCCTTTATTGCCGTGAACAGGAGAGATAGGCATCCTTAAAAGGCAGCACTTGTTTTTAGCCCTGGAAGATCCTAAAATATTCATCTTTTAATATGTTATATCTAGGAAAATTGTTTCATCACATAATAATTATTTTACAGGTCCTTCTCACCATTTTACTTTTACCCTGTTAACTATGGTACCTGTTTCTACATGGAATCCCATATAAAAATGGATTAAAATAATTGTGAAAGTTCCTAAAGTTTGAGTAAGTTACTAGTGGCAGGATGCCTAATGACAACAGTCCATCACCAAAGCCTGAGCTGGATCCACTGGTTGCTTCTCTGGTTACAAAAAAGGAACATCCCAATGCCACTTTGACAGAATCTCAAATCCCTGTAAGTCCCTGTGAGTCTTAGCCATGAAACCACTTTTGGCACAGTAATTTAAACTGCTAAATAGAAGATTCAAAGTAGCACATTTCAGTGATAAATGGTAAAGTTTATGCCCCAGGGTTGCTTTTACATCAGCATGAGGCACTGAGATGGGACAGAGTCCTGCAGATTGAGTCCTGTATGGATGCCAGACCCTGCCAGGTTTTGCCATCAGTAAAAGTATTCCAAGAAAATGAAAACCCAGGCAGTGAAAACCACTGCTCACCCCAGAAAAGGGAGAAAAAGAGACTGACATTTCCATGGGTGAGTATGTCTGATGAAATCAAGTATTTAAATGACTTCTGTTTACACAGGATTTTGAGAAATAATGCTAATTTGCAGAATTGGCATCTGGGGTATGAGTATATGTACCCTGGGAGAGCACTTACGGAGCCTTTGTGAAGCTAAGTAATAAACGCTTTGTCTTCACCACACTATTTATGGGTTGCTTGGGGGCATCCTGCTCTCCTCCTGCCCCTACCTGGGCATAAAATTATTGCCCAACTAGGTTTTAATCAGAGCAACAGTAAATCTGAATGACCACACATGCACAGCCATTCCTGCTCCCTGATCTCCAGCATTAATTATAAAGTGAGACTGTTTACACAGTACATACCACTTTCCTGACTTCTTTCTTGTTTATGTCTAAACCTTTATGGACATAAAACTCTGGAATTTGCTTTTGGAATAAAACTGCAATTGAAGTGGCAATAACAGTTGGAAAACAACTCTGCTCTCGCTGCCCTGGTTCCCTGGTCACAGCAGGTTTGCACTGGAAGCTCTCCCATCGGAGCGTGTTGGTTCAGGTCATCTCCGTGCTGTCCGAGCTCGATGGCTCCCGAGAACCTGCGGCTCAAGGTGGCTGAGCGAACACTCCAGCTTTCCCTGCTGAGTCCTTGCCTTCACTCTGCCCGTGTCTGACTCTCCCGAGTGCATTCCCACCCCAGCCCGGGGTTTGTGCTGCTCCCCCGTGCCAGGCTGGCTCAGCTCCTCACCCCTCCCCTCCCAGAGCACTGCCCTGGCAGCCTCTTTGCTCCTCCAGATACAGCCCTGGCCTGTGCCCTAAGACCCCCCCACTCAGGTTTCCCCTGAAAAGGGAATTTTTCTTGCACAGTAAGTCATTACAAACACAAGAGACTTCCATCAGATGCCATACACAAGTGAGGGTACCAATAGTAAAGTCACTCATGCTCCACAAGCACTAAATTATTCCTCGTCACACTGGCCTGGCTGCTCATTTTGTCAGGCTGTCACACAATAAATTAATATGTTGGCTGTTTGGGGCTGAGAACTCTTCTATTTGTTCAGTAAAACAGATACTGTACACCCCGGGCACCATATAAAAATAATAAATTACCATAGCACTCAGGCAAGGTATTACTTGTCTCTCTCCTTGCCTTTACTTTATCCCCTCCTTTCCTCTGATCAATTCATCTTCCATTTACTTTCTATTTCTGTCTGTAGGTTTCACTCTAATACATATTGCTCCGATATTCCAACCATGCCACCTGCTCCAGAAGTACAAGTACAGAGGCTCCACTGATGTGGAGAAGACGAAATCAACAAAAGCTCGAGGGGAGGAGAAGAAATCAGGCACATATTGCATACTGCAAGAATACTAGGAAAAAAAGGAATCAAGCCCCTACCTGGTGCTGACTCGGACGCTGACTTGGATGCCTCCTGATTCCTGCCGGACTCTCTTTACTCTTCACATCCAACACAGAAATGTGGAGACTTGGTAGCCAGAGGAATCGAACAACCTTCTCTGTGTAGGCAGGTTGGGAAGTGTTTGACCCAATATCCCTTGTAGGTTAAAATGTCTTTTAATTCTGGTGGGCTGTGTCGAGATGGGAATGAATAAACTCTCTCTTCATTTTAGAGTCCAGCTCGTGGAAGCTGCACAGGCTGGATGTTAAGTCTGTCCAAATTCCTTTCCTCTTTGGCAACGTTATCCTACCTACAAAAATAAGAATTAAAATTAAGGTTGTGTTTGGCTTCTTACAACTTCAGTTCTTGCCCCACGTTTTCCAGGACACAGTTCCAACCCAAGTTTTAGCCCACAGCCCCCCCAAGAGCACCCTCAAAGTCATGGGGAGTAATCAGTTATGGCAATACTTAGTGCATCATGTTTCCAAAGCATCACGTAATCTTAACTAGTAAAAAACCCAACAGAATTTACTGTTTGTTCTTTTAAAAAAATAAATAAGCAAAGAAGCAAAATTTAAATATTTATTGAAAAGCTAAATATTGTAGCCTTGTGCAGTCATTGGCAGGAAATGCTGTGCAAATAAAACCACGGCAGGCTGTTGCTTCCCACATCCCTGAGCGCTGGCCCGCGGCCGCGGCGCTCCCCACACCTCCAGCACCGCCGCCAGGCCCCGCAGCTGCGGCTCCGGACGTTCCCATGGAAAGCGCCTCTATTTCGGGCACACCTGGGGCTCGGGTCCGTGATGGGCCCTCACCTGCCTGCCCTCTCCTCTCAGGGGAAGGTCTGGGTGTGACCGGGACACAGGTCTGAGCAGTTACAGAGCTCAGTGACACTCTCTGGCAGGTGACTGTCCCCAGGGCTGGGGGTGGCCGCGTTGGCCAGCAGAGCCAGCACCTGGCCAAGCCCTGGGCCTGCTCAGGACTCAGAGCTCCGCAGGTGAGGTGGGCTGGCTGGGAGGGAACGTCTCCTGCTGCTGGCATCTCATTCCCACCCCTCCCATCCCACGTGGCTGTGCATTAGTGATGGGCACTGCTGGCAGATGGCAAAGTTCGAGCCAGGCTAATTAAACATACCGAGCTAATAACCTTCCATTTTGGGACTGGTATAATTCATAATTTAATGTATTGCTGCTGAGACATTAACCTTTCAACGACTGGCACGGTGCCCACAGCAGCCTGAGTGCTGACCATCTTTCAGGAAAATGAGTATTATTGTTAAAACAGGTATAAATCATTCATGGCTTCAGCTTTTGTGTCAAGCAGCACATGAAAATAAGTAGTAGGCTGGGTAATTTATTTACCTTTTGGTGGTTTTTCTTGTGATTTCATGATCACATTCTGTGATTCATAAACACTGGCCAATTGCCATTCTGTTCTCATTTTACCTTTTCAATACTGCAATGGTTATTCTGATTTCCATCTTTTACAGGTTCAAGACTGGTGCAGAGTTGCTTGATCCAGCCACAAACAAAATCTCATTTCAAGGAGAAAAAACTTATTTTAAGCTAATTCTGCAGTATTCACTGCAATCATTAATTACCAACTTGTTACAAGTTTGCATTTTGCTAAAAGAAGTGTTTCTTTGGAAATTGGTGTATAAACACACAGATTGAAAGACTGTTCAAAGTTCTCCTTCAGAGGCAGCTGGGAGGAAGCTCACACATTACTAAAGAGTTTAGTAAAGATCATCTCCTATCTCTTCCAATCAAATGGTGAACGAAGATGGCCAATGCCCAGTCAAAAGGGGAAACTATCTCTGTCCTTGAAGGCACATTAAAGATGAGTCTAAAAAAAAATCCTAAGTGGATGCTGAAGAACTAACCCATTTGCAAAATTGCTATTTTTGAAGCAAGAAGTTAACTAAGAAATCAGCAGGAAGCTGCTTGTGAACACGTCTGTCACATTTAGTGCTCAGGATAATGCAAAGACCAGGACATTTTGGAGGCATATGAGAACAAGGAGCAATATCAGCATTGCTGGTTTTAGGCTTCTCCTCAGGACTTCACATGAGCACTCTCAGGACTATGTGAACTGTGCCAGAAGATAAAGCATTTGAGCCTATTCATGTGGACAGCACTCAGACCCCCTTGGAACAGGAATTATTTGAGAGGTTGAGGTTCCTCTGGATACCTTCTTCATACTGGAAACATAGTGTGTTAGCCCCAAGAACATCTATTTTTTCCATTGACAATGATGCAGGAGAGAACCCCTCACTCCTACAAGTGATAACCTGCCTCTGTTAATCCATATCTGTGTCACCTGTGGCTCAGGGCCCAGCTGGTACACCCTCTCTCTGGGTTCTGAGATGTGCCATTGAACCAGAGGCACCTGGATCAAAGCCTGGCAGCTCCTTTTTCCATGGGCACTATGTGGGTGTCACACACATGAGTGTCCCTGCATTTCACTCCCTCTGCTGGCTCCAGTTATACATCAAATGAAGCTTTTGAGACCTGACATTTCTTCAGGGCTGGGACATCTAAAGTTCACCCAGATCTTCAGGCTCCTGGGCCTGCCCTGCTGTCCGTACAGGCAACTGCAGGGAGGCAGCCCTTCCTCCTCCCAGCCACAGCATCCCGGGCCGGGGGCAGGACAATGGCACTGCCAGCACTCCCTGTTGGAAGTCTGAGTGTGGCTCTGCTCAATGTTAGGAGCTCCCAGCCCTGAAAGAGGGCAGGACCTCACCTCACCGGGCTGTGCCTGTTGGGTGCAAGAGCCGAGTGTATCCACAGGTAGCTCTGGTCACTGCCCTGTGCCACCCTGTGCCTCATGCCTGCTGCCACGGCCTGCTGGCTTGGCGCAACCTCCCGAGGGAACCAGCCCGTGGCCTTCAAACACTTGGCATCTCAGGAAGAAAAACTAGGAAAGTAACACTTTTGAGGAACATCCCTCCTAAGTTTGAAGGACCAGGTGTATCCCATCTGTGGGTGTGTGCTGGTGCTGCCACAGCTCCATGGAAAGTCAAGTGCCCCCGGCTCTGGCTGGCTGGCGGAGCATGAGCTCTCTTGGCCAACACTCCCCACTCAGCCGTGCTACACAGACAGGCTCTTATGCAATTTTTTGCTTTCCAGTAGCCACGTGACTTTCTATGGCAAGAATTACTCAATACGCAGTTCCTGTCTGAAGTGGCCCATCTGAAGTATTCAAAACAAGCTCTGAGCAAACCCGCATCTCGAGGGTTGGTGTTGCCTTTAGGCAGATATTGTTATTTCACAAGTGGGAAAACTGAGGTAATTTTTTTTCTTTAAGGGGGGCAGATGCTGTACATGTGCAGACACTGAACACCCTTGGTGCTTGTCTAAGGCTGGGAAGAAGCATTGGAAACACCTAGATGTGATGAGAGGCTGCGTACCTGGTCATGAATCCCCCTAAACCATTATGGTTTTTGCCACACACATGTTTACTTGCCACAGAAATGGACCTTGTACCTCATTGTTCAAATACTTGTCTGCAGTTACTCTGTTTTTCAGGTTTTTGGTATTTCAGGTTTTTGGTATTTCCGCCTCGTTCACATAGCAGATGGCAAACCCCAAACTGGAGCAGAAGTCACTTCCTACACTGTGGTTACAAAAGAGTTAAAGTTCAGGTTTCTAATTGCTCTCTTGAGGCCTTATTACTTGTTGATTAGGGCCTTTTGGGAACTGCATCAAACCTATAATAATAAACACTCATTTCACTGGAAGTTTGTAGCTGCCGTGGCAGCCCCGCAGCCCTGCCGTAACAGCACACATACAAACCAACCAGGAAAGGCCTCACTAACTTCTTCGGAGGCTTTGCAGGCTGGACAGGTCTGACCCATGGGCATTTACCTGCCAGGCTGGAGCTGGGGCTGCATCTCTGCAGCGTGTGCCCCCCTGCCCTCTCCCAGCCCAGAGAGAGGGGTCTGGGCAGGAGCTGGGGGTGGCGGGGGGAAGCACATCTGTGCAGGGAGAGCTGTTAGGGTTCCTTCAAAACAGTGACTAGTTCCCTAAACGCTAGCAGATTTGGGGACAGCAGCAAATCAGGAGTAGCAGTAGGACTGCCAGCACACTGCTGGTAGCTGGTCAGTGTTCATAGTCCACTATCTCCTGTTCTGTTATGGCCCCTGAACAGAACAGATGGCCTGAGGGTGCCATCCTGAAACTCAGGTGCTTTGTGCTTCAGCAAGAGCCTCTGCTGTGTGAGGTGCTGTGGAAGAGAGCACTGAGCACTCGCTCTATGAACAGTTTCTCTGTGCTACCCTTGGCACCATAAGCCTCCTCCCACAGGTGCCCCTGGCCCAACCAGCCCCACGGAATCTCTGGGCAGATGCCCAGTGCCAGCCCAGGCCAGGGGTGCTGCATCCTGCTGGAGCACATGGGGCACATGGGGACACAGCCCCCAGCTCCCCAGCTGGGACAGAGGAGGGTCCCCCAGCGAGGAGCAGTGGTGGGGCAGCTGCAGATGCCTGGTGCCCAGCTGCTCACTCCAGCTCTGGGTCTCATCAGTGCACATGTTCTCGATTGCAAAACCACGGAGTCCTCCTAACTCGAGCAGTTCAAGGTGTCATTCCCAGGCCAGGTGCTTTGCAAGTGCTTGTATGGCATCGTTTTTACAGGCTGGATGTCAGAAGGGATGGCATGGCATGGCGTGGCATGGCACAGGGAGCACAGTGTGGTCATGGATTGTCTTGGGCAGGAGAGGGAATGCTCCAAGTCTGCTCTCGGCGAGTCCCTGGAGAAGGGCAGTGGATCTACTGGAAACCCCCGAAGGAATGAGGCTGCAGCAAAAGCAGGTGTTTCTCTCAAGTGGCTGCCTCAGTAGCTGGGTACCTGTTGGAAGGGGCGATGGACGCAAGCCAAGGCAGCCATGCGTGAGCTGTTACACCGTGGTTAGTATTGATCAGAGCTAACGGCTGCCGATAGCAATGTAGAGCGGACTGACAGGCCGAGAAGAGGGAAGGAGGAAACAGCCTTTGCTCGTGGCAGACGTATAGAGGAAAGCCGATAAAAAGTCAATTCCACTTAACTGACTGGCTGCTAACTAAATATTTTTGGGGCCAGAGCCTTCCCAGATAGCAGCTGGAACATCTCTGCTCCAGAACTGAGACATCAAGTGAGCGTGGCATCGACGGCTGAGATAAGACTCGCTGTGACGGCCGGCAGAGCCGGAGAGCCGGAGGAGCCAGCCCTGCCTGCCCTGCACGGTCACACACCGTGGAACACAGAAATCCAGGACTGCTTTTCCCAGGCCCAGTACTAAGATTGTGGACAATCTTTCAGGCCAACTTTTAGTGGACTGGATCAGTGCTTAAAGCACTGAATATAAAGTAATTCTCCAGCAGTTTGATTAATAGTGTCATAGTCATTGCTTCAGTTCAGGTTCAACCTTTTTAACGTTTTATTATTTTACAGTGTAATAAATCAGGGCAGCAGGAAAAGACAGATGTAGGAATGTCCCTGTGTCCTGTCTGCTCGTGCAGACAATGGGTCACGGGATAACAGCTTCCAGGGCTGAGGCAGCTGATAGAAAATCTACTGGAGAGGTATCTTTAACAAAGCCAGCAGTGCTCTGAGGAAGGAAGAGGCAGCTGGAAGCAAGTCAGCATGTCCTGTGGAGCTGCAGCACTGACCAGGGAAGGAGCAGGCCAGGGCTCCCAGGGGGCTAGCTGGGAGGGGAGGTCTCCTTGCCAGCTGCAAGGGAAAGGCAGCTGTGCCACAGCTCCAGCTGTGCCACAGCAAAGCGGGATGCTGCCCTTTCTCACAGAGCAAACTAGACCTTCCTGCCCTTCCAGCACTGGCAGTGACCAAATCCAGCTCACCACACCGGTCCTTACTGGGTGTGCTGGTGCAGGGATGGACACAGCTCAGGATTATCGTGGGAGGCTACAGCCCAGGCAGAGGAAAGCTGAGCTATGTAGGACCAGTACAGGCTGCAGAGAGGAGAAAGCAGAGGCTTTGCAGCTCAGTTGGTGGACAACAATGTAGATGATACAGATGAAAGAAAGAACGGAGATGTTTTTGTGAGATCAAAAGAATAAGAGAAGTACATGTAGAGGTTCATCTCTGGTGGAGCTGTTGGAAAGACTGCAGGAACATGAACCTAAAACACGCAGGGGAAGGGCCGGAGGTGGTGAACGTGAAGCTTGACTTGTTAGGAAGGAGGAATGAAGGAAGAACAAGGGATCTGAAGGGATAAAAAAGACAAACCAAATACTAAGAAAACTCCTAAGGTGCATTTTTTATGGACAGAAATGTGTGTGTAGCAGCAAAAAGAAGAGGCTGTGGCAATCAAAGGAAGCAATGACAGAGCCTTGGAAAAGAGGTTTTGTCATTAGAATGGAGAATGGAGAATGATCCAATCATTCAGAAATTGTGAAGGGTAAGGGAAAAACTGGGTCACAGTAAGTTAAAAACTTAATGGAAAAGTAACAAAAATCTAATAAATGTACCCTGCTTCTCATATCACCTGGTTTGTTTTGTTTAATGCAAACCTCGGGACAGCACATAGAGATGCAAATAAATTCACACAGAGATGTGGTGAGAACAAGTGAGACTAATGTTTGAAATTTCTGCCCTGTATTTATAGGCTGCTGCTTATATTGCAGAGCAAAGCAAGTTGTATATTGAACAAACATTGCACTGTTTTTCATCTTCCTTTAACAGGAGTTAATTTTACTTTTAAATTTTAATTAGATCCATGCAGGGGCCTGGCAGTCTCAAGGCAGAGGCACCACAACTTACAGGTTATTTGTCATTACAACTTCAGGACCATTAGAAGAGGCGTAAGTTACAACCCAGGGATTTGATGACCAAAATATTGTCAGCAGCTGGACTCAGCACACAATTCTTTGTATTTGCATGCGCTGATGTCTGGCTGTGTATTGAACAAGGGCTCAGTGCTGTTGGTGCCTGCCTGACGCTGATCCCCAGGTTTGGCTGTCGTGCCCCTGCTGCACCACCCGGGCCATTGACACGGACAGCCACAAATTCTGCAGCTGTCATGGACGTGCTTTTCAGGATAATGCTTTGAAACCTTCTATTTACTTCTAGACTAATTTAAATAAAGGCTAACTGTGAGATTTAAGCCACTTTCTGACAGTGAACATCCAACTACACAGTGAAGGCATTGGCACAGCTAGAGAGCTCCTTCAGCCGCTGTGGCTGGACAGTCGGTGGCATGGTTTATGGAAGAAATCAGTTCAATATTCCAGTATCCTTTCTGCTAAATATCGTGTAATTCCAAACTAGACTGAAATCCAGCGTGTTTTATTTTGCTTTCCTACCAGGCTACTTCCCTGAACTCTGTTATATTGGAACATTTTAAAGCTGGCATGGTACAGGAAAAACTAATGAAATCTATTAGACTTCGAGTACAAAAGAGGAGAGATTTCTAAGAAATAGTGCACAAAAAAGTGCAAATTAAAAAAATGGAAGCCGTGGAGAACAGCAACTATGTGCCACAAAAAGATAAACACAAAAAGCTCAGCTCTCTCTTATGAGACACCCACAGTCTCCATCTGTCATCCCAACCCTTCCTCTCCCAACTGTTCTTAAATTAAATGAATGCTTCTAATGGGTGATTTTCTCATGAAAGTATATGAGAATTCATACAAAGACAAATTAAAACAATGCTGTGGAATCAAGCAATTCACCTCTCTCACAGGTTGCCTGGCTTCAATGGTTGCATTTCCAACAGAAAAAAACAACAATAAAACACCCAAATAAAGAAAACCTGGCCAAGGAGCAAACCTTGCATTGACCAAAGTCAATGCAACTGCAGGTCGCTCTCTGCAATCGTTCTCACAGTCCTACACCTGAGACTAAAGGTTATTTGCCTCTGTATAAGAGACTCCTGCACACAATCAGATTTACTGGTTCTATCCTTTGTGGGCCCTGCAGTCCAAACACCTCCCAAGGGATCAGCAGTGTTAAAACTATATATTATGCATCCTATCCATGCAGAACATGAATAATCTGTTCAGATTTTCCATTCTCACTTTGGTTTCTGGTCACCTGAATTTTGAGGTTGCTGCTTAGTAACAGAATTCTTCTGTATTTGGGGTAAATGCATTTAATTTCTGCCAGTTGAAGCTTAGATGAAGGTATTAGCAAAATTGCAATGAAACATTTCTATTGAACTCAGGTCTGAAGGAGGACACTGGAAAAGGAAACAGATGTTAAATTGAGACCCCATCAGCTGTCAGTGCCTCCTTCATAGCAGGTCTCGGCTGCCTCTGTATTTCACCGTTCACTCTTTGCATTCACCCCAGGCAGTCTGATACCAAATGGTTTGGGTATTTTAGTTTTCTTAGCTAATAGTCCCACTAAATTTAGATCGAGCAGCAGAAAGGAACTTAAAAGGAGATGAGGCACCCCTGCGGCCCCAAAGAAGCTCCCGGCACCAGAACAGGCTGAGGCTGGAGGCACGTGGGACAGGGGACATGTGGTTGGGCACTGCTCCTCAGTGGCTGTGGGAGCCATGGCCGGCAGTGTGAGCAGGGCCTGGGCCAGGGCCACGCTCAGGAGTGGCCGTGCTGCCAGGACAGGGACACTGGAACGCTGGCTGGACAAACCAGGGGCTCTGTCACTGGTCCCTCCTGGCGCAGACTGTTCTGCTGCTGCAGGTGCTTCGTTCCTCACTCCAGCTCTCGGCACCAGATTGCACTGCTCACACCGCCGGTCCCCGTGGATTTCCTGCTCTGCTTGCTTTAATCTCACGCCCTCCCTCCCTGCTCTCTCGCTGTCTTTGCATGATTCCTGCCCTCACCCTCTTCATTACCAAAGTCACTGGGACTGTTGGAGCTCGCAGCAGAAGGTAACTGACCCTCCCCAGACCCCCCGCTCTCCCTGATTCCTGCATGTGCTCTTTCACAGTTTCTCTTACTGAAGTCCCTCACTGTTGTACTTAACCACCGTGAGTGACAGAAATCCAATGCTGACCACTTCATTATGTACCGACCTTGTCCCCTGGCCTCCTGCCCCTCCATCTCTCTTGGGCAGTTTGCCCTGTGTCGCGAGTCTTTGTTAAAGGTCAGGACCCCAAACCATCAGCACTGGTCATGTTGTTTCACTGTATCACCAGAGAAATCAGGGCTGTCGGATCTCATTAGAGCCCTATTTACGGGCGGAACGCCGCTCCTGGTGCGGGATGAGCCGCTACCTTTGAAACGCAATCTTCCCCAGATCAAACCGGCAGCACACAGGGATTATATTCCAGCAGTCAATCTCTCATAATCGCTCCCACCATTATTGGCATGGCTACTGTGGTCCCTCCATGAGAAAGGAAATCCTCTTAAACAAATACTCTCCGCAGGAGCGAGACTCTGCTTCCCGATGAAGGGAGCCAGGCCGTGCCACAGGGAGGGCAGGACAGGTGGCCGTGCGCGCTGGCCTGGAGCAGCCAGGTCAGCAATCCCTGAGCTCTGCCGGGCCCTTCCTGCGGCAGCAAACCAGGGACACATCAGGCTTGATGCCGTGCCAGTGATGGAGAAGTGTGAACTGATCCTCTCAACATGCCTCCGAAACGAGCTGGGAGCTGTCACCACCGCGCGGGAGCGGGGAAGTGACGCCGCTTCCTGCGTGTGACATGGCAAACCAGTGGCTGCACTGGAAGGTTAATTATTCACAGCCTTAGAAAAACTTCTTTAAATTGTGACTCTTATCAGCTTCTTCTCTGACACAAGTATTAAAGCAGAGAGACCCTTTCCCTCTCGGATTACACCACAGATTTCAGTCACAGTCATGGCACTGCGCTAAGAGATTTCCAGAGGACGTTGTCAGGTGGGCTGGGTGGTAAATAACATCATGCTCCACATATGAGCTGAGCTTTTAAAAGAATGTTTCAGTGTGGCTGTTCCAGCACGGCTGTGTGCTGAATTGGTAATTTCCCCAGTGCACAATGCAGAAAATGATGCGAACCCATTACATGAATTCTGAAGACAGAGAGAAATCTCAGCTGCCTAAATGAGGATAAATCAAAAAGTAAATACAGAGGCTAACAAGAACCACAGGAATAACCCTGAGAACGCAATCACATCCAGGACAAATTCCTGTACAACATGGCAGGACAGGGGAAGCTGCACGTTAAACTCACCAAATGCAGATATGTCACTTAAATGAGAGATTGGTAACAATTGCCTTTTGGGCCACATGAGCTCCGAGTTGTGCACTACAGGGTGACACCTCATGATTCTTCTAGAAGCATTTACAATATTTCTGCATTCCTTGCCTGAAAAATTCCACCTTATCAGATGATGATGTTCCTCCTCCTCAGGATGGTTGGAGAAGTTGAGCTGATGTGCACAGGGAGGTGCTGCTAGACCCAGCAGCCCATGGAGGGAAAGGGAGCAATCGTGTGAGGAAAGAGGGGCTAAAGGAACCGTAAGGGCAACCAAGCCTGGAGGCAAGGTTTGGATGAGTTTTTATACCACCTTCTTGGGGGTTTTGTTATTACATTTAATGCCTAGAAGGAGGATAAAGTTAGGTGTTGTACAGCAAGAGGATTATCTTTGTATGGTGGTCTGGGAAAGGCACGGCTCACGTGCAGTCCACAGCAGAATTTTGAAAAATCCTTCTTCAAAAAAAGTATAAAAAGAGGAAAAAATATGAAATCCTCAACTAGGTGGAAAAAAAGAGAAGATCTTAACAAGTCTAACTGACAGCCCTAAAACCAAAGCATGTAGACTGGATATAACTTATTAGAGTGGTAGGAGAAGGCAGTATCTGCACAGGAACAGCAAAGTTATACAAGAGGAGGATTTACCAGGAGCTCAAAAACCTGAGAATATGGTCCAGATTAAAGGGAACTCGACACGTGCTTTGCCCAGTTCTGAGCCAGGCAGGTGCAGCTACATTTTTAAGAGAGTGTGTAAAAGAGGACTGTGACATACACGAGAGGTGTGATAGGGAAGAGCCTTAACCAAAACCAGTGACATTTTACTCCAGATTCTCAGGCGACTGGGAATGGGAGGATAAGGTTACAACACATGTTAAAAATCCAGATCTGCTTTCTTCTAAGTCACTAATTCTGATATTTTTGCATCCATTTGGGTCAGCAGGGTCATAAAATATGACCTTTCCATTTTGCAAAGTTTCTTCTAAATCATTCTCTAAGAGCTCCTTTAATGTGTCCTTACCCAGAGCAGTGGGGCTGGCTCAGCTGGGCTCCTTTTCCATTCCATGCAGTTACAGACATTTACTGCATGTGATGTTCAGTAGGGGAAGAAGAGCTAAATTAGGCTAAAGTGTAGTTTAATTTAATACAAATTTTGCTAATAGTGAAAATAGACATATATCTGATATTGTCTAACATTTCAGTATTTGCTTAATTAGCAGCGCTCTATGGAATGAGTCCCTTGGTGAGGTGAGTGGTTCCTGGGGGGCTCCAGAAGGGTCTCTGCCCTGGAGCAGCCCAGCGTGGGCTGTTCCTGCAGCTCCTTCTCCGTGGGGCCGCAGTGAATTTGCTGCTTGGCTGCAGCATTGAAACTATCTGTCAAGTCCAAAGCAGAAAGAGAGTTTGAAAGGCAGACATGATCTGTGATCAATATCCTAACAAATCCAATGGAAGCCCCAGCTCCCAAAGGGTTAATCCAGAGAAGAAAAGGCATCCGCATGCTTAGTGAGCTAATGTGTTTATTGACTGGGAGGCCTTTAAGTCTTCAACAGGGAAAAGCTCCGATAAGTGACTGGAAGTTCGAGTCAGACAGCCTGGTTTGGGTGGAACTTGGGTGGAACGGGGTTAGCTTTTCCAGCTGATTGACTTTTAGATTTCTGGGGGGTCATCCCTGCGATGTCCTTGGGCAGGGGGTCTGCACCTGCCCGCAGGGAAGCCCACTCTGGAGCACGGATGTGCCCACAACAGGGAGTGTCCAGCTGGCTGGTGGGGACACAACACAGGCCCCTTGTCCCAGAGGAAAACGATCGGCCAGCGTCCCTCCAGCGTCTCTCGCACTGCTGTTCAGCGTGTTTGAGTCTGGAGCTGCAGTGTGTTGTAATCCTCTGCCAAAATCCTGCACCCAGCTCCCAAATGGACACTCCTGATTTCCATGGGGCATTCCAACCTGTGCAACAACTTCTGCTGAGAGCACAGCTCTGCTCAGCGCTGCCACTTCCCAACCTGAGCTGACTCCTTCCTTGCACATCAGCCTGTCCAGGGCTGGGCATCGGAGAGCTGCTGACCCACCAGCCTGGCCGACAGCCCTGCTCGGTGCTGTGCTGGAACTGCACCAGGCCACCTCAGCTGCCCGTGCCCACCCACGGCTGTCAGTGCCAGGGTCAGTGCCAGGGTCAGTGCCAGGGTCAGGGGTCAGTGCCAGGGTCAGGGGTCAGTCTCTGCTCGCTAACAGAGCGTGAGCCAACGCTGTCCACAAACTGCTGGAGGGAGGAGGCAGTGCCCCGCTTCTGCTGCCAGCCGTACCCCGGGCAGGAGGTATTGGCTCTGCAGGAAAACTGACAGCCAAGGAGGTGATGGAAGCTGCTGACACAGCTGAAGAGCTGGCTGGAGAAACCCACAGAGCTGGGCCTTCCCTGGGATGAATCCCCCGGGATGAATCCCCCAGGATGAACGTCCAGGTCTGCAGGCTCAGCGCCCTGGGCCAGCCAGGTGCTGTTGGCTGGGACAGCTCTGGGCTGCCCTGCCCAGCCTGAGCACAGACCCCCGCTGACCCCACAATGGCCTCACCGGCCCACAGCCAACACCCCTGGCACAAACACCCCTTGTCCAGCCAAGGGCGAGGGAATCCTGGGTTACAAATGGTGCCTTCTGCCACAGAACTGTTGGGAATGACTTTAAAAAACAAGAGAAATTACAAACCAGGAAGTGAGAGACATTACCAGGATTTGGGATAACAGAAACATGACAATTTTGGTAAATGTACAGGTTTTGATCTGTTCCAGGCCATAGCATGAACCTAATTCAAGCCATGACTGCAAGGAGGAGCCAGGAGATTCTTCTGCCCTTTCAGTGTGAAACCCCTCTGGTTCGGGTGCCATGGGGTGACAACGAAGGTGTAAGGAGGGGATATTCCTTACGGATTTCTGTTGTACTAGAGAAAGACTGTAACCAAACCATATACATCCCATTTCCACATTAGTGAAGAGATTATAAGGTGAGAAATTAAATTAATGGTCCATCTAGCCAATGTCCTGTCATCAACAGGGACCAGTAACCATCCTGCAGGCAGGAGTATGGAATCAGTGAGCACATGGTGCTGCTGTCACCAACCATTTCTGATTGAGGGACTTTCTGAACTACAAGGATGTCCCACTTTTCAGCAGTCCTCAATGGATTTTTCTGCCAGGAGGCTGTTCAATTGTTCCTGCACACAGAGATCATCAAGAGATGCCAATGTCCAAGTGCCTACTCAGGAAACAAATAAATACCCTGGAATATTGTTCCCTCTAGGTCTGGCAATCTGTTTGGGAATGTCTGTGAAGAGGTGGGTGAGGAGCAGCACCGCCACGGCCTTGGAGAGGAGAATGGGCAGAGCTGGCAAAATGGTACCGCTCCCGATGAAGGGCCTGGATTAGAAATTTCGGGTGGGTGCTGCCCACCACGCGACAGAGATCCCCCAGGAATATTCTCCTCCTGCAGAATCCCTTCCTGGGGCCAGCGTGGAGACTGAGCCTGGAGGGTGAGCTCTGCGGGCAGAGACTGAGCACGAGGCGTGAGCTGAGGTTTGAGCCTCAGCAGCTCAAGGTTCAGAATCTTCGTGCGCTGCGACGTTTGATTGACCAGGCCATCAAAAGAAGCCACGGTCGCCCCTGCTCTCAGACTTCTGCTCACCTTGATTTGCATATTCAAGGATCGCCAATGTCTGGCTGTCAGAGATGGTGACAGTTGGGGGGGTTTTTTAGCTTTATCAAGGGGGATTATTTTTAACCCAAATTATTTTGCATTGTAAATGTTTAAATCCACATCAAATCCAGATTAATGCATAAAATAGTCCAAGAGGGTATTTACTGGGGGAAAAAATAACAATAAACCAAATTATTATGGCTAGCTTCCATCTGAAGTGTTTTATAAAGGGGAAAGTCTGAGATTTTGGCTAAAATATCACTTCAAGGAGAAGATTGAAATAAACCTCTCTGCAAAACGGCACAGGTTTACATACAAACTGGAACCCTTGGTACTTTTTCACAACATGACTGGAATTAATAATGCAGATAAATCCTAAATAAATCAGGATTAGTGTTAACTACGTCTTGAGGTTTAATACGCTGTAGGAAAATGAAAGGGGGCCGGCGGGGGTGGAAGGAGCTTTGCTCCAAGCTGTGCGGAGCAGAGCCCGGAGGAGCAGCAGCCCCGGCCCGAGCTGGGCAATCAAAGGCTCTAATCGCCGCCCGGGATGTGTTCAAAGGATCCGGGCTGGCCACGGGCTGCCTGAGGTCACCGGGGAAAGCAGCCCTGGCCCAGGGGGAGGGGTGTCTCGGATTTTTGGACAGCCCGGCTGTTTGGATCTGGTTTCAGGAGGTCAGCCGGATTGCAGTATTTTACCGTCTTATCAGCAAAAAGATTAAATTTCCCTTCGTGGTTAAAGAGCTCAGCTCCACTCTGAAGGAAAATATAAATGAAACTGCCAACACAATGGCCCGAGGAAAGCCTGTGGCAGCGTGTCGGGGCTGGGGAGCAGCCCAGAGGCCACGGTGTCCCCAGCCCCGCACCGACTGTCCCCTCTGTCCCCTCCTCCTCACTGCGCTGCGAGGAGCCAGGGCTGGCGAACCCTCGCTCTGGTACTAGAGTGCTAAAATTTTTACATCTTTTTCAAAACCCCGGAGGAGTAGATAAATGCTTTTGGTGTTTGCTTTGTCACCTGGGAATTCACTGTCCCTCTGTGCTCTGGTTCTGTGCAAAGACATCAGCTCAGGGCTGCCCTGCCTCTCCCAGGTGCGGCTCTGGGCTGGAAACTCTCAGAAATTTGTGGCATTCTAAGAAATCTCATCTCCCATCTGTTTCCTGTTCCTCTTTCAGCATTTCCCCAGCGCTCACAGCAGCTCTGGGGCTCAGGGGAGTTCTCACCGCCTTGTGCCACAGCTCATCACCACACCTGTACCACGGCGGTAAATCCATCACACCCATCCCACGGGACACGGGCCATTTCTGCCATCTTGGGGCCCTCTGCCTGTACGTGTATGTCACAAACCTGAACACCATCCCAGCTCTCTCCCTAAAGCAGGCAGTTTGCTAAACTTTAATGATAACCTGTTGTTTTTGCATGGTATATTTATCTGTGATTAAACATTGACCAGTAAGCAAACAGAGGAGGTTTTCAATAATTTTGAGAGCTGGAAATGACCCTGTTTTATATCACACAAAGTGAAGTGCCAGCGGTCAGTGGTGCTGGTGCTGATGCTGGTTGTTGGGGTTCTGAAACACAGCTCCTCCTGGGAGTCTGTGTCTCTGTCTCTGCAAGAACAGCCCTGTAGCTCTGTGTCCTGAGTGAGAGACCTGACATGGTCCTGGTGACACCTCCTGGCAGGTCCCTCTCCATGAGCCAGCACATTCACCTCAGTGCCACTGGAAACTTCAGAAAGAAGTTAAAGAAAATAAACCCCAAGTCTGGCTTTTCTTTAAGGGAACTTCAGCATAGGTCTAAGGAGATAAAGATGAGATGCACAAGTGCAAGAGGTCCTGAGATACCTCTGACTGCTCCAACTCTTGCAGAGACGACACTGACCTCACACAGGAAATCAGCACAGAGCCCACCCCGGGTTCTCCTCTCCCAGGAGCAGCCACAGGGAGCACAAGGCACCCCCAAAGTCCGGTGACCTTCAGGTCGCTTTAGATGAGCCAAACCCAAAGGATGCTGCCCAGCAGCTGCCCCTGCGTGGCCCCAAGGCAGGACAAGCCCTGGGCTGGGCTCACAGGCTGCTCACCAGTGGGGGAACGTGGCACCGACTGTGTCATGCCGAGGTCCTCCAGTGCCACATGCACTAACCCATCCCTGCAGCCAAACCCTTCTTTGGGATGACATTTCAGCCAACACCCGTGGCACGGGGCTGTGTTGGAGCAACCAACTCCCTCCTTGCCCAGCTCAAACGAAATGGAACTTCTATTTTCTGGCACAGAGGCAGCAGTGCCGGAGCTGCCCCAGGCCCCACATGTCACAGTGGTGGGACCTGGGGCAGCTCTGACACTGCTGCCTCTGACCCAGGCAGATGGATCCTGTCCACCCCTGCCCTGTGACCTTGGAGCTGCCACGTCCAGCCTGGGCCACCAGCCCCGGGGCCAGCTGCCTCCAGCAAATCCTCCAGAGAGGCTCAGGAGCCTTTCTCCAGCCTGCCTTCTCCAGCTGCAGGGAAGTGTTTCTGGAGGTTTAACCAGGATTCTCAATGTAAATGTCCAGAAATCACTGGGTATTCATAGAGCACAGGAGCTGGTTTATTTATACTGTATGTTTAAATGTTTGGGTTTTGCTTTCAGCCATTTCCAGTAGAAGAAAAGGGGGGGAAACCCAAAAGGAGAGGGTGGAAGGTCACTGAGAAATGGATGTGACTTGTGCTGTGTCCACTGCCATACTGGGGCCATGCAGCATCGCCCCTCATCCTACTGAGCAAACCCTAATGCATTAAATGCACAAACAGCCAAGCCTGATATATTCCTTAAAAAACCCCATAGTGCTATTCCCATGTGTTCCAAAGGAGTAAATCGCCCAACCCTAAAGACACCTGTGTGGAACAGAACAAATAACCTGAAAACTCCCTGTGAAAACCAGCCAAAATCTAAGGACGATTCATTTGGTGCCCCAAAAGCTGCAAATTTCTCTTCACAAGGAAGTTTATACATCTCTGCTAAAAGAGGATATGAAAGCAGCTATAAAAAACAGGAATCAAAGTACAACAAATTAAACAAGGAAACATCTGTGACGATCAGTATGAGCCAAAGCTGATGGGTGTGAACAACTTGTAAGAAGAGCCAGCTGTGTCAAGCACTACCCACAGAACCCTCACAAACAATAAACCCGAGAGTTCTGAAGTTCACCTTTGATACGATAAATTCAAATAATTGATTATTATGTGCAATAATTAACCGTTGCTAAACAGAGAGGGGAAAAATGTCAATAACTATGGAGTAAAACATTCCTGGTGCAGATTTGTAATCGAAGAGGTTGATGTAAATATATAATCAAGATCACGTAATAGTAAAGGTGTAGGTTAAACAGCATCTGTTAAATATAAAGATTTTTAAATTACCAACTCTGAACACTTGTATCTAATAATTTTAAAAGAGTCATTTGGAAAATCTTCAAAGGCTTCTGGCTAATCCTTAATATGTCTTTGAGAAATGGGAAACTCTCTGCAAGGCTTGGGAGGAACTTTGGTTGCAGGTCCTAAAAAAGTTCACAGGATTGACCTGAGTGAGCAATAGAAGGTAACGCTGGCCTTGTGCCAGCAAAGAGATGAAGGATGGAGACATGCTTCATGTTGATGTTATTGCTCTGCAAGTAATTATTGGTTTTAATTTTCTTGGCAACTTTCAGTGTGGATTCTTAGATTACCAAATCTCACTTATGGTGATGCTGTAAACATGTGACAAGCCCCAATCTCCCAAAGAAGAGCTATGAGAAAAGCTTCCAGTCCTCCATTCAGAACTGGAGAAACAAACACTTGAAGGGACGGTCTTTGCCCGCAATATGTGAAGTTAGTGGAGGTCTGACAGAAAATGTCCAGGAAGGCCAGGGAAAGAGGAAAGACTCACATGGACCTTACAGAAATGCCTGTCCTCTACCTCAGGATTTTCATTTGTAGGGAACCATCGTGCTTGTTCAAACAAACCAGTGACAGCATCAGGATTGAATGCTGCAGGGTGGAGAAGGGGAACCTGTTAAGAAGGATGTCACTGGATATCACCCAATCTCCAACTATAAATGCTAAGTGACATAGATTCTCTGATTTTTCAATGCAAAGTACATTTTCCAGACCACCAGTGCCTGCTACAGCTCTTCCCTAAACTCTGCACAGTTTTCTTGTTCAGATTCACTCACCAGAACCAAACCCCCGTTGAGGGCTGGAGCCCTGCCCGGAGCCTTGCAGGGCTCCTGCCTGGGTGATGCCCACTTGGTGCGTGGCCAAGAGCCTCGTTATCTCCCACAAACCAAGGAGTGCAGAGCTCCCCTGCAGGTGTCCAGCATTGCCCTCGGTCCTTGTGAGGCACAGCAGTTTGAGCCAACAGGCAACACAAACTGCCTCAACGTCAGGTCCTTTTGCAGCGTTTAGAGCTGGACACACAGAATTGTGAGGAACTTTGGTCTGCTGACCAGAAGGTCAATTTCTAAACAAAGAGGTACAAGATGTTAAATCAGATGGCAGAATTCAGGAACTGAAATGACAGCAAAGCTGCTGAAATACAGAGAATTGGGAAAAGAAATAAATATTCAATAAATTCATACACAAATAACAATTGACTCTACAGCCACCTTTCATAGGAGAGGAGGGACATGTAAATGAGCATGGAAAGTTTGTTTTCCTGTGGCACTTACAATACAGTATTTAATTTGAAATGATAATTTCCTGTGCACACTGATCAGGAGGATGTGATCTTCCTCTTCCTCATCCCCTTACCTGCATGTTTTTTCTATCATCAGTTTTATTTGGCATTAAACTAGACAGTATTATTTATGGACTAAAGGTCAAGTTTTCTCATGAGCTTAGTGGCAAGCACCATGACAACCATGTCCTGGTGTAGATGCTATTGACATTAAAGTAGGATGTAGCAGCAGTAATCATAATAATGATGATGATGATGATGACGATGATGATGATGATGACGTCAAGGCCTCAACTGAGGTCTCTATCACTGCAAACCCCAACTTACAACAACTACACACCAACGTTACACTGCTGCAAGGCACAAGTGTTCTTGCTGGGGCTGGACAATTAAAACTAATCATGTGGTCAGTCTCAGGAAAAACTTCACCGACAATTCACAACCAATCAGTAATTATCCAATATATCCCTAGCACAGCTCTACATGCAGATGTGTCTATTCCATGTGTTTCATAAGGAGACAGCCAGGGCAAAGCTCAGTGTTCCCTTCCTCCTGAAGTGGTTAACCAGTGCTGATGTTCTGGCACTGTCTGATTAATCTGAGCCATTTTAATAAGAGAAACACCACCAAATAACAAAATAAAGAGAAAAGAATCCTTTCTCTCTGCCTTGCATCATGTGGCTGCATCCTCCATATGGCCAGAAGGAAAAGCCATCTCCCATTTGCCCACCAAACCACATATTTAATCCATGTGCTTATGTCAAACTTAATTACAGCACATTTGGCGTAAGATAACAATCCACATCCTTGGAGAGGGGAACTTAAGTAGTTAATATGTGTGATTGAACGAAAGTGCTTTGCTGAATGTTTATGAGAAACCCAAGACAGCCGAATGTGGTGATATTTTAACCATTTAAACACCAGCTCTCCCGCCCTGCGCCGGAGCCCCTGGTGTCCCTCCGGCACCTGCTCTGCTGCCCTGCACACACACCTGGCCAGGCCTCACCCAGCAAACTCACCGGCCCCTAATAACCCACGTGTTGCTCTGAGAGACGATTTTTCTGTGAATCTTCCTGCCCTTTTTTCTCATTATGTGCCTTAAAAATATCTCAGTGCTTCTTTCTTATTTCCATGCCAGTTTGTAGAACTCACAGGTCTCCAAAATGCAAATTTCCTGTCTCTGTATCCTCCACAACCTCTAAAGAAGCAACCCTAAAACTTGACACGTGGTTCTGGATTTATGCTCAGTCACAGATTTACTGGGCAGAAAAGGGCAGGATAAAAGACAGAATGCAGAGGTGCTTTGGGTCCCACAGGGGAAGCCAGCTTTGGGATTGCCCTGAGAGAGTCACAGAACTCACACAGGCTGTGTGACCCCACAGCCTCGGGAATGCTGCTGGTGGGGAGCTGTGTGGCACAGGACAAGGCACCTGCTGACCCAGGGGGCTCCTGATGCTGGAGATGGAGCCCACAGACTCAGAGTGTGCCTCGGGAGCAGCAGGCAGGGCGCAGGGAGCAGGGCACTGCCTGGGAAACGACTGTGCAGCAATGGCAAAAGGGGACAGGGGCAGGTCCTGCTGGGTGTGCATTCAGGGGTGACACACAAACAAATCTCTAATGAAATCGGTCCAAAAGTGGTACAGGGGTGCACTGAGAGGTACTGAGAGGCGGCTCAGATTTTAATGCCCGACTGGGCATTGAAACCTGCCCTCAGCAGCTTGATTTCTGTTGGCCTTGCTTTCCGTGGGGGTTTGGGCAAGGTGACCTCCCAAGGTCCTTTCTCACCCAAATTACACCCCAATAACCAGGAAGGACAGGAATAGGGGGTCACCGCAGTCAGCACCTGAGATCACAGAGCACGAGTAAAGTTCTTGTGTGAGAATGGGTTTCTGTGCGTAGAGCAGGGGAAGAATGAAAAGTGTTCAGCAGTGACCTTGCTACAAGGAGCAGGAACAAAGAGCAAACAGCTGAATGTGGCGCGGGGGTGACAAGCCCTGGTAATGGCCTGCTCCTGCTCCCAGACAATGCGCATGGAAAATCTCCCATTAACTTTGGTGACACGGCACCAGGCTCTAAAAGAGCAGGCACTAAAGTGGATGACAGTGTCAGAAAAGAGAGGAGGAAAGAAGGAAAAATTTAAGTTTCACTTTCATCATGCTGAGAATGAGTTCACTGCTGAAATTCTGCTGTTCCCTCTTTCAAAAATGAAGATAAATATTTTGCACCAAACACAGTGGAGTGGCTGCTGCTGGAGTTAACTCACTCGGTGTCTTTAAAACAAAGGCATGGCTTTCCTCTTGCCAGAGATTAATTCTTGATGATTTATTTGAGTTAGTGTGAGTCCTTCACCCTGGCCTGGATAGAAAAAAGGTGGTAACAACCTGAGAACCATCACACTGGGTGCAAAATCCTACGGAACGCCCCCTGTACACTGATGGAACTGAGCACGACACACTGGCTTCTACCTCACCATCACTGCCCTGCCTCTGCTAGCACGAAATGAAGTTCGTTTTCACACTGACTGAGAATATTTATACATAAAAGATACATACACAGAGGACAATTAGGTGATGCAGGCTTTGATAAGTAAACATATATAATACAACCATATATTCCTGTGTCTAGCAAAAAGCACGTTGAAGAAATTGCAGTTTCTAAAAATCTGTGCTTTTAGCCAGGGTGGCCAAAGCACTGCCCAGACTAACACATAAATTGTATTTTTTGATATGGGGAAGGTTATGAGAAGAAAACAGTGAGATTCATCAAACACCTTTGGGTCAGAGCTGGTCTCTGTCCTGGGGTTGCTGCTCACTGCTGCCACTTGCTCTGTTTGCTGTGGCATTTTGGGTTGTTTGCGCCCCACGAAGAAGCAGTGGCCGTTTGTTTGGATCCAGGGAACACAGTCCCTCCTGCCAACACAAAGCAAATATCCCTGTGTTGGGGTCCAGCAGTGCCTGAGCCCTCCGAAGCGAGGGCAGCCCTCACCCCAGCGGTGCCCCAAGGAGCAGGATCCAGGCACACCCCAAACTCACTGCCAGGTGTGCTCCCCATCCCACAGAGGCCAGCGGCTGCCCTGGGCCCCTGCAGAGCGTGTGCTCTGTCCGGATCCACCCCATTATTGACTGTGGACAGCCAACGAGCTGTCCCAGCAGCGCCCAGCCCCGGCCAGCGCCGTCCCCGTGTCTGCCAAGCGCGGTGCCCTCTGCCCCTGGGCTGGACCGAGTTCCCCTTCCCACGTCTGCTGCACAGCCCTGTCTGCTCGCAGGGACCCAGGATTCCAGGCAGAGCTTTCCCATGCCATCGTCCCTCAGAATAGCTCTGCTCTCCGTATTTTTAGCAAGGCTCAAATGGGTCAATATGTTTGATTTTCCACTGTTTCCACCCAGCCCGAGTCCTGTCCGTGGCAGTCTCTGTTTCTGCTGGCGTGTCTGGCCGGCGATGCAGGGCTGGGGACATGGGCAGAGGAGCTGGGAGATGGTAGCTCGGGCAGCAAGAGCTGCTTTGCATACTTGGAGTTGTACAAAGCTGATTTTCTGAGAGAGAGAAAGACGGAGAAAGGGGTTTCTGTAAGTAGCGGAGACAATGAGAACAAGGCAGGCACTATGCCAAGCACGGGAGGACTGCCAAAACACATATCATTAGCTTGGGCCAGCTATAAGCAAGGAAATGAGAAACATATGTTGGAGAGCAAGGTTAGGAGCGAGGGACTATGGGTCAGTGACAGTCGTCCGAAAACTTTTCCCTTGTTCTTCAGCTGTGGCCTGCCGGTGTCAGATGTCACTCTGACAGCCTTCATTTCTCATGACGGCCAGGCTTATTTTGGCCTGCTTATTTTTTGTTGTGTTTTTTTCTTCCCTCCCCTAATGGGAGTTATTGAGAGGAAGAAGAGAACAGACAAGAAAGCTTTTGCCATTTTTCCCCCCACAGTTATGGGAAAATAACCTTGTTTTCTGTGATGTTCTCTGAAATCCTCAGCCTTTATAAAATAACGGTGTCCCAGGATTGGGATTCTGCCTAGCCCTGGTGAAAAGGGTGGGTAGTGTATTCTTAAGCAGTTCTTGCTGTTCTTTCTTAAATATAATTAGATGCACCTCATTACCTCAAACTAAAGGCCTTTTGTACTTCTTCAGGGCTGTGCTTCCTGAAGCCACAGCATGCCACGGCTTGCAGCACCCACTCTTATTTTATCACATTAAGTGTATTTTTAACATATTTACCCTTTATCCAGTCTGTTTGCAGATTATTTCATTTTTCCGCACAGGCTACACCCAGATGATATGTTCCTCACTGACATTTAAGGAGGAGTTTGAAGTTCCCGCTCCCTGTCCCGGCACCACTGTGTCTGTTTTCCCTCTGATGGAGCTTACACTAGAGAATGTCTCAAGGACCATTGCTGCTTCCCTCCCTAGGCTGAAATATTCCCAGATTGAGAAGATTCTAATAGGAATCTCAGACACTGCCCCAGGACACTTCTGTTTGACTCTTTCCACCAGACTGACCCCCATGGGCCCCTCTGCTCCACCAGTGCCGTGCTGGGGCCAGGCACCTTCTGAAACCTCAGGTGCCCTCAGGTGGGAAATGTACAGGAGGTTCATTTTGCTTTTGGGCTTGGAAATGTGTACAGAGTGGAAAGAAAGGCAAGGATGCAATGAGAAACTAATCTA
Organism: Acanthiza pusilla; assembly: GCA_036630365.1. Taxonomy (NCBI): domain Eukaryota; kingdom Metazoa; phylum Chordata; class Aves; order Passeriformes; family Acanthizidae; genus Acanthiza; species Acanthiza pusilla. The sequence continues at coordinate 20,170,826 of JAXCHO010000016.1, read as the reverse complement.
CCAAAAGCCAAATGCCATTCCTCACGGATGACGCTTGCCCTGACAGAAGATGCAGGATCACGGGTGGACGCTGTGGGGTTGGGCCCCCCCTGCACAACGGCATCTTTTATGCCTAAAAGCTCACAAGAAATAATTTAATTCTAATGACTTTAATTGCTTTCCATGCACTGAAGCCTGCTCCGAGAGCCAGGCAGTCCTGGCAAGGTTGCTGGGAGAAGCTGGAGTATCATGTTTGAGGGAAAGAGGTGAGGTCCAAGATCAGGTGTGAACGGAGGAGGGAGATGAAGCAAAGGTCGCCCAGGGAGTGACTGTGGGCAGAGACCACGAGCAGTGCTGGGGACAGGCTTGGGCTGGGGATGGCGCTGAGCTCTTGCTCCAGCCAGGGCTGCGCGGTGACAGAGCTGTCACCTCCAGCACTTTCACTCCCCAGCTTTGAGGAAGGGCTGGCACAGCACACAGCCACTGACACTTGTTTGCTCAGGCAGTAAGTTAAAATGCTTGGAAATAATATTTCTCCCTCCCTGTTTCTGGAGCCTGGGCTGGGCAGCAACAGCAACAATCCTTACAGAGTCCTCCCCATCTGTCTCTGCTCTGAAACACACCTGCAGCAGAATGCTGAAGAATTTGCTGTATTAACATACTCTGTAAATTTGATATCTTTAATTTTTAACATGCCATTGAAAAGACCTGCTGGCTTTTTTTTCTTTTTTTTTAAATTTTTTTTGTTAAAGGGAGGAAGCTGTGCTGACTCTCAGCTTTCAAACACCTCTGCTTTTCATGCAGCCCTGACTTGTAATATAAGATGATCCAAGATGAAACGCAAGGTTCAAACCACAACTGATAAACCAGGGTGTTTCAACTCAAAATGCCCAATCACTCCACCAGCACAGACCCCGCTCACTCCCAGTCATCATGGCCCAGAAGAAATCACTCATTTACAAATACACGCAATGTTCTAGGAGCCTAAAAGCAATGCAGACCATAATGCTGACACCCAAGATTATTGGGAAGATGTGTATCCTCGCGTGGCTGGGGCATCCAGACACTCTTGATGGCCCTTGTGCTCCGAAAAAGCTTCCTCAGAGACCCCAGGGCTCCTGAGGCTCCCGGGTGGAAGGTTGGTGAAAATGTCTTTTGTCCCACAGCTGGAGAGACTCAGTCTCTGTGCACAGGGGCTCACTGCCCTGTCACCCTGCTCACCCAAAGGGCCACCAAAGGCCAGCAAGTGACCCCGGCTGGGAAAACCAGGCAGGAACCAGCCAGGGAAGGGAGGCACAAATCCAGAGAACTCCTGTCTGTCTTAAGTGCCTGAATGGCCATGATGTCAGTGCAAGACAATACCTCAAAAAAGACACAGCTTGATTAAAATTATAGACTGCAGGTAGAAAACATCTGAGCAGAACCAGGAATGTGGACTAAGGAGACCAAGAGAAACTGTGTGGCAGTCATTACAGTTAACTTCTGGTTTTACTCTGCCTTGAGAAAGGGTTACATAGAATTCCAGCAGCCTCAGGAAGTGCACAAGGACTTTCATGTTTCTTTGGACTTGTCCACAGAGCTGGAGCCATCCAAAGCAGATCTTTTCTCTTGCATTTTGTTATTTTCATTTTACAGTCACATGCAGTTATTTCTGTAATTAATATGGGGGTGTATGGTAATATTTCATGTATCTTATGTGTATTTTTATCTATTTAATTAGCTTCCCCCAGGCAGACTTGAGGTGACAGTAAAGAAGTTTTACTTGGTGCTTGCCATCAGCAGATGAAGTTCCTTACTATTGTCCATCTCAGACAGCACAGCAGCAGAGAGATGCAGGAGGGAGGCTGTGCTAAGCCTGTGTTTGCACCGAGCAGAAACTCGACTGGACAAGTCCTTGAGCAACTCGATCTATTTGTAATTGCCTTGAGCAGGGGCCTGGCCCAGATGATCCCCAGAGAGCTCTTCCGGCCTAAATTATTCTGCGATTCCCTGGCTTTATTTTCTGCCTTTAGACCACATGTTCCCGTAGCAGATCAGACCGAATCTGACACGGCTCTGCGAGCCCACGCTCGGGCGATGTTTAACACACGCGGACATGCGTGAACACGCGTGAATCGCTGCGGAGCTGGGGTTCATGTGTGCACCTTCATGGTGTTTTTTGGCCACACACTGAACCCACTGTGAATAGTACAATAAGGTTTCTTCTCCAAATTTATACTAAGGGCATGGAAACTTGGAAAAACCCAAGTGATTCCTACCACAGTGATTTTTTATTTAATTTGTGTTAAGAGGTCATCACACTTCAAAAATATTTTCAGCTAAATACTTTTTGTTTCCCCCCTGTTCTAAGCCTGAGAATTTGGACCAAGCTGGTAACTCCAAGAATGTATGGATACTTTTGAAAGTGGAAACTATTTTTGTGCGTATAAGTAATTCTGTGGGAGTGAATGTATTTGCAGCTTCCAGGCCAGGCAGGATGACCTTTCCAGAACTTGTAAAATCCAATCAAACAAAAATAGATTCAGACTTTCTTAGAATGGAAGTGCTTGAAAATGAAACCAAGGGACTGAAACGCTGGAAGAAAACAGAATGTGTGCTCGCAAATACACTTAAAAATGAAATTTTAAACTTAGAATGACAGGATTTGTATCTCTGCTCCTCTCTGTCTCTTCACTCCCTGCCATTTCTATCGCCTTCTTATCAGAGCTCTGTCAGCCCCTAAACTGACATTTTCCCATCCTGATCATTCCCAGGATAGAGGACACAGACTTTTTTTTAACTTGGCTGATGCAAACAGCTGATCATCCTACAGAGAAACGTCAAGGACAGTTCGGAGTCCTAATCCCTGACCCGCCTGCCCTTTGCTAACTCGCTATTGACATTGAACTTAGAAAGCTGCAAGGCTGAGATGAGATAATGAATTCTGTTTGCTCCAAGCGTGCGAGAGGAAGAGCGGAGATAGGGAGGAGGAAGGGCTCTGGCTCTAAGGGCTCTGCTATGGTTCCAGAATATGCTCAAAATGTATGCTCAGATCTCCTCACTCCTGAAACCTGGGTAAGGAAAATACAAATAGCCACTGTCTTCCCCTCGTTCATTTATTACTCCATGGGCACATCCAGGGAAGATGAGGATTACTCATCAGCCGAGACTCCAAAGTCTTCTGTTTCTTTCCAGGATCAAGTGCTGGGTGCTGCAGCTCTGAATGATGCACTTTATACTTTTAAAAAATTACTTTTCGGGTTGGGAAATTTTAGGAGAGACTGCTTTTTGTACTTATGATTCCAGGAGTAGCTCATCTCCACAGTGCTGCTGCCCCAGCATCACTCACACCAAACTCCATTCGAGTCTAAAGTAGGAATTAATTTTTGCCTTCAAGATCCCAGGAACACTCGACTTTGAACGCTGCCATCCACAGCTTTAGCATGCTCAGTCAGAAAACCTGCAAATCCTAATGGAAGTCACAAGACTTATAATTTTTAAATAGCATTTGCTGCTTGTTCTTATATTGTACATTGATATTTTTACTAAGTTTTCAATTAAGGACTTATTAATCACAACCTGAGGATAATGGGCCTGGCTTCTGGAAGCTTATCTTATGTATTTTTAGCACTAAATATTCACCTGTATTGTAGTTATCCTAAGATGCTGAGAGAAAACAATACATTTACTGCTCCTGAAATATGAAAAAATACATATTTTTAAATCAGTGTTAAAGTTCTGAGAATGCTGTGGAGATACCTCTCTTCCTGAGAAAAATAATGCCCATTGTGGAATGACTCATTAAGAGCAAACAGTGGCACCAAATGATGTCACTGTGTGTATCTGTCTACTTTCTTTCAAAGTACACAGGCTACTGAGTAGAAAAAATTACACTAAGGCACTAGTTCTTCCTGCATATTTAAGCCCTTTTGATCAGTAGATATTACTGGGACAGAAAAAGAAATCAGAAAAAAATATGAGAGTTGGAGAAACAAAATTACTTTTGTCTGTGCTTCCAGAAGGATTAGTTCACCAGTTTTTAAAAATTATTACCACTGTTAAGTGTCAGTAGTGACAATTTTTAGTTGCTTCTACTAATTTGCACCATAAGAGGCCAGGTATCATTTCAGCTCACTCTGGGCCATGTTAATACACAGTCCGCAGCTGAGCATGGCATGGCAGTCCTGACAACAGGACTTGACTGCAAGCGAAAATTCATCCTAAAAATTTAAATTCTTGCATTTCGCTAACTCTGCCTGTGTAGGAATCCAGATCAGGTAAGCATTAACATCCTGTACACCGGGATTGACTACAAGGGGTTAACTACAAGTCTACAAATGCACAAACCATCTGAAAACTTGACACAAATTTTGAGAGGCAGCATTTTATCTGTTCTGCAACTGACCCTCCACAATGAGGGAAACTCAAAGTTAGGCTGATGAGTGGCTTGAAATTATTATTTGTCCACTTTCATCACTGGTGGCTTTGGCTGTCTATTCTTTGCAGAACAGAGCAAGTGAAACCAAACTCCAGCTGCTGGAACAGAGCTTTCCCTCTCATCCCTTCCCAGCCACACTAATCAACATAATTCATGGTAAGAAGGACGGAAAATGAACATCCTCGCATGGATATTTCATCAAGATTTTGGAGAGCTTCATAAAGCAGCCTCTTTTAGAAACCATAAAATGAAACAAGACATATTTCTAGGGTTGTCAGCAGGTAGATCCACTGGTTTTGTGGTAAGTAATCTCTTTGGGAGGAAGTCTTTGCTCTGATGTCTGCGTTGGATGTTCTGTGGCTCCCCGCAGCCGCCCCAGTGCAGGTCTGTTCACTGGAGGAGGAGGCGGTGATGATATTGCTTCTAACAACCAGACTGAAGTATAGCCCCAGGCCATCTTCCAAAGCCCCCTCCAAACAGCCTCTAATTAATTTTAATCCTGCCACTCCAATGAGTCCCAAGAGTGCAGCAACCAAAACAAAAAAAAACCTTCATCAAGTCATTCAGAGGAGCTCTGACGGCATCACGTCACAATTTTAGGGCTCCGAGCAGAAAGCACTATAGAAAGCTTTTAAACGCCATTTCCCTTTGGTTTATTTTTTTGTCCTCAAAACCATAAAGAGCCTATTTCAGATGAAAACGTAGCTCCCATTCCTCTCCAGGCCCCTCCAGTTCGCTGTGTCGGTGGGTGGCAGGGCTCAGGGAGACCCACCGCTGTCACCAGGGGAAAGGCAGGCTGTCCCCAGCCTGGGCTGAGCCATGCTCACAGCAGCTCCTGCAGCCCTTGGCCTCCCCAGAAAGGCTCTCTGCAAAGGTGGGACCAGCCCAGTGTGCCCAGCAGCATCACTGGGCACTCAGCATCAGAGCTGTGCCTGGGGCTGCCCTTGGCTCCAGACCCACAAACCTGCCTGGAGCAGGAGGAGCTGCTCCCCACGCTGCTAATTTTGTCATATCCTTTGGTTTGAAAATAGAAATGCTCACTCTATTTTCGTCTAGCTGATCTATTGCTCACACCGCCTCTGAATATGAAATTTTGGGGATGCTCTCAAATTTTCCAGTAAAAATGCTTTGCAAGGTATGATTCTCATCATTTAATTTTCCACCAATTATTATTATTATATTTTACTAGAAGAAACACTCACAGAAAACAAGTTTATAAATTGCTATAGAAGATGTCCCAACCTGAATTCTGTATTTGTGTGAGTGTAAGAATATTAGTAATGGAAGATGTGTATAAATAGAACAGAGGTGCTCATGAAGAGGGAAGCTCAGGAAGACAAGAAAGAGCAATTACACCATAATGTGAAGTGGTGGTGAATATTTCCTTATGAATCACCTTAGCAAAGAATGCTGTTTATCCTTTTGGTTTATTCCATTTTAAATGTGCATGAAGGAATTAAGTTTTAAGAGCTTCTTGGGAAAAGGACTCTGGCTGGAGATGTTGCGTGAGGAGACAGAGACACTTAAATTGGGCTGTTAATAACCGATCAGAGAAAGGCACATGTAAAAGACTGGATTAGAAATGCACACACCCTTCCTCATTATATGGGGTATAAATTGGGGGCCACACTATTTTTCCCCATATTTCCACAGTTCCGATGCATTACATGGAACAGACACATATTTTCCCCTTGTTGCTCAATGCATGGCTCCCTTTATTTACTTTATACAATTCAAATGCTGTTCTGATGTCCAAGTTATTAAATTCCTTATAAGCTTTTCCTTGAATCCCTTGTGATCCAAGGTGCTATTATTACCTCTACTGCACCGACTGCAGAGCTGAGATCTATAGTGATTAAAGGAAATGTATCTTCTAACTGTGGATGCTTAATTAAGAGAGGTCTACAAACTGTTTTCTCAGATCACTCCTTATGTGTCCAAAATGGTCTTCAGCTGCAGTTGAGTACAAATTCAGAGCCCTGCATCTCAAATGAACCATGAAGAAACTGAAGAATACCCAATTAGTAACAGTCTGTGAAAAGTTAGGTTGAAGTGAATTAACCAGCACCACAAAGGAGAAAAGGTGGCAATGGAAGGGAAAACAATCAGTTTTCCAAGGCAGCATTCAATCATCTTAACCATCAAATAATCCTTTCTTCTCCTTTTCTTAGGCTGATTTGCTACTTCCAACTTGAGAAGCAGACAAAAGAGGGGTCCTGCAGGCAGCAGCGTCCTGCACCTCACCCCATGTCCTTCCTCCTCCTCGGCAGGCCCCAGCAGGGGTCACTCAGAGCCCAGGAACCACCGCCTGCCCAGCGCCTCTGCCCTGGATGGGCAACCTCTGGGTCATGCGACAGCCCCATGGTGCCACCAGCAGCACTGCCATTCTGATGGTCCCTGCATTCCCACAGCACGCAGTGCCCAGCACAGCCCTGCCATGCAGGCTCAGCACCAAGGCCCTCCGCCCACCCTGCAGGCAGATGGTCCCACTGAGCCTCCTGCTGCTCCTGATGCTGGAGCAAGGCGGTGCTACCGCGTGGTGCAGCTCCTTCACTGCCCAGCCACCTATGGATGATCTTACCTTGTCCCCTCCCCTCCACTGGTGACAATCCTCTCCCCAGTGAAGTGCAAGATGAGAACAGACCCTACAAGCTGCAGGGAGCTTGTGTTGGATGGACATTGGAGGCTCTTCCTTCCCACCGGCAAGTGTCAAACCCAAGTCTATTCTGCAGCTTCCGTCACAGAGCCAAGATGCCAAACAGGAGCCACCGAACGCTCAGAAATGCTCAAGAGCACTGCACAGCCCTGCAGAGGCACCTCACCTTAGTGTGGTACAGCAGGCACCAGCTCTGAGCTGGAACCCAGAGACAGCCTCAGGATCTGCTCAGCCAGTGTGCCCACCATGGACAGAGCCTCCTGGCACCTGTTTGATCTCCTGCACACCTGAGAAATGCAGGATTTGGAACGTTCTTTAAAGGTTACAATGTTGGCAAACCAAAGATAAATCCCTAATGCAAAAATCTATCCTCTGCCCAATGTCATGTTTGAAATCTGGGCTGGAGATTTCTGGGGAAAAATTTGGTAGAATTCCTTAATATAAACAAACTACTGTATCTCTAACTCTTTTTTTTTTTTCTTTAAAGGAATCAAAAGTTTGATTGGTGGGGAGAAAAAAAAAGACACAGACGTACAAAATGGCACTTTTAGCTCCATACAGACATGGAGAATTTCCAGTCGAAGTGGCTTACGCCAGAAAAAGGTAAAAACAGAATTTCACAATGGAAAGCGTAACCACCAAGTGTTTGTGCTGTGGAATGGCAGCACTGAATGTCTCAGGTTATGCCACCAGAACAGGAATGCTGGCCAGACATCACTGGAGTTCACGGGGGCAGCAGATGACTTGTCAGGGTGACAGGAAAAGGGAGGGGAGCTCTGCATCCCAAGTGGAGTGCGCAGCCCCAGGCCAGGAAAGGCTCTTCAGGGAAGCACAGCAGTGTTGGCAGCGCTCGCTGTGTCCAACAGTGTCCAACAGCGTGGGAAGGCCAAAGAGCTGCACCCCTCCCGGCCTGTAAATGCTTCCTCTGAGTTTTTGTAGTGAATGCACCATGGAACAGTCTAGATCTACACCAACAGGATGCCCACATGTAAAGAAACGCTTCTGCTTCCAAGGTCTACCTATTCTGCTCCATTAAATTCCTTGAGGTCTCCTTAGTAAGTATTTACATGATCCCTCCTTGCAAACAGCCCTGCGGTATCTGGAATCTCCGAAGAGTCCGTGCTAAATACAGTGATTCACTGCACTGTGTTAATAATGGACAAGCAAAGAGGCTTTTGAGTTCTGTAACCCAGAACAACTTTGAAAAGAACAAAGGACCCTCTCCAAAGTCACTGGAGTTAATGGCTCTTTTCACCAAGCCCAGCCTGGGTTTGCCAAATATCTAAAGCAGGAGCTGCCGCCATCTCACTGGAGACTCTCTGGCTGTTCATTTCCCGTTACCCCTAATGAAACAGAATCGTGGAAGGTTAAAGAAAGGCACCGATGGTCTGTGGAGGTGATTGGAAGCATTGACATGGAACCTGCAGCCTCCCAGTGCCCGCCCTGCCCAGCGCAGCCGGCGGCACGGCCAGACTCCCTGCAGGACTTTCAATCCCGTGCCTGCTTGCCCAGCTAGCATTAATCCTTATCAAGGAGATCACTTGAGCACGTTAAGGAAACCATTTTCTCTCCTCTTTTCCTAAGGACTGTATTCCTCTGGCCACCTCTGGCAGTCTCCCCCAGAAACCAACACAGAGCCCACTTGTCCAGGCAGCAGGCAGAAAGCTCAGGCAAAAGCATCCAGAGAAAATCCGTGCAGGACCATTATCCAACCTGTCCTTTTGGTCTCCTGGGATCAAAGAGCAGTTTGGTGTCTTTTAAACCTGATTCCTTTCACAGATCTACAGAGGATAATAGGCTGATTAGCCAGAAAGGCTGAAGTGGGGGGGCTTTCCCTTCATACAAAATGCTGGTTTACCTTTCAGAAGATATATTTAATTTAGTGGTATTTCAGTCATTCATTTTGTTTAAATTTTAACTATCTTACATATCCATGTGAGAAAAAAACTCATCAACTTTAAGAATTCATTTGAGAGAAGCTCACAGTTCATGGATTTAAACAAAAGACTCTCATGGCAACACCCAGCTTGGGAAAATTTGTTCCAGTTCAATATTTTTCTTCTCCTTTTGGAACCAGCTACTCTTTTTGAACCTGATTTTCTAAGGACTTAGTCAGGAAGCAAGATTGCCTGCCTGGTCATTCCCAGCTTGGCTATTTCAGCCAAAATGAAAGAAGAGGAAAAGCCTCAGAGACATTCTGTGTGCTATGGATGCTGCTCGGAGGAAGCAGTGCCAGGGGTGCTCCCAGTGGGGAATGCTGGAGCTCGGAGGGAGCAGTGCCAGGGGTGTCCCAGTGGGGAATGCTGGAGCTCAGAGGGAGCAGTGCGAGGGGTGTCCCAGTGGGGAATGCTGGAGCTCAGAGGGAGCAGTGCCAGGGGTGTTCCCAGTGGGGAATGCTGGAGCTCAGAGGGAGCAGTGCCAGGGGTGTTCCCATTAGGGAATGCTGGAGCTCAGAGGGAGCAGTGCGAGGGGTGTCCCAGTGGGGAATGCTGGAGCTCGGAGGGAGCAGTGCCAGGGGTGTTCCCAGTGGGGAATGCTGGAGCTCGGAGGGAGCAGTGCCAGGGGTGTTCCATTGGGGAATGCTGGAGCTCAGAGGGAGCAGTGCCAGGGGTGTTCCCAGTGGGGAATGCTGGAGCTCGGAGGGAGCAGTGCCAGGGGTGTTCCCAGTGGGGAATGCTGGAGCTCAGAGGGAGCAGTGCCAGGGGTGTTCCATTGGGGAATGCTGGAGCTCAGAGGGAGCAGTGCCAGGGGTGTTCCATTGGGGAATGCTGGAGCTCAGAGGGAGCAGTGCCAGGGGTGTTCCCAGTGGGGAATGCTGGAGCTCAGAGGGAGCAGGGGAAGGGGTGTTCCATTGGGGAATGCTGGAGCTCGGAGGGAGCAGTGCCAGGGGTGTTCCATTGGGGAATGCTGGAGCTCGGAGGGAGCGGTGCTCCCAGGGAGAGGAGCTCAGCCATGCGGCTCTCGGCTGCACCAGCCCCAACACATGGGCCCAACACTCCAGAGAGATGGGAGGAGCTCTAGGTATCGCCATGGGATGGACAGAGCGAGTCGAGGGCATGGCCCTCGTGGAAAACCAAGCCTTGCAGACTCACCTGCCTATAAAGCAATTCGTTTTACTGTAGAAAATTGTGTTTCAGAAATGCGCTGCCTCCAGCTAAGTAGGACCTTCCTAGACAAAATTCAAGGCTGACATAAATCCTCGCTCAGTCCCCTTCAGCGCCCTGGGAAGGCACCATGGAGTGCTGGGTTTGCAGGGAAATGTTCTGCTGGTGTTTCCAGCTTGCCTGCACGAGATAACTGATGGGTGGATGAGAGGATCACTAGGAATTAGAAAGAGGCTTAAAGGACACTTGGCATGAGCTGACATCCGTGCCCAGCACTCGGAGGCAGAGGAGCCACACACAGCTCCATCAGCAGAGCGAGTGCCAGCCCAGCCCTGCCAACGCGGGGAGGGGACGCGGCATGCAGGAGGAAGCGCCCCACACCTCCGCTCTGCTCTTTTGTATTTCAATTTTCTTTGGCCAGTGGGGATGATTTTATAGCATCACAGCAGAACATTATCTTTTATACTTTGACAAAATGAAACTGAGTCCTTGGGATTTTTTCACCCACTGCTCTCTTGGCTACTTCACTGCAGTACTATTTCATTACTTATTGATTTTTCAACGTGCTGTCTGCATCGCTGTAATTTACACAAGTTCTGATAGCCCTCAGCGATTCTTAACACCTCAGGGTGAGATCATGGAGTTCACTTGAGATACCAAAGGTAGGCAACAAGTTCTTCAGAAAAGACGACAAATTGACAAACTTGATAGTCAAGGAGGAAATTTGAGCAGCTGCAGGCATACAATACCCTAAATTATCAAGATGTTTTTCTTAGCCAAATTGAATTAGAGCAAATTTGGACCCCCGAAATTAGTCTCACATACAGCTAATAGGGGACTGCGAAGTGTATGGCAAAACCCCAAGAAATTAATAATGCATGTCCCTCACATGGCAGCTGAACTAATGCTATTTTGGTTGTAACTGGAGATAACCACTGGTCTGTGGATGGGCAGGTGATAAGAGAAGGCAGCCTCATCACGAACAGGGACAGGGAACTGCAAAGAGCTTCTCTCACACCGAGACAAGAAACTGCTGCTTCTTCACGGCCTTGTCCACATTTCTGCAGCTCAGAGCAGCTCAGAGCAGTGGCCTGTGGCAGGGCTGTGCTCACCCTGGCCGGACCAGCCCGGTGTCCCTGACACAATGTCCTGTCCTGAGGTCCGTGCAGCTCCTCGGGGCTCCCACAAGGGATGCTCCTGCAGGAAATCAGTCAGTGCTTAGTGAAACGAGCTCTAATCCTATCACAGGGTCTGATCCTGCTGATACCACACACCGACAGTGCTTCAGATCACTTTAGGAAATCTGAGTCCTCACTCAGGACTGGCCTTTCCTTCTTTACAAGTGAATTACAAAATCACAGAATCGTTGAATATCCTGAGCTGGAAGGGACCCACGAGGATCATCAAAACCCAAATCCTGGCCCTGCACAGGACACCCCAAGAGTCACACCAAAGGAGGAGGCAGCTCCTGCAGCTCAGGCACACCGAGCAGAGCCAGCGCTGAGCCCATCCCCTGACCCATCCATGGTGGGTCACACCCAGGGACTGCTGCACAAACCTCGGCACAAACCCCACACCTGGGGACCATCCTTAGCTTTTGAAGTCACCACAGCTGCTCTGTGTCTCTAACTTAGGTTGTCCATCACAAATAATCTGTCATCAACACATATTCCATCAGAAACCGAAGTTTAGAGAGAAAAATATTCCACATTTTCTCTTGAACTTACAACGTTACATGAAACTGGTCTTACAGGAACGAAGACAAACAGCAATGTTAGCAAGAAAGCCCAAAAGATGTCAAACATATTCATGCAAGGTGCCTGTGCCTGCCTTACTAGGCCCTGCTTTAGGTTTCTCACGATACTGTTCCCAGAGTCCAAGCCCAAATCGGGCTCAGTTGCTGTGAGAATCTGGCTATCCTGTGGTTACAGGTTTCTCTTACACCTGTGCTTCTGTGCTGAAATCTCTCTGCCCCCAGTCCTGGCCCCATCTCGCTCAAGCATCCGTGGGGTCAGCCAGCACCAGACTGGAGGGAGAGCAGCCCCAAAGTGGCAAAGCTGAGCAGAGACTGAAACAACACAGACCTTCACGCTGTATCCAAAGTGTGCATTCAGATTTAAAAGGAAATACTTCTGCTGTCACTGTTTTCTAAATCAAGTACTTACCCTGAGAGGGTCTTTTCTTCTAAAAGTGAGACAAAAAGTAAGGCAGGATGCCCCCACAAGGCCGAGTTTTTATTGCCAGTGAACTGATCACAGGACAACCAAAAACAAGACCGTCAGTAAAATAAGAGAAATGAATTATCAGTGAAGCTCTGTTAGCTCTTCCATAGCAACTTTCATCTTATTTCCCACCGCAGATCTGGATTAACTGGGCAACTCAACAAGGGCAGCAGTCAGAGCACAGCTCGGTGCTCCTGCCTGGCTGGGACTTGGAAATCAAGTGGTTCAGAAAGTACAAAAATGCATCTGAATTTTCGTGCTTTCAGAAAGATTGTAATGCTCATGTGCTGTCCTCACCTTCATTGCTATTGCTCGGTCCTGAGCTGGGGCTGAGCATGGCTGGACAGTCCCCAAAGATCTTCCAGTGCACCATTTCCTCATGAGATTTGTCAGCTATGAAATGCTTCATGGGAATGTCTTGGTTTAAGCCCATCTTGGGAGAAGCCCTAGCAGATTTCTGACAGTCACCTCTGCAGCCTTGAACCTTCCTGCAGGGTCTCAGCGTTCCCGTGTGACAGCAACATCCTACAGCCTCATGGACAGAACACAGCCCAGGCACTGATAATGAGAGTCCATCAATTTAGCTCATTATGAAGGGAAAGACAAATGCATCCAAAATTGATGAAATATTCCAGACAATAAAATTTTTAGAAGTACTGTGTGTTCATTTTAATAGTTTATGAATTTGAAGTGGCTGATCTCTCCCTATTTTCACTATCATAAACCATTCAGACAACAACTGTTACATGTATTTCCATAACACTGTTCTAACTTTAGCCCATTTCACAGTTTTATTTAATATTCCTCAACTATTATATTTCAGAATTTACGGTCTTGCTCCAAAGGTCACATATGGCCACATCTAAGTACTCTAAGATCTGTGATTCTGAAATGCTAAGCTGATGTTGGTTTAATTGATTCTGTGGAAGCAGCAATGCCTGTAACTCCAGAGAATTAGGGCTTTCCACAAACAGGCAAACTTTCAGTGGGTAAAATAAATATCCTCATATCCATGTGATGGAGGCTATATGCACAGCGTGCAGTTATATCAACACACCTCTCTAACGATGCACTTTAGATTAAATACTGTGTCCGAAAGAGCCAGAGGATCACGGTTTGTGGAGCACAAGCCCAAACAAACGGCAGTGACACGTCCCAGCCGTTCCCCCTGTCGGGTGCAGCTGCACTGAGGTGCAGAGATTCCAGCAGGAGGCTTACAGGAGCTGGGGTGACCCTTGCTGCACCAGCAGGCACCCAAACCAGCCCAGGGTCCAGCACAGGGTCCCTGGGGTGCCCCAGCCTCCCCCATCTCAAGCCATGGCCTGACACAATCCCACAGAGCACTGGACACACCTGCTATGGGATATCTGAGCCTGGACCGTACACTTCCCAGGACAGATGTAATAAAACTAATTTATTGCCCCTTTTCCTCAACAGGATTATAGAAACATAAACAAAGAAATGTTGAGTTCTTCAAGGAAAGGCCCCTTGAACTCACGGATGTGACGGGGAGATTTAAGACCACTCTTCTCAAAGTAATGCTTGGAGTACAACTTTCCTCATCCCATTTCTGCACAGCTCTGGAGGAAGTACAGCAGTTTGTGTTTGAGGAATGTTTTACTTTGAGACACTGAAGTCAGAGCTGCAGGACTGGGGTGCCAACATCTCCCACGGCAGGAGGGAGCTTGGGGCTGCCTGGGAGCATGGGCTCAGGAAACTCAGCCCATGCCGCAGATGGATGGGAAACTAATGGCAGGAACCTCAGAAAGAGCTACAGAGCAAACCAGCAGCGCCGGCTGACGACAGCACGGACACGACGGAGCAAGACCAACCCTGCCAGAACCTCTGCACGCCCCCATCGCCCCTCAGCCCATGCCCTGTGCTCGCTGTGCAGGACGGGACCCTGCTGCCCACCTGCCAGCCAAACCCCACCCCATCGCAGGTGAGCCCCAGGCTGGACACAGTGAGCCAGGGCCCAGCAGCCTCCAGCCACCGCCCTGGCATGAGCAGCGCTGCCGAGGTGGCCCTGGCACGGGCGGTGGTGCCGAGGTGGCCCTGGCACAGGCAGTGATGCTGAGGTGGCCCTGGCACGTGTGGTGGTGCCGAGGTGGCCCTGGCACGGGCGGTGGTGCCGAGGTGGCCCTGGCACGTGCAGTGGTGCCGAGGTGGCCCTGGCACGGGCGGTGGTGCCGAGGTGGCCCTGGCACAGGCAGTGATGCGGAGGTGGCCCTGGCACGGGCGGTGGTGCCGAGGTGGCCCTGGCACGGGTGGTGGTGCCAAGGTGGCCCTGGCACAGGCAGTGATGCCAAGGTGGCCCTGGCACGTGCAGTGATGCCGAGGTGGCCCTGGCACGTGCGGTGGTGCCGAGGTGGCCCTGGCACATACGGTGGTGCCGAGGTGGCCCTGGCACGGCAGTGGTGCCCAGGGCCGGGGTCGGGAAGCTCCCAGCACGTTCCTTCCCCGCGCTCCTGCCCGGCGCTGGCGGCACGAGGCCGAAAGCAGAGCGCCCCGAGCGCCCCGAGCACCCCGAGCACCCCGAGCACCCCAAGCACCTCGCTCCTGGCAGCTTTGCTCTGGGCTGTGCTGATAACAGCATTACAGTTCCCTGCGCTGGCAGTCGGATGAGAGGAGCCCGCAGCCTTGGAGGGATCGATCCGATCGATCCCAGAGGCTCCGTGTCATTTCCAGGGGATTTGCTAAAGAAGCTACTTATGTCCCTTTTTCATTTTCACCAGCTCATTACCAGCTGCTGCTGCTCCCTGCACCTCGCAGCACCTGCAGGAAGGGATCGCAGCGCTCGCAGCCGCGGCGCTGCTGCAGAGCCTCTCCAGAGCCAGCGCTGGGGCTCGCAGCCCAACGCTGAGGCTGGTGCCGCGCCAGGGGCGCTCCCCACTCTCCCTCTGTGCAGGCACGCACCGACACTCTCCTTTCTCTTTGCCTTTTTTTAAAGGGCAGCCCAGCAGCAGACTAAGCAACTGATCCCCCGGCTTAACTTTTAAATTAAGACCATTGTAAATTTGGGAACTTGAGAAGAGATGGAGAGGACACCCATAATCCTTTGCAAATGTCAAGTGGCTCTCGATATTGGTTACTTTTCAAAGGTAGCTAGGCTACAGCGTGCGCAGTAATGAAAAACCCTGCCAGGCCCACTCCATAGGGCTTCAGTCAATATACATAATATTATTGGGCTTTGAAAGGATTAAAGATTGTTTCTTTTGCTTCCTTGTAATATGGAGATCCACTGCGCTCCAAACTCCCGGCGCGCCCTCTCCGCGGGAGGAGGCCCTGGATGTCCCAGCGCCACTCCTGTGCCCGCGCTGGCACCTTGGCTCCCCTGGACTCACCACTCCCATCAGCTGCTCCTGACATGCCACCTCATCGCTCTCCCGTACGGAAGATAAATCAACAGATTTTAAAAATAAAAGTTAAACAACACTGAAAGTCTTCAGTTACCAACAGGGCCAGAGGGCAGACTTGAAAGTGCTGAAACATCTGGAAAAATACCATTTTTCACTACACCCTACTCAAAAAAGTGTTTTGACTGCAGGAACTCAGCTCCTCACAAACACCCATTAAGTACAAGAAATCGGAACAATTAGCACTGATTTGAAGCTCCCAGGGCTCCTCGGAGCCATCACAGCAGCTCTGGCGGAGGAGGCGGTGCAGGATGAGGCCCCAAGGCAATACAACTCCTGATCTGGGTCCCCTCACTGAGCCTGGGGCTTCTGCAAGCACCATTTGCAAAAGGCAGATGCAAATTGTGATTGAGGTGTCTCAGACAGAGCACCTTCTGGCTGAATTACCATCAAACCCATATTTTTTTATCTTTTCACGTCTGTATTTTCTTGTCCTGATGTTTAATTAACATTATTCATTGAATATGGGGAATTTTTCTCCCCACCAACCTTGTAAATATGAAGATGGCAGGATTCCCTCCAACTCTCCTTTTGTGAAGCCAAATGTGCAATGTTGTCAAGGCTCTGCTCTCTCAAAAGCAGCACTTGAAATTCCTGAGTAGGAGAGAGCAGATTTGGCATCCTGGACGCCAGCAGAGCCCTGCAGCCCCTGAGCTCCCTCTGCTCCAGAGTGAAGCTCCCAGGACCTAACAGCCAAGAGCCACTGCACTGACCCCTCCCCACTGGATCTTTGCTGAAGTCACGAATTCTGAAAAAAGAAGTAGAAAAAAGTAGTTTCCCCCTTACTATCTGTATGCTATTGTGATCTTCAGCAGGTGAGATGGAGACCAGAACCTGCAAAATTCTCACTTCAGCAGAAGACAGGGAACAGGGAAAGATGAAATAAAGGAAATGTTACAAGGTTTTTAGCAGTATCTTAAAAACCTCAGTCAGGAAGATTTTCAATTGAAACCCTAACAAAAGTGCTGTGCAGGTTTCAAGCTTCTCTGCTTTCGGGCTGATTCAACGTTGGCTGAATTCAAGAGAAACAGCATCGCTCTGCCAGCAATTGAAGCTTTTGATTTCAGATTGATTGCAAAAAGAAAAATGTTCCATATTAAACCAGCACTAAATAACAGGGAATGTTTACAGACTGGATGACATGGAAAAGAGTTCCCCTGAGGTGAGGTGAGAGCAGTGACTGCCCCGAGGCCCCACGGCCTGGCCTGGTTTGACAGGTTTGGGATGAGTCCTGAGTTGGCTGGCCCTGGCCACTTGTTGGCAGAAATGCAGTGACCATAAAACTCCATCTGAAGAAGGATTTTGGTAATTCTGTGTGTCACCTGAATTAAGGCTCACAAAAATGGGTAGGTTTCCTTTATTATAATGCAAATTGCTTTTAGAAGTTCTAGATAAAAGAATTAGTAAGATACAAGGATCCAAATGAGTTCTTAATAATTTACATTAACTTTCCTGGCCAACATTTACTCGAAGTGGAACAGCCAAAAGGTTCCAGTGTTACTGGTTTGTCTGATTCTTATGGGGATAGGCACAAAGACAGTGATGATAGAACAGTTTAGCTGCTGATATTCTTTAAGAGATATTGAGAGATTCCAGAAACTCTCCTAGCATTGTGTAAATATTTTCTAAATGTCACAAAAATCCCCCTCAGTCTTCAAAGGGTCTGTAAAACTCTACGGAGGTCTGCAGGTGAGGAATCCCACGTGAATTGAGAGAGGGACGAGAAAGCAAACCACGAGAGCAGGAAAGGTCCAATCCAGAGGCTGAAACACAGCCATTACACCAAGATAATGGGGAAGAAGTGAATAAGAACTGAAAAGGAATCTCGGTAATGACCAGATGATCCTCGCTCAAATAAACTCTCTTTACAGGCATCACACTGTCGCTTTCATCTCCTGTGATCACAGAAGTCCCAGACTCGTGCGGTGCTTCTTGCCTGGTGACGAGAGGAGCGAGAGCAAGCCCTGCGCTGCCTGCAGGTGCTGCGCCCACCTCTGCCAGGAAAAGGTCCCAACCTGCTTTTAGAGGCTGCAGAGCAAATAGCCCAAGTCCATCAGCACAAGGGAATTAAAAAAAAAAGCATCAAAAGATTCTAGCCCGGCAGGGTGATGAATCAGAGGTTAAATACCCAACACTTGTTCAGGTATCACTTGGGGGATTTAGTTTTCCTTTTTCATGGTAATTTTAACTCGAATTTTTAGGCCGACAGTTGTATTTCTTGAGAAATCTATACTATTCTCCTAGCAATTTCCTAGAAATAACTGATGGATCTTCACCAACTAAATTCCAATTTAAAAGATTTGTCAGTAAGAAAACCCCAATCTCAATAAAAGGTAAATGCAGCTGGAGCTCTCCGAGCCAGGCTGATAGCAATAAAGGAGCAGGGAGTTTCTATTAGCTCGAGTAAGTTAACAGATTCCAGGTAATCCTTCCTATTACCACCAAACACCTGCATACAGATGCCACATCATAAGTGAGGATGGATTTCTAATTTCTGGAAAAGTAAAATCCTGGGCACACCTCCTGCTGGGAAGGCAATGGAGGAGGGAAGGATGGGGCGAGACCTTTGCGGAGAAGAGGCTTCCCACTGCAAAAGTCCACAGGATGCTGTAGAATGGTAAAGTCATTCATCACATGTATTTAAAGTTGAATTTGCTGATATTTTATGGTATTGGATTTTATTTCTATTAACATTTTATGCTGAAATTACAGAATGATTCGTGAGTACTGAATTTTTGATTGCTTTTATACTTGCTGGGACACTATTAACGTTGATTTACGTTAATAGCACTGTAAGAAGATATTAACAATGAAATTTCCAAAAGCACTTAGCATCCCATAATTGGAGTTAAATGACAAAAAAAATGAGGGGATAATAAAGTAGAGAGAGAGACAGAATTTTTGACAATACTCCCTCTAAACTGTATTTTTCAGGAAGAATTGGAGCAGGACAATTTTATAAAGGAATATGAGCGGCTCTAGGAAAAATTGCCGAAAAGGTTTGTAGGGAGGTGTTTTATCTGTTTTGTTTAAATTATATTTTTGTGGGGATAAGAAGGGAGATTTGAAAAAACATTTTCAAGCAGTTTTAATCAAGAATATAACTACAAAAATACTATGTTGCGAGAAGATTGTTTTGTCATTTTACTCAGACCAGGAGGGAAGCTCATGTCAGAGTTTGGTTAAAAAGAAATAATTTCAGTGGCATTTTACGGCCCACTAAAATGTGGAAGAAAGTCATTGTAGAAGTCCAGTCACAGAGCAATGAATGGAAACTCCTGGCTGCACTCAGGAAAACAATCGTGTGGCAACAACAAGTCTCAAAAGCAATGACACATCAGGTGTGGGAAGCCACGAGCAAAGGCAAGGAAATCTTAGACAGGACCTAACCCTCAGCTCTGTCTGAGACCCCAGACTGACTGAGCCGAGGGAGCGCTGCGATCCCACAGCCCCGTGACCCCATCCCCAAATTCAGACATGGAGCTGCTGTTCCTGCTTTTGAAATATCAAAATATATATTGAAAGAAAATCATAAATGAACAACCTGGTCTAGTGGAAAGCATTCCTGCCCACGGCAGGGGCTGGATCAGGATGAACGTTAACATCCCTTCCAACCCAAACCATTCTGGGGTTCCATGGTAAATACTAATGTAGAAACCTCAGCTGAGCAGGGATCTGCAGGATGAGCTTCCAAGTGGCTCATGACCTGTCCCTTCCCACATGAACCCAGCTCCAGCCTGGAGTTGTCCAGCTGCAGGTCCTGGCGGAGATCAGCTGGGGAATGAGTTCTTTTGTGTGACCACAAACAGTGATTGTTCTGGTCAGGAAACGCAGGATTTGTTATTATACAAAAGCAAAAAGATTTCTTGTTTTGAAAGATCAGCCAGTATTTCCCTTCAATGGGAGAATGACTGTTCCACGGGCAGAGCTGTATTTTGGACACTACCACCTTCAGTGAGTTAAAAACAAACAAACAAACCCCAACCCAACCCCTTTTATCAGCAGGAACCACATTTGCTTACACAGAAGATCTGTCAGCAGCCCAGAGCAAATAGATCAAATGGAGCTGACATGCTACTAAATTTAATATGCATCCTTGTTGTCTTTAAAATTCCCATCTACCCACGCATTTCAAAGGTAAGTTTGTGAATTTCTTAAGTAATTCTATTTCAATAACAGGCGAGAGAGAAACGCCTGGAAACTTAACAACAAAACCACTGACTGCTACATAAATTAAAAACTGATTGATGGATGGAGAACTTAGATGACTCATTAAATTGGCACATGATTGGGAAAACCAAGAGATGCAAGGTTTGCGTAGGGCCCAGCTCGGCAGACTGTGACAGACAGAAGCCCAAAGGCACGGCCGTGCAGACACAACGAGGGCTGAGTGCTCCCTGGGTCAGTGGTTGGCACCCAAAGGCAGTCAGGTGCTGGATGGGCACCAGGGTGGTGGAGAACCACGAGAATCACAGAGCTGCAAAGCCACGTAACGGCACACAGGTGCATGAGGACACACCTGTCCCCACCCTGTCACCCTCCTGGCTGCTCTCCCACACCGTGTCCAACCTGCTCCTGCCCCGCCATGGCAAATCCCTGCTCCGTGGGGCTGACACCACAGCCAGAGGGCCCAAGGGGAGCAGGGCTGACACGAGGGAGCCTGGAAATGGCTATTTCTGGAGCAGAAGTATCAGAGAAAAGCAGATTGTGTGAAGAGGAGAGGGAAGGTGGCTGTGCCCCTGAGAGCAACACTGATCTCCGCAACACCAAACCCTCCTGAGGACTCAGCACCGCGCTTGCCTCTCCTAACTGCGCCACTGGCAAGCACCTGCAACATCTCAAGTGGGAAAATGTAATTTTATTAAGGCTCTTGGAGCTTCACTCTCAGCATCTGCACTGCAGCAGAGCATACAAAGGGAGGTTATGAAGGATTTCTCATTACGGCCACAGGCGCACACTCATAACATCCCCCGGCCAGCCTCGGTTAATAATGCTTGTGCTTGGCCCACCTGCCCCCAGCCCCTCGCCCACCGGTGCCCCCGCCCTGGGCTGCCCTGCCCTCAGCCCTCACGGATGGGAAACTCCTGCTTTGTCTTCCCTAACTCTTATTTCATGGGCACCTTCATTTGCAAACCTGCTCTTAGAGGCCCAGAGCTGTAATTAATCCATGTCACAGGAAAGATGTAGTGTCGGGAGAATTTATGACTGGCTCTGAGCTGCCGTGATGAGCAGGGGCACCTCAGCCCCCTTGTGATATAAATGCCTCTGCTAATTGGATTGCAGCAGCTAATCAGGAGCTGGAGAGAGAATGAAAGCGCTCAGCCTCCCCACTGCTGGCGTGGGCTGATAAAGCTGGCAGCTGAGCAGGGGAGAGGCCACCACGGGAATTGCATCTGCAGGAATTGCACGCTGGCCCGAGATGGCTATCGCAGGGTGCCCAGGGCCGCTGGCAGGGCAGGGAGGGTGGCCGCCCACCGAGGCCAGCTCCACTGCTGGCCCCGGGCAGGCACGGGGGCTGTGCACACACCCACGGGGCTGTGGGGTGGGCCCTGAGCACAGGGAGGAACTGCAGGGCTGCCCCAAGCATACCCCGCCGGCCGCTCCGGCCAGCAGCACCTCGGCAGCCCTGGGCACTGCACGGCCGCTGGTCCGGCTGGTGCTGCAGGCACCCCATGGCTCCCCTCAGCACCCCCTGGGCATTAGAAAGGGGCTGAATACTCCATTATCCTCACACCGTGTCTACTGACACCTTCAGCACATGCCTTTCCCCAGAACGACGGAAAACCAAAGAGGTGAGACGGAAGGGACACAACAAGGACACTCCTGCAGTAGGAGCGAGGTTGACCATGCCAGGAGCAAACTGGGCGAACGTCACCTGCTGCACGTGTGCTCCACACACCACCCTTGTCCTCAGACACGAGGGTGGGCAGGCCGGAGTTGGCTCCTGTGGATGGGCTCGGGATGCTCTTAAGTTGCTCCAACTCCATCCTTCACAGAATCCTCAAGCTCCATGATCATCCCCAGCTCCTGACCGGGGCAGACCCATCCATGGGGAGATGGGAAGAGTCCTGGATGGACCTGACTCTCCACTCACACAAACCAGACACACGCAGGTCCCCACCGGAGAACAGGGGTTTTTTGCAATCTAAGGCTTTTCCACATTCAAACAGCTTTTCTGTCTTCTCCATGTCCTTCTTATTGCCCTTTATTTTCGTCTCTGCTTCCCTTTCTTACAAATACATGGATTAGAAAGTAAATCCTGAAAATGATGACTAAACCCAGCCATTCCTCCTTACGGAAACACGTTCCCACCTTCTTAAACCTTTTTGGAGGCACGAGGGAAAATAACCCTTGTATTTATGCAAATTTCAAAGTGGCGTGTGATGATGGAAACAAAACAGTGCTGGAGCGCAGCCAAGGCATGGCACCGACGGGGCCTCTCAGCTGCTCGCCTCCCGATTCTTCGGGGGAAGCAGCTGTAGAGAAATGAAAATACAGAAGCCCCCGCACGCACCCGCTGCCGCCCGCGCGCATTCCAGCACCCGTCACCTCGGAGGCGGCAGGATGCGGGCTCTGGCCAGGCACTGCCTGCAGCCCGGAGCACCCTGTCGTCCCCCACAAACCTCCCTGTCCCGCTGTTCCTGATTCCCCTTTCAGGAATTTACAAACATTTTCCGCAGATCAATATCTGTATTGATTATTCATTGTGAGCGAGTCGTGTGTCTTTGGTGATCCAACCTGGCAGAGTGAGCAGCCAAAGGCTGCAGCAGATACGGGGGAAGAAAAAGGAGAAAAGAGACCTACAGAAGGTGAGAGAGACCCAGATCTGGCTGGGTTTGCTGCTGCCAGCAACAGAGACGGATGGAGACGAAGGAAGGAAGAAAATGGGAATGGCATGAAAAGGAATGAAGAGACGAGAGAGCCGAGGAGAGAAAACGAGAGCAGGAAAAACAAAGTCACCGCTGGAGAACTGGTGCCGGGGCACGCCGGCAGCCTGGAGAGATTCCAGCCTTGTGCTCGCCCTTCTGCACAGGGATGCGATGGACTTATTGCTCCGGGAGTGAAAAGTGACTCACGGTTTTGGTATCTGCTACGTAAGAGCTTTGGGGGGATTCCTTGGCTGGCTGACAGAAAGGGAAGAAAGCAGCAGCAGTGAGGTAAACGCAATCCCTTCCTCCTGCCTTCCTGGGAATACGCGTCGCCCGGGCTGGCTGGAGCAGCTCGCTGCTCGCTTATGATATGCAAAAGGAGAATAATTAAAAGCGCCAGCATCACTTGCAAAGTGAGTAAACACAAAGCCTTTCAAAACATGCTCTTCAGCTAATGAGAAGCTGTAATTTCTTATACTTAAAGGCAAAAAAGACCCTGATGAGGCTCGGTGGAGTGTGTGCGCGCGCCTGCATGTGTGTGCATGTGTTTGTAGATATGAGAGAATCAGTTAATTGTTGATGATGTTTAGAAAAGGGATTATGAGAAAAGACACTGAAATGATGACAGGGAACAACTTGGATCAGAGCCAGAGAAATAAAATAATCGAGGACAATCAAGCCTGCAGCTCTGGAGAAAGCGCCGACTATTCTGCCGGGGACTTGGAAGGAATTTCCCTGTGCTGCCGAGCTGCAGCTGGAATATGTGCTTGGCACCAGGAGGGAGAACTGCAAGGAGCAGTTTGCTTCCAGCATGAGACAACAGAAGACAGAACTATGGAGCTCTGCTATAATTCAGAGGTTAAACAGCTTTGTCTGCTTATGTGTCAGGTGGAGACTTGGTTTTGTCCACAGCTGACCTGCCCTGAAAATGCAACTTCTGAAATCACCTGGCTGAAGCCGGAGCTAAGGATTCTCCAGACGCCTCTCCAGAACTACTGTGATGTTATGAAAACAAAGGAAAGGGAGCTTGAGGAATTGAGTTCTCCTGTGGCTGCTGGACCTGATGGACCTGACCATGGAAATTGTCTGTGGAATCGATTCCTTCCTTAATTCTGGAAATCAGAACACCCTTGCCCCAGCTGGGGACTGCAGCTCACTGCCTCTAAGCACACAGGAAAGGTGGCAGTCATTGGGAATACCAGAAGCAAGCTTTCCTTCCAACCTGGGCATCTGCCTGCAGTCCTGAATGGATGGATTTTAATAAATGTTGGCTTTCTCTTGGGCTGAGGTTGGGTGGGGAGAGAGAATAAAGGGAAATTTAAACCATCCTGTGACTGCCGTGTTGTCAATGAGCTACAGAAATGCCATCCCTTTGTTTTGGATCTTAAACTCCATCCGACTTCATTGTTGCTGGATTTTGGCACGTTACACTCTGGGCTTCTCCAGCAGCAGAAACACATGGTCTATGAAAGTGGGAATCTTTGGGGACGCGGAGGCAGAGGAACGAGCCAATCATACGTGACTTTTGCACATTGCCTGCTCCCAGCCCCGGCGAGCTCTCGGCTGTGCGGATGGATGGATGGAGGTTGGACCAGGGTAGGTACGCGAGCGCCCAGCAGGGCACAGGGCGCGGGAGCGGTGTGGCGGAGCCGCGGCCGCTCGGGGCCCGGGCGGGCAGCGCTGCCTTCCCCGAGCCGGGCTCGCCGCGCTGCTCGGAGCTGAGCGGAATGCTAAGCGGCAGCAGCAGATTAGCATATTAACCAGCGCTGCCCGGCGCTGTCAGCCCGGCAGCCAGCGCGGGGCACAGCCTGACAGCCGCTCCGCCAGCGCCTTTGTCACAGCCTTTTCATCCTTGTGCTTGCCTTTTGTTTCCCAATCAGACCCTAGAAATTCATTAACAGCGATGAAAGGCGGGGATGCAAAAACCTATAATGAAAACAAATGATCTATTTAAACGGTGCTGGCGCTGAAAGGAGGGGGTTCGTGGCGCCGGGACTAGAGAAGGAAATCCTGCCACCTGGAAAATGCCTGGACATGCGTGTCCTTCCCTGTGCCAAGGCTCCAAGGAGACAGTTCCTACAAAGCCGGTGCTGTGTCGAAGGATGTTGTAGCATTGTCTCTACAGAGCCTCAAACAAATACCAGCAACTGGTCAGAAGGAGAGGTCGGTCCCCATTGTCCCTGCTCCGACTGCCAGCAATGCCGGAATTCCTCTCTGGTACTCCATGGGCTTTAATTAGAAACAACTTCCAGTGCCTGTAAAGATTTAAAATCACTTGACTTTTAAAATCGCTCGAGTTCATTCACACGGGCCCTCTGCTCCGGCCTGCCATGTCCTTCAGCCTGCAGCCCCGACGGGAAGGTGTGGTGGCCACAGGGGACACTGCCACCGCGCCCAGAGCCCCCGGGATGCTGGACCTGGCACCAGGCTCTTCAGGTGTCTTCCTCTCCTGTACTATTTCTTAGATTATTTCACAAATGTTACTGTCCCCTAAAGTGTCACATGGTTGTGGAGAATAAAAATATTTAATCCAAGCATGGCCTTTTTATCAGAATTGATAAAATAAGGGAAAAACTGAAATAATCTATGTTGCATGATTTTTATTTGTAAATGGTGTGTGTGGGCTTTAAATATCACAGAGGCACAACCTAGGTATTTGTGAGGAGGATTTTTAGGCAAATCTGAATGTTGTCAGCCCCAGAGCTCCGTGCCCAGGCTGTGTGCCCACCTGTGGGGCTGGGCACGTGTCTGGGGATACCCTCCCCTGCCCTGACGCAGCGTCCCTGAAAATGTGTCACTGGCACAGTTCTCTGAGCTCTGGGAGTCTGTGATTTGTATTTTGGGAAGCAGGAATGACAGCAGGGAAAAGGGGAACGGGCTTCGATCCCTTTGTCACTCTGCAGCAGCTCTCACACTGACTAGGCCACCTGGGCAAAGGCTCCAGGGCTCTGTCTGCGTCCAGGGAGGCATTCCACTAACTCCAGCTGATCTCACCCACCAAGGACCAGAGACAGACAACACAAAGATTTTATCTGGTGGAGAAATTGGAAGAAAATCTCTCAACACCTGCCACATGTCCACATTTTTCAGTGAGGAAAACAACAACGACCTCTTGTCTGAGGAAAACTCTCCAATTCGTACCTGGTAAAGACATGCTGGGTAATCTTACTCTAATGTACTTTAATCTATCTCCACAATTAGATAAACAAACTAAACCCCTTAAGAATCTTCAAAGTTTATCCTAAACTACCACCAGTCCTTATCAATAAACTTTTAATTGTAAACACAGCAAATAATGGTGAAATCACAGAATCCCAGAATGGTTTGGGCTGGAAGGGACTTGAAAGCTCACCCAGTGCCACCCCTGCCATGGCAGGGACATCTGCCACTGTCCCAGGCTGCTCCCAGCCCTGTCCAGCCTGGCCCTGGACACTGCCAGGGATCCAGGGGCAGCCACAGCTGCTCTGGGCAACCTGTGCCAGTTTGCCAAATGTTTGCTCCTACTGACCATGGCTGGACTGTTGATTTTGTGGTGCCAATAAGTTTTGGAGCCACTGAAATAAAACCACGTTTTCACAGCAGCTTCTGAAAGAGCCTTGTGCCAGTTAAAGAGTATTTTGGGAAATCCCTTGAGAACTGTCTTTCATATGCCAGCACATCACCCAGGTGATGAGCTGCAAACACATTACCAGGCTTTTTTCTTGGTATTGAAATAAAACAGAGGAAAGCTACTAAAAATACATTGAATAAGTTATACAGATGATCAAGACATGCATGAAAAGACAGTAACAGATACCCTCTGGTACCCTGAAATACAGCCTTGGTCCCATGTTCTCCCCTTCCTCTTCACTTATGGAAGAGCAATTAGCCGCTAAAGAGGTAATTCTAATAATGCCCCAGCATGTAACCTATGAAACTACAGCAGAGTACGAACAAGGGCCTTTTCCTCATCAGGATGAAATCAAAGCCTTCAGTTTAATGACCAAGTCTATTCTAGATCCAAAAGGAACATTCAGACTAGCGTGGAGAAGAAAGTTCCTTTTTACAGGGTAAGTGAACAGAGCGTGTTCTACTGACACAGAACCAAATTTGCTGATTTTTCTCCCTCAGCTGGTTAAGGCTTAGGGTCTCTTCTAGAGGCACGTGAGCCTCACAGTAGCCTGCCTTTTGGCAAAATATAATCGAAGCTGCTTGTACCAGCTGTACAAATTTAAAAGTCACAATTCTGCTAAACAAAAGGCGATTTTTCCCATGGACATTAGAAGAGTAATTCTCCTCTGGAGTCTTTCTCCTTCTCTTCTTTTCACTTGTATGAGGTCCTTCCCTACTCACCCCACATTTACTTTTCACCACCTGTGTTTGTCTTTTCAACACAATTAAACCTGCAGTTTTAATTAACTAACATGCTCAAACCAATCACCCCAAAGCTCCCCGAGGCGTTCACTGCCCATCTCTTCTTTCACGCCAGGAGCAGTTTTTGTTTGAGTTTGTGTCACCTTCTCCCAGCCCCATCACCCCACACTCTGAGCTTGGGGGGAATCCCACAGCATAATCCTCTTTTTCTGCCACTGTCATTAATGGAAGCAGCACACCAATTGGTCCCAAAATGCAGTTCTTTGCAGGTGTATCCTTTTTTTGATACAACAGAATCAGTCAAGACATCATAATGTGAGAAAGTCACAATCGACCTCCCATGTTCTCTCTCCAAAATCTTTCCTATTGTTCCCATGGCACCCCCTGCACCTCCCCTCTCTCACCTTCTCAGTGCTTTTCTGTCCTTTCTGTGTTCCATCCATCACTTCCCCCTCATTCTCATACCAAGATCAAGAGCACTGACCCCAGGGAAGGAGGGATTTCAGTGCTGCTATTCCTCCACAAAATCTCTGGGTTCAGTTTACAGCACGGTGCACCCTCCTCAAAGGACACCAAGGCCTGAAACATTTCCTAACTAAATGGGAAAAGTAGATGCTTTTCTCAGGATCCTCTGAGATACTGAGAGCACAAAGTAAATGAGTGTCTGCCTATCACACAATTTCCCAAGGTTTCCATTTAATTTATAAGTCTGATGATTCTCAAGAAATTGAAGTGTGCACTCGTGTTGTAAACAAAATACTTCAGGTAAAAACATAGGAAGAAAAGAGGAGAGAAACCTTCCTTAAAGGATAAAAAACACCCAAAACCTAAATGCATGAAAAAAATCCAACTCCAAACTAATATTTCTCGGTTTTCCATCACAATAGAGAACTCTGATGAGTATTTTTTGAAACCTGCCATTAATCTTTCCATGGCTATCAGTATCACACAAGCTTAGTTTGGTAATACTAAGTATCCCAGAGACTATGAATGACCTTATAATGACTAAAAATATAGAAATATATTAAAACCGTGTACTTCACGGTGACTCACTGAAGTCTATTTACACACAATAATTGTGAATGAAATTACCACACTTGGACTGCAGGTACTTTTCCAGTGCCAAAGCTCATGGTGGGGACACTGTCAGGAAGGGAAGGGACATTTGTCTGATGTTCAGGAAAATGTGTTTTCTGCTAGCACATCATTTACCGCAGTTTTGGGAAACTTACATTTAAGAATTGTAACAGACCATCCAAATATGATTTACGTTCACCAATTCATGTGGAAAAGGAACCAGATCAGGAGTCTCATCCCTTCCTCATCCTTCCTTATGCCTGTTTAATTAGGACAGACATTCAAGGGACAGTTTTCCTGCTAAGAAGATTAGGCCAAGAGCACTAATCATTTGGCCTGTTCTTTAACGACAGAAACTAACAGTTAGGGTCAACCGAAATAATTAAATAACAGAGCCCTGATGGTTCCTCACCAGCCCACACAGAGCTGCAGCCTGGCAAGGCTTTGCAGACATGTAGGAAAAAATAATCTGTGGATGGCCTTGTCCAGAAAGACACCTTTCATTACAAATAAGAGGAGCCAACACTAGTGGCCAGCGAGGGAGGTGCTCAGACACTTCAGGCAGGAGGCACTTCAATGAAGCCACAGTGCCATGAGGAGTGAGCAAACCCTGCAGCTCACAGAGCACAAAGAACCCTCAGCTCTGGCTGAGAACAGCTCTGTTACATGTAATCACATCTCAAATAAGCCAAGTGATTTACATAACACATCCCAGGGGGGCGCGACCAACACAAAAATCACTTCTACAAGGCTTACGAAAATTAGGTCTTCCTACCTCACTGGAAACGTGGAGATGTCGCAGGATCTGGTGCCAGTGAGTGGAGCAGGGGAGATGGTTCCTATTCAGACTGGAAAAGATCAGTACAAACTCTCCAGATCAAAGCCTGAAAGTAAAAGAATTGGAAGTATATAAAATATCTTGAAGGATTTGGAATAATGCACCAAAAGAAACGGAAGTTTGGGTACAGCATGGAGTCATTAACATTTTTTGTGTTCAGCTCCAACTCAGTTGACATTCCCAACCATTCCCCCTGCCCTGTCCCTGCGGGCTGGCCTGTGGCACGGTCATGGCAGGCACACTCTGCCTCCTGCACAGCACACAGCTGCACTCACAGCTTCCTGCTCCACTGGGAAAAGGCTGCCTCCACTACATGTAGGTGCCTTTGCCCCCAGAAACCCCCACATTCATCTGCACCCCAGACCCAGCACCAGCAGAGCCAGCAGCTCTGTGCTCTGCTCTGCTCGAGCCCCTGCAGCCCAGCCCAGCTGCTCGTGCACCCAGCAGGGGAGCAGAGACACCAGGGATGAACACAAACACAGCGGCCAGGCAGGGCAAACAGCTGGATCCATCAGAAATGTGCTGCTTCCCAAGGAAAACCATCCTTGTGGGTGCACAGCGTGGCACCTGGGTGGGCAGCTGAGCAGGACGTGCCATGCAGCTGATGCCAGGAGGGTTTTGGGACAGGAACTTCCCCATTCCAATGGTGGTTCCTGCTGCAGGCACACATCTGTGGCTCTCAGGAATTTATGACTAGAAATTACAGAATTCTCATGAAATACTGTTTCCTACTGCCCTGTTTGTTACTCCTCTATGCTCTTGTCCCAAACGCCAGGCGCCCACCACATCTGCTTGCAGGAGCCATCTCTGTGGCCCCCACTACCAAACCTGGGCCAAGCAAAACCAACACAGCTCCACACCTGAAGCCGTGGCTGCCCCTGGATCCCTGGCAGTGCCCCAGGCCAGGCTGCACAGGGCTTGGGGCAACCTGGGACAGTGGCAGGTGTCCCTGCCATGGTAGAGGTAGAATGAGATGAACGTTCAGGCCCTTTCCACCCAAACCATCCTGGGACTCTACACTGTCCCCACCACTGTGGGACACAAGCGAGTGTGAGACACACCAGGGGCAAGGCTAAACCACCACACAAAGCTTGGTTGAAACCAACGGAAAAAGGAAGTTATCTGAAATAAAAAAGGTACTTTCAGGAAAATGTGAGTTGTTTCCAAACAATAAAAATAGAAAAGGATATAGACCCGGCACACGAAGTGCAAACCCACGATAGGACAAGGCAAAACACGGCCTGGAGAACAATCATCAGAGTTTGGAGAGCTAATAAAAACTTCTCCAACACAAAAGCAGGAAGCCTGTCTGTCACCCAGAGCCACTGATAGATGGAAAGGAGTAAAGAGGGGGGAATTAAGAAAGATAAGGGCACATCAGCAAAATTAAATTAATTCCTTGCACTGCTATTCACTATGCAGGGGTCAGCAGGGTTCATATGCCGGAGCAACAAATCACCAGAGGCTGACAGTGCTCCCTCAAGGAGCTCAAATATGAAATTGCTGAACTTCCTTCCTTTGCATCTGAGGACTGGAAGGTGACAAATTTTTACAAAAGGCTTTAGGAGTGACCATGGGAATGACAGACCACAAAGTCTGATTTCTAGAATGGGCAAAAGAGTAGAAAACTGTGGGACTGATCAGAATTAGCAGCAATGAGTAAACACATGTCTGGGAGAAGAGTTTATATGTACAGATCTGAGTCGTCTGATGAGGAACCAGCCCTGCTAATACAGGAGATTTGGGCTGATACAGTGCAATCAGATTTTCTAAAAGCTTTTCTAGAACATCCCTCACTAAAGGTTCTTAAAGAAACTAAACTGTCATGGAGTAAGAGAGATTAATCTTCCTGTGAATTCCTGATAAAAAGATAGGAAAAAGGGGTCACAAATACAACATCACCAAGGGATGGAGCAGAAATTCTGCACTGCTTCAGCTTAGTCATGAATAGCCTGCAAGGGGACAAAGCAAACAGACACACAGGTGACGAACGTAACGCGCAGAGTTTTTCAGAAAAGTTAAGTTTGAGAGAGAAGATTTCCTGCCAAACCTCCCAGAGTTTAGACTGGAGACAGGATGGCAGCGCATGTTTCTGCAGTGGCCATGCAATGGGAGCCATTGCTAGGACTTTAGCAGGTGCTGTGAGCCTGCATTCCTCCAGTCCCAGGTGGCACTGGAGGTGTGACAGCCATGCTTCGGCTACTGCCAGCTTAGCTCCTGGTGAATACCTTCCTCCATCCTGGGCTGACTGACGAGAGAAGAAAGCTTTGCCATGGCCGTGGGAAATCCCCCTGCAAACACCTCTCACCTTGGAGGATCATCCTCCAAATCCAACTGCAAACGGGATGAAATCCCTTGCATTGCTGGGGATGGATGCAGGTGGGAAGGGCTGCTGGAGCTGCTCCTGCCCTGCCCAGGAATGTGCCCGTGAGTGGCTCACTGTCCTGCTCCCAGTGTCACCTTGGGGCATGGGCCATGTCCCCTGCGTGGGGAGATGGGGAGAAATGGCTCTGAACCTGTCACAAAAGGATTGTTGTCTAGAAAGGAGGCTCTGCTAGAAGGAAGCTTGTCCCTCTGCTTGGCCTTGCTGGCTCCTCTCCCAGGCTCTGGAACGACACGGGGATCCCTCCTGCCTGGCAGGGAGCGTCACTGGCAGGCAGGGAGCGTCACTGGCACAGCAGGGAGCTTCACTGGCACGGCTGGGAGCTTCACTGGTGTGGCAGGGAGCTTCACTGGCGTGGCAGGGAGCTTCACTGGCGTGGCACAGAGCTTCACTGGCGTGGCACAGAGCTTCACTGGCGTGGCAGGGAGCTTCACTGCCATGCCAGTGGCATGCTGGACGAATGCTCATCCAGCAGCAGCTGCCGTGGCTCTGCAGCAGCTGAGTTCCTGTACAGCAAAGAAAGAGCATCCAACAAAGCCCCCACTGAATTAAAGCCGAGCCCGTCCCACCAGCACGGAGACGAGGGGGGCTCCTGATGCCTGCCCAGGGCGGGCAGCACCTGCCCCTGACGGGCCCGGGGGCTCGGGGCGCTCCCTTTGTCCCACCACGTGCCCACATACTGAGGCCACTTGTTCCCGTCTGATCGCGATTAGCACCGTGCCAAATTCCTCGTGCCCCGCGCTAATTCGAGAGGATGGGCATGTCACACCCTGCCAAGAATTACAGCCACTGCCAGCCGGGGCAGCCCGACCCTTTCATTAGGCCTTTGTTTCAGAAGGGAAGGCTCACAGGCTCCCCTTCTTTGTCAGAAATACCCGTGGAGGCACTGGGGGAGGCAGGAGCGCAGGCCTGGCCCGAAGGATGCTCTGTGTGTGAGGAGCCAGGCGAGGGGCTCTGCCACAGCCCTGCTCTGTCACACTAACCAGCAAACTCAGAAAAGTCAACTGTGCAGGTGCTGAGAGCCCAGAGCTGCACCAGTGCTGCGGATGAACGCAGCAGAGCATGTCCCCAAAGCAGACACAGGGTGACCAGCGAGAGCACAGCCACACTGCACCTGCTGCCTTCCCCAGCCCAGCCCAGCCCAGCCCAGCCCAGCCCAGCCCAGCCCAGGGCAGCCACAACCAAGCCAAAGGCTCCCAGGACAGGGCTGTGCCCGACTGCCCTGCCCTGGCCACACACAGCATCATTCCGACACCCGAGATGAAAATGGAGAGAGCTCTGCTGCCATGTGTCAGACCCCTCTGGTTCCCAGGCAGCTCCTGAGGAGCCATCACCCCACACAGGGGAGAGGGAGGGTCCTCCAGAGACCTCGGGCCATGCCCAGTGGCAGACCCAGCCCCGGAGGGTGGTGAGGACACGCTCCTTGCTGCTTCTTGTCCCCAGCTGTCATTTGAACATCACTCCAGACACGATCTGGGGATGCCATGATGACAGCCAAAGCACCATTCACAATTCTGCCTGCCAGCTGGTGATGTTCCTAACGTTTGTGGGTGGTGATTCCCTTTTGCCTGGTGTCGGCCAGAATCATTTGAGTTGGAAAAGGCTCATTGAGCCCAGCCATTGCCCAGCACTGCCAAGGCCACCACTGACCCATGGCCCAAGCGACACATCCACATGGTTTTTAACTCCCTCCAGGGACAGGGACTCCACCACTGCCCTGGGCAGCTGTGCCAGGGCTGGACGCCCTTTCCAGGAAGGAATTTCTGCCGATCCCCAGCCTTACAGAGCCCCAGCAGTCTGGCGTTGAAGGACACTCTGCTCTCCTGACACCAGCCTGTCTGCAGTACCAAGGCTGCTGTAACCTGCGTGTGCAGGCTCTTGTAAAACCTCAGTGACTGCACAGATTCCACCGAGGGTGTTGTGAATGACCGAATTTGTCAGGTTAGCAGCATGAGAGCAAACTGTTCAGACAGAACAATGCTTCACAAAATGCAATTTAACTTATTTTCTTAATTGTGGGCTGATTCTGATTTATGCTAATTAGTAACAGATTATGAACTCTATTATGTAATTGGAAAAATGACCATAAAACTTTCACAATTCTAGAGAGGTTTTTGGTTATCTGGTTTTTTACACTCCATCGCTTACAAGGGCTGGCACACACATGGCTGGGCCTGTGTCCCTGTGTCCCCATGTCCCCATCCCTGACAGAGACCCACCATAGACTGCAGAGCACAGCCCCGCTCCACGCAGCAAATAAAGCCATTTATCAGCACTGGGGCTGCTCTGTGAGGAACTGAGAAAGGAACTCAGATCCTCCACAGAGAGGATGAGGCTCATGAGGATGTGGCCAGGTATTGCCCCAGCCCTGGAATTGTCCAAGGCCAGGTTGGACAGAGCTTGGAGCAACCTAGGACAGCGGAAGGTGTCCCTGCCCATGGCAGGGGTAGACTGGGTGAGCTTTAAGGTCCCTTTCAGCCCAAAACATTCTGGATTGCACAATGAGGAGCTGGTCCAGTCACTGAGTGCTCCCACAGACGCTGCTGACTGGGGCTGCCCCTCTGGCTCCATCCTGCTCAGCCTCCTGCCTCGGGAAGAGGATGGACTGCAGTGACTGAGCCAGAAGGGAAACAGAGGTGTCAGTGTCTCAGGGAGAAAATCCCCCAGCAGAGCATTGCACAGGACATGGAACTGGCATGTCGAAAATCCTGTTGCAAGTCTTTTCACCCAGTGTGCCTCTGACGGGGCCTGAGCCAGAGCACGGGGCTGGGTGTGCAGCCACCGTCCAGAGCTGCCTGTTGGAGCTGTAATTGGTTTGCAATGATTCTATCTTTTCCTGTGTTATTGCTGTACATGGCTGGGTTTTGTACGATACTGAAAATCAATAAAAATGCATGAAAAAATGTTATCCCACCCCCCTTAAAAGTTAAATAACCTTGTTAGGATTCTGGCACTGCTATTTTAAATCAGTCAGCCTTTGTTTTCCATTCCAAGCCAGAGACACACCAGGGTTTCCCACAGGACCCCAGCACGGAGCCAGCACTGTGCTCCGGCCACAGCTGATGGGCAGGAGTGGCCAGGAGAGCCCCCAGGCTCTGACACACCCAGCAATGGAGCCCAGGCCACCAGCCCAGGGTGGTGGCACCTCTGTCACCACAGACACGCCAGCTCACACGGAGGAGCTGGGGCAGGAGGGACACTGAGCCTCCCCAGTTATGGGAGCCCCCAGCAGGAGCAGCCAGGGCTCCCTGGGGACAGTGCACCCCTGGGGACACTGTCATGTCCCTCCGCACAGCTCCTGAGCACCAAGGGAAGCAAATGTGCTCCCAAACTTACACTGTGTCACCAAAATCACTGCTTTTTTGTTTCCCAACGTATAAAACAAACCACAGAACCACAGAACCTTTTGGGTGGGAAGGGATCTTAAACCTCATCCCATCCCACCCCTGCCATGGGCAGGGACACCTTCCACTGTCCCAGGCTGCTCCAAGCCCTGTCCAGCCTGGCCTGGGACACTGCCAGGGATCCAGGGGCAGCCACAGCTGCTCTGGGCACCTGTGCCAGGGCCTCCCACCCTCCCAGGGAACAATTCCTTCCCAAAATCCCATCCATCCCTGCCCTCTGGCAGTGGGAAGCTCCATCCGCAGCTCCAGGAGCAGGAGCCTGACCTGCTGCTGCCAAAGCAGGCAGTGGTGACAGTGTCGAGGGAATGGCACAGCTGGACAAGGACAGGACACTCATGGGTATCCCCAGCATGCCACCATGGGGTCATGCTGACCCCTGGGAGCCCTGGTACAGCCCCATCCCTCTTAGACACAGGGACAGGAATCCACTGCTTTGTTCTGCTCCAGTGACTGACTTTCAAACCCAGAGCCTGAAAGGAGTGCTTAATGTTAAATGGAAACATTTATATTCCTGAAGAATAACCAAAAATATTTTGGGTTTGATAAGAGTATTTTGTTTGACACAAACAAAACTTTTCCTTTGGACTGTGGGGTTTTAAAAAAAGTTCTGTTTCAAAAGAAAACTTTTGTTAACAAAACATAGTGATTTTAATTTTTTCTGATTTTTCTAAAATATCTTCACTTTTCTTTAATGTAATATAGCTTTGCACACTTTTAAAAACTGTTTTTCTGGAAACAAATGATATCCCTCTGTGTCTGG
Source organism: Acanthiza pusilla (assembly GCA_036630365.1). NCBI lineage: Eukaryota > Metazoa > Chordata > Aves > Passeriformes > Acanthizidae > Acanthiza > Acanthiza pusilla. The sequence continues at coordinate 20,135,348 of JAXCHO010000016.1, read as the reverse complement.
GTTCCCGCAGGAGCCTTTGCTCTGCAATGAACACACACACACGTCTCCGAGCTCAGTGCTTTGTCACGTTAGCCTGGCCCCACAGATTGGAATTCCTCAGGAATTAAAGCCTTACATAAACACAGCATTTAACTCCGTTACAATATAATAATGATTTTTAAACAACTTCGTAATAGGTTCTATAATTTTTTTTAAGTGCATATTATTGTACCCTCACGATTTCCTTCGCTCCATAACAGCCCAGTCAAAGCAACAGATACAAAGATAAACACAACTGGGAAGGTACCGAGCGCTACGTGGCCTCTTTCCCAGGTTCAGAACTTGCTTTTCCCAGCTGCCAGCTGCTCCATAGACAGGCCATACTAATTGCAGGACAATTTGTGTGTTCTTAAACGAAAATATTTTTCAGTTAAAGCAATGCATAAATTATTTATTCATTTGTATTTGCATTTAAATACTTGAAAAATGTCCAAATTAACCGCTTTGAAAATTGTTCCAAAATTTCCCCCTAGGCTGTGACTTTGTGGCCAAGTTTAATCTCAAAGCCAATTGAAGGAAGGGCTCACACCAACACGTCCAGCGGCTCTGGATGTGCTTTGCTCAGAGAACCAATGCAGCCATTTGCAAACTCAGCCAAGCGCTGGGTTTGGGGCTTTGGTACTTCAGCTCCCTGTAAATAAGTTCAAAACTTGAACGTAGAAAAAAATATAAAATGCCAAACCTGAACAAATGGACTGGCTGGTAATTTCGTGCCAGCCTTTGGAGTTAGTGGACAACCCCAGAGGACATTTGCCCGGAGCAGCTGTGGCTGCCCCTGGATCCCTGGCAGTGTCCCAGGCCAGGCTGGACAGGGCTGGGAGCAGCCTGGGACAGTGGGAGGTGACCCTGCCATGGCACGGGGTGGCACGAGATGAGTCCTTCCCACCCAAACCAGTCTGGGATTCTGTGATTCCAAGATGAGGAGACTATCAAAGCTTCCCCTGCTGCTCCTATATTCCCTTCTCACTGAAGGTTCTCTGGGTCAGAGCCCTCTGAGAGCCACAATCTCAGCTCCATTTCCTTCCCCTAGCTCGGGGCAGCCTGTGCTCACCCAGAAAATGAAAAGCTTTGTCAGAGAAAGGCTGCAGGTTGGGAGAGCGGTTGGGGAGCAGAGGGGAGCGGCAGCCCTGCCCTGCAGGGCACACACACCGATGTAAGCTCCCCTGCCTCCCCTGCACTCCTTCCTCGAGCAGCACTGGGCAGCCCCTGGCCCCTGCCTGTTTGCCCTCCTCAGGTCACCCGTGGCTCTGTTCAACACTCTCTGGCGCTGGATCCTGGCCATGCCTCGCACCACAAGCAGCAGAGCGCTGTCCTGGCACAGGCACAGGCACAGGCACAGGCACAGGCACAGGCACAGGCACAGGCACAGGCACAGGCACAGGCACAGGCACAGGCACCCAGAGCCAAGACGACGCTCCGCTGCCTCGCCGGCTCCGGCAGCGTGGATGTGTCTCCTGTAAATAACCCTCCGTTTTCACATGGATTATTTAGACTTTCTGATGAAACTGCAGAAATGCCACTGCGGCGGCCGCACGCCCAATCAGGCGGCGGCTCCCTGACCCCGGCCTCTCCGCAGCACCGCTGCTATGAGCTTCAAGGGGAAAAACCCTCCTTGTCTCTCGTTAGCCCTTTTTTTATGATCTAGGATTCTGTTAATAATGACTCCGTGTTACATAAAACAGATACATTAATGTCACCAAGTCCCAAAAGTACTGAATCAAGCTGACTCCTTCAGAAAGGAAGAAAGTAATAGATACGAGCCTTAATAAGAGCATGGATCCGAAGGATGGGAAGGGCTCCACCAGATCGCTTTCTCCTTCCTATTTGAAATGGGGGATTTAAAGGGCCATGCAGCAGGAGAAGATCAGAGTCATGGCAAGATAACTGTGAACATGCCATCAAAGTGAGCAAATCAAACGTGATTTTAGGTGGTGTTGCAAAGGCACGCTCAGCCTGCTCCACCTGCCCGCTCCGCTCCCAGTTGCTAATGGGGACAGGAGATGGAGAGGCTCAGCAGCCCCACAACCCGGCGCTCACCTTTCATCTCCGCAATGAAAGTGCTGGCTTACACCAACAGCTCCGGAGAAATAAGTTGCCTGGACTCAGTTTAGACGAAAAAGTGGCCAAGTCTTTAACCTGTGCACCTGGCTGAGACCATCTGTACTCCTCTACAGCTGAAGCAGATGTTACAATTAAAAGCAACATCCAGTGACCACTGGTGCTTAACAGATATTAAAATAGAACAAAACCTGTAATCAGAGCAATGAAAATACTTGAGTGGCAAAACTGGTCATGTCTGAAAGCTTCAGAAAAGAAAACCCAGGACAGTCTGGCCAAGTTGCCTGCGATGGAACGTGACGATGAGTGGCGTGATCAGAATCAAACACTGATGGTCTCACGCAGATACAGGGTACACACCTGGGTATCAAGGGCTCTGTGAATGCCCAGGGAACATGAAAATTGATTAATACACTTGTAAGCAGTTGCAAGTAGTTTAAGGAAAGAAATATGATATGAAAACCAAAGTTATGTTTGCTGAATCTTGCTTGGCTGGGCATCCACCAGCCGGAGACAGAGCCGGTGTTTGGGTACCGACCTTGGTGAACTTGTGGAAAGGTAAAATCCTGAGGCCAGGCTGAGGCTATAAACAAACACAGCATATTCTGTAGAGTGGCACCAGCATGTAAGGCTGGATTTCACCCAATGAAAATATGAGGAGAAAACATGGCTCACAATGGGGCCCTGGAATGGTGCTCCGGAAAAATGGAATCAAGGCAGGAAAGTGCCATCAGCCACAGTGAATGCAATGTCCAGAACAACTCACGCACATATCCAACGAACAGGAGAAAATCAAAATTAATGGTAAAGGTCTGAGTGAAAGGCTTTTGTTTCCTCCTCTCTGCTGGCTGGCCGAGCCTGGAGCGCACAGGAGTGGAAGGATGTGCATGGACAGGAGCTGTGTCCAAGGCAGTGAGTGATCACTGAGCAAAGCCAGCAACACCCAAACCATGGCAGTGGGGAGTGTGACGGGAAAGCAGAAAGGTTATTCCTTAGGAAGCCTTCTCCAGGCTCCACCAACACATCTCATTCCTAGTTTGCACCAGAACCACCTCTCCGGGCAGAGCCTGGGAGCAGCCCTACACCAGCACTGCCACTCAGACTCATCTGTACAAACAAACCCAAATTCAACTCCCCTGACAGCAATCCTCCTGGGGGTTTGGCCAATTAAAATTTGTATTTTGCAATTACTTCAGTATGCTTTGCTTCTTTTTGAGGTTTTATGCTCAATTACATGGATGGAGAATCAAGCTTTGTTTAAAAGATCTGGCTTTTCTGGGTTGCACCATTGTTGGAACAAATTTTAGACCATGTGATACAATCACCATTTTGACTAACAGGGTCACTTTTTAACCAGCCTCTGTGTGTTTCATGGAGCAAAATCTGGCTTAATCTACTATTTTTAAATTTAACATTAATAGAGAACATGACACATCAGCCGCTTTTCCTAATGCCCTTCTATAAGATGCTCAGAGTGGGATGAGGTTTGTGTTTATACAGCACACCATGACACAGCAGGCACCACCACTTTTGGGGAGAAAAAATTACATCTCTGTGTTCCAAATTCACAGAGCGGCTGTACCAGTTCTGATCTCAGAGTGGTATGAGAATTAATTTGTGAACAACCAAAAGTATAATGTAAGTGCTAGGTGCAATTATTTCAAGGACTAACTACCTCACGATGATGGCAGATAGGAGTTAGACAGCAATGAGACTAAAACTGTGGTTATTTCATTATTACATAGACAATGCCAACCCTCAAAGCATGCCAGGCATTTTCCAGATCAGAGGAAAGTGTGATCCCTGCTCTGAGAGTGCCTAATCTAAAAAGTCAAAGATGAAAAGAGGGAAAGGAACTCAGGATACAAAGGAATCTATGTAGTGACAGGTCCCAGCTTGTTATTTTAATTAAAAATATGCTAAATCCTTCTTTTTGCCTCTTTCAGCCCTCTCATCCCAGCTCTAAGCTTCAATTCCGGTGTCCACATAACCTTCCTAATCATCCACTGCTCCCTCCACATAAAGGAGCTCTTTGGAGTCACGTCAGTCTGGGAACAGGGTACATGGCAGAGGTGACACTGGGCAGGATGACAGATCCCAGAGACTGGGAATCCAACGGATCCAGCCCAAAATGTGCTTCCAGAGAGCCATGCATATCCTGCCAACAGGGGCCTGGAGTTTGGAGGCTTCTTGTGACTTACAGGGAGTAAATTGCAGAAAAGTCCCCAGCAGTGGCTCCCCTACACCTGCATCTGGGCACAGCTTGGAAAGTGCATCTGCTGCCCTAAACCTGCCTCAGAGAACCATCAAATCCCCCGAGCCTAACACACAAATCCTGCTTTTTCAATGATTAGAGAGTGAGCCAGCGGTGTCGCTCTAGTTTAAATCTTGTCCAAGAGTTTTACCAGGGCTCAGAGGTGCCACTGCTGCCTTCCTGTTGGCATGTCCCAAACTCAAGGCAAACATCTCCTGGCCCTGCTGCCTGTGCTCCGCTCCCTGGCTGCCCCTGGAGCCCACTGGATATTTCTTCAGATGTTGAACAAGCGCTGAACACAACGGAGGTTTAGAGAGAGGCAGAAATCAATACGGCAGCTTCCAGCAGGCACGCTGAGGGATTAGCTGTCCCACGGAACAGCTCTGGCGGCTCAATGGGAGAGTCATGACTCCGAATAGCACACAAGGTTTATGAGGCTGCAGAGCAGCTCTGGCCCTGATAACCTCCAGCTGGCCGGGGGAACAGCCTGCAGTGGGAACAGGCACCCTCAGCACCCTGCCCCAGCACCAGAGCTGCCCTCGGCAGCAGGCAGGGCCCGCCGGCTCCAGAGGTCACTCTGAGCACTGCCCAGCTGCCGGTGCTCCCCACACCTCCACTGCAGCTGGGTGACCAATTTCTGCTCTGGGGCTTGAAAGGGAACAACCCAGAACGACTGTGGACTCCCCATCCCTGGAAGTGTCTGAGGCCAGGCTGGGCAGGGCTTGGAGTAACCTGGGATAGTGCAAGGGAAGGGGGTGGAACGGGATAAGCTTTCAGGTCCCTTCCAACCCAAATCATTGCATGAGTCCATGGTTCTAGCCCAACTGCAGCAAATGGCAAGCCAGGCAGGTGGCACAGGTGAAGGCAAGGAGATGAATCCTGGGAAGCTGCTGGAAAAAACATGGAAAATGGCTTGGCTCATACCCTAACCAAAGGAGGCCCCACAAACGTACAAATAACAAGATACAGGATCCTGTGTCCCTGCTAACAAGTTCCTCTGTCTTCAGAAATCTGAATCTTTGGGAGCTCTGCAAGAAACAGAGGCAAGGTTAGGACAAACACTCAGAGAACAGAGTGGCTTTTAGGTTAGCTAACATCATCTAATTCTGTGTGGGTTTATGAGCTGAGGACTTGTTGCTCACAATTGCTCTTGTGTTCGTTGTGGTTATGGTGTTGGAACTCCAAAAGCTGAAAGATGCAAGTTTGTCTTTGTCTTTAAACTGTCAAAAATTGTGAGAAAACAGGGACTCCAGAAGAGAGGATGGGGCACCAATGTCCAGAAAGCCTCCAAGGATCAATGCAGTATTGGCAGCATGTTTGCACAGTCTGAGAGGTCTTTAATGACCTCTGAGGTTCCTAGCATTTATGAGGTTTACCACCCTGCAGGTTTCTGAGAACGCCGAGTGAATAAATGCTCAGCCGCTCCCTCTTGGAGCCCACGCAGGCAGGAGCCCTCTCCTCTGCCCCAGAGTCGGTGGTGGAAGCTGTGCCATCGCCCACGCCAGCCCTGCTGAGGCTGCCCAGCAGGGCACCGCGGTGGGGCCATGGGCTCCACCCGGCCACTGGCTGCCCCCGGCCCCAGAGCTGGGAGGGTGCAGCCTGTGCCCTGCCCAGCTGGGCCCGAGCCAGGCCAGAGAGCTGCCGTGGCCATCGCTGCGGGCAGGGATCAGCCCCAGCACAGGAGCATCGCTGCTCCTCTCATGCCCTGCCAGCGTGCCCTGCCCGCGCCCCAGCTCTGCGTGAACCACAACGTGGGCACCCCGCTGGCTGCGGCGCTGTGCCCGAGCCCAGCCCCTCCCGCAGCGCCGTGTCCCAGGCAGTGTCACCGCCCGTTCGGGTCAGCACTGCTGGCCCAGCGCTCGAGCGCTCGGCTCCCGCGCCGCGCTGACCCCGCTGCGCACAGCGCCATAAATCTGTGGCACCTGATGGGAGATGGGCTTTTTAGGATCTCTCCGGGTGCTTGGAGGTAGCACTTCTATGAACTCCATGCCACAATAAATAACGCTACCTGCAATATGTCTTGGGGAACGTGGCAGCAGCCGCTGTCCTGCCATGAATTTTTATTCTTTTGCCGTCTGGAAGATAGATTCCAGATACAGCATTTCCCCGCACTTAGTGTCAAATCTCTTTACCCCTTTGCCCCGGCAGAATGACAGGGACCACAAATAAAATAAAAGAATAAAAAAGAAGCGTAGGAAAAATGGCCTAAGAGCAGAGGGAAAGCACTAACCTCCCCTCCCTCTGCAGCTGAGCAACCTCAGCTCTGACAGCAGTGACTAAGGCAGGGACAGTTGGAATGGGAAAAGGTAATTTTTGTATGCTGCCAATGAGATTTCTGCAGGGGGATTCCACAGAAAGGAGCACAGAGATGAAATTTCTGTGAAGAGTATAATGTGCGCAACAGCAGAGAATACGGAAGATGGGTTTGTGTGCCAGGGATAGGGAAATGAAGTACTGACCCGATAAAGCGGTTTCTAAAAAGAAAAGCTTTTTCATTATAAAGAAAAGGATCACATGCAATGATCAACAAAATGCTCTAAATATTTGCAAACTTGTCCTGTCGATCTGATACCAAGGCTAGAGTGCAAAGCAGGAATGCTGTAACAATCACCAACAGGAATCCTGGAAAAAAGGCATGGAACTGGCACGGGAACGCTGCCAGGTTCGTTGGGATTGCTGAGAGCAGGGGTGCAGGGCACCCTGGGGTGCTGAGCAGGGCTGGGGCAGGGCAGAGCCCTGTCAGGCAGCTGGACACGCACAGAGCTCCTCTCCAGCCAGGCTGTGGACAGGGCAGGGCCAGCTGGAGCTGTGCTGCCTGCAGGGGAAGCTCAATGGGGCCAAGAGAAACCCTGAAAGCCAAGAGAGGCCACAGCCGATCCTGCACCGTGCCGCAGCGAGCCCAGGCAGCAGCGCACGCAGGGACCCTGCAGAGCAGGGCCTGGGGCCCTGGGGACACCAGGCTGACCAGGAGCCAGCAGTGCCCTGGGATGTGCTGGAGGGACAGTGGCTGCAGGGAGCTGGTGCTGTCCTTCCCCTCGGCCCAGCACTGCTGAGGCTGTGCCTGGGGCACTGGGCCAGCTCTGGGCTCCCCAGGGCAGGACAATGTCCAGAGGTGCCGTCCAGCCTCAGCAAGCCTGGGACCCACCCGAGCACCAGGCTTTACCTTCTGCTGGCCACATCTAAGCAACTGAGCAGATCACCCACAGGACTCACCCCAAAAAATCCCAAACACAGGCAGGTTTAATATTGTTAGTTGTACAATTCCATTGGGACTATGAGAAATAGCTGCTCAAACAACAGGATAACAGCTGGAGAAACTCTAAAAAAGGCAAACAGCTCCAACTAGCCAGGAGTTAATAGTGCACAGCACTTTTTTCCTCTCAGTTTCTCTCTTCTAGTTCAGTGCCTTACAGAAAACCAACATAATGGCTCTTTTCCACTTCTGAATATCTGGGCTGCAGTGCAATCTTGCCTGAATTTGAAGACATTACTTTACTTTCTTCCTTCACTCTGATGAAATTACCAAGTTTCATGTCCCTGACATCTAAAGGATATTAGGGCCAGCACTCCAGTACCCTCCCATTAATACACACGTTCAGTTATAACAAATGGTCTGGCACAGACCTCATTGCTCTGCCATCAAGTCACCATGGCCCAGCCTTCCGGTGAAGCCAGAATCCATGGATGCCACATGGAATGTCCCTTTCAGCAGGTGTGAGCCCAATTCACACCAAAAGTGATGACCCAGTGGTTAGAACACAGCTCCACAGCTGCCTTAGCATCTATCCTCTTCCTACTCCACCTCTGGAACTGAACTTTGAACACTGGAACTAAGACTTTGCTAAATACATATTTTACTGAGCAACAGTTGCACAAAACCAGCCCCTCAAGATGTCAAATGATGCTTTTGCCACACAGCAGAGTTAAAGTGAGGAGATTTACAAGGTCATTGACAACTGCAAGTATTGATTGAGTATTAAAGTGTCTTGTGATTAATATAGCCTTCGAAGTAATTAGTGCAGAAGATCTCTTATATCTCCACATGTTTAAATAATATATCTGTGAACATGCAGACCCCCTGTCAATCACTCTGGCTGAGGCCAAACATCATCTCACCTGATAACTCATTTGGAAACTGGGCTTCCTGCCTGCTCAGCCTTTCAAAAGCAGCAACTCTTCTCTAATTGCCTGGGGTGACCTATATTTAGAGCCCCAGTTCACTGGGGGGATAGAGAGGGAGGAGAGAGCTAGGAAAAATGCTAAAGCACCTTATTCCTACAATGGCACTAAACCTAGGAGAAATTCAGAGGCAGTGAACGGAAGAGGCCTCACAGGAAAGGCTCTGGCTCTGAGGGGCTCCACACTCTGTATTTAAACAAACCCTCCAAGCCCCTCTTGGCTAATCCTGGAAGTAACTTCTGCTGAGGGAGAAATGCCCTGGTGCCAAGGACTCTCAGCCTGGGGCTGGCAGTCCTGGTGTCCCTGTCCCAGCTCTTGGTGCCCACCAGGACAGCCTAAATCCCACCTGAACCAGGGTCACAATGGGAGGATCAGGCTGCCAGCAGCTCCCACAGCTATGTGTGAGTTTTCCTAGAGTGAGCCAGCGCTTATTGCTCATCTGGATTTGGGAGGGAAACGTTCTGCTTCAAGTGTCACTTTAGGAAAAGAGCAGCTTGACACCTTCTGGGGTTTTGGAGCCCACAAAGCACCAGGTATTCATCTAATGTCTTCTCAACCCCTTTTCCACCAGACTCTTTAAGCAATTGCAATCACTTGGTTACTCTGGAGCCCACTTCGAGGTCGTTAAACATTTACTGCTTCTTGGGTAAATACGGCTCCAGGAAACACTCATTTCTGAGCTGCTGTTTGAGTCCAGGGTGGAAAAAGCCAAGAGCTGAACTGCGACCCCACCAGCATCTGCCTCTTACACTTTCTACTAACAGAGACGAAGAACTGGCCTAAAATGCACAAATACTCTGGAACTCTGCAATCACTGCATACTCCTCCTTCCTGGCCAGTGCCAGTGGGCGCAGAGCTGCACCGTTCCTGGTTGGGAGGATCTGGGATCTCAGCATCGATGGGTGTCGGGGGAAGACACAGCCCTCACCTTTCATGGACTATTGCATTTTCCGGGGTTAAAACATGCAACGAACAGGAGTTAGCCACCCTCAGACCTGATCAAATCAGAGCAACTCCTAAACTAATCCAGAGGGGGCAAAAAGAAGGGAAAAAATCCTTCTTTGGAAGACACTGAAAGAAATCCAAAGCTGGGACTTCACAGAATCCCAGACTGGTTTGGGCGGGAAGGGACATTAAAGCTCACCCAGTGCCATCCCTGCCATGGCAGGGACACCTCCCACTGTCCCAGGCTGCTCCAAGCCCTGTCCAGCCTGGCCTGGGACACTGCCAGGGATCCAGGGGCAGCCACAGCTGCTCTGGGCACCTGTGCCAGGGCCTGCCCACCCTCACAGGGAACAATTCCTTCCCAAAATCCCACCTAGCCCTGCCCGCTGGCCGTGCGAAGGCATTAAAGATGGGACTTTTGGCCTTTTCTTTAGATGAAGCACCAGAAATATTCTTCTGCCTTTAGTGTTAATCTCACTTTCTTTTTTCTCACACCTGCTAATGTCCCATAACTCACGAGCCCCTCTTCCTTCTCCTCTTTCAAGTTTATTTATTATGACTATTTAACCAGCTACTGGTTCAACACACTCCTCTCAAATATTCATCATTTGGTTCTCTGGGTAAATCGTATTTAATCAGCACAGCACAGAAAACAGTGTAATTAGAGATGCCGGATGCCATTAGACTCAGAAGAAATTAAACTTCATCTTAAGCTGTCCAGTGGTGCCCTGAGGAGAACAGGCTGCATGGTGGGGAGGTGACCCAGAGGTTAGTGCCAGATGTATTTTTAGGGTCTCCAGACTCAAGGAATACAGAGGGTGGGGGGAGGCACAGAGGGACAAGGAGAGAAGCCTCTATGGACAAACAACCAGAACTTCTCATGAGGAAGTCAGTAAATGCATCTTTTTTTTTTTTCTTTTTTTTTTTTTTTTCCAGGCTATGGCAGTGCCTGTTCTGCTTTATACCAATTACAGCACTTCTAACAAGGTAAATAGTTCTATTTTAGTAATAATAATGGCCAAAGCCTTTACTGATCAATAAAGTCCAAAAAGGGATTACAGCAACAACAGTACAAGTAGATACTCAGAGGAAGCAGTGAGACAGACTCCTCCAGCTGGCACCAAACCACTCAAAACTCACCACTACCCTTGACAAAGCACCACGGGTTACCCAGGCTGTGGCAGGAAATGCCAGAGGAGACCTTTCTCCTGCAGGCTCTGAGTGTCCATCACCTGCCGTCAGCGGCAGCAAGCACCCCGATCAGCCCAACAATGCCCCGAGAGCCCCCGTGGGTGAGGGGCTATTTGGGTTGTTGTCATTAGGTTTTTTGTTTGTTTGTTTTGGTGGTTTTGGTTTTGTTTGTCTGTTTTTTGTTGTTGTTGTTTTGGTGGGCGTTTGGTTTTGTTTTTGTTTGTTTGTTGTTTTTCTTTTTTTTGGTGTGGTTTTTTTTTCTAATAATACATCTGAGGTTCAGATAAGTAACTAAGAGGAAGGAGAGCTCCTTTTAGTCCATCCTGCTGCTGACAATTAAGAAACCTCAAAGTAATTTTTGAAAATGTCAGCGTCTCATTTAGCAAAGGGATAAATAATGAATGAAGCATAATCACTGTCCTGCGCTGGTGGTACAGCTTCGCGGTGTCATTAGTAAACTAACGGTATAATATCTTCGTGTCACAGTTTAATTATATCTTGTAATTAGTTTCAGCAATGGATTGCACAGAGTCAGGCCCCCTGAGCTAAACAAAAGGTAATAGAACTTTCAGAGTCCTCGCATAAATCAATTATGAAAGTGTCCTGTGTTATTTGAGGCTTGTTTGCTGTAATTTTATGCACAAAGAAGAGCTGATCCCTGCTGCCTGCGGAGGGCGATTCTCCTCACCCACTGCCTGCCCGGACGAGGGTGGTGCAGAGGGCAGAGCTGCCGGGGCAGGTGAGCTGTGTGAGCAACCGAGGGCTGGCACACACACACACACAGAGCCCACGGGCAGCAGGGCTCCACAGGACGAGAGCTCCACAGCCCTCCCTGCCAGGAGACCACAGGTGCCAGGGCAGTGTCCCGGGCCAGGCTGGACGGGGCTCGGAGCAGCCTGGGACAGGGGAGGGGTGGGTGTGGGATGAGCTGTAAGGACCCTTTCAGCCCCAACCCCTCTGGGGTTTCAGGACATGCAGACAGGGTAGGATGGCACCACCATGCTCCTGCTGTTGCTGCTGATGTACTCCAGGCCAGCTCTGGTGCTCAGCAAGGCTGTCCTGAGTCCAAAGCTGCACATCGCTGCATTTTTTTTTTGCACCATGCAAACAGTACCTCCACCTGCCTCTCCCTCTCCTTCACCCAGACTGAAACTGCCCTGTATGCTTGGATCTGATCTCTAGTTTGCATCAACACATCAAAGCAGATTAGAGATCAGCAATTTCTTTTCCTGTAAGAGTGGCCAGGCATTGGAATCAGTTGCCCAGGGAGGGGCTGGAGTCAGCCTCTCTGGAAGTGCTCAAGAGGTGCCTGGATGTGGCACTTGGGGTGTGGTTTAAGTGTGGTTGTGCTGCTGCTGGGCTGATGGTTGGACTGGATGATCTCCCAGGTCCCTTCCAACGTCGATGATCCAGTGAACACCAGGCACCAGCACCAGCTCCTGGCCCAGTGACTGTCTCCAGCCACATCTGGGGCTGGTCTTTGTCCTGCTTCACTCCTGATGGCACTCATCTGCTGCCACGGGAGGGAATCACACAGGAGGGCCATGCTGGAAATGGATCCAGGCAGGCTGAGGGGTCCCTTGAGGTGACACAGTTGTACTTGCAGTGGATCAGAGTCTGCTGCCATCCCACACGCTGCTGCCTGAGCTCTGGAAATTCTACAGGAGATGCCTTTTCCTTAGAGCTCTTTGTGCCACGCCAGGACTGTGGATAGAACAATCCACACCTGGGAAGTGCCTGGGAATGATCCCCACCCTCCCAGCCTACATGGTCTCATGCAGTTTCAGGGGAAAAAAATTGTTGAATCACTGGAATTTAATGTATAAAATAATGTTTCACAGTTCGGGCTTAATAGCTGTATTTTATTTGCATATTTTTTCCTCAGTCTTCCTAAGAGTTCTGCCTATTCTGTCATCCTTCCTGTGTGCAGGGATGCAGACGCAAGGCTCTCGCTGCTCTCATGTCTGAGTGCCTGAATCATTTATCTTTTCATGTTGCTCCTCTGCCCCCACTGCTGGGTGGTGGAAGCTGCCTATGTGACGTGGGATGGCGAAGGTGGAAAAAAAACCTAAATAAAATGAAACCTCTCAGTGTGTCTCATTCTGGCCTACTGATACCTCCAAAAGCAAAAAAGGCTCGCAGCAGCAGCAAAGGGCTGTCCGGGGGTCACCCAATCCACGGCCCAGCGTCTGGGACCCCACTGCGGGCAGCGGAGGGGAGTGTGCAGAGGAGTCTGAAAGGTGCCAAGACGTGTAATTGTCTCGCTCCTGATCAAGCTGCAGAACACACCGGGGTCCTGGTTCAAAGCCCTCCTCAAGTCTGCCTTGAAAGCGAATCCCGTGGCATGCTGGCCTTGCTGTTTATACAACAACTTCCAGGTTTAAATGAAAAGCTGCTTCCCAAAGCAGCCCGAATCCTCCCATTGTGAGCCCTTCAGCAAATGTAACAATAGGAAAAGCACTGAGTAGGAAAAAAAAGGGGGGGGGGGAAGGAAAAAAAAAAGTCCAGTCCTCGGAGCGTTGCTGCAATCCAGCCGGTTGCCATGGCGACATGATGACTTGTTCACATGGCAACATATCTTCGGTCCACTATTAAAATGATGAGAGCAAACTGGGCTGCACTAAGTATAGTATCCTGTGTGCTGGAGCGGCCGAGCGGCACCGAGAACAAAGCTGCAGAGGGCACTTCTGGGGGCAGGGGAAACCGAGGGGATAAACCAAGTTCTACATGTGCATCAGAGATGAATAACAGCCACACAGATGATAAACGAAATTTTGCTTGGATATAAAATCTGCCTTTAGAAGCCAAAGGATGTTTTCCATACATGAGTGGCATCATCCCCAGGGCACTGGACTTCCTCAGGAAGTAACCTCGAGAAGCCATGGCAAAAAAATGGATTGGGAAAGGAAGGGAATCACTGGAGACCCCATCAACACAAAACCAATCGTGGTAAAGATAAAACTTAAGAAATAGCTGCTGCAGCAGTGAACTGCAATCATGTAGTTTGTAATTTACATTAAAATCCCCAACAACCAGCAAGTGGGAAATTGTGCAACATCTATTTAGTCACAATGAATACCCAAGATTACCAAAAAGATATCCCCGTTGCCATGTTATTGGTGTGTTTTCTGCAATTCTTTTAATTTTAGCAGATTTAAACACTTCTTCCTGATAGCACAGAAAATTGTGATGTCGCTGGGGAGCTCATCATCCACTTGTCCCTCATTTAGATGAAGGACAGGACGAATCTCTTTGGTTTATGAAGCATGTACATCATACAACAGACATGAGAAAGTCTCTTAAAATATAAAACATGAGAAAAAATACCCTTAATCCAGATTCTATTTTAATTTAGCTTGCAGAATGAGGATGCAGTGAGGCTCACCACAGGTGAGGAGGTGGCTTTGGAGGCCATGCTGTGAGTCCCCAGCATGGAAGCCCCAGATTTTAGCAGACGTGAGAGCAGAGGAGGATTCATTTCATCTCCATCCCTGATGAAACAACAGCTTTGTCCCACTCCCCAAAACACAGTGAACAATAATGACCATAAGGATGGTAAACTGCACGTGGAAGGAAAGAAAAGCAACCTTCTGGTGTCCATCAGGCCATCACAACAGCCACACTCACCCTCCCTCCTGAGGACCAAAACAGCTACAAAGTGCCTGAAATCATTGAGCAGATGAAAATCCCAGAAATGGGCTTGGGCTAAACCTCACAGTTTCCCAACCAAAAGGCATCAAAGACCAATCCCACACCATTCATTTGCTATTTCCCTTTTCTCTGCGCACACCTGTACCCAGAAGTTTGCCTGCGCTTGGGAAGCACAGAGCAGCCCACACCTTCCCACACAGAGGTTTCCTGTCCCTCCCTGGGCAGCAGAGAGGATGGCAGCAGCTGGAAAGGCACAAAAAGCCATCTGTACACGTGCACAGCCACAGCGCCACGATTGGTCTGCAGGAGCTTTTCAAGCAGCAAAGAGATTCTGCTGGTCCAAGGTAAATATCATATTTTGCATGAGCCAATGTCACAGTGCTGGCAGGAACACAGGGTAACGGATCTCATATATTGGAGATGAGGTCCCATTTTTATTGATAAGACTTTAGTTGACAAACTCAACAGCTCAAATGAAGTTGGAATATTTCAGCGTGACTCAATGCTTTAACCAGACCTGCATTTGATGTCCAGTACAGGAGGTTGTAGAGCAGAAATTAAGACTACGACTGACCAGAAAAATCTAAAAGTAACAAACAGGATTCACAGTTCCATTTCACAAAGACTGATACCAAACTGGAGAACATACGCCCTCAGTATTTACTGCAATTGGTCTAATTCACAGGCTTTTGAAGTCAGCACCAAGTCTTTTGCAGTGCTTTTCTGTCTCACCTCCCCCGCTCCACCCTGGCATACTCAGAAATGTTTTGCTACTTTCTACATCCCATTGGCATCACACACAGCTGCCCAATCCCTCCTTAAGGCAGGTGCTTCTACAAATTGCAATCATCTTACTTTTAAAAAAGAATAACAATTCCTACAAAGAATAGAGAAATGAAACCAAGTTCACCTATTCCTAAACTTCTGAGAATAAACCTAATTTTAGAAATAAGGTTTATCTGAGGAATAAATCAGGAAGAAATTTCAGGCACTTGCAGGAACTTCATTAAGGAAACAGGAACCCGCAGGTTCACCAGGGAGCCAACAGGTGTTTAAACAATTCCTGCTACCTACGCTCTCACGTCGACTTTATTTTCAAGTTTCACTCAATGATGGAGTTGTTCCTCAGCTCCTTGTGTGCTTAGCCATTTAATTAAAGCAATCCATATTGAATTCATGTCCAGATGCCTTGACCAGCAGAGCCAGATCCTCATTGGCATGCCAGCTGCTCAAAGAAGAGCACGGCCCCTCGCATACTAATCAGAGGGGAAGGCAGTGATTCATCAGCCCGCGATACTGCTTCAGCATCTACAAGCACTTATGACATGTAATTGCTGGTGCATAAGCAAGCCAGGCCACATTAAAAAGCCCACAGATAGTCAGAGATAAAAATTAATGACTTTTGCTTTGTGTAATCCTGCCTGTGTTGGGGGAGGGGAGGGAGACTGGGATTAATGGACAAATGTAAGGAGGCACAAAGGAACAAAGAGTTTCTTGGCCTTGTTTACATATTGAACAATAATAATAAAAGAAAAGTGACAAGTTATGGGAAAGGCAAGTGTGAATTTTCGGCACGAGTGAGTTGGAAGACTGCTTGCAGTTCATTACAGATGCAGAATTTCCATACTCATTATTCCGAAACAAACCTCCTCGGAAGGCCCTTCTGGGACCAATGGCAGCAGTTTTTATTATTCATCTTTTGCTGGTATTGAGGATGTCATTAGAAGAGCTGCACGGCACGCGGGCAGAGAGGGGATCGCCGTCTGGGGAGGAATAGCTTATCCTTCCCGAGGCCGGAGCAGCCATGGAGCTGGGGTCACAGTGGGCCACGCTGGAGAATCAGGGAAGGACAGCGAGGTAAATCAAGGACAGCAGACAAAGACATGATGTAATGCACCCACAACAGAAGCTTCTGCAGACCAAGTACTCATCAAAATATTCATGCATCAACACTGCTGTTCGAATCTCCATCTCCCTGTCCCAAGTCCCCTTTCTTCCACGATGACGGATACAACCTCCTTGGAACACTTTTGAAAGAAAATGCCATTTTTCTATTTTATTTTTTCTGTAACATTTGCTTTGGTGAGCTGTGAATCTGAAGTTACCTGAGCTGGCTTCCCAGTTGGGGGGAACAAAGATGATGCGTGTGATCTCACACATAATCAGACTCAGTCCCACCCAAAGCCCCCCGCCAACCAGGCAATATATCCTACCTCAGCAGGTTCCAGGGCTCTGCTCAGCTCAGTAGAAACCTGCCCAGGCACACTAGCAGAGATTTGGGTGCAGAGTTTCCGCATGAAAACTTATGCATGCAGCTGCACGTTCTCCAGGCCAGTACCTCCACTTCACTCCTAAACGCCAGCTCCACTCTGGACTCTGATTTCAGTCCACTTCAGCTTGGACCCTCGTCCAAGAAAGGGAATTTACTACCTGTTTAATGGAACTTTCTTCTCTGTAGCTGGGAAGAATTATTTTAGGAACAGCTATGGAGTTATCCTAATTGCATGTATGTGGGCCCTATGGAAAACTGCAATTGCCATGACAATAGTGCCAAAAAAGGATGAAAAGAAGTATTCCCTAGTCAAGGATGTTGATCATTTCACTGTGCAAATAAACCTTTCCCACAGAGGTCAGCACTGCTCATCCTGGAGGTGACGGCACAGCCCTGGACATGGTGCGATGGGCGTTACGCAGGGGCCATGCTCTATAATGAATTCACCTTCCATTTGCCCCCTGTCCCAGCTGCTAACATCTGTAAAGCCACGCTGGGGGACTCCTGTGCCTCCCCAACCTTGCACAGCCCTGAGGAGCGGAGGGCAAAGCGCTGGGCCTCAGGAAAACAGAAAATCATTGCTATCAGCAGGCGGCTGAGCAGCCACTCAGAGCCATCACTTGTGTTTCAGGTCTGCTGCACCCAACCTTCCCCTCACTACACCTCCATCTTTATGTATCAGGTTTACCACCTAATTTCATCTGTTTTGCTGAAATATTTACCGGGTGCAGGTGAGGAAGCAGAAGCTGCAGCTGCATCCACATCACCATATGATTTATTTACAGCTGGGGCTTTGTGGTGCAGCCAGATAAAAGAGGATTAAATTACGCTCTGTCGATTAAGAGTCTGAACACTATAAAACTCCTAAGCCTTTGTATGCTAAGCAAGAACTTTGACTCCCACAGGAGCTGCAACAGAGATTCTGCATACACAGAGAAGACGTGGATTTCTTTTGCTGTCTCAGTGTAGCTTTCCCAAACAGAGATATTATCAAAATGATTTGGAAACACTTTATCAGCACCAAAAAGTTAAACTGGATCATGATGCCCAGTGCATTTTCATCTCAGCTCCTCCACACACTTGTTCAAAGAGGTTTGCCCACTGTAATGATGTTCTCTCCAGTTACACACTGTCAATGTACCCACGCCACTGCTCCCTGCCCACTGGAAGAGCATTGTTCAGGATCTTCGCTTACTGGCAAAATATACTGACACAACACTCAACCCAACCCCTTTCCTCCCCTCTCCTCCTTCCCTTCTTTTCTCAGACATAATTTACAAAATGCACACACAAAATTCTTCTTTTAAACTAGTTATTTCTTCCTCAACCTTATTTTCCATTTTCCCCTCCATACTTCTGGAGAAAACATTTGTGTTTGATGTCCTCATACAATATCTCCTGCACCAGAAAACAGAATAAGTTGATAACCTGCTCTAGATGGAGACGTTTGAGGTCAATCACTGTAAGAGTTCACTAACAGCTGCTCCAGGAGTTAACACCAAATGGAAGTTACCCATGAAAAACTGTTCAAGAATGCTGGGATTTTCCATATACTTTATGGGTTGAACATTTTAAGGTAAGTCTTGTGCTACCAAACTTCATTTCCTTTACTCACAGAGTGGTGGGGAGGCCCTGGCACAGGGTGCCCGGAGCAGCTGTGGCTGCCCCATCACTGAAGTGTCCCAGGCCGGGCTGGACAGGGCTTGGAGCAGCCTGGGCAATGGAAGGTGTCCCTGCCATGGCAGGGGTGGCACTGGGTGAGCTTTCAGGTCCCTTCCAACCCAGAGCAGTCCGGGACTCTGCAGAGAGACTGCAGCTGGAGAGTGGCTGAAGAACCAAGCCCCTGGTCCAAGGCAGCCCAGCTGAGCAAAGGAGCTGCAGGGCAATATCACACAGTAAGGGCCAGGGAACAGCGAAGGAGGGGATGTTAGCAGTAATCACAGGTAACTGTCTCAGACAGACAGGAAAAGAGGGGGAAAAACCTGAAGTAGCTATCTTTAAAGAGAACAAGCAGATCTGAGTAATCCAATTTAGGGGAGATAAGAGTCTGCTGGTAGCACTGTCCTTTAGCTGGACAAACGCCTTCGTTCAAGTGTCAACCCCAATCCTGGGGAGGTCACGCGCAAGGCCCGCAGCCTAATGGACTCCTCAATTGCCTGAGTGGATTTCCCAACAAACATGCTGGCCCAACAGAATTGATTTTCAGGCAGTGCACGGGTCCCTAACGCAATTACCCTGCAGCGAGGCAGCGTGGGCTGCGGGCAGCGCGAGGAGGTGCCGCGCTCGGCCACGCCGGCACAGCTCCACTCCTAATTGTTTAAACAGCTCTGGAATTCCTTTTGCTCTTTCTCAACAGAGAATAATTATACTGCTGCTTAAAGAGGTCTGGAGGGACCTCAGAAGAAACCTTCGCTTTCAGCTTTGTGTGCTAATGAAAAAAATCAAGTCTTAGCTCTCTAATAGGCGAATTCAATTTATGACAAGCAAATACAATAATCTCAACACCAGCGCTGCAACAACGCCCGCCCAGCTGCCGCTGCACACAGGGTCCTACGATCTTCTGACACAGAACACCCAAATTTCTCCATGATACAGTAATACCAGATCTGTGTACCAACTGGATGGAGTGAGATCAGTTTACAGTGTTTCCTCTAATTTGGTTTTTTTTTTTTTTTTTGCTCAGGGAAGGTTTGGACTCATTCTGAGAGCCAGGAGGTGACCCTGGAAGGTCTGGGGTTCTAAGAGCTGTACAAAAAAGCCCCAAAAACCAGAAGATGTGTGCACAGGACTTCCCAGTGCTGCTGTCTCGTGCCCTGGAATGCAGGGCTCCATACACAACTGGATGGGGACTGAGAACACAGCCAGGGTCCTGTCTCCAGCCACGGCCAGGGCACATGGGCTGCTGCTCAGGGACTCCCCAGCTGGCATTTCATCCAGCTCCTGTGTTCAGTACCCACCAATGAACCCCTTCCCCACAAATTCCATCTATCCTGGACTCATTTATTCTTCTGTCCTCCACAATATCCTGTGCAATAAATTCCACGAGTTAATCCTGTGCTCTAAGGAAAGGTACCGACTTGTCTTCAGTCTAAACTTTCTCTGTTTGGTGAATACCCCACCTGCTTCTTCTAATTGTTCCCCAATCATTTTTCCAGTGGCACTCACAGTTTAAAAGTTGCTACTGCATTTCTCCATCCCATTTCCTATCATGGGTTATGAATTCCAATTTTCAGTTCCTCTGCTCGTGGAAGATGCCCCATCTCCATAAACAGCCTGACTGCCTGATCACTCAGCTGCCCATTTGGAGACTCGCAGGTAAGATCCAGCATCCTGATCATCCTTCTGAGGCTGCAGGACTTAGGAACATAGATCACCTCCCATATCTCCAGTCCGCAGTGCCAAAAGAACTTCTATTCCTCAGCTTTTCAAAAAGCCATGACTTAATCCACGCTGCTAAAAATTTCTCGGCAAGGTAAAGCTGCAGCCATACCAAGCTGCCTGACTGATTTTGTACTGAGGGAAGTTGTGCAGATGCAGCCAGCCCAAAGCCGTGCCTGAGCAGCCAGAATTGCTCCTTGACGGAACATCTACCTGGATGATGGATTCACTGCAGCCCAGTCCTGCGCTGGCTCCATCCACGTTTCCTCCAGCCAGTTGGATGCTGCTCCAACCACACTGTGCTCTCCCTGCTGCTGCTGCACAAAGCCATCTGTCAGGTTCTCAGCCTGATTTCCCTTTTCCTGTCTTCCCCCAAACTAGGAGCAAATGGGGCCAGATTCCAGCTGTATTTTTCATCCTCCAATTAGCAGGCTCCAATTCATCACTCTGAGTATCTCCTGGCATCAGTGCTGAGATTCCCTCCTCACGCCTGGTAAATCGGTCTTCATTTAAAACCCTCTCTCTTAGCCCTAAATGGAAATCAATTCTGCAAGTTTAGCAAATAGTTAATTACTCCACAAAGAGGATTGATTGGCCTTTGATCACCAGAAAGCTCTGTAGTGCTATTAGTCTCTTTCATCTGTGATTAAACCACAGAGAAAAAGAAACAAAAACTAAATTAGGCTTCTCCTGTTATCCTACAAATATTTAATGACGGGATAATCTCCTAAAGGTGTGATCAGGGGATATACATTCTGCCAGAAAATGTCTCCAGCTCAACCTTGAACCCAAATTCTCTCCCTGCAAAGAGCCTGGCAATGAACTTTACAGAGGCGTGGAGCTGAGCTCAAAGGGATGCTTTGTAGTACACCCTCTTCTTGGCCTTTCCTTCTTTCCTCTTCTTATGTACGTTTTAATGCAGATAAAGATTTTCCCACTGGAGCCCTGACATGAATAATAATAATAACAATAACAATAATAAAGGCTTCCTTTAAATTCAGTTTTGGCTCTGCTGACTTCCTCAGCAGGACAAGCCTGTGTCCTGTTGGTTTGCAGCAATGTAAAGCACTGTTTCCCCAAATGATGGGATCCTCCTGCTTCAGACAAATTTCAAGTATCGCAGGCCCCCACTGCTAACTCCCTCTGGAATTCAGTCCCAGGAAAGCACAAACCCCCGAGCTGCACACCGCGGCAGAAGCCGTGATGGGAAGGTCATAGGACGGAGAACAAGGACTGAGCTACAATTCTCACATTCCAGGCAAATTTAAGGTCTGGGAACCTTCCTCTCGTGACACAAATGCAAAGCTCCTTGGGGTGGCTGGCGTGGGCATCCCAAGCCTCTCCAGAGCCCCGGGCAGCCAGGCCAGGGCTGTGCTGTATCAACAGTCACTTCTTCCCCAACACCACCAGAATTTCAGAACCATGGAAACATCCCTGCTCTTCTCCAGCAATTTTTTCTCAGCTGCAAATGGTGCTGCTCCCAGCACACAATCCCAGATGCAGCAATGAGGGTTGAACCCAGCACGAGGCACGGAGAGTGCCCCAAAATTTTGCAGCCTTTGTCTCCCTGGCTGGAGAAGGTAACACCTGTGGCATTTGGCCACTGGTCATCTGGGGAAGCCAGCCCCAAAAGCCAGAGATGCTTCCACAGCCAATGTGGCAGTTTGAAAGGATCATTTCTGCATCAGCACAGAAGGCAAGGACCCTGCTCTGCAGGCCAGCAGGGGAGCACAGCACACAGCCACGCGCTCAGGAGAGGGTCCGATTTCAGAAGGTGTATCTTGCAGGTGACCTGATTAAGACACAAGATGGGCAGGGAAGGGATGGAGCTGGTAAGGCTGAACTTCAGGAAGTTTCACAACTTGCTGTGAAAACTCAGAAAGTTATCCTAACTTTTTTAGCACTAAAATGTCATAATATTCTTCATGCAAGAGAAAAGAGGCTCCTGACATGTTTTCAACTCTCGAATGGCAAAGAGTCCTTGAGGGGCCGTGCCACGCATCAGGCAACAGCAGGCGTTAATTAGCCCAGATTTCCTACTGGATTGTTGTGTGCGGGTGTGCGGTGCGCGTGTGTTTTTCTTTCCCTGGGTGTCTCATTTGCAGAATGTTCAATCATCCCCTCTCTCCTGACTCCGCAGCCGCGTGTGCTCCTGTGCGGCTGCCGAGCGCTGACACCTGTCACACAGTGCCACCGCAAATTGGACGTGTCAGCCCCAGCGTGCTGGTGCCAAGGTGTGAATTAGATGGAGGCTCTCACCGCTGCTCTCCTGACCTCTCCACTCCATTACCAGGACATCCCAAGCCTCAGGGTATCAAAAACCAAAACACGAGGAAAAGAACCTTACACACCCATTGCAACCATGGGTGACACTTTCCTCTCCAAGTGAGAGGAAGATTTAAATAACCAGAATTTGTAAACACGCTGATTTCATTTGCAGAACAGCTAGAAAAGGGCTTTGCTGTTTTGTTTGTGCCATACCAGGAGGCTCTAGAGGCCAGAAAAAAAAGGAAAGTGATTAGTTAGTGGAGATTTCAGATGAAAAGGCTCCCAAGTCATTCTGCACAAAGGAAAACAAGTGTTTCTGCCATGCCCATCGATGTGGATGCGGTCACCAGCACACTGCGCCAACAACCCCCAAACAATGCTCGTGGCTGAGATCACCCCATTCCCAGCCCTTACCTTGCGCGGAGGTTGGGGGTTGTTCTGTTTTTTAAAACAATGGCTCCCAGAACAAAAGGCTGATTTGTGCAGCAGGCAGAGCTGGGGACCACCTAGAGCACAGGGCTGCAGCCCCATATGGTGCCACACAATAACAAATAAGAACAACAATAAGGAAAGCTGCACCCACTTTGCTCGGTACGGTGTTCTCAAAGTTACACAGTACGAAGCAATTATCCCAAAGTGGCAATTTTATTTGAAAATAACATTTAAATTAAAATGGGCATTTCAGGGCCTCCTGCTGAAGAGTGACATGGGCTGTTCAGGGGCCCACTGTCACTTTGTCAGCTGTCACATGCTGCCTCCTGCTAAATGGGCGCAGTTTGCCTTTACCCTTTATCCAGACTCTTAAAAATGCTGCACGCATTTTATGAAGACCAACTAAGTGGGATTGCATCTCTGACAGCTGTTCCAGCTTGGACTCAGTGAAAGCGCTTTGCATACATCTATCTTTTCTGCTAACAATTTGGATAAATAACAAAGCTGAGGAAGAGGGGTGTGCCCGGGGACGGTGCTGGAACAAAGAGCTGCCGCACCCCGGTCACCTGCGAGCACCCGGCCTCGGCTAACACCAGTCACTGGGATGTTTCATGGAACTCAGCTTTGGCTCAAGAAGTTTCAGGCCTGCTACCTCCTTGCAGCAGGCAGATGTACCTCCTGCAAACCCCAGCACAGCCAAGTGTCCCTGGGGAGCTGGGCTCTCGGGAGGCAATGCTGTCCTGGGCCGGGCCACCAAGGGCTAGGGACAGCAGGGCAAAGCTGATAGCTCAGGAGGGACTCAGGGTTCTCTGGATTCCTTTACACTTGGTAAATTCTGAACTGCTCCTTACCATTTGACAATTGTCCTTATTCTCTCTCCTCCTCCTTTTCCAACACATTTGACTATTAACACTCGCCATGTCACGAACACTGTCCTTCAACCAGGGCACTGCCAGGCTGAACCTTTATGCTGAGTTACCATCTGCACACTCTCACCACTGCCTTCTCCTGAGGCCAGTGCTCCCCAAGCCTAAGGCAATTTCAAGTCTCAGATATGCTCCGGGGCTGCTATGGACACAGCCACGCATTCCTCAGTCCCTGCAGACACAGGACAGTGTCTCATGCTCCTCTTGCTGCCGCTACAGCTGTGTCAGAGCCCGGAGTCACTGCACTTGGACAAGCCCTCCCACACCCTCGAGCCAGCCTGGGACCAATCCACACCTTCTCACCACTGGATATCATTTCTGCCATCCTGCTGACCTCCTGTCTAGGAGGAGGCAATCCCTAAAACTAACCTAGTCTTCTGAAGCTTTCTTCTCTCCAGGACCACAGCCCATGGGACAAGGAAAAGCGTTCTGAAGAAACTGGCCATTCCTATTGGCAAGGCAGAAGCAAGGCATCCATTCAACATGAGGCCAATACTGTCTGAGCTGATTCTCTAGAGCCACTAGATACTCATACTGAGGATTTTGTAGTTATAAAGAGTTAAATTGCTAAATAGATTAATATAGAAATATTTTTAAAACAGAACCTTCCTCATAAAAATGCTCCTATGCAATGGAGCTGAAGCAACTGGTGATCATCATGGCTCCTTTTTAAGCTCAAGAAGAAAATTTCCTACCAGGAAGGCCAGTGTCTTGGGTCTGTGTTTCCTTAGTAAGGAGGCCAGTCTTGTGTCAAAAGTTTTCCACTTCCATGAGATTCTCTGTGCCTCAGTTTCCTTCCACAACATGAAGGTGTCTTCACGCTGGATTATGTTACAAAGATTTTCAGAGCTGAGATTTTCACATCTATGGTAACGAGGACCCCTCAGAGGAGATGGAACAAGTACCGGAGATCTACTGATGGGAAGCAAATTCTAATTTCTTCCTGCTTTTATTGCTGATTAAAGTGAAGAAATGTCTGTACTTTGCTCCGTTCTGTGTTATGAGATCTCACATAATCACTGACAATAGTTTAAGGTATTATCTGATCTGTGGAAGTGCATGTATTTAAAAAGAGGTAAAAGTCTTAAACCCAACATATTAAACATGAAAGGGGTGTCTGGTTTACTTGTTCAAAGTAAGGGATTTGCTCCCAGGAGTGACACATCTATTACTAATTAAACAATTAATTTATTATGCAGCACTTGCAGAAAACAACATATTTGAAGTCTGAAAACATCTCCTAAAGAATGGAAAATAATTTGGATACAAATAATTATCTTCAGGATTTTTCTTTACACTGGAAGATGCTAAACACAATTCAAATGTTTTCCCTGAGCTAAATAACAGCCACGGTGTCACCAGCAATGCCGAGGCAAAGCGGAGCAGGAACAGGGAGTCATTTTCCTAAACATGCCCATCTCTGAGTCATTGTAGAGCATGTGCAGAGAACCAGACAGAGTTCCCTGCAGCTTCAGCTCGTCAGTCTGCAGGAGCTCCTGAACGCGAGGGAGTCTCTATCAGAAGTCCCCGAGGAGCTGCCCCTTGGCTCCCCAGAGGTTGGCACCAGGTGGAAGGTGCCACTCCTTCCTCAGTGACCGATCATCAACGGCAGTCAGCTCTTCTGTCCTCCATGGTCTCAAATCCCTCACAGTAAAACCTACCACACATCCTACACAGCTACACACATCTCTACACACACCTCTGTTACAGAACAGGAGGAGATGGATGCTCTCAACCACAAATACAGATGAATTTGCCTCTTGGTAAGGAGTCAAAGGTCCATCCCTTTATCCAAAGGCATAACTCAAACCCTTGTCCATCACATCAAGAACCCCACTCAGCTGGAGCAGAGGTCCTAATCTGCCCTGCACAGTCTCTTTCACGCTCAGGTATCCTAAACACCTCGACACTGAAGTCCCTATCTCAGCCATCAGCTTTCTTTTCAGCTTTTCTCTGCCATGATTCTCAGATTTTTGTCTACATTTGACTTTCTTTCTCCCTAACACCCCTAAAAATCTTTTACTAAACATCTTTATTGCCTAAATACTTGCCTAGACACCCATTGCTTGCCACACACAGAATGGAAACATCCTTCCTCCAGTCTTAACAGCGTCCTATTCCTCTGAGAGCCAGGGCAAAAAAAAATCTTCCACGTTTATCACTGTGACATTTCAACCATCTACAGATGCTTCCTTTTTAGTGCATATATATTATCTCCCTCCTTTATAGTCCCTTATGATCCATTCTTTGCCACCTCCCCATCGGTATCCAGCAGCTAGCTCCATCCTTGTACTTTTCTTTCCATCAGCCTCCATCGCAATTCTTTTCTTTCTTCATGTTCTCTCCTGTGCTGCTCTTTTAACTGGGCCTTCCCTAGGATCCATAAAACAAACGCACTATTTCTCAATGGTTGATTAAAGCTCTCCCTTTCTGTGCTGGCTGCAGTTATGCCACCTGTGTCTGGAGCCCAGAGCTGATCACACCGTCCCCTATCGCCACAGTTTCTGTGTCACCTCTTGATTTCAGCAACACTTATCGCTCATCTCAGACTTTACAGGAAAACCCCTTAGGGCACAGACTGGTTTTATCCCAACAAATTTATCAAAAATACTTTCCCTCTGAACTACAGCCTCTTTCTCCTCCAGCACATCTGGGCTGAGAAAGGGCAAATCCCCAAGGGGTGGAGAGGCCACCAGCAGGACACAAACTGTGCCACACGTCCAGAAAGGCTCCCGAGCTGGCAGCGCTGGTGGCCCGGGGCCCCTGAGAAGGGTGGGGTGCGTGGGCACCTGCCTGGTCTCACACAGCTCCATCCACACTGCAGAGCTGCTTCAGTGCAGCTCTCACAGGAGGAGCTTCCGCACTTCTGAATGTGATTAGAGAAAAGACCGGAAAATGGGATCCTCATGTTCATTATGAGAAAAGTAGTGCTTGAAATAAAGTCCCAAGTATGTTTTATAGTTGCCTTAGATATCACCATTATTAGTGGCCTTAAGAGGTGCGAGAAATTTCTATAACTAAAAACGTAACAAAGGACCAGAGTACTTGGGGAGAACAGTAGAAAAATCAGGCTTTTTTTTTTTTTTTTTTTTTTTTAATATATTTTAAAGGTATACGGTTCTTGCGATTTAAATTTACCACCAAACCTCCCAGCTTCTCCCCCAGTGTACCAATTCAGGGCTACTTAGAAGGAAAAAAAGGAGAGAAAAAGGAAAATCATTAAACAACCCCCCAAAAAGAGGGCTCAATGAGGTCTCATTTCGTCGTAATGAGCTCCAATTTAACATGATCATTATTTCTGACATTAAAGGCCTGTGAATAGTGTCACATGCCCAGAAGCTATTTTTTTTACCCTCTAATGCCAGAAATAACAAGCTGCAGTTAAGGGACAGTGAATCAGGGTCTGTAAAATTACATTAAAATAGGAATTTCACTACTGATAGAATGACTCTTATCTAGGCAGGCTGGTCTGGGGCCGGTCTCTGGAGCGTGTGGTTCCTGGAGATGAGGCTGGTGCCCAGCAGCCCTCGCACAGTGCCCGTGTCTGTGCTGAGGAGGAGCCAGCTCAGGGCACAGAGGGACCTTAAAGCTCATCTCCTTCCAACCAGGGACTGCCTCCACCTGCCAGGAGTCCCTTCCAGCAGCACGAGCTCAGCACTCCCCGTGCAGGGGAGCTGTGGGGGCATCAAGAAAACCCTCGCAGAGACAGCCCACGGCCAGAGACGCCCCATGGTCAGAGATGCCCCACGGCCAGAGATGCCCCACGGCCAGAGATGCCCCACGGCCAGAGACGCCCCATGGCCAGAGACGCCCCACGGCCAGAGGTGCCCCATGGCCAGAGGTGCCCCATGGCCAGCAATGCCCCACGGTCAGAGGTGCCCCATGGCCAGAGACGCCCCACGGCCAGAGATGCCCCATGGCCAGAGGTGCCCCATGGCCAGCAATGCCCCACGGTCAGAGATGCCCCACGGCCAGAGACGCCCCACGGTCAGAGACGCCCCACGGCCAGAGGTGCCCCATGGCCAGAGGTGCCCCATGGCCAGCAATGCCCCACGGTCAGAGACGCCCCACGGCCAGAGGTGCCCCATGGTCAGAGGTGCCCCATGGCCAGCGATGCCCCATGGCCAGAGATGCCCCACAGTCGGAGATGCCCCATGGCCAGCAATGCCCCACGGCCAGCAATGCCCCATGGTCAGAGATGCCCCACGGCCAGCAATGCCCCATGGTCAGAGATGCCCCACGGCCAGCAATGCCCCATGGTCAGAGATGCCCCACGGCCAGCAATGCCCCATGGTCAGAGGTGCCCCATGGCCAGCAACGCCCCATGGTCAGAGATGGGAGCGAGGGATGGACCATCGGGCAGCACAGAAGAGCCTTTCCCCAGAGGAACAGAGCCTGGCGTGGGAAACACAGTTTGCCTGAGTGCAGGAATAAATTCTTTCACACAGGGCACAAGGGGATGGGAGATGCTGGTGCCACAGGAGCACTTGAAGAACGTGGCACGAGGTCAGGGCTGGAAGCACATTTCCCTCAAACATTTGATACCTTGACAAAACCCTACACAGCTTAGAGAGCCCTTTGTTTTAAGGAAGCTGCTGGTTCACTGCAGGTCACCTCCCACCTTTGCCACCTAAAGCTCTCCCAGATGATTTCCCAGCCCCACAAAGGTGCCAGGGGGTTGGTCAGTGTGAGAAGCTGAATGCTGGAGGAAGCCAGGGCAAGGCAAAGGGAAGCTCAGCTGCAGACACACTTTGGGAAGATCTGATCAATCTTACTTCCTTGTGTTAAGTACGCATGATGCCAAATTTCCACACACAAAGTACAGATCCAAACACCAGGGCATGGCTCCAGAACTGGACAAAGGCTCCATCCAGATGGTCCCAGCTGTCATCTCACACTCGGTGTGAAATATTTACTGTTACCAGGACACAGACACACATGTGCACCCTCAGAAACACACTTTGCGGCATACACCGCACACAAACCAGCTGTGCCCAGTGGTACTAATCCCAGTCCATGGTACATGAAAGCCTCACTGCTGTAAACTGGGGCTGAACAGATGATTTTGGGGGTGTTTTTGTCTGAGACACACGCAGGTAAGGTCACCTCCATCTAAAGGAAACAAATTCTTAAATTAATGAATGACCCCTCTCTCCTGGGCTTGTGTAAGAGCTCACGCACACAGGCACGTGCTGGTGGATACTGACTGGCTTTGCACAAGTCAGTGCCAGGTCTGGATCTGAACGTGTGGAATTTGGAACAGCAAATTCAGCACCTGCAAGGCAGAGACAGAGAGAGAAGGGGCAGAAAGAAATGCAGGTCGATGTGCACCTGTGAAACTTGGGAAAGAGCAAGGCTGGAGGAGCTTTCAAGGAAAAAAGGCCAGTTTGTGTCTTCATCAATAATTGGTTTGTTTGTGTGGAGCGAGCAGGCAGAAAAGGCATCAGAAGAGAGTGATGGAGTGAAACAGCACAAGCTGCGCTTTCCTGCCTGACAAGGGGAGAGAAACTGTGAGGAACTGAGGTAGGTCCCAGAGGGGTTCATTAAGTGACTGGCCCCTCACAGTCCCCTGCCAGAGCTGACCTGGAAGCATTACCATGAGGCCAGAGCTGTAACTGGGCGAGGCGAGGGAGGGCACGGAGCGTGGGCTGCACACCCGAGCAGGCCATGGCACAGAGTGTGTCCCGCGGGGACAGCACCCCGACGTGGCTGCAGCCCTGGCACCGGCGCTGCCAAACCTGCCCCTGCTGCTGCAGGAGGAGCTGTCCCAGCACGAAGAGCAGCACTGCGGAACCAGGACGGGACAACGGAGACGGGACATGGCACCACAGCACAATGTCAGAGCAGGGATCACAGAAAATGACCTGCTGCAGGACAGCAGGATGGCAAAATTTAACAAGAAATGAGGCGGCTGCTGGCACCGAAATAGGTGGGTGGAGGAGGAGTAGGGAAAACCAAAAGAAAGCTTAGGGAATTACCCCATTTGTTGTTTAAAATCTGAGGATTTAAAAAACGTGGAATATGGAGTTTAGAAACAGAGCTGAAAGGTGTCATATCACCCACCTAACAGAGCTATCCCAAAGAAACATGTTCCAGTCTCCATCGAGGGTCCGAGCTGGCAGGGGTTGGCATGGCATGTGCCAGTGGGAGAGGTGAGAGTGAGGAGCTTCGGGGGATCCAACACACCTGCCTCAATCCCCAGCCACATCACACTTGAGAGGACAATAAAGACGTCCCCAGAGCACCCAGTTTAACATGCACTGACAGAACAATTCTGACATAAGACCAAGTCACTCTCCAAAAGAGCATTCACATCACCTTTACAAACATAAACCCCTCAGCCCTGCTAAAACATGAGTCTTCTCTCCTCCTTCCTGTGCCTGCACTGGAATATAATCACAGGATTTTAAGCTCTACTGTTCAATCAAAAAGTATTTTTAAAGGCTGAACAGAAACTTAAAAGACAAAGTAAAAATCAGCCAAAACAACTAATCTAAGAGAGAAGAGAGATAATTACTTTCTTGTTACAAAACAGAACAGAGTCAATCACATTCAAAACTGAACTGAAATAGGGCACAAAAATGGCATGAAGGAAATGCATCTGTCCTTCTCCAGGAATACTTATCATCTGTCTGCTTACATCAGCCATATGGGGAGATTTTGACTGCAGCAGGGTCTTCCACACCTATTTAGGTTTTCTTGAGGGATGAAAACCCCCAAGAAACAAAGGAACCTTCCCATGCATTAGATTCGTCCACAAGGCCATGGATAAGAGGCTGCACAAGCTGGAGCTGGCAGGTGACACTGAGACAGAGCACAGGTGTAGCTGCAAACGCCCAGGGCCTGGCACAAACCCCTGGGGACTCCGGGAGCAAAACACTCCCATGGGGCAGGGCCATCGACTCTGCTCTCAGGCAGGTCCTCTAATTTAAGCATGTGCCAGGTCTAATGTTATTTTACTGCACTAACTTGCAGAAATCAAACCCCAGTCAACTGTGCTTCAGGAAAAGGCTCTGAACAGCAGCTTTTCCTGTCCTGTGACCTGCCTCCCGCTCCCAGCTCCGTGAGCACCGTCACAGCTGCTCCCACCACTGACAACGTACTGCGAGACACAGAGCTGGAGACGTAGGACTTGGGAATCATACATTAGTATTTTTTAAAATAAAAACTGAGTCCAAGTTTTTTAGTCAATTAAACGCATCCGGCACATCATGTATGTGATGTAATGACAGCTCGAGACTCAAAATGCTTTTGATGCATTATTAACCATAAAAAAGGCATTAAATACCGAGCTCGAATGCCATAGGGATGCATATTTCAATAGAAATTATTTTTCAATATATGCTTAAAGTTTATTTTGGTAAACAGATGACTAGGGGCTGTCAGGACTGGAGACAGATTTATGTTTAGTTGGAGTCTTTTGGAAATGAAGGGAAATAGTTGGACTTGTTGAGCACATGGAAGGGATATAATTCTTTCTGCCAGCTCAGAGAAGGGTGAGCAGTAGCTTGGAAGCTGCCCCACTTAGGAATATTAATTTCAGAGTGACAGTTGGGAATTTTTCCAGGTAAATACAATCTTAAAAAAGAGAGAAAAGGAGAAACATGACATTTTACTACCTGATTGAGAGATGTCACATTGATTTTCTGCACCTGCAAACAGAAGTCACAGTTCAAAATACCCAAGGGAAACTAATCCTGGTGCTCCAACATCAAATAATCCCTGGCAGAAATTTGGGGTTTCACCCAGTGTTGTATTACCACCACAAAGCCACTCTTTTGCCATGTATTAAAAAGAAAAGCAGCGCAAACCAAACCATCCCTGGCAGCCCCCACTCCCCCAACAGAGGCACCTCAGGGGACGCCTGGCAGCACACTCCTGCCCTCGGTCCATGGGGACACCAAGCTCTGATGTGCAGATCTGGAGCAGGGGAAGAAAGCAGAACCCAGCGGAGCAGCCCAGGCAGACCTTCCACTGTCAGGATCACTCTTCCCTCACTGCCAACTGAGCTCTGCAGACTAAACTTCCAGGCTGAAGGACTTGGTACCTTCCATTTTAGGAGAAATCGAAAATTGCAGCATATCGGTGTTGCAAATTTCTTGTTGATATTCAGATTACTTCAGCAGCTTCCCTATATAAACACGCATATTATCATAACCAAGTTTGGCTTGGTATTGGGGTTCAGGCCTGCAAATGGAACACCCAATGTCCATTGATTTTCAGGGACGTTGTGGAAGTGAGGTCTGCAGGATCAACCCCTTCACACTGAGATCTTCAAACGTTAGTACACCGCTATCAAGCTGCCTTGTACTCCTCTCTGCCAGGCTACACATATTCAGCTCCTTTAATCTTTCCTCAGAGATCAATCCCTCAGCCCCTTAATCCTTTTTGTTGCTCTTCTCTAATCTCCTCGTGCTTTGTTGATACCTCTCAGCCTCAGTGCTGGGAGCAGAGCACGACGCTCCACGCACAGCCAGCCCCACGTCACCAGAGAAGCTTCCAGAACACATTCTTCCATGGGAAGCGATTTTCTCAGTAATGCCACACTGACTCGGATGCCTTCTCCCCATAGTACAAATGAGACATTTCTCACCACACCCGAAGAAGGTGCCTCTTCTTTCATTTTTCAGCAGTGGAAGTGGCAGAATACGGGCAGCCCCTCCTAAAGAGTGATTTTGTTAACACAAGACATGGCAATTTGATGTGTCCAGCTGCAATGGTCCCTGAGCTGTCCCACGATGGAGCCAGAGCTGCCCAGCCCTGCAGGACACACACTCCCCACGTGCAGACCCCTGAGCAGCACGGAGCACTGTCAGACCCACGAGAAAGGAGCCCTGACTAAATCTGGTAATTCCCGTGGGCCTGCACGGCCTTTCCCCAGTGCCAGACACAGGGAAACAGCAGCTCTGCGCTGGGCGGTGGCAAACTGCGGGGGGCTCTCCCCACCTGCTCACACCCACCCCCCAGTCTGATGTGAAATGAAGCTCCACCATTTCACTGCCGAAGAATGTTGCGAAAAACAAAAAGCACAACACAGGTTAAGTTGCTTTTAATCTCTAATTCCTGTATGAGAACGGATTGCACGTGGTAAAGGATAAAGGCAGATCCGAAGTCAGCGGGTTACGCAGACTGCGCCAGACCTTCGCTTTCCGAGAGACACAGCCTGGGGAATTACACAAATGGCCTTCCATTGCCCTCTTCGGTTCTTTTTATGGCAAAATGCTTTGCTTTTATCAATTCCTTCCCCTTCTCCAAGTCCCAGAGGCTCAGGCCAAACAAAAGGCAGATGCGCAAAGTGCACCCTTCTCCCCTGAATGGAGCGGGAGCCTCGCACTGCAGGGAAGCCACGGCCGGGTAGAAAATGCTCTCGAAAAGTAAAAGCCAGTAAGAGCGGCCGATCTTTCTGCCTGGGTGAAGGAATTTGGCCTCAGCCAGAAACAAGAAGTGGGGGGGAAGGCGGGGCTGCTCTTTTCAAGCCCCCGTAGGCGCCGCAGCATTGAACTGTGTCAGGCTGGAACAGACAGAGGAGGAACACGAGTCTATTGTCGGAGCCACCATCGAAAATAGAAGTGGAGAGAAAATGATCCTGAGCAAAGTCTTGCAGGGAGAGGACCCTGAACACACAACACCTTCAGCCGTGGGACCCCGGGGTTCTCAGAGGTTCGGAGCAGGACCCTGAAGGCCGAGGAGCACCCGCGGTGTCCCAGCGATGACAGCACAGTGACCCCCAGGGAAGGGGCCAGAGCCCAGCCTGCCCCAGGGCAGGGCCACCAGTTTCAGGTGAAGTTCTCTTAGAACCAAACAAAATCTAACTGTTGCAAAATGAAATTAAGATTCATTTTAGGAATGCCCATTTTAGACTGCTGATGGTCTTACTCAAGTAATTTTTGATGGCAGACAATGAAGAATCTGTAATTGGTGGAGAAAGACATACAAACTGATGAGGAATCAACTAATGTTTTCCTGCCACCTTTCAATCTTAATACATCACAGACTCACACACAAAGACCTGAATAAAGATTAAATCTGTAATAATCTGTAACTTACTCAAAATCAGATGTTTGCACAGTAGGACGGAAGTACTACCTACATGCTAATTCAGCTTGAAACAACTAAACCCACCGTGCTGGCTCGTGGTTACAACTGACGAGTTGTGTTTGCTGCCAGGAGGAATGTTTAGCCACTGGATTAAATCTGTACACAAACCCTGAAGCTTCATTGGTACAAGTTCATATCCAACACATCAATCTATTGGGGAGACTCAGTCTAAACGGGAAATCTCCTCCACAGCTATTATTGTTTGCTGGATCGTCACTCCTTGGTAGCAGCAATGAGTGCTGCCTGCAATCCCCGAAAACAGCCCTGGCTGCCACCTCCAGGGACCGAGCTCCTACCTGAAGCAAGGAGAAGCACTGGCATCTCACGGCAGCCTTCCTCCCCTACAGGAATTTGCTAAACTCTGTGATATGTCTATTTTAAACCTTGGCTTCTGCTTTTTACAAACATAACCCGTGGTGCAGGTCAGCACCAATTTGTGAGTGGACCAAGGCCAGAGTACAACTCACACAGGTGAGATGTCTGGGGCAAGGCATCGCTGCCCATGGCTGTGGGGTGGAGCTAGGTGAGCTTTAAGGTCCCTTCTGACAGAAACCACTCTGAGATTCTGATTTCTCGTACGAGTGTAGCATTTTGCACAGCTCCAGTGTCCTTCCTCATTGCCCATTTGCCTCTGAGCACCATCCCAACACATTCTTCACAGCAAACCTTTGAGAGCAAGCCAGCACAACAACCCCCATCCCCATCTAATTTCACTGAAGAAACAATGGAAACACTTTTCATTTTAAAAAGTATCTATGGTACCAGTGCAAGATGGAATGGGGCATGGGAAAGGTCCTCCCCAGCATGCAAGGGCACAGCATGGATGGCACCAGGAAGCATCCCTCTGGGAAACATCCCTCTGGCACACCATGACCTGTTCTTGAAGTCAGCTTTGTAGAGAAAATCCATATTTTGCTATGCTTTATCTTAAAAGAGATTCTAAACTGCCACTTGTATTTACAAACATGAGATATTGAAAGTTTGCCAATGTGCGTACGATTAATAAAACATCAGGTGCTGCCTCTCGCTTTAAACGTCTGCGTGTCTGGAAGCTGGAGAGCAGCTCATTTAAACAATGTATGTATTCCAGATAACATTTCCCTGCAAATGCTCCCTCTTTCACTACGATACCCTTTAAAAAGTGTAAAACATTCCATGCTAATAAGAATCAACAGAGGAAAGAAAAATTCTCAGCACAAGTGCTTAAATAAATTATCATCTTTGTAACTCTGCCATAAATCCCCCGGTTGGGATATGATGATTTAGCACTTGCTGCTCTGGCACAAATCCAAATCCTTGGCTTTCTTATTGGATAAAGTACTGCCTTTTCACCTTTCTGACCTCACTTCAACTTCAGTCTGAGGTGACACAAGTCCCTGGTGGCAGGCAGGACACCACCAGCGTGCAGGGCTGCCAGGCAGGGAGGGAGAGGCCTCCTGCCAGCCCAGACCCCCACAGCAAACACTTGCCTTCATTTTCTCTTCGAAGAAGGAAGACTTTGGCTCCCAGAACCGACACAGAAAAGGTGACAACAAATCCCCTGGAACACAGGAGAAATACCTAAATCCACAATACAGAAACACAGAAGATTCCCCCCAGAAAGGCCTGAACAGGAGGGGTCACATATGAGCCAGTGCTTGTTTTTCCTTGTCAGGAAGATGGAAAGAAGGTGCTGCTCACTTCAGAGAGAATGGTGCTCCCAGCCATGGTGAACATTACACAGGCTACTCTCACACAAAATGCAATCATTTGCTTTATTCAGTCTGAGTTATCACTACAGGGAGGAGAAGAAGCAGAGAGAGAAGCTCTGAGCCCAAGTCTTCTGTGCCTCAGCTAAGGAACAGGAGCAGTGTTGCCTCCTTGGTGCCACTTCTGTGACACAAAAACCACCTGCAGACCTGGGCATGGGTTTTTGGTGTTAGAAAGTCTCCTCCAGCCATTAGACACAGAGAGGTGCACTGACCAGGACAGCACTTCCCTGCAGGAGTTTCCTCAGCTACTGGCCAGGAGTGCTGCTGCAGGTACACCAACACCACGGCCACCCCACTCACTGCTCTTTCTGCACTATTTGAGTATTGCCTGGCTTTTCAAAAGGTGTTTCCAAAGCCATTTAATGAAGAAGTCAATTCCTCAGCTAAACAATTTTTATTAGAACATTTAAGGAGTGAATCCTGTAGAATATGTTTTTATCTGGTTTATCAAGCTTCCAGGGACTCAGGGAAATCTCACATTAGGGGTTTGGTTGACTACTTTCCCAGTTAAAATGACAAGTCCCAATGTCTTTACAAACTGTACGACTAACTCCAGACCCTTTCACCAGGCAGCAGCCAGGTTTTACTTCCCAACAAAACTGGGAACATCAAATTGAGGAAACCTGCTTCGTTGCTCCTTGGTATAACATTAGGTACCCACATCGCAGCACCAAGCAAACATGCCAGAAGCTTGTGGGTACATAACACGCCAAAAAAAATAGTTGAGGAATAAATATTCTGAAGAAAACATGTTAATTCACCAAGACAGAGAATCAGCAAAGCACCTTCCAGCACAGCACCATGGTCATGGGCAGACAAACTCCTCCTCAGCAGCAACATGCAGGACCAGCAGCAGCACAAACGGGGACACAAATGCAGCTCCAAGAGATCCTGCTTCGTGTAATCACCTTCTGCCCATCAGAGTCCCACCCACAACAACCTGTCCTTGCTCACACACCCTTAACTCTGCCCAAACATCGAGCTACAGCTGAACACAGGGCAGAAAACCTACACCCACCCACGAGTCCATGGCAGAGGCCACGGTGAGCACACAGACATGTTGCCCACCATTTCTGGACACTGTCCTGGTGCGAATGAGGGAACGCTGCTCTCCTCTGCTCTTGGCTCTGCCGAGGTGACCCACTGGGTGCAGCTGACAGCAGCAAGAGTCAGCCCAAGGCTGCGCTGAGAGGAGCAAAGGAAGCTGTTCATCAGAACACAAAGCTCGCTAACCTGGGGCTGGGAAAGGCTGCTCAGGAGACAGCAGGGGAAGGATCCCATGGCTGGTGGTGCAGAGCTGGGCAGGGGTCCAGGGGACATGGCCAGCGCTCCGTCCATCCCACAGGGGCAAGCTTGGTGTCCCACCACCTCTGCTGGCACTGCCCCGGGGTCGAGGCTCACACGCCAGCCTTGAACTCTTCGTCTGCCTCTCTGCTGTCTCCCTGCCATATTAATTACCATTCCCTCTGCCAAGGCCAGAAAACAACCTTCACTGCATTAGTGCTAATTAAGAAGAGTGACTTTCCTATCCTGGCTGCTTAAATCACTCTCCTCTCCTCATTCAGAGCAGAAAGGAGTGCTGACAATCTTATTAAAAACAGAAGGCAACACCTCAGTCACGCTTCCAGCTGGCACATGGGGCCAACCAGCTCTGTCCTTCTGTGGGGACAGCAAGGCTGCATGGGGCAGGAATGGAGGGAGAGAGAAATGACACATGCCCTGGGTTTGAGATCTGTACCTCACGGAGAGGTGAGGAGAGCATGTGCTTTGGAAACAGCTCCTACTTGAAAGCAGAACAAAATGAGTTACAACACAGCCCTGTTGGCAGTGGCAGTGTGCCTCTCCACCAGAGCACGGATCCAGAGCAGCCCGGGAGCGTGGAGCCACCAGTACTTGCAAAGTACCAATTCTGATTCTCTCCGTGTTGGATCCTTATTGCAGGGCCTTTCAGACACTTCTTATCTCCAGCATTATTCTCCCACAGACCCAAACCCTGCTGGCTGCACAGGACAGACCAGGGCTGTCTTGCTGCTGTCCTGTCACACCGACTCCAGCAGCAGCATGGCCATGGCTCCAGAGGATCTGGAGAGCAGACTGATACTCACCCTAGCTCCTACTCCAAAGGGAACCACAGGTTCTGCAAGACACGAGATGTCCCTACCTCAACTACACGTTATATGTGACTGGAGAGGCCTGGAGCCACCAGGAGCTTCTGCAATATCTGAGCCTCTGGCCTTTAGTTTACACTCCTCTGGGAATAGCAAATGTGTGCTGAGTGTGTGCTATTATTTTAATTTTTCTTGCTGACCAACTTTCAGAATCAATAGGAGACAAAAGTCCTGTTCCACACAGGAGGCAGGTTCAGAGACCTTAAGTGGTGGGAAGCCCCCAGGGCCTAGAGCCCCCAGTGCCCAGCACTGGATGAGGTGGATTTCTCCTAAATCACATTAAGTCATCCACAGAAACATTAAAGAGTTTCCTGACATTACAATTCTGTGTAAGCAGTTAGAGCTGTTGCCATAGGAACACTAACAAATATAGGGATGCATATAATTGTGAATAAAAGGGATGGGCAAAAGGAAGAAAATGGCCTATGCCAAGGACAAAGTTTGCACTCTGCGCTGCTCATCCGAATGCCAGGAGCTGCAGAGAGCCAGGGCAGGCACAGCGTGGGCTGGGGGCCCCCACAGCCCTGGGCAGGGGGTCCAGAGCAGCCCCAGGCCCCACGCTGCCGTCCCCACCCCTCTGCCGTGGGCTCTGCTCCCTCGGGCACAGAGAGGCTCCGGCCCTCCTTCCCCTGCTCTGCAGAAATAGAACGAACACATGTTCCCATTAGTCACTTGCTGGAGGGAAGCTGGGGGGTATGTGCTGGCAGTCACAAAGCTGAGCTCTAATTTGAATACTATTTGCATATTCCAGGTAGACAAAGCACAGCCGTATTAAAAACGCACGTGAGGACACACAAAGTGAGGCAGCAGTGATGACATTTGCCAAAAATCCAGCCTTATTCCCAGCATGCTCCCTACCATGGGTGCCAGGGCCCCTCACGGCTACTAATGCCCAGCCTGGCTTGTCTCGGGGAGGCTCTTAATTAAACTCTCTGTGCCAAGAACGCTTTGTATTTGCAGGAGAGAGGACACAGCCGCCCTCATGGGAGCACCACACACAGGGCTTTTCCCTTTGGATAATGCCATTTGCCAGCCCCAACGAGCAGAAGCCATCCCAAGGCAATCTGAACACAATAAGTGTCTTTCACTGCTGTTGACTAAGATGAAATTCGTTATTTTCAGGCGTTCAGCGAGGACTAATGAGTGTCTGAGGCTCATCGCGCCATCCCTCCTCACTGACATCCTCTTGATCTCTAAGAGCTCAGTGATCTTTGGCTTAAGCGTAACCCCGGGGAGTTCAGAGGTTAAGTTTTGGGGATGCAGCCAGTGTCTGAGCCAGGCAGGATGGAGCTGCACCAAGGTCATGGCAAAATACTGCTGGGAGAGGAAGAAAAGCCTCACTCGTACAGGTGTCTGTTATTTATTTACCCACCAAGCCCCAGATGCTGCACCAAGAGCAGGATGCCTCAGCAATGCCTCACCGAGCCTCTGCCAACTCCAGCAAGACCAAAGGCCAAGAGATGCCTGCCTTTATCCAGGAAAACATTGTCGATTTTTAACCAGCATTTCTGGTTACCTGTTGGTCCACTACGAATCTGCAACACTACATACCAAAAAATGATCCTATCATCAACACCGGGGCATAAACAAGGCATAAATAATGCACAACGAGACACTCGCTGGACTGGAAAAGCTCCTGACCTGGCTGTATCTACTTGGAATTACCTTTCAACTGATGTTTTTAGCAGAATTTATTAAAAACCATGTCTCTGCAAGCCATGATGGCTTTGGCTTTACTTTTTTTTTTTTTTTAAGCAGTTTACCAACCACAACAAAGCCAGAAAAGGATGTAACCACTACCTTACAAAAACCCAGTGGCAGGTAAGAAGCAGAACAGTTGGGAAGATCCTTCAAGGTTTCAGTAAAGTATATCTTTGTCGCTCTGTAACAGACCTCAGTGCTCCGAGATACAGCTGTGAACTTCTGGTGGGGAATTACTGCATTGTCAGCCAGGAATCAGTTCATCTCTGAGGAAAAGGTAAGGGATATTTGCACTGGAAAAGCAACTGATTAACTGTAACCAAGGTAAGGGGAATGGCCCAGACGGACATGGGAACCATGCTGACACGGACACGAGGGCTGGAGCCTTCTCATGTTCTCCCAGTAAGAAGGAACTTCCTCCTGTTGTGGCTTTGCTCTACATCCATCATCAAAGACACTATTTGACATTTTTCCCATCCTAAGGATTTTCCCCTGCATCAGTTTCACTGAACACCACCCTTCCCCTCCTGCTCAGAGACTGACCGGGAGCTCCGAGCAGAGCCAGCGCCGAGGTTTGGGCAGGCAGCGCTCCCAATGTACTGATTACAACATATATAAAATAATACTCTGTACAAGTTCAGAGGGAATAATTAAACATTGCTCTCAGCTCTTGGCAGTGACTTTTACAACAACACTGGGTAATGAGTTATCACATTTTGACCTTTATGTCTAACTCACCTTGGCAACTTGATGAAAAAATTCTGACCACTATATAAGCAAAAATAAGAGGAAAAGGAAAAGGCAGGCACGGGTGCTGCTGCAGCAGGTAAAGATCACGATCACCAGGTATCCATCCAGGAAGCCACTGAACTACTTCCTAGAGTTGGATTTAATGGCAAATTACCAGAGACACTCCACATTACTACAATCTGCACATCAAACCAGGCAGAAAGCAACCTGCAATTATACAATTAGATTGATACACAAGCTTCCCGCTCGTGTTTATTCCTGCTGCCAATCACGCTGCTTACTGGAAAACAAGGCCTTGGAGCTTCCAGCCTGCCTCACACTTCCCCTCTGGGCTTGTGCATTTTGAGGGGCCTAACCGGTCACATCTCATTCTTTCAGCACCCTGAAGAACCCTGCTTTAAGATTACACCTTGCCCAGGTACCTTTGGGCTGTACTGAGATCCCTCTCTATACAATTTACCCCAGCAGCAACTACTCTGTGGAGTGTGAGAGTAGCAAAGAAGAGACAAGGAAGTGTTATTATTATCTGATGATAGTTATAGTGTTACTATTATCTGATGAAGGCAGTAATTTGAAACCTAACCTAAACCCCTGATTTCAAATGAAAACAATGAAATGAAAATCATTTCACTATGCTGTGCCCGGATAGAAACCATGAAAGGGGAATGCAGCCAGGAAAAGCCTATGTATTCGAGCCTCTCAATGCCAGAACACAGAGAACATCTCACGTACTGCAAAAAATGTCTGCTTGGTCCAGTTCAATGCACTGCTGACCTCTCAGGTGCCTGTGATAATTCACTTTTCCCACCCTACCCCTAGCCACGCCTGCTCCAGCAGTTACACGCTGTGTCCCCTGAGCATGGTCCCCTCCCATGTAGCACTGCAGCTGAAGCACTGTGCCTCTGCAGAGAGCCTGAGCACGCCATGGACAGGACACAGCTGCAGTGAGGTGGTGCTCAGCACCGCGCGCCGGCAGAGCCCACACCGACACTGAGCTCTCCAAAGGGCGGGGGGATCAGCTGGGGCTGGGTGAGGAGGAGGGTTCCTCATCCACCCAGCCTGTGGGAGCAGGGCTGTGGGGACACGAGGGTGCCCAGGCTGCCATGCCAGCACAGCTGTGAGGATGAAGGCAGAGGATGCAGAACGTCCCAGCAGAGCTGGACAGACACAGACTGTGCCTGGCAGGTCCCAAGGGCATGGTCAGCGCTGTGGCAGCTCTCAGGTCCATCACTCAGACACACACACACCACGGGGACAGTTTTACGTATTTTGTACGTATATGTAAATAAGCCATCTCATAATAATTATCTTTTCATAAATTACTTCGGTTAGGTGCCTGAGTTTTGTTTTGCTTTCCCATCACACCTTCCCACAGGAGACCCTTCATTTCCCAATAAATGAGAGATTGTCCCCAAGAGCTCCGCAGCTCTCCAGAGCCAGTAACTCACACGTTTCCTGGAGCACACCTCTCACACGGGTGGGGAACAATTCAGGTGAGGAGGCACAACAGCTCAGAGACACAGAACGGCACCTGCAGGAGCTCAGGCAGCGCCAGGTACAAGCTCTGTGGCTCGCCGTGGCTGTGAGATTCACTCTGCCCTGACTCCCTGCTTCCGTCTCACAGGATGGGCTCTCTAGCCCTCCCTGTGGCACACTCCACCCTGAGGCTCATCTCTCTGGGCTGCAGGATCAGCTCCTTTGCACCACCATCCCGTGAGCAAATCAGGAATTCCTTCTGCTCCCTTCCCTCCCAGGGCATTGCTGCATCTTGGCAGAAATTCTTTAATAACGCCA
This sequence comes from Acanthiza pusilla, assembly GCA_036630365.1. NCBI lineage: Eukaryota > Metazoa > Chordata > Aves > Passeriformes > Acanthizidae > Acanthiza > Acanthiza pusilla. Next base: position 20,093,493 of record JAXCHO010000016.1, on the reverse strand, counting down.
TGCAACATTTGGACTTGCAAAGGCAGCAACTACAGATTAATCTGGGATTCAAATGAAGCCTTTCCCCTCAGGGTCAGAAGGCCAGCAAGACCTCCAGCTACATTTTCAAACTACATGGGGACTCACATGCCCTTTGGCTGTCAAAATAAACGCAGGATTAAACCCAAACGCAGTGTCCTGCAGACGCTCATGGGCTGCAGTAAGTCCAGCTCAGGTCAGAGCCACCTCCAGCCCACCCCACGCCCACCCTGCCCCACCACCCACAGCCCCTGCCTTTCCAACCCCACAGCCGCCACCGCGTCCTCTCACTGCGCAAAGAACATTTTCTGGATTTAAGAGACATTTAGCAGCTGTAAACAACTGGATCAAACCGTGCGCTTCCATTTTTAACATCATCTCGGGAGAAAGCACTTCCCATCAGCACACAAAGAGTTCAGACATGCTGGGGAGGAACAGCACAGCACTAAGAGCAAAGGTAGAAAATGGAGGATGCAGATTATAAAATTCAGTCACATTTTAAAATTTTCTGCTACAATAATTCACTTTATGTAGAATTAATGTGGCTGATTGAACGTTTGTGCTGTAATTTACTTATAATTAACATTTTATGGTGAACAGATTTCACCATCTCCTTCATGCTGTGAACTCCAAGCCATAGGTCAAAAATAGAGATGAAACAGATAAGCACAAAATATTCTCACTGAAATATTAATGAGATTTTAATTTACTACTTTAAAAATACATCTTTCATCAATGCCTGTATATCAAATCATTATTTTAATTTTTTTTTACATTGTATTAAAAATATAATGAACTTTCCTAACTGGTTGAAAGACCCTGAAATATCTTTTGTGAAGAGACAGCTCAGGGTACCAAAAAGGTCTAAACACTCACAGTTATCAGCAATCTCACGCGGGGGCTGGGTGAGAGTCAGCTCAAACTGAGCACACCTTCATCCCTAACCAGCTAAAACTGGGGCTCTCCACGCTCAATCCTTGTGCTCCAGCACTTGCTCTTCCCACCAAGATCTTGTTTAAAAGCTAAGGCCAATCTGCAAAAATAATTGAACTGACAGAAACTTCTTCCTGTGTTTCACAGGAGCTGTTGCATCAACTGCTGAGATATAAGACAGACAAGGCACTGCCTTGATCAGCCATTCCCATCTTTCACCTGTTCTGGACGCATTTGAAACCATCAGGACAAGGCTCTGCTGTTAAGGAAGACACCACGAGCCACAGGAAAAATGGTCTGGGCAGGAAGTCAGAAAAAAACTTCTATAACATCTCCCACCCACTCTCCACGTGCACTTGAAGCCTGCCCAGAGATGACAGACCACATCTGAATAAATTATTGAGTCATCTGCAATTCATCCCATTTCCTATATTCCAAAGCACTATCAGACAGGCAACAGAGGACATTCCCGGAATGCTCTGATGACAGAGAATGAAGATATGGGATGACAATGAAAAAGTCAGCAGAAAATCATAAGTCAATGGGACTATTTTATGCTCTTTACTTCCTAGCCTGCACCAGACCATTCAAACGGCTCATTGGAATTTCAAATGAAAAGCTGAATAATACAGGATTATAAATCTGTTACAAACAAACCTAAAATGCATCAAAAGAAATATACATGGAATTTTCCTTCTTAAACTGCTCGGGTTTTTCCTACAGGTTTGTTTGCTGGGAATCAGCAACTATTTGTTTTTATGGTAAAGCTGCCTTTCCTTTTATTTTCTTTTTTTTTTTTTAATTTATTTTACTTGTTTAGATTGAAGGCCAGTGCCTGTCAGCCCCTCAGTCCCTCCAGAGCTCGAAGAATGGAATCCACACCCTTCCAGGTTTCTCTATGTAGCCATGGGCTTGCTCTCTTTTTCCTTTCAAGATAATACAAGTAAAAGAAAATTGTTTACCTGTGGGGGAAATTTCAAGAGAAATCAGATTCTGAGCAGCATCCCACCAGAGAATGACCCCAAATAGGAAGTTCTGTTCTCATCTGCAGAAAGCAGGACCCCTTGGTGGAACAACAGCAAGGTTTCAGACAGGTCTGGAGCCCCCACCCTCCTGGGACATGGAGGAAGCCTGTGAGGCTCTTTCCGAAGTTGTTCTGGGAGACCTGGGATTGCTCATACAAATATCTCTGCTTGTAATTAGAACTACTCATTAGAAGCTCTTTATAAAGAAAATAAAGCCTTAATGCTTCCTTTGAAGTAAACAACTCAAAGCACTTGTAACAAACAAACTACCAACAAAATCCGAGAGGGGTGAGAGCACTGCTCTGGAAATAGCAAGCAAAACCCCTAAGTTACAAGAAAACATATAGAACTACATTAATTTTCACTGGCTTTTGTTTTTTAAACATTTTTCACTGTCAGAATGAAAAAAACCAAACCAAGCAAACCCTGAACAACAGGGCAGGGAAAAGCCCCAAAACATAGCAACTGAATACTGAACCAAGAATTCCCAAATAAAATACATAATATGATATTGCAGCAAATCGTTCACAGAAATCTCAGAAAATCCCTGGGACTTCTAAGGCCCTGCCAGGCAGTGGGATCGTGTGCATTGAGGCAGGACGGTGGTATGCTTCAGGAAGCCGAGGTGGGGGGAGGAAGAGGAAGGGGCAGAGGAAGGGGCAGAGGAAGGGGCAGAGGAAGGGGCAGAGGAAGGGCCAGAGGAAGGGCCAGAGGAAGGGCCAGAGGAAGGGCCAGAGGAAGGGCCAGAGGAAGGGCCAGAGGAAGGGCCAGAGGAAGGGCCAGAGGAAGGGCCAGAGGAAGGGCCAGAGGAAGGGCCAGAGGAAGGGCCAGAGGAAGGGCCAGAGGAAGGGCCAGAGGCAGCGATGGGTGCAGGTCCCAGCACAGAGCGCTGCTCTGCGTGCTGGCCCTGCAGGGACAGAGCAGGACAGCCCAGCTGCCCTTGGGGCTGGGGAGGGAGCTGCCAGAGCCAGGGGGTGCTTAAAAAACAAAATTAAAAAGCTGCAATGAGGGCCAAGGCTTCAGCCCTTCAATCCCCTCCCTGGTGCCGACTGACCACCAAGCGGTATGGATTCATCTTTGAATGTTTAAAGCTTTAATGAGGAGAAGCTACTCTGACAGATGGTATCTCTGCACTTTCTCATTCCCAGGATCTCTGTTATCATCTTCTCACACACAATGTTTTTTCAGAACATCAACTAAGTTTCTACTCAAACACTGGGCCAAACCTTGAGAGAGTGGCTCGCATGGGCATCTTCCTGAAAAAAATTTTAGTGCAAAATTTGAACGAGAACCGTAAATTCTAAGCACCAAGTCTCACAAACATAATTTACAGAGCCCCAAGTTCACCTGGAAGAGCCATTAACCATGGCTGGGGCCCTGGGGCTCCCCGACAGAGAGGAGCAGCAGTGACACAGCGATGTCGCACCCCAGCCTCGCCCAGGACACCCAAGTCCTGCTCGGGGAGCAGGGAATGACATCTCATGGATGTATTAAACCAGCTTTCGAGTCTTAAGGAAACAGAAATGAAATAAATAGACAAATAAACAAACACTTCAAAGATAACAAGAAAATCTCACCAGTTGCAGCACATGTCCACTCAGTTTCTTTTTTTTTTCCTGAGTGCCTTTTCCTTAGTAAAAGCCATCAAAGATCATTGTGAATTAGTAATAATTTTTTTTTTTTTAGCAGCATTGAAGAATTAAAGCAAGAGAGAAAGGGAAGGCATGCGAGGGAGAAAAGGAGGGAGAGAAAGAGAGAGGTTAAGCTCAAAGGCAGAGAGAGCGAAATGGACCAGATTATACAAAATTAAAAAGCAAATACGCACAGACAATTTGTGCCGAGTGATTGCAAGCAATTACAGTCCGGCTTTTCTAGAGGGAAAATTGGGGAGGGGGGGAAGGTTATTTCAGCTTAAAAGGAGACTTTATTCATTCCTGATCAGCTTCTCCTACTATTCTCTCTTTTATTCTCGGATATCAATTTTTAAAAAAATCACCCTTCAGATGTTACATGTCTAACCCTGGGAATCCCACCCCTGCGCAGAGAGGGAGGATTTCAGCTTCCAATCGGTTCTTTCTACAGCCCTGAAAAAGCAATTTGCTCATAAAGGATAAAAAAAAAAAGAGGGGGGGGTACAGAAAGAAAGAAAAGGAGGGCAAAAAAGGGAAACCACAACAAGGGCACACGTTCCTCTTGGAGGAGAGCTTCAATTTTACTGTAATTGTCTGAAGAAGAGCTGCTTTGATCTGTAGAATTATTATTATGTCCCGAATGCTGGCTGCTGATGCCCCAGCCGGGCCGGACATGGGCGCACCGAGGAGCTGGGGGCCCTCTCCGTCCATCCCTCGGGGCTCTGCAGTTTGTTTTGGGAGCACCTGAAGCCGCCCCGGGGTGCTCGGGGCCAGGGCTCGGAGCCCGGAGCCTGGCAGGGATTACCACGGGCTGGCCGGGGGTCAGCACAGGGCTTAAGGCAATCCCTCCTGCGCCTCGGCCTCCTCCCATCCCTTGCCAAGGCACTGGCAAGAGGCTTCCAGGACGGGATTAGAATCCCTGCCTTACAGCACTACCTGCTAGTGCTGGGAATTCTGTCATTTCTAAACGACAGCACAGCAGCAGAGCCGTCTGAAGCACACCTCTCTGCCCCGGCAGAGCCAGGCCAGCTCTGTGGGGCAGAGAGAAGGGCTCAGCCCAGAGCCAGCAGCACGAGGCTGCCAGGCTGGCACCAGCACTCTGAAGGTAAGGTCAACACCTCAGAAAGTTGGGATTTTCTCTCACCAATGAACGCCAGCTGACACGGGTCAGGATGTTTTCCGTGCCTCTGATGGAGTCCTGAGCGCTCTGTGCTGCCATCAGAGGGGCTGGCTGCAGGTGGTCCCAGCAGACACAGCACTGCACCCTCGCCCTCCTCCCTCCCCTTCACCTCAAACTTCTCCCAAAATTCCATCCACCAAGCCCAGTTACAGAACAGCACCCAGGCACTGGGGATGGGATATTGGCCACCAGGTATTACTGCAGCTCACTGAGAACAGAATGAGGATGTTGATATTCTACCAAATGTGTAAAGCACTTTGCACCTAGGAAGTTGGAGATATGTATGATCTTAACATCTCCCTGTTATTATACACACAAAAATCATACTTTGTATCAGTAAAGGTTTCTGAAATCTTATTTGTACAACTCAGAGCCCTGGTAACTGCCAGTCTGCCTTCACATGGAGAAGTCTATGAAAAATAGTACAAATTTATTAAAGTCTCTAACATCTTTCTGAAATAGTTTGCCTGTAAAATATGCAGCACACCCAAAATACACCGAGACGTGGCGTGACACAAACAATTTATTGGCATTAGTCTGGGCTGAGCCCCGTAAGTCATGCAGGGCCCCGCTCCTCATAAGCATTGCCGTCATCCCAAAGTCATCAATAACACCTTGACTCCACCGCAGCCAAGCAGGAACTGTGTATCTATCTCAACTATAAACATATACAATTTTTCAGTCAAAGAGTAATAGGCAAATAGCTGGATTTCACTCATTTTGTGTTCTCCAGGTAGTAAAATAGACACATATTTAATGTACATACCCAAAAGTGCAGTGCCAATAAGTAGAGAGAGTCATATATTCCAGTTAGTTTATGGATGGCTGTATTTTATGGCTGCACTGCTAAAGTCATATTTGCATGCATCTAAATATAGATAAATATCTGCAAAGCTAAAATCTGCAGATGTGAAATAGAGAACTGGATAAATGCAAGGCAAGACACATGATGAAAATAATCCTAATTTCTAGATTATGAACTCTTGACTAAAATTACTACGTGGTTATAGGATACTGAGGATACGCAGTGTCCTCTCGTGCTGATCCTGGAGGTTGCTGTTGGAGCTATTGCTCTCTTGCTTCATAATTTTGCTAATTGGTCATTAAGAAGTCTCTAATTCTAATTCTGCCTTTGCCAGCAACACACTGTGGGTCAGCAAGGAAATGAATCTGCCTCTCTATCTCAGTTTCTCCAACTGCAATATAGGGAAACAGATCCATCACCAGGTCCTGCAGGAGTTAATCTGTTAATGTTTGTATCAATCAAGTTGTCAAGTGCTATTTAAGTGCTTATTATTACTCATACAATAATTCTCTCTTTCTGAGCTCTGTAGGTTTGTAAACACCTCTTCCATCACATGCATTTGGTTCTTTTGGGGCAGGGGAGATGATCTGGACCACAGGCTGGCCAAGCACGGCTCTCTGTGGGTGGATTCTGCACACCAGATGCTCCGAGCACGGCCAACCACGCATTCCTGGCACCTGCTCTGCTGGGAGACACCTCGTCCCTTCTGTGTCACCACAGCACTTGTGCCAGCTGCCCTGTGCCCTGGCTCAGGGACCTGCTGGAGCCTGAGGACACGTTTGTGTTGTGTGCCCAAACACCACTACAGACAGGAGGAGCATCCTCCCCACGAGGCAAGCCTCGGGCAAGGCCCTCACCTCCCTTCAGCCTGCTCCTCCTCCTCACACACCCTCGCTTTTGGCCTGGAGGCACAAACTCTGCGGAGCTGTTCTGTTTACCCAGAGCATCATTTGCTCTGACTGCTCCAGGGAGAAGCTCCCTTCACTCAGGGAACACCTCCCGGTGAGGCCCAGCTCTCGCACCTGGGCAGGAGGAAGGACAGACCTTCATTCCACATGGAATCCATGCTCTTTGTAACACTGCCTACACCAAAGGCATGCAGCATTCCAGGCACGTGCCAGCTGGGATTCCTGGAGCCTGCCTGCAGTGGGAGCCACTTTAAAAATATAGCAGCTCCTCATCTAGTCTGCTCTCAAAATGAATTCCTCTACTGGCACCACTGAAGCTAAATACAACTTATAAAATATTGAGCAGATCTTCATATGGAATGCAACTAAAAAAAAGTGACACTTTAATTATTATCTTTATGCTCCAGAAATATCCCATCAATATGAGGAGCAGATAATTCACAGCCACTGTTCCAGGCACGCTGCAGCATCAGGAGCTGCGGGTGCCTCATCCATACCGGGCGCACAAACATCAGTGTATCCATGCACGCAGCCTGTAGTTATTTATCAATTGTTTATGCAGCACTTAGTTATGAATGTATTTAATTTATAAACATTTATATTGCAGAGGATGAGATGATAAATTCAGAAGAAAAATACCAACTCATCGAGCACGACCCTTCTGCCTCGTTTAGCCGAGAGCTCCCTACCTCATCCAGGTGCCCTGACCTGGACCTTCCTGCCAGCAATCCCAAAGACTTCAGACTTTGGGAAGAGCCGTTTTCTGCAAATCTCTTCCATGCAATGATGTCCACAGCAGTCCCGAGCATACCAGCTCTGCCAACCCCTCGAGCTCAGCTTGCCCAGCGCTCTGCCCACCACTGATCCTTGGGGACTCTCTCAGATCCTGGGGCTGCCTACGTGTTAGCAAATTACACAGCTTCCAAATTATTTTTGTGTTTTCAAAACAAACTGTGTGCAAAACTGCAAATCGCTCAGTCAATCACACAGTACATAAATAAATGCCTCTGCATAATTACTGGTTAAAGAGCTCATTTTCCCGTTGCTCCAGCATTCACAGCCACCTAAACCCAAAGTCCATCACCTTTGAAGGAAGACATTTATCAGGAGGGTATTCCACCCCAGATTTCTTTTCCTGCCCACTCTTAAGAGTGTTTTCCCAGAAGAGTTTTATTTAAACTCTATTTTTTGTTAAAACATATATATTTTTATGTTTTCTCAATGCGCTGGAGCTTGACAGCACTGACCAAGCCACGGATGAGCCAACTTCTGTCATTTATCCCATCTTTCCTTAAGAATAAATGTGCATTTTAAATAGCATCTTGATTTAAAATCAAAATTTCTAATAATTTTGATCTCTTTTTCATGCTCTTAAATAGTCTAGACCCAAACCACCCCTTGGTTTGAGTCTGAGCTTTCTGCCCCCAACATTCTATAATTATTTATTTCTTCTCTGCTAGCAGTTCTGCCAGCTCAGTGTTTGTTCTTCACTTTCAAGGGTATTTTATTTATTTTCTTCACTTTCAGCTATTGAAAATGGCAAGAACAAATTTATATAACGAGCCTTAATAACAGTTTGTCCCATAAAGTTGCCTATTTATCTCCTATTGTAGTGGTTTAGAAAGCACAAAAATGATGGAAAAATACGGGTGTAGCGATGTATCTCTGGGACTGATAGTGAATAATTTCAAACAGTCTTTATCTATGGGGTGATGCTCAGAACCCTCCTACTCCGTGTGAACCTCTCCCAGTCACTGCGACTCCTCCTTCCCTAACGCTCGCAGGAGTATCCTGCTCACAGGATTTGTCTCCACACAGGCAGATCAGACCCTGCTTGTTCCAAATGTCTCCCTTCTCTCGGCCTGCATCGCTCACCCAGCAGCTGCCACCTTCCCCTCAGCGCTTGGGATGTCCTGGCTCATTCTGGACGGGCTGCTGCGGGGCACAGCAGACGGCAGAGCAGCTCACATAACCCACAGGGAAAGGGTTTCAGAGTTATCCCAGAGGTTCTTTGGGCTCTATTTCCCCCATAAACACCACTTTAGCAAGTCAGAGTCCCCAGCCAGCAGGAACAGCACTGTTTGAAGATCCACCCTGAGCCCTGCCGACAGTGCCTAGCACCAGAACACCCCAACCACGCACCCCTGGGCACTCCCAGCGCTCCAGCAGCACCAGGCTCACCCTCCAGGCTCCTGGGGAACAGCTACACACCGAGTTTGTGTTCTGAACAGCACCAGGTACACTCCACGCTAACAAAAGCCATGTCAGCATTTTGTTCTTAATTATTCATCCATTTTTAATGGTGGTAAGAAACATCTATCACAAGTGCTGCCTTTGCTCTGAAGATCCCAGTGCAGAGAAGATGGAGCCACCACTTATTCCCCCTACTTTTTTATTTACAGACCCATCCACAGGCAGGTCAGAGTCCAGTGGAGCCCTGGTTCTATCCCCCTTTCCCTCCAGCACTAATTAGCAATGCAATCCCACAAAGAGTGAAGTTGCCCGAAACCTCCCCTCACTCACAATGATTTATGTTCAATTTGTACAAATGGAGAAAATGAGATTTCAAATTTCAATGCCATTTCTGCAATGAGGTGATTAAAAGAGAGAGAGGTATTGCGTTCTACTGTATAGAATATTGATCCCAGTGCTATTTTCCTTAGCAATAACCATTAGCTCAGTATTATTTGCAAACCTCTAATGTGAACCTGGAGATGTAATTTACATTTGTGCTTTACTTATTTGCTTTAACAAAACAACACAAAAGCTTTGGGTCTTTCAATCTATCCTTATTGTCAATAAAATTAGCAGTTCATAAAAAAATTAATGTATATGCAAAACCATCACTTCCTTGTAAACTGCACCGAGACTGTAAACGTTGCCCAGAACAAAGGGGAGATAAACTATTAAAAGACTCTGGCCATTAACAAATTGTATCCCAGCCAACTTAAGAGCAGCTCTCTTTTGTGCCCTTCCTTAATTTCCGGGCCCCTGGGAGCCCACGGAAATTTTGGGAGAGTGGGGAGGTGTCCCCAAGGAGCGGGGCGCTGACAGGGGCTGTGTGACAGGGACATTTCGGGGTTGGACGCACAGCTGGAGCAGGGCAGGGCCCACGGGCACGAGGGGATGGGCACAGGTGCCCTGCGTGCAGATGGCCCGGGTGGCACCGGGGGAGCGGGACCCGAGGGGAGGGTACCCAAGGGCAGCAGCAGAAGAAAGAGCGCCAGCGCTGGGATGGCAGTGCTGGGACAGGAGCCACGGTGGCACGGGAGCCCTGGTGGCACGGGAGCCGCGGTGGCACGGGAGCCGCGGTGGCACGGGAGCCCTGGTGGCACAGGCGCTCCTCAGCCCCAGCCCCAGTGAATGGGAGCAGGCAGCTCCTGGTGCTGCTGCTGCTCCCTCCACACCCATCAGCTGCTTCTGCCGCCTGGCAGAGGGTAGAGCACGAGAACAAGGAAAGAAGAGGGAGAAAGGGGAGAAAAAAGAAAAAGCTAATGACCTATAATTGCCATGATAGTGGAATAGGGCCCGGGCAGCTGTTTTACATTCCTGGTATGTATAGTATGCAAATATCTACAAAGGGCCGACACAGTTTCTCTATTGTGGATCCTGAGGGTAACCAAATTAGCCTTTGGCAACCATGGTAATTGGGAGGTGCTGTTCCCATTAGGAGTCCTGCAAATTATGAAGAAAAATGGACCAAAGGCTTTGTCACAAATAATAATGCTGAGAAGAAAAGAGCAGGCGGCCGGCTTTGCTTGCCTCTTTTTTTTTTCTTTTTTTTTTTTCTTTTTTTTTTTTTTTTAATTCCTACATTGTGTTGTTAATATCTCCCTGCTTAGTAATAAGAAAACAGTCCTCAGTGCCCTGCTGGACCCTCCTGGGCTTTCCATGGCAATATTGAGTTCTGGGAATACCAAATATGGGACAGCAACCTCAGCTGAGAATTCCCCAGGCAGAAGCCCCTGAGCAGCCCCCACGTTCAGGCAGACAGCGCGGCCGCTGCTCCGGGCAGGTTTGGCTCCGGGAGCCAGCGCTGGATGGAAAGCCCAGAGCTGGTTCTCTCATTTGCACAGGACACAGAGCGTCAGCCACTTTTCCTCCCTATCTCGGATTCACGCAGCTAAACACAGATTTGTTCTCTGAATCACCCAACTTTGCTGCACAAGAGGCTCCATTTTGCTCTAATGATTTGAATTTGTCTTTCACTCTTCCCACCTTCTTTGATCATTCCATAGTTCTCAATCCCAGCATGCAGAATCCTGTTTGATTGTTATGATCTACTAAAAAATTCACAACTGCCAACTTTTTGAGTGGAGCTCTCAGCCCGTGACACCACGAGTCAATGCCAAAAACATGAAATGCTGTTGTCTCTAGAAGCCCAAGGGCAGAGCTCACAGCTCCCATGAGCCCTCGTGCCCGAGGTCCTGCTGAGCTCCCCGCACTGGGACACAGCCATGGGACCAGCCAACCCACGTGTGCCACCAGCCACGTTCAGGTAATGCTCCAGCCTCTCTTCCGTCCTGCAAATCTCAAGATTTTTGGAAAACGTCACACTTATGATGAAAATTAGGAAACGGTTTCGCTTGCTTTTGTATTTCTTCCCTAGGTCAATGTTTTGCCTGACTGGCAGCATCAACAGTCCTTTTTCCAAGGGACAGGAGAGCATCCAGGGCTTTTAATATAAAGTAGATTCAGAACAACTTCAGGAGTCCACACTGACTGTGGTGGCTGTAAAACCCAAATTGGTGACTTTTATAAAAAAAATAATTACAAAGCAAGTCTCGCAAAGAGCAGCCATGTTTTAATTTTTCATGCCAGGACTAACTGCTCACCTCACAACCGCTGCAGTACAAGCCTTAACCCCATATCTTTATTTTTTCATGGTTTCCCCTCAGGGCCTCTTTAAAGAGCCGGCAGAAGAGTCACTTCCCCGCTGGTGCAGTTGGCACGACTGCAAGTGTACTTAAAGTTTGCGTCTGATCAGGTTATGTGTATTGGATCTGAAACCAGTTAGTCAATTCTTCCCGGTCCCTAAGTGGCGATTTGTGGTAATGTCTACATCAATACTCACAGAGCTGCGAGCTGCTTTACGTAAAGCAAATGTCTGCAGGATGGAGGGGCTGTTCCGAGGGCTGCCAGCTTAATGGGGCTGCGGCTGGAAACACAAACACGTGGACCCAGCACAGGCGCTGCCGCCACAAGGCCATCCTTCAGCCGAACACGGCCGGGGGACAGCGGCACTGCTGGGGCACCCACCCTGCTCCACACTCCGGGCAGGCTCTGGAGCCCTGCTCTGAGCCCAGCCACCCTCGGGCTGGGCACCGGCCACAGCCAGCTCCGCTCTACTCCTTCCAAATACCCTTTCTCCCTTTTCTCTGCAGCCCCAGCCCTGGTCCTCCCCTCCCGCATTTCCTGACTCCCTGGGCTCCACAGGCTGGATGCAGGGCTCAAATTAGAAACAGCAGAAGGTCAAAGAAACCAACCAACCAACCAACCAACACCCCCACACTAAAGGCGAAGCGCAACAGAAAATTAGAGAAAGGTAAAAGATGTTACAGCATGAGAAAATTATGATTAATGAAAAAGCAGGAGGTGGCTACTATTCAAACTACAAACAACGGAGAACAATTCTAAGCAATAAGCAATATTGGATTAAGCTTTTCCAATAACGGCTTTTTTCTTTAATATTTTTCTCTTAGGTCTCAAACAGAACACGAACTCTTCAGAGCTAGGATTATCTCTGTGTTTGTGAAGTGCACAGCAACACAGGCTGACCTCTGCAAGGCTTGGGGGTATCCCTGACTTGCACACACCCACAATGTGTTGTGTTCTGGGGAAAACTTCCTTACAGGGCCATTCCTCTGTGAGATGCCCATGGGCGATGGGGAGAACACAGCCCAGCTCCTGCCATACCCCACATCTCCTCCTGAACATTGCTGCTTCTGCTTCAATGGAGTAAAAATGCCATGACTTCCACAGCAGCTACGCAGCAATTTACACCTTGTAAATCATCTAAATACACTGTCTGAAGTGTAAAATCTGGAAACTGTCAGCAAACCTCAACTTGGCAAAAATCACTGCTATTTATTGTAGTAAAGTGCTTTCTGTATAGCAAGAGCTGGCTCTGATACATCACATCTCAGACAAAAATATGGAATAAATGATCTCCCAAGGTCTCCCAACCTGTTTTCCAAGACTTTACAAAGAAAAAGAGCAGAGCACAAGCCCTGTGGAGCAGCCCTGGCATTCCAGGGCATTCCCCCCATTTGGAGCACACAAATCCCTGCTCGGGACCAGCACTGCATCAAGCTCCTGTGCTCCAAGCTTCCAAGCTGCTCCAGAACTGAAGATACGGCTCAGACCCTCAGTCATACCATCTAACACTTAACTTCAAACAAACAATAAAATCACCAGAAAAAAATAAACCTGTAGCAAAGAAAACATTCCCAAATCTACCAAATCTCTGCACACTCAGTTCTTTAGACAGGCAAAGAAGGTTTGAGCACTGTGGCTCGAGGGATTTGTGAACTTCAGCTTCACCTTCTAACAGAGAGATCCTGCCCGACACCTGCAGGCAAAGGAGCCACTTACTGAGAGGGGAATGGAAAGGCTGGAAATACTATTTATTTATGCAAATAATTTTTCTTAGGAACAATTACTGACCCTCCTTTTTTGGAAGCTCCCATTGGTCTCAGAGCAGAGCAAAGGCCGAGCAGGACCAACCCATACGGAAGGCTCACAGAAGAGCAAGAGGAGAGAAGCAGAGATGTTTGTTCAGGAGCAGGTACTCATTATTTGTCTGTGCCAAACACATTCTAAACTGATCTGACTGTAGCAGGTCGGGGCTGTGGAGCAAGTGGTGCTTTGTTATCACTTTGGGGTCCACTGCAGCTTTGTGGTCACTTTTGTTGCTCTTTCTAGATTGAATAGCAAATGATTGGCAGGAATCCTGTGGATCTGAAAGGATGCTTGTTTATTTCCCACATTTTTCTCCAACATTTTCCGCAATTAGTGCATGTAATATTTTAAATATGCATGAGGGGGGAGCTCTTATATTTACACACTTACAGTACGTGTGATTGTGATATCCACATGATTAGATCCAAGGACATGTGGTAAAATGCACTTAACACAAACTTGTTTGGGGCTCAGGGCCAGCTCTACCCAGTGAGATGCAACAGTCAAGTCTGGATTTTTCCCCAGAAAAGAGAGAAAGCTTGTACTTCTAACAGATCTGGTATTTTCTCTCCATTCCTGATGTCCCTGAGAAATAAGGATAAGACTAAGGATGTTTTAGGATCAAAAAACATTAATTGGTTTTAAAGACTTTTTAAACGAAAAAATTTCAATTTCTAATTTTTTATCTGAGTTGCATTATGGCAGGATATGTAATAGATTTATGGGACAGAAAAGCACTTTATAAAATGCTTTAAATACATATTAAAAGAAGAAAAATTATTGAATTGTAATAGTCAAAATAAGGTGAAATCAAATCTAAAGCCCATCTCAATAATTGTCCTCATAAAGCCTATGCAGCCTATCAGTACTTCTGCTAATGACACAGAAAGGAAAAAGACGAAAGAAAAAGTGGGATATGTGGAATATTCTGGAACAAAGGAAATAGAGATGTAGTTACTGCAAAGGTTACTGCACATTTGTTCAGCCAAGGCTGGTGTCCATCACCAGGACGCCCTGAACCTGAGGAATCCTCGCCTGTGCTGCACACTGTCCTGCCTGCCCACTCCCTCTTGGCAGGGACAGATCACTTCTCCCAACTCAGGCCTCCTCTCCACTCAAAAACGTGGGCAGGATTTATTTCACGAGATAAAATGACTGAAGATCATCCTGAAGAAGAACCACAGAACAGGCTGCACACAAAAGGTAAAGGAAAAGTTGAACATTCCAGAAACATGAGAGAGGACCAAGATTTGGATTGCTTGGGGCTTTTTTAATGTATAGAATTGTTAAGGTAGGAAAGGACCTTTAGGATCATCAAGTTCAAAGCCAGCATGACCACCATGCTCAACGTCAAACCCTCAGCTACATGCAACTGAATCAGTTTGGGCCATTTCTTAGGGAAATGGTTGGGTTTTGCTGCTGCTGGGCTCTCACTGCTCACAGCTTGGTCATGATCCCGCGCTTACACCGAAGTGATGGACACCCAATGGGAAAGGGCAGGAATGTTTGCTCTCAGCGCAGCCACTGCCTGGGGCCAAAGAGTTTGGCAAGTCAGTGGCTCACATCTGGGCGGATGGGATGAACTTCAGTGCCTTCCCCATTTTAGCCTTTCCAGCCGTCACTCAACACCTGGCCAAAACCAAGTGACAACAACGTCCAACAGGCTTTGACCATCATCAGAGAGTGAGAGAAGAGTGAAAACCCTGCCGGGCTCGCTCGGTCCTTGTGCCCACAGAAATGGTGCTAGAGGCAACAAACCAACCCACAAGCTCATTCACACCCAGTGGGAAAGGAAAAAGTCCCTCATTTTACCCATTCTGAGGTCACAGTCATTCTGGTTCCCAAAAACCACATTAGAAAAGAGAAATCAAACAAAAAAAAAAGAATAACTACTGTTTGATTAAATTCAAGGATGGGTTAAAATGTAAACTGACTTAAAAAAATAAGAGGCAGAATTTTGGTTATGGAAATTTCACGTGTATCTTCCTCCTGATGTCCTTTCTATCTCCTTTCCCCTTTTTTAAAAGCGCATGACCAAATCTGTCTAGGAGCTCGTATACAGGTCATCTCCTTCCCCGAAACCAACCCAAAAGTGGCAGCATTCGCTGTGAAAAAAGACTGCAATGGTTTAAAAGAAAAAAAAAGCCCAACAAAAAACCAAAACAACTTAAAAAAATCATGCCAAAAGAGCAAAACACCTACAGGGGGACCTGGGCCGAGCGGAGACAAAGCAATGGACTGGACCCACCTGGAGAGCAAAGCCAGTCGGCCAGGCTTTGCGGCAGGAGGAACGTCCGCTCGGGCGCATGTGGATGGAGAGCGTCTGGCGGCCGCGCCGGAGCCGCGCCGAGCGCTCCACGGCTGCCCACGGCCCCGGCACGCCGTGGAGATTGGCTGCCGAGCCTGCCGGGGAGGGGGCACCGACTGCGAGCTGCTGGGGGAGCCTGCCTGCCTGGGGAGAGGGGCTTCGAATTTGTTATTTTGGTTTTTTATTTTATAAGCTACATACATGGAATGCAAAACCTCCATTTATTCCTTCTGGGTCATATGAGGGAGCCACTGGCAAAGATAATAATATATGAAGCAAGAGAACAAGAGGGAGAAAGAGGGAGGGAGGGGAGGGAAGGAGGGAGGAAGGGAGAGAGAAGCAAAAGGCTTTCTATTATTCGGGACACTGGTGATGCACACTGAGGCAGTTGGAAGATTAAATTAAGTATTATATCTGCTGACCCCATTGCCATGGTTACCGGACAGCGGAAAATATTAATCAAGCCAAGCCTTTTCAGCTGAACATACCAGAAAAAAATGCTAAATATAAATATATATGTACATATTTGCTGCTCTGCCATGCTAATGTGGGCTGCCAGCAACCAAACCACCTGATATCACAGAGATAAACAAATTTAAAATATCCTTGCCGCACAAGAAGGCTGACGTCAGCGTGGTGAGCGCAGCATGAGGACGGGGCTGCAGCGCTCGCTCGCCCTTCAGCCGATTAGAAAGGGAATTTGAATAAGGAATGGCGACATCTTGCTGGGTGCCTGAGCCGAGGAGTCATTTAGGGTTCTCCTCCCAACGGGAAGGGAGGAACCATCCTGTTGTCCAGCGCGAGTCCCGGCCACGAGCCACTTGTGCCATGCAGAGCCCTGCAGTCACGTCCAGACTGCACATCTCCCACAGGGAATTCAGGCAATTCCCACCAAATTGGCCTTCACCTTCAAAGCAGACTGAGGGGAGCCCCGCTGCAGCAGGATTGCACTCGGGAGGGATGCTCTGTGTGCAGGTGAGCTGCAGGTCGCTGCCCTCCCGCAGGTGGGACAGAGCTGAGCTGGCCTGGGGGGATGGACACGACGCCCACCCACTGACACAGGACACTGCAGTACCCGAGGGGACACACAGGCCACGTGGCCGGGCTCAGAGGGAGCACAGCCGAGTTCTCAGAGGGTATCATAGCACTGAGAAGCCCCGAGCCAGGCTGCACCTGCAGCTAATGCCCTCCACACCTCACCTGGGACGGGGCCCAGTCCCTTCCCAAGGAACCTCTGCAGCTTATGGAAAGGGCAAAGTGCAACCCAGCCAAACCTAGGCCAGTAGTAACTCTGATACAGAACTACTACCATTTTTAACTCTAATCTTAAACACAGAAATGGGAACAACGACGCAAATTAATCTGTCCTTTTTCATACAGTAAATCATAGGCATAACTAAACTCCTCATTCCATGCTCTAACCACATACTAAAAAAGGATGTCCATACAAAGGCAGTATTCCCTCCCAGTCACCATCTTCACCTTTGCCTTGTTGCCTGTTTTTGTCTGTATTTTACAGGAAAGTTTCATGTGGCTGCTGCCAACTTGTGTAATTTTCCCTGAGGTATTCAACCCAGCAGAACACTGAGGTGACAACACATCCTTTGCTGTGTCCTACCCACAGATGGAGGTGCTAGAAACCAGACACAGGGAAAAATAGAAAAATAAAGGAATAATAAGCCACTAGACCCAATGAGAAAGCCAAGCATTTTAAAGGAATCTGTGATGGAAGCAATCAATATTTACAAGAGAACTTGTGGCTGATCCATTCCTAGAAGTGCTCAAGTTGGACAGGGCTTAGAGCAACCTGGTCTGGCAGAAGGTGTCCCTGCCCATGGCAGAGGGTAGGAGGAGAAGGGCTTTAGGGTCCCTTCCCACCCAAACCATTCCATGATTCTATGAATGCATTAATAAATGTACTTTCTAACGGTTCTATGGAGCCAGATTTGCACCAGCCTTCTCAAAATCCAGCAGCCTGAGCTCACCAATATAAATATACATATAAAATATTGTATAAATTATACAAAACAAATGTTCTGGTTCATTTACAGTTTTGTAAAAGCAGAGCCAAATTTACTGAATGCATAAACAAGGACATCTATTTCATTTCTAAAATGTTAATGAAGAATGAGATTGTTATTTGTTCTTGGTCTATTTTGTGATTTTAGCCAATAGTTCTAGTGATAATTATCAACTGTTTATATTTAGATAAAAGCAGCCCATATGGCAATAGCAGAACAATCTGATGTTTAGATCCTCAGCTACATGTTTTCTATAAATAATATGATTGAATAACTGTAACAAATTATTTCATCAGTCTAAAAGCAGATACCAATATATAACAACTAAGAAAGCCATTTACTCATTATCTGCAAATAATAAATACCCTCCTAAGTACATTTAACACTTAGGAAAAGACAAAAATATAAAAATACAGAGATTAACCCATGAGCGCTTACATTAATTTATCTTAAAGTTTACTTCTTAATTTCCATGGACACACACATAGTATCATGGGGGTTCTTACAGTAATTAAAGGGTCTGCCTAATTTTGCACACAAATGTGTATGGTTAGGTGGAGTTTGTACCCAAATCTCAAGCCTGCTCAAGCTGTCCTGTCCATTTCTCCTGTTCCAAACCTTATGAATGCCCTGCTGAAAGGGAGCCTGACCCTGGCCTTGGGAACCCTGCTCAGGCTCAAACAATGGAACTAAGGCCATTCCCAACCTATGGCAATGCCCACGCACCCAGAGAGAGGCTTCAGCAAAGCCTTAAGCCATTTTTGGGCTCAGTCCCTCGGTCAGGACTGCAGGCTGCGATCCTCTCTCCTCCTCCTCACTCCGAGGAGCGCCCCAGGGCCTGCCCAGGCTCCGCTCCCCGGCAGGAAAATGATGGTGCCACAATGGCCGCACGGCCAGCTTAGGGCAGCTGTGTCATATAAATTGTCAGCAATGACCATAAGCACTCAGAGAAACAATTTAATTCCTCACTCCCGCCATCATGGGCTGATATATTCTTTCAAGGTCATTACCCAAGGCTAGGAGGGTCGCATGATTAACGAGTGACATGTCCAATGAGGGTGACTGTGCCTGAGCAGGCCTTATATTAATTAGACAGAAGTGCTGAAAAATAAACGATGCTTGGCAAGGAGGGGCCAGACCTGCACCTCCATGGCTGTGCACCTCCCCAAAGTCTCAGCCACCACCCTGCTCTTTCAACCTGCCACCACACTGCAGCAATTCACCAGCAGGATACACAAAAGAAGCTTCTTTCCTGGTTTAAATTACTTGGGCTCTTACCCCAACTCTTCCTTGAGTGTTTTTTGTATGCTTTTTTCCTCCTTCTTCCCATAAGTCACTGACTTACACTGCATGTAAGCACAAGAGACTGCTGTTCACAATTAACTTTGCATCTCCAGAGCAAATTTAAAATTAAAAAAAAAGTCCCAAGGCTTGCAGGTTTGTGCTGGGCACTTGGAGAGACCCACAGCAACCCCAGAGCACAGAGAGGCTAATCAGCAGCAATAACTGGGCTCCAGGAGTTCCGAGCAGACCAGGCTTCCCAAAGCAGTAATGGACCCTCTGATAGTGCAGGACCCTCTGCTCTCCAGGGCCCTGGGACAGGAGCCTGCTGAGCCACACCCAAACTCCTGTGATGTCACGGAACCGGGAGTGATGGCTCTCAACAAAGACACAGCTCAGGACTAGCCAGACTATCAGAGAAAACGTCTGTAGACACCACGTCAGTCTCAGACCTCTCCCCCAAAACCTGGGAATCAGCCTGCTCACTCGACACTGAGCTGGGCTTGACGCTGCTGCTCCCACAGGAAAAGGGAAGCTCACTTCATTTTCAGCGTGCTGGGGTGCTGCCAACAGCTCTCACTGAGTTACAAGTCAGTAGAGAAGTACCTTCAACAAAGACACTGCACTCCAAATCTGCCTGAGCAAGAAGGACCCAATTTTCCAGGACTCACAGCTTCAACTGACTTAACGAAGCCACCTCAAAAGCTCTGCAACATTACAGTCACCTAGTGTTGTCAATATTCAGCTGTTCCCCCACAACACTGTGGCACTTCCCAGCTCCTCAGGCCCTGGACCACGACTCCTGCTATTTTACCTTACAGTGGTCACTAGACAGAACCTTCTCCTCAGCCCCAGACAAGATTTGGGTGGCACAAACCACTCACTCACCCCTCACAGCGGCGCCTGGCCTGCAGACAGCTCGGACAGTCTGACACCAACCACATCCTCCCGACTGGAATCCTTCAGAGTCCTCTGATAAAACCTTGCCCCAGCAGTCCCTCACAGCGTTCCTGAGGCACAAGAACACTCATGCCCCCATTCCTGTGACACATTCCCAACTTCTGGTGGCTCTGCCCAGTGTGGGAAGCAGCCAGAGCCCTCCCACCCACCACAGGTGACCCTGCTCTCCACTAGTCACCATCAGTTAACTCATTAACTCGCCACAGCTGATTGCTTCAGAATTCGAGTTTTCTACCTTCACTACACTATGACAAAAAGGAATCCTAAAGAAGAATAAAAGTTAAGCCTGAGCAGCAGTTTTTTAGGGTGTCACTGCCCTAATGACACCCAGTGGCTTCCCTGTGTTCTCACTACACAGACGCAAAGGGCAGCAAGAAAAAAGCAAAACTCTGCCCTAACCACTAACTTCTGATCATCACCTGCTTCTTATAATCCACCATCAAGGAGTCCAAGACATCTCCCTGGGAATGTCTGTTGGGAACTTGGAAAAGAGCAACACCTGAGAGAGGGAACTGAGACAAACACTGAACACCTGTGGCTAGGCTGTTAATTAGACTAAAAAATAATTTATTTTTTAATCCAAATGAAACCTTCAAGTTATTTTCTAGCAGCATCATTCAGATTGATTCCCTTTTTCCTTCTGAAAAGGACCACTTCATCCTTTGCCCAGCTGCCCCCAGCAGTGTCAGCTGGGGCAGCAGCAGAGGCACAGGTGACCATCAGCTCAGGAGCCACTGCTGGGGTGGGGCAGCAGCTGCTTGGCTCTTGGGGCACCTCCACAGCAAAGCCAATATTCAGTGCGGGTGAAATCCAGCATAGAAATAATCACACGGAATATGTATCAGGAATAAATAATAACTATCAATAAACCTGGGTCACTACAGCAATAAAAAGGGAACATTCCCCACTACCCCTGGCCTCTGTGCTGCAGCTCATCACCTGAGGCAAATGCTCTCTGCTTCCCTCTCCTCCTTTAAAGCTCCAAAGCTCAGGGCAGCGCCGAGCAGCCACAGGTCACCTATCAAAGGTGGAGCCTCCACGTGTCCCCAGCCCTGCAGGCCGGGAGGGGCGGCAGCAGGAGCAGATCATCGCTGCCTGTGCCGGGAAGGCTCATGCCACACACACACACGGAGAGCACACACAGAAACAGACACACAGACACACAGATAGCATACACAGACACACGGACACACGGATAGCATACACAGACACACAGACAGACACACGGATAGCACACACAGACACACAGACAGACACAGAGACAGACACACAGATACACAGACACAGAGACAGATACACAGACAGACACACAGATAACACACACAGACACACACACAGACAGATATGCAGATACACACAGAGACAGAGACAGAACTGCAGACACACACATAGACAGACACACATGTGGACATACACATAGACAGACACAGACACACACAGACAGACAGACATGCAGACAGACATATACACAGATACACACAGAGGCATATGCACGCACAGATATAACACACACAGACACACACACACAGATGTAACACACACAGGTACGCACGCAGACACACACAGATAACACACAGACACAGACACAGAGTTACACACACACACACACACATGTAACACACACACAGGTACACACAGACACATTCACACAGATGGCAACCAAGACCCTTTGCACACCCAAACAACAGCCAAACTCTGCATTAGTCCAGGCCTGGCAGCCTTTCGCATCTCAAGGACTGCCAATGGTTTGGGCAGATACAAAAGCACTCTCCAGGCCTTCACAATGGCCTTTTCTGCCATTACTGACCACTAGGAATTTGATTTTAAATTGTGACCTTTTTTTTTTTTTTTTTTTTTTTTGGCATTTCCTTTACTTAATTTTAGTTTACCTAGAAACAATAAAACGGAAAAGCAAGAAAATGTGAAAAGGCTACGTTAGCCCTAGAAGCTCTTTATGACACGAGGTTATGACTCAGAGCTGGTAACACTGCTTGATACTTCCCTAGTCTTAAATTGCTGTATTTTTGGCCCTTCCTCGTAAGACCCTCAATGTCCATGAATTGCACCACCTTGGAAATCTAGTGGGAAAAACTGAGGTTAAATCCCACTCTCTCCTCAATCTCTGTCCTCCATTGCCGACATCAGGCTGGATGTAGGATGAGTCGCGGCGGAGGCAGAGCAGTTTGAAGGATTTCCAAGTGCTGCACAGCCCGAGCAGTGTGTGCGCTGTGTGTGGGGGGACAGAGGTGCCCCCAGATGTGGGGCAGCTCCCCCCAGTCCCAGCACAGGCTGCAAATGCAGCTCACACAGCCGGAGTGACTCCACGCGCTCACACAGGATCCTGCTGTATCCCAACACATCGGAACTGGGCTGGATTCCTTTCCCAGGCGCCTGACACTGAAGCTCTGCAGACACGCTCCCTGCAAAGCTTGGGAAAGCCATTTGAGCAGTGGTTTTTCAGCACCAGCATCATCACCACGAGCAACCTGCCCTGGCCTTACACCACACAAAGGCCAACATTAATTAGAGAGGCCAGAAAAGAAAAATTCCTCCCTTCCCATTCCAGTCCTTCCCTCCCAGTAACAGTCCATTCCTGCACATCTGGGAAACGGGAACAGTGTTGGCCACTGCCAGGTGGGCAGTTCAGGTGAAAAGCTGACTCTTGGGCTATTTTTAATGTCTTCCCTGTGTATCCATTTACGTTACATCTATTTAAGTGCGTGTGAGTTTATGTGTTAATGCCTGCTCCCATCCAGGATAAAAATACACAGCACAGTTAGGCAAATACATGGAAATACAGACAGAATCCAATTCCGCTGGCAGACCACACAAAGGCTAAGAAATGAAAAATGCACTCACGCCCCCTGACACCCTGGCCGAGTGCACCGCGAGAGCTCTTGTGGTGGGGACTGAAGGCTGGCTGCTGGCTCCCTCTCTCTCCCTCTCCCTTTTCTGCTAAGGAGACACTTTGAGCGCCGGGATTGCTCACAATCTGGCTCTGTGATCCACATGCAGGACTGGTAATATGCCTGCTATTTCCCTCTCTCTCCCCCATCAAACCTCCCCCCCCATCGCTCTTGTTCTCATGTTCAGTGGTTATTTTAGCTTAATGTGGTGACATCACAGCTCGCTCAGTGAGTAAAGCCTCGCTGTGAATGCAGAGCGCGGCTGCACTGATCACTTCCCAAAGACAGGATTTAGTGAGGTTTGCTGTTTAGTGCTCGTCCCCGCAGCAGAGGATGCCCTGTCCTGGCACAGCCCCGTGCAGGTTTGACGGTGCTTGGCACAGCCTTGCTGCAGGGGGGGACGGCGATGTGTCTCACGCCCCAGACGGGGAGTGACACCTGGGAGAGACACTTTCAGTAAGTTCCCTCCTTTCTGACTAGCAGAGAGCAGCTGGACACCTGTCTGTCGCAGTCCCTGAATTTAAGCAGGGTGTGCACGCACAGGCTGGAAGGAGATGGTTCTGTGGTCAGGGGAGAGACAGAGCACTGGAAGGCATCTCATTTCTCAGCATCACTTAGGAGTCAAACCCCCACCTTGCATTAAAATAAAAATACTCTGTGAATTTTTAAAGCTGAACCCCTCTACAGTAATTCCTCCACCGCATTATGTCGGATCTGCAATAGTCTCAACAGCTTTCATGATTTTGTTCCATGTTCTTCTAAAATAGGAAACAAAGAAACGGCATATGATATTAGAAAAACTTCACAGCAGAACAGATAAGATGCAGGAGGAGAATAATGCAGTCAAATAAGCTTCCCATTATTAACAACCGTGCCCTGAGGTCTACGGGCATAGTCCCAAAACCTAAATTATCTTAAATCATGAGGTTACCAATAAAGACAGCTTGGGACAGCAGAAGGGGTCTGTGATTTCAGGGAGTTTGCAGACCACATATATATGATTAACATTTCTGTGCTACGCTTTATTACTTCATTATAATATTTTCCATCACAAATGAATAGGTAAAACACCTGGCTATTAGATATAAACCTATCCCTCAGGATGATCAGATTATCACTTGAATTTAAAATCTTTCTGAATTTTTAATAATGCATAACAAATAAGATTATTTATGCACTTTCTTGGCTCTGCTTGCAGGGCCCACGGTGACGTGCAGCCGCCTCTCCTGAAATCCAGGTCTGGGGGGGGACACGCTCCCTGCTCCCCCTCTCCACTTCACCCAGCCCTGCCCCAAATGCCCGCAGTTTGGGGCGACTGTGGCTCAGCCAGGCACTCTCAGAGCGTGGTAATGAGCCCTGCGGAGCCGTCAGCCACAGCAGCGCGCAGGCAGCAGCTGAGGAATCGGGGCAGGCTGATGGAAAGTCAAGTGGAGGCCTGGCTGTCTGAAACCTCTTCAATAGATCTGTAGTCTGGACTTGAACCCTGCCCTCTCACCTCGGGGTCCCATATTTCTTCCCCCACCCCCCGCGCGCTGTCGTCGGCGAGGGGCCGCGAGTGACCCCAGCACCGCCGCCAGCGAGGGAGGGGAGCGGCGAGGGGGGAGCAGGGTCCCTGACTTCCTCACAGGTAATTAAGGGACTGTTTTCAAGGTTGCATGGGCAAAAGACAATTCAGCCTAATGAAGCATCGATCGGCCGGTGCGGGCAGGCAGGCACTGACATTCACTCCAGTGCCTGGGCCGGTGGAAAGCACGGCGCTGCGCCGGGAGCATCCTGCCGTCGGCACTGCCCTGACCCACCTGCACTGGCAGGGCCCGGCAGCACCGCACCCGCGTGCCGAGCGGGACAGCCACAGCCACTGCAGAGCCCAAGTGGTTTTGTGGTGGGTTCTGTTTGTTTGATTCTCTTTGGGATGAACCTTGCTCATTGTTCCCAATTCTAACCTCGCCAATCAGTGCTGGCGGGGCTGGACGCATGAGGTCAGTTATGGAGATGCAGGAAATTACTGGGGATTGGCAGGGCTGATTTTGTCAATTTGTAAGCAAAACCTTATGTTATTGTCAGGTTTTCATCTTTTCATCACTGTCAGCCTATGCTGGCACATGAGAGCTAAAAGCAAAATTGTCTCAAAGGCTGCTGGAAAATTAACAGTGCAGGATTAAAAATACTTGTGTGTAAAATAGAAATAGGAAGCAGGTACTTACATTAAAAAATTAAAGCAAATTAAGCCCCCTGGAAGTGCTGACACATCCAGTGCGCCGCTCGCCCTAGCCAGGCATCTGCTCCCTGGCTCAGAAGCTGAGGAGCTCGGCAGCATCACACTCCTGGGCTCCCCAACCTGCCCTCGCCTCACCCAGCCCCTTTCTTCTAGCCCAAATGTTTGCATTTGTAGGACATCTGAATGGTAATAAAAGGGCCAGGAAATGATAGTTGTGCCAAGTAAATTGGGGTGAATGCTGGGGGAGGGGAGGCCGGATCGATTGTGAAACAACTTGCGCATTATCCAGGAAGGATTTGCTCACGGTCCTGCGCTGCTCCGCATACGAGAGGCCCCGCACTCAACAATAGCGTGTCCCCTCAGAGCAGGAAACACAAAGGGAATTTGCTCTGATTCAATCCACACAGTGAGGCCCCTCTGGGGCTAAAGAGGGTCACTTTTACCCTGGCTAAAAATAAAGAAAAAAGATTTTTTTTCCCCTCTAACACACACACACACACACACACACACACACACACACACACACACGCACACGATCTGGCTGGGGAAAGCAGCCCACCTCCACTCCACCAGATGCTTAAAAATCACGAGATGCCTCTCTCATTTTTCCATTTAGACTTTAGAATTTATCAGAATTTACTTTTAAAAAAAAATTAAACAAGTAGAATGTGATCAAAGAGCAGCAAAACGGCCTCTTCCTTTTATTCCATTTCCTTGTCTAACAAGTGCTTTACCCGGGGACTGCTGCAGCACCAGCCCCTAATAACAAAGGACGTGACACTGTGAGGGCACAGAACTGTAAACTGAATTTTGAAAGCCACGTGAGAGCCTGGATACCAGGCTTGTGCTGTATTCAGATATATTTGTTTTCTAATACTTTGCCTTTTTTGTTCTGCTTCTAATCCCAAATTCTTCCGTCGAGCACAGGTCAGTAACGATGCAGCAAGAGAGTGCAACACCTGCTGAAATTACACACAACAACAAGTTTTCCCTAAAAATCGCAAAAATGTAGCTCAGAAGATTCTATCTGCACTCATTTGGCGGAACAACAAGATATTGCTGGGGACAAACTCCACATAAAGCGGCCCTGAGCCCCCCGAGTTGGCAGAGCTCAGCCCAAACAATGGCCGCTTCCCATTCACCTTTCCCCGGCTTTTCAAAAGAACATCCCAGAAACACAAAGCAGCAGCGGGAAATGGCAATTTTATGAATCCTAATCAATCAAAGGGCTTATTAACTCAATGTGAAGCCAGATTAAAATCTTTAATTATAAATCGTGCTAAAAGGAAAAACAAAATGTACTTATGGTACATTGAAAATTCCGGATATTAACATAGTTGCCATTATCTCTCGCAATATTAAATTTCCCCTCCCTGCCCTGTAACATGCTCACCTTTTTCTGTTCCTAAAGAACAGAACCACGGAGCAAACTCATTTTTCTCCTTCCCAGCCTTATTAAAATGTATTCCTGCTCCCTGCAGCTGGGGCTTTGCGGCGGCGGGGCTGAGGGAAGCCCCATCCTGGAGGGAGCGGGTGTGTATAAAGTGGGCCAGGTGGGAGTTCCAGATGATTTTTCTGGGCCCCAATCCAGGGTGAGGTTTTGGTGCTGGAGCGGCTGTGGGGTGTGAAGGCAGCAGGGCTGCGCTCTGCAGCCACGGGAGAGGCCCAGCACACGCGGGGCCACCGCACTTTTCTGTCAGGCGGACGGTGGGAAATGACCACAGCAAAAGTAATCCTGGCTGGACAGGAGGGGGAGGGACAGCCGGGAGAGCCGCATGATTTATTTATTTGTTCAAAGTCACCATCATCCCATTGTGTCCGTGCCTGTCCCCCACCCCGGCACCATGGTCAGGAGGCACACCCCAACTGCTCCGAGGCACAGCGTTTGGCCGGGAAAGGGCTTCTCTCCCATTTGGAATATCAGCATTGTCCAGCCAGGCTCCACCTCTGTGGCTGAGCACAGCGTTCCCTGCGCTGCCTTTCCAGCAGCTTCCCTGCCGGACCTGGGCCTCATGCCCATCCCCTCCATGGCGTTGCATTTGGAATTAAGGATTTTTTTCCCCTCACAAAACCAATTTTTCAAAGGATAGTGGCATTTCTTTTGGAAAAAGATCCTACAGTACACACTCAGACTGTGATTCTAGGTCATGTTTTACACATAATTCCTATCTTCCTTTCTCTTGATGCACTGCTTCCCTGGGATTTATTCCTGAAGCACTCCCCAAAGGAAAAGCACCTTTGCTGAATTGAGATTTTTCAGATTTGCTGTCACTTTTGGAACTATAATTGAAATCCCAAATCGTGTTTCCCTTCTGTAGAACTCCAAGAAAACACAGCTGGTGAATTTGAAATACAGTTTTAGCTTGAAAAAATGAGAACTTAATTTTATATTTTACAAATGACTGGTTGTCTCCAAAACGTTCACAAAAGGGGCTTTCACACCTTAGGGAAGGGAATCACTGTCTCTGCTCTGTAATTACCGCCTGACAGTTCTGCACCCTGTCCTGAATTTGCTCTGCAACCCTCGGGACAGGGAATCAGCATGATTCCCAACCCCACCCAGGCAGGGTCGTGTCCCACCACACTCCTCCGCAAGTAAATCATTCCTACTGCTGCTTTCCAAAGCAGGAGCACACCTGTCTGCAAATCCTGCCCAGCAACGCGAATGGAAGTGTCTAGGGACACGGAAAAGGGAATTATACACATATAATCTGCCTGGGAGAGAACTCCTCTGCGCTCAACAGGCACTGCTGGGATTTGGGGTGTGTGCCCCAAACACAGCCTGGCACGGACGCCTGGCACGTGTTCCCTCAGTGAGCATTCCTGCTGGGGCCTGGGCGCAGGGCGAGGAGCTCCACGGTGGCTTTGGCAGGACAGCCCCAGGTTCGCTCTCAGCTGAGCCCCAACATCCACCTCGGGAGCCTGCAGCCTGCCCGCGGCGCGGCCGAGCTCGGCCCCAGCGCCAGGCACCCGCGGCTCCCATCCTGCCCTCTCCAGCTCCTGCCTTTCAGGAAATTCAGAAAAGATCCTTTGTGCCCAACTCGGGTTTCATTTCATTGCTTTTAAATTTGTTCAGCTTGACTTTTGACACTTCAGAGGCTTAAGCCTTCTTTAAGTACAACAATATAATAAATATTTGTGTTGCCAAAGGAGAAGTGGATCCGTTGTTAGTGTTAGGGAAAGCAGGATCTCTTTCTCATTCGTCTGGTATAAATAATTCACACAACTATGTGCATTTTATAAACATCATCTTTAGGAAACTGATACTATCAAACATTTTCGAGACAACACTCAGCAGCATATAAATATGCACAAAGTATTTACTACAGCGGATCTGAAACTAAACAAAAAATTGTTAATGAAAGCAGAAAAATAACGATATTTTATGTAAATAATTATGTTAATACAAAGTGTTTTCAGACTTATTTATACAAATTAGTCATCTGAATGACAAAAAGCTTTGACAAACTACAAACACCTATCAAAAATCATATTATTTGGCTCATTTTCACTTGTAATTTCCATCTTTAGCTTGCCTTGGAAAAGCAGATTTAGAACCTTCCCTCTCTCTGGTAGTACAGCAGGAACAAGCCCAGTAAGGCATTTTCTTTACTTACATATTTTTTAAAAAGTTTTATGTTTTTTTCTTCCAAATAGTTGAAAAATTGTGGGTTTTTTAAATGTAAAAATTAAACAATATGCATCTATTTTAATACACAATTATTTCCCAAAAATATTCATGTGCAGAATGTTTGCTTCAATTGGGAAAAAAACCAAAACGTATTTTAAAGTAACAATTTGATATGTAGAAAACATCTCTTTATTTTCCAATAGAAAACACTTAAAAATCATCCAGCAAAGGAACGATATATTTAAGATGAAAATTAAAAACCCTGTGCACCAACTACCCAAAGCTTCACAGCTGCATTTTCTGCACTTTTTTCTAGCAATCTAATTTTAGGATTTAAGTATTCGTGGCTTGTTGATGGAACGAGATTTTCTTGCATTGTTAGGAATTACAATTTGGAATAAAAGTTTACAATGAATTCCAAGCATGCAGCTCCCCCCCGGCGCTGCTCACGGCCTGCCGCTGCTGAGATGCCGCTCCCGATTCCCCATTGCCCATTCCCCATTCCCGTATTCCCGATTCCCCATTCCTGTATTCCCGATTCCCGTATTCCCGATTCCCGATTCCCCATTCCCCATTCCCGTATTCCCCATTCCCCATTCCCGTATTCCCCATTCCCGATTCCCCATTCCCCATTCCCGTATTCCCCATTCCCGACTCCCGATTCCCGCATTCCCGATCCCCATCCCCGTTCCCGAGCACGCCCGCTCCCGGCTCGGGGCTCCGGGCGCTGCCGGGCCGGGATGCGAGGGGCGCTGCCGGCGGTTCCGAGCCATTTGCGGCATCGATCGGGGCCGCGCTGCCCGGGCAGGGCCGGCCCCGCTCGCCGGCGGCATCGATCGCCCCTCCCGCCCGGGGCCGGGCCCGGGGCAGGTCCCCCCGGAGCCCCCGGGGCCGCCGCGCCGGGGGAGCTCTATTGAGTCATGATCCGAGCGGCTGCTCATTGAGGGAAACGGCTATTGGCGTCCCCATCAGCCGCAGACACCCCGCGCGAGCTTAAACAAGTCCGCTCGCTTAATGTCAGGGCCCCGGGGACACGCTCAGCCCCTCCGCTGACCATTAGCCCCCTTGATGGAGTGGACAATAAACTTGACAGGACAGGCTGGACACTGCTCTCGAGCGTGGCTGCGCCTGCGGCACGAGGGGACTGCTCTCTGCTGCTGCCCACGGTGTGTCCGTGGGTCATCCTCTGCTCCCTGCCCACGGTGTGTCCGTGGGTCATCCTCTGCTGCTGCCCACGGTGTGTCCGTGGGTCATCCTCTGCCCCCTGCCGTGGGTCATCCTCTGCTCCCTGCCCACGGTGTGTCCGTGGGTCATCCTCTGCCCCCTGCCCACGGTGTGTCCGTGGGTCATCCTCTGCTCCCTGCCCACGGTGTGTCCGTGGGTCATCCTCTGCCCCCTGCCCACGGTGTGTCCGTGGCTCATCCTCTGCTCCCTGCCCACGGTGTGTCCGTGGGTCATCCTCTGCCCCCTGCCGTGGGTCATCCTCTGCTCCCTGCCCACGGTGTGTCCGTGGCTCATCCTCTGCTCCCTGCCCACGGTCCATCCTGTGCTCCCTGTCCTCGGTCCATCCCTGCCCACGGTCCGTCCTTGCCCTCGGTCCATCCTCTGCTCCCTGCCCACCACGAGCAGCCCGTGCTGTCGCTGTCACAGGCAGCACTGCCACACCTACAGCAGGTACATGGGGACACCAGAGCCCTCCAGCCACCGCCAGGGCAGAGGAAAGTGGGGAATGTCCCTAAAAACACCCCAGCCAGCACAGCAGAGCAGCTTATTTCGTGCCATGTTCTTAGAAAAGAAAACAAGCAAAAGGAAAAAATAAGAAAATCCACTACTTTTCTTCATCCGGAGAACAATTCTTGGGAGAAGAAATCAACTTTCAAAGTACTGATTCTGCGTTCATTAGCCAAAAATAAAAAATTAACAGAAAATTCAACCTTTGCTGTTTTCTGATAAAGTATTGATAATTGCACTTATATTATTTAAATTATATCCTTTTTTGTTGTTGTTGCATGTGAGCTTATTAGTATTTACTTTCTTAAGTTTGTTCCAGTAAAAAGAGCTGTAGGTTTGACAGAGCAAATTTTCTAGCATTTCGAAGCTTTTATCCCAATTTTAACACCTTATCTCTTTTCCTCTAGAGAATTAAATGATATTGCATTAAAACAGAAAATGATATAGAATTTTAAGCAGCCCCCACAAGTGGGAAACTGTCAGGTCATTAAACAGCTCAACTGGAAAGAAACTTCCTCCTAAAAATTTAGGGGTTTACATAGAATATAGGTGCATACCTATATTTACACGTGCATATATACACAGCAATTTTACAATAGCTACATAATTTGCCTAAAATTAATTTAAATAAAACCTACCTCAATATTCAATACTTTACCAATAAAAAACATTAAACCTAGAGATTTTCTTTTAACCTAATAGTCGACAAAAAACAACACAGCCAAAGAATATGTTAGCATAATCCAGATTATTCCAATCTGATTTGTATTTTCAGTTCAACTTTAGAAGCTTTTAACGAAAGAAACATCTTTTTTGGCATAATGCATTGTCTAAGCTGCAGAACATGCTCAGATTTCAAGATATTTTTATAAAAAGCCATTGAAAAAGGCTCAACAGTTTTGTGACGTTTCTGACTAACTCAGTTAATGTTGCATTCTGATGAATCCAACAACAAGAGGTTTTTCCTACCTCCCAGATAACGGCTTTTGCTCAATGAGTCAGAATTTTTTTTTAGTATTTATGTATTTATATATTGTTTATAATTTTTCATTGTGATTAAAATAATACCTGAAAATTAAGAGGAATGCCAGCTTTTATTTTTCCCTGTAGGACCTCTTACTTTAAAATACCACAAATACTACAAATAGTTTGGAATTCTCCAGGAGCACACACTCCGGGGGCACGAGGGCTCTAGATAAGGACTAATTCAGTTCATCAGAAGGTGAAAAGAAAAAGCAGAGTCGGGAAAGAGCAGTGGGATTTTTGCAGAAGGCCTGCTCCAGCAATTAGGTGGGAGGGCTGTGTTCTGGGCGGCAGGCCGCGGTGTCCCTGCCCGCGATGCACATCCCGTGTCAAGGGCGAGCGGCACCGCTGCCCCCAGCCTCACCTCCGGCTCCTCTTTGTGCTCCCTTCCCTCACATCTTCCCTGGCGCATTTCCATTTCAAGCAGCTGCACACGGATTGCTGCACGGATCAATCTCCACATCGAATATTTAGGAATACAACCGACGCATATTTGATATAAATATTTTCATTTAGTGGGAGCGGAACAGGCCTTTTGGAACGAGGGACACAGAAGCTCCTCACTAACTCGCTGGCACCTTCCCCTTTGGATCGCCAGAGGTTTTGTGGGAATTCCCAACTCTGCGTCATTCCCGCAGTTCACTGCCTTCTTTATGAAGTCTTTCTTGCTCTGGCAGTGACCTGTGCCACCGAGAGGTGTCTCGGTGCCCGGAATGGTGACTTTGTGAACGGTGACACCCCGCGCAGGGCCCTCTCTGTGCCCTGGTCCAGTGCTGTGGATGCAGCTGTGCAGCACAAGCTGCAACATTTGCACACTCGCAGAGCTCAGAGCCAAGGCACCACCCAGGAGGGTCTGGAACACCAAAAGCTGATGCTGTGAGTGCACAAACCCTGTCCTGACGGGGCTCCGTCACACCAGCCACGAGGGGAGGCGCAGGAAACTCCAAACTTCACCAGACAGAATGGAACTTTGACCCCCAAACCTACACAGTAATTACACTGCAACAATCACTGAGATCTCCCTGTGACAGTCAGTTTATGTACTATAAAACAGCTACAACCTTGGGAAAAGATACTGTGAAAAAAGAAAGATTTTTTAAAAAAATCTCCAGCCACTTTATTTAGAAGAAGCACAAAAGAAAAATGGTTTTAAGTACGTAATAAAATCCCAAAGGTTGCATGCACATGATCTCTGTTTTCATGTCCCCCTGACTATTGAGCCCTTCCCTGCACAGCTCAGCTCAGCGCTGGGAAACACTGCAGCCTCTTCTGCTGCACACACCTGCCCCACACGGTACCTGTGGGCTGCTCCTGGTGTGAATCCCACCAGGGCTCTGTGCCAACCTCGACCCTGATCATGCTTCCAAGGATTCTTTTTTGCCCCTCTCCTATCTTTTCATGTGGTGTCTAAAATCATATGTGACCACATCGTTTTTAATTGCAAATTTCCTTAAACACCGCAAACTTGCTTCTTCCTTTTCCATTTTACCTTTTGCAAATCATCTCGTGTTCCTCTGTTCTCATTTTTGCCAGACACTTCAGTGCTAACCAGCGAGGTTACTGCAGAACCTGTATCGCTTTTCCTCCCAAATCTCCAAGTGTACAAATACAGATTTTACCGAGGGTTCAGGAGAGCCAATGTAAGCAGCAGCCGACACAGCGAGGAAGCCTTCGGAACACCAAGCCAGAAATGGACTGGTGCAGGTTCCCTCGGCACAGACAGGGCTCTCTGACCTTTTTTGGGCGGTGGGACCGTGGCTCAGACCCAGCCCCGGCCCTGGGGCACAGACTGGGAGTGCAGCCCTGGCACCCCCACGGCATTTATGCCACAGGTGTGTTCAAATACAAAATATTTTGCTTGGTTGATTGATCTTAACATTCAAACACACCTTCCACTATTTCAACCCAGAGAGATTCCCTGCCCTTACTCTGAAATATATCCAGTGTCAATTTTCCAAACTCATCGGCCCAAACTGGAATCTTTTCTCAAGCACAACAAATATCTGCAATCTCCCTCCACTGCTAGGAGCCCATGGGGCTGAGCCTGCCCTGATCCTGCTTCTGTTCCCCACAGAGTTTAAACACCAGGCCTGGAGCTCACCAGAAGAACATCCAACTTGGGCAGGAATTTAATATTGGTAATTTCTTTTATTTTTTCCTGAGAATGACCAAGTCCTTTTTGCAACCAAGGAAGGACCAGCTCTCCCCCTGAGACCACAAGCAACAGAAATTCACAGGTAAAAACAGATTTTCTTTTTTCTTAGCTTGGTCACCACTAGATACTGAAACATTTAAATAAGGATTACTAGGAAAAACCCAAACAACCAGTGTGAATGGCAAGGAAGAGGGATCAACGTGGGACTGTGCCTCAGACACACATTTATAAGAAGCCAACTTTGCATTGTTGCACCAGATGCAGTCCCAGGGAAAAATGTATGCAGCCAACAGGGAGTTAAGTAAATAATTTTTTTCTTTTCTTTGTCGATGTGTTTAGTTCTCTTCCTGCCAAGACTCATTTCACTCTGCTATCTAGTGAGAGACACATATGGTGCAGTGAAATTGCCATCCAAGAAAGCATGTCCCAGCCTGTTGAGACATCATCAAATAAGATTAAAGCAAAGTAAAAATAAAAAGATAGAACGATTTTTTTTCCTTTTTCTTGTACAGAGAACATCTGATGAAAGTCACTGAGGTACTTGAATGCTTCTAAAGGTTTTGCAACCATTTCTTTACTTTGCCTGGTTAAGAAAAAGGCAGAAATAACAAGCCAGAATCTCCTTTTTCTTCTTCAAGTTAGTGAAAAAATGTGTTTCATAATCAACCTGATGTATGTGAATAAAATACAATATTGCCTTCTCAAGCTCTGAGAAAACAGCACTTAAATGCACAGAAATACCCCAGACTTTCTGCATTGGTGGTCTCTCCACCAGCGTCTTTTGAGTTCTGTATGCAAGAAAGGGCCAGGACAAAATAATCAGGCTACTAATCCACAAGTGAGGAGTTGGACTGTGATGATTCTTGGGGGTCCCCTTCAACCCAAAATATTCTATATTCTATAGAATAGAAAGGTCCAAGTTACCTCCTTAGAGCCACACTCAGGTGTCCCTGCCTAACAATGCTACATGACATTAAATCCATCCAGAAATCCAAACTCCAGATTTAAATACGTGTTCAAATATACTGGTGCCTGTTTTCCTTACGCAGGGACACTGGATGAAGATGACTTTACAGGTTCTTTCCCTGTAATGTCCTTTCAGTTCCACATTAAAAAAAAATTTAAAAGGACAGTAATAAAGCCCAGCACATGACCACCTGCTCCTGCACGTGGTACCTGAGGACAGCCTGTAGGACCAGGGTGGAACTGCTGGAGCAGCAAGAGCCACTGAGGAGCACCTTGGCAGCTCCTCGCCACCCCTCTGAAATCAGCTCTAGAAATATTCCACTGCCCACCAGGAAAGCATCAGCAACCACAACACATTCGGTATGTTCTGTACTCTGAGTAAATAAACAAGAGTCTGCTCAAAGCCAAAAAAAATCCCAGGGGAGAGGAGGAAGCCCAAATCAAATTTCCATTGTTGATCATGAGAGAAGTTCAGGGAAGCTTCGTAACCACACAGAACAATCTCCGAAATGGGTCCAGCTTCAGAAACAAGACATATTTTGGGTATTTCTCTGCCAACCTCCCCTGTCAGAGCTGCATTTCCAGTCTTGTTTCCAAGCCGTCGCTGGACTGCAGGAAAGCAACAACGCATCAGTAGCAGAGATTATCCTTGGCCTTAATAAGCTGTTGTTGGCTTTCATAACAACTGCAGCCTAGGCCGAGTCACACCGAGCTCAAAGACAATCTTACCAATAGCCTGGAGCAAGGATTATAGAAACAAGAATCCAAGGGGGGTGGGAGGGAGCAAAAATCCCAAGAAACAGGGGCTAATGTAAAATCGTTTACATATTAACCTTCTTCCCTTCTGACAGTGGTCAAGTTCTGATTCAAAATACAAATTATCTCCAATTACTTCAAAAGAGGCAGTCACAGAGCTGTCACTTAACCTTCACCATCTGTTTGGCTCAAAAGCAAGCTGTACAGCCTGCCACTTTGACCTCATCTTTCTCTTTCCACACTGGACAGGCACCAAAAGAAGAGAAGATGGTTTATTGTTCTCCCGAGAAAACCCGGGGGCTCAGGGTGCTGGAGGGAAGGGCAGCACTCAGGAGGTGACTTAATTTAACTCTTCAGGGGGATTTGTTTGGAGAGGATGAGTTTGCAAACCTTCCTCACTCCTCCTGCCAGCTCTCTACAGAGATGGGGTTTGTTTAAAAGTGGATGCTCTCTGCAAAGAAATAACAGAGTGGGGGGAAAGGCACACACTGACTCACAATGGTTTCTGGCTTAGGGACGTCTCTGAATCCACTAGCCAGATGGACACAGAAAATTATCAGCTATTTAAAATGTCAGAGGGAAAATAAATCCTGGAAATGAAAAAGCTTTCTAGGGAAGATAGCAACACAAAATATTGGGGGGAGGGGGGAGGAACCCAAACCCCAAAAAACCCCAAACAAGCTAACAGAACCCCGAAGAGCAGAACACGCGATGGTGCACGGTCTGGGAAAGCACAGCTCAGACCAAGTCCCAAGCCATAAATATGACCTCACTGTGAGATAAATCAGAGTTACCGCTACTTTCAGCTGCACACATCTGACCAAAGCCTCTCCCAAGCTGCTCATTAAGTGTTGCATATTCCAGCCCTCTCCTGGCTCCGGGGCAGGCAGGAGCTGCTGCTCAGACTTACCCTGGAGCAGTGGCAGTGAAGGACCCAGGACAATCCCCCCGCGGGGTGTCAGGAGCTCAGGGCGCAGCAGCACAACCTACGGTGCAGAGGTGTTGGGAATACAACAAATCTGTTGGAGAAATGAGATTCCAGAGGGGCTGGAGGGCACAATAATAGGGTGCAAATTTCTGAATGCCTCATGTTTTATGGGCAGCTTCTAATGCTTCTGCCGAGAAACATTACAGCATTTCCATTGGCTCTGATCTTTATTTTTAGTTTTATTACCCACTGCATAACAGGTTTCTTCAAGAGAGAAAGAAAGAAAGCAGATCCCTCTGTAAACAGGAGCAACTCCTGAACGTTTCACATCGCACTGGCTTAGCACGAGGATAATTCCACACGTGAAAGCAGCTCCGAGAACAAACATCTCTGTTGCTGTGCAGCCGCCTGACACTCCTGGCATCATTCGACACAGGGAGGGAAGCCCCTTCTCTTGTCACACTGTATTTAACCCAAGAAACGCACACCACAATGCACATGAGCTGCAAAGTTCCCATTTCCAGAGCAGATGGTAACAAGTCAATTAAACCCGCAGCGCTCCGGCACCGCTGAGAGCGGCGCGAGGCGCTGAGCATTCGGTCGGTGGGAGAAAGGAAAGGGCTGCAAAAGGTGCTGAACCAAATAATGATCTCAGACAAACAGCCCTGACTTCCTAGAATCCAGATTCCTTTGCTACCTTTTTAAGAAGGCAAACAGAATATTGAACTCAATTTGCAGTTCAGAGGGGGCAGAAACCTCCCCGTGCTCCTGTGCTGGAACCGCCTGACACCCGCCGCAGCCACGCTGAAATGTTTAATTTTATTTAAAACATTCTCCCAGGCCTATGTATTATTTGAAGTATAATGTACAGAATTATCTAATGAATTCTCAAATCAAATACTCTCCTTTTGCTGCAGGCCATTTCCCGACAACAAACTAAAGCCACAGAGGCTGCTCTGTGTGCCTGAGTGCTGAATTTAAACAGATGTCCAGTGGACATCAGCCTCGCTCACATTACCTCTCCCATTCACTCGCCTCTATCTCGGCCAGTGCAAACCCCCTTAAATTAAAAACAAACAGAGACTCAAGATAACAGAAAATACAGCGAGACTGCAGGCACAGCAAGGCCCGTGGTGAATCGCGGCTGTCCTCTCGGAGCGGCGAGGGCCTGGTGACAGTGAGAAAGTCGTCGGGGAGCAGCATCTGGCTCTGATTAGGTAACAAGCTGTAGCATCTGCAAACTTGTCAGTCCCCGGCCCACAACAAAGCCCAGCCAGCAGATCTGTGTTTAAAAAGGGAACTGGCTGTTGGGTTTTATAAGACAAACATTATCTGTTCCCATTGCAGGGTGCCGTTTTATTAAACGCCAACTAGAAGGGGAGAAATTAAATGTGCTTGTTACATTTTACTTTTCATCTCAAGGAAAAAACCCATTTGGTTTTGTCTGTCAGAAACCTTTTTCCTTGTCTCTCCTCTGTGAAGCGTGGTGAGATACCAGCAGAGCGTTCGCAGCCCGCACTAAGCAGCCGCGGTGACCCTGGGGTGCTCTCACAGCATTTCTGTTTTCTCCAAACGAGAAAGATAAAATAAAATAAAACAAAATAAAACTTCCATGCAGTGAACCCACCACAGCTGAATTAAAATTTACTCATCTCCATGTTTTCACTTAGACACTTCAGCAGTGTATTTGACTATGAAAGCGTCTACAGTTCAACATTTTTTTCTTCCACCTTTTTCCTGGTATGTTGGAGTTGGCCTTTTTCTCTGCCTCACTGAATGACAGCTACAGTTCTCAGCGCCTCTTCTGTACCCTGAAATGTATTTATACTTCTCTTTTGAAAAATGAGAAGAGAATACTCTGTGCCCCACATAAGACCGAAGTTCAACATAACTGAGGAAGAACTGAAGAATATTAAACCTGAAAAGTCAAATTTCTGTCCAACCTCACAGTTATTTTTGAACATCTAAGGGAAACCACCTATGAGCAGCTCCACAAAACAGGGACCTGTAAAACTAAGCATTAGTCAAATCAGTAGTAGAGACTTAGTGCAGATCCTTCTGCGCGGTTCTGGGAATCAGTCAAAAATTAATGGAATTCAAGAATTCCTCAGCCTGAGCAGTTTGCTTCTGAAAGCACTTCCTGTGGTGCCCCAGTCCCTCTGGGCCCAACCTGCAGGGACTTCAAACCAGGCTTCTGTCTGCTGCTACCTCGCCCAGCACGCACAGAAACACCCAGATGGGCAGGAATGACAACAGCCAGACACAGACCCAGCACGGAATCCCAGCAGAATGACAAAATACTCCTTTTCCCATAGCCAAGATACTGCAGAACTCCAAAACCAGGACACTGAGAGGAAAATCCAGGTGTAACAAGAACTTGGGTGCGGGGCCTTTGGTCGGCTTTTTTCAAAACCTTGCTAAGAGACGTGGCCTATTTATTAGTTGTGAAATACAAACCACGTTATCAACCATCTTAAGGAAATGGATTGATGTTAAGTGATACTTGAGAATCCACCCCGTAGCAAAGCTCCCGCACCAGCGCAGACAGATAAGCAGAAAATCCTTCCTGCAAACACCATGGCTGTCCTGATACAACATAAACCTGGAGGTCTGAAACCTCTGACATGACTTATGGGCCTGGAACACTTTGCCACATGTGGGACTGATGAGAAAAGAACAATTCCTAATTAAGGTAATTACCCCAAATTCTGTCACATAAGCTGCAGCTCCAACTCTTTTTGCTAATAACCCAAATGAACCTCCAGGTTTGCCTGAGCCAGAGGATAAACAGAATAAAATCTCCTACTTGCAAAATCAGGAATGTGCTTCTTCTGAAAAACGGTACGTGATACGAAAAGTAACAGATGTGTTTGGTGTTCAGCAATCCTTGCTGCTGAAGGGTGGGCTCACGGAAACGGCACAGCGAGAGCTGCAATGTGCTGGAGGAGCCCTGGGAATGGTCTGATGGACACCAGGGCCCGGACACAGCCCCCATTGCCGCTGCCCCCAGCAGAGAGCCCTCCTCTCTCTGCACAAGGAACCTCAGCTCTGCACTTGCTCTCTTCTCTCTGATTCCAGAGCTCTCAGGATGTCTCCGGGCCTCGGGTCAGCCCCGTGTCCCACAGAGCCAGCCCCGCACGTGTCCCCTGGTGCCTCCCGCAGTGCCACAGGGAGCTGCGGGCACAGCTCAGCCATTTCATCTCCTCCGTTCTCTATTCCAAACCGAACAGGGGCTCTCGAATGCTGCAGCTCTCTCGCCGTTAAAGCTTTTTTTCCCCAACTGCTGTGATTGCCATTACGGAACTGACGGAGCTGGCGTTCCCTGACAACCATTTTAAGTGCTCAGCAGAAGGCCGTGCATTCCAACAGCAACATGGTTTGTCCATTATTATGATTTATTATATTTTGCATTACAGTGGTACCCAGAGGCCCCTGCCAGGGTTCCTGTGCTGGGCAGGTACAGAACACACAACATGCCGATCAGAAAAATTCAGCCTAAAGGGTCCCACGCACATCTCTCTAGGCACTGACTCGCTCAATGCATTCATCATTTTTATCCTCCTAATAACAATTAGATTTTTTTTTCACAGAACTGAAGATTTAGAAGTTTTGCAGCACCTCTACTTCCACGTCCAGATACAATCCTATAATTAACACAGCAACAGGCTCCAAGATCACCCGTGAAATCTTAACAGCCAGGATTCAAAAAGTCCTTTGGATCCAAGGACACGCAAGGTACTTGTAAGCATCAAGATGATACTAACTGGCCTGCACTGAAGAAATAATCAGGCAAAAATAACATGATTTGATGTGATTCTCCTTCCGTTAGCCGAAAAAGAAAGCCCAAAGCAGCTCCTCTAAATGAGAAAAAATATTCGGAGACACAGTAAACAAAAAGAGCAATATGGCCATGGATGCACAACGTTGTACGGAAACAAAGGAAAGGTGAGGAGACAGCATACATCACCCTGGAAAGCAGGAGTGGAAAAGCCTCTCCTATCTCTACAAGCAGCTGGGGATGATTCGCAGTAGATTTTTCTGTAATAAAATTCCCTCACGTTTCTTTACTTGGAAAACTCAGTTTATAGGTCAGTTAACAAGTATTAAAACCACAAGAGAACATGAAACGCACCACCTTTTCCTTTTGATCCTTTTCCCTTTTGGATGAAAGTTTTGAAGTTGGGAATATAAAATCCCTGAATTTTTGTTATGTTTTATGCCTCCACGAAGGCATTAAAACGGCAGTTTGTGGGCTGAAGAAATATCCCCTAAGTGGCAGGGAATTAAAGCAAGCTGTCCCGAGCACTGCCCTGCTCGCCAGGTGTGCTGCTGCCCAAATGGAACACCTCATTTACAAAACAAATCTGCCTCCAAAATTACTTGCCCCTCTTGATTGCTGCAAATGGTTTTCATCAACCTGCACTGCTCTCGCTGGGTTTACAGCAGCGGCTCCAGCAGCGGCGGCAGGCGAAGAGCAGCAGCAGGGCTGTGTCCCAGCCCTCGGAGCCCGGGGTCCCCACGGCCACCGCCAGCCCCGGTGTCCCTTCGTTAGGGCCACGTCCCGCGGGACGCGGACAGAACCCAGCGCCCAGCACGGAACTGGCGCAGTTAAAGGCTCCAAGGGCCTCTGCTCTCACAGGATGCTTCGGGTTTGAAATCTATCAAAGGAATCTCCAAACAAATTACATGGTGAATTATTATCTGTGCTGTGGCCTCCTGTGCACACCCCACTGTTCGGCATGAATGGCGCGGGGAGAGCCTGTGAAGGCGGCCAGATAAGCAGATTACAGATGTCAGGTGCCTCGGGCTGCTCGCGCTCGCACTGCCCAACTTCGCGGCCGAGTCGCGCATCTCCCGCCCGTGGGTCACGGGCTACTGCAATTAATGCACCTCTAATGACCAACATTTGTTCCTTAATGGGAAAGGAACAAATGCACAATGCACAACACAGCCACAGAGAGCAAAACACTCTCCCCTCGCTCTCCCCGGCCTCGCTGCGTTTGGCTTCTCCAACCAACTCGCAGGGAGAGGGGAAACGGGCTGGTGAGGAATGGAGAATTTCTATCAGAAAGAAACCTTTTATGTAGCTTTCCTATCATTACCCATGCATTTCTGGCAGCTCTCAGTGTCCTCTAGATCCCAGCGCGCTGCCTAACAAGACCTGCTATGAAAACAGAATGCAGAAAACAAATTAGCATTTTGGAAATAAAAAGCCTGGCTTTTAATCCTATTAAGATCATGGCTTTTTTTTTTCTTTTTTTTTTTTTAAGTTCTCTGAAAGATATACTGATGTTCCATTACCATAACTGCTGAAATCAGCATTTCCTTTGAAAGAAGTTGTTAATATTTGGAAATGGTCGGATTTCCGATCCTGGATTCGATTGTTATTCTGTGCTACCCCGCGAGTGCCAAGGTCACGGGGAGATTCACCTGCACACCGAGCGAAATGAATGCGCTCGGCCACAATACATGTATAATTTAACATTCTCCTCTCCAGTACCACCATGCATTCCGAAAAATATTTTATTACAATAACAAATTGGTTTCAAAATCATGCATTATGTATCCTGAAATTAGGTCTGCCAATGAAACCTGGATATACAAACACAGCAGCAGCCATGCAGGGCAGCATGAACACAGGAATTATGGGTTCTAGAGGGGCTGAAAGGAACAATTAATTCTTCCCCTAACTCCAAAAAGTCTTTTTTTATTACTTTAATCTGCATAGGTAAAAAGAACAAAACAATCAATTGCTCAGAAATGCATTTAGCATTGCTAAATGGCATGTCTTTTTCCAGATGTCTTTATAGAAAGGAAATGTTTAAGTGCAAAGTGCCCAGTATATCAAAACATCCATTGGGGACTTCGGCTCTCAAGGGCAGGGCAGGGGAAAATAATACTAAGCTGCTCAAATATTTAAAAGTGTTAGTTATATTTCAAAACATTACCATTATAATATTTTAAAGGGGTTTTTTTCCTTCAGATCAAGCTCCTCCAAATATTTCAGATCAATTTATCAAAAAATTAATGCTAAATTCTTGATAAATAAAATGAGTCCTTTGCCATTTCCTTTTTAGTTAGTTAGAGTTAAAAATTTCATAATGTAGCTGAATTTTCAGCAGCAAATGCTGTAAGGTTAATGCACTTTCATGATAGATGGTTGATTCTGATTTGCAGGTTTCATTTTAAGTTAAATCTACATTGATAAATCCTCCTCTTACAGCCCAAATATCCTTTTTTCTCATGCAAAATAAGCATGTTTCTTGGTCAACTGACATTTTGTTCGAATGGACTTGAGGTAGCTATTTATGAATAATTAAGATTAAAATGTTTCTGTGATTCCCTCAATGCTTTTTTATTTTAAAACATTTATATCATGTCAAAATGGACTTATTCTTCCAAAGGTAACTTTCCATTAAAATAATGGAGAAAATGACATTTCTAATTTTGATAATAGCCCTGAGTTCAGAACGAAAGTCAGAGCCTCCTGCTGCAGAGCATGAGGGGTTTTAGGATTGAAACTATGATGTGAATTCTTTGTAATGGTGTTAAAATCCTGGATTTGAAGTACTTACAACATGACAAATAAAATCAACTGCATTTCCATTTTAAAACAGCAGCCC
This sequence comes from Acanthiza pusilla, assembly GCA_036630365.1. Taxonomy (NCBI): domain Eukaryota; kingdom Metazoa; phylum Chordata; class Aves; order Passeriformes; family Acanthizidae; genus Acanthiza; species Acanthiza pusilla. The sequence goes on along the minus strand of JAXCHO010000016.1, from coordinate 20,050,805 downwards.
TGACTAAACCTTTATTCTGGACTCTGTTTCGCTCAGTTAAAATGATTTCCTTTTCTGTTCTTTATGGTAAAGGAGTCTGGCAGATATTGCTATTAATTAGACTTGGTTCAGTTTTAAACTTTAGGAACTATTTTCATAAATAGCTTACAAGCAGCTATTCAACCTGGACATTTGTTATTTCATTTTTATTCCAAGTAGCAAAAATGAAGAATACTCTAAACACAGTGTTTTGCCACAGGAAAGGCAGAAAAGATCGAAGCCTTTAAATTTCTAAGATATTTTAATTCAGTAAATATTGCATAAAACGAGAACCTTGACACTCCCCTGTTCGAATCCAAGTACAACCGTTGCCCTCAGCCGCTGTTTGTCTGTAATTTCGTTGAGCTGCTCTGATCTGACCAGACACAGCTTGCTCGGGAGCAAAATCAGGAGAAATAATTTAATCTAATCAGGATATCTGAGAATTGGCAATGTTAGCAGCTTAATTTGGGATCTCTTAAAAAGCCTTTTGTAGCTCTATTTACTGACACACTGAAGCTTCTCTTTTAAAGCAATAATTAACAAATTGTTGACAGAAATTAATTGTCCCTATTTGAAACAATTTCACTGTTCTCCCTTTCTTTCCCAAGGGTGAGGCTGACAAACAGGGAAATCAACCCCACCATTAGCAGGGAACGCCACTTTCCGGGGTGCTTTTTGCAGAAAAGAGACGTGATTCATGTGAGGAATAAGCAAAGCCCACGCTCTGGATTTTCACCGTCCTGGCTTGTAATGCCGAGGTTAAATGATTAAACCCATCCCTGCCTGCTCGCTCCAGCTGCAGATACGTTCCCTTGAATTTAGCTGTGGGCAATTCCAAGCTGAATGGGAACTGCTCTTTTATTTGTTATTAAAGTCCCTTGCTATCTTTCTGAACTGTTTGTTACACAGATCTGAGCACATACACGTATTAGGAAAATACACTGAATAAAGACAAGGTTATAAAGAGCAGATGAGAATCACTCGGTGTTCATTTTTCACGGCAATTTGCTTAATGAAAATGATCAATGGCAACACCTTAAATCAGTAAATACCACCAGTATCTGTCTTGTACAAATATAAGTAGAAAACGAAACTATTTTGCAAAGCCTGAATGCAATGCTGAGGGAGAAGGAGGTTCAGAGGCAGCGGCTGGGGCTCGGGGCTCGGGACAGGGACACTGGCACTGGCACTGGCACTGGCACTGGCACTGCTGCTCCGAGGAGCTTCTGTGAATCCAGCGTGCAGGTTAAAGGCAGAGCACTGCAGCCGCCTGCAGAGCCTTTGCACAGCTCTGCCTGGCAAGGAACACATCAGAAAGCTAAAATGGAAGCAGTTTCTGTGTATTTTTCCCACTCAGGATGTTGTGACTGGCTGGCGAGGGGGATGACACTGGAGAAATACGCAGGCTCCCGGCAGGACTAGAGGCAGGGAGAGAAAACCCAAGCCCAAAGCACAGTGGTGCTTTCCAGAGCATTTTGGGTTTGTCCATAAAATGACCCTCGATATGATTTAGTGCTCTGAGCACAAAGAGCCGGAGCGGAGCTGCCGGGCTGAGCCTCCTGGGCAGGAGTGGCCCTGCTCCGTGTCCTGCGGTGACACTGCCCCACGGTGCCACTGGAGCACCAGGGGCACCAGGCTCCAGTGGGAGCATCCCTGGGGCTGCAGCCTTTCCTCAGTTTCTCCTTTGAAACAGCTTCCTGTTCACTGCAGCTACAGTAATCAGTGGTTCCTTTGGCTGCTGGAAGTCAGCTGATGAATATATGTGCATTTCATGGAAAAGTCACAAACCCCTAGAACTTTATTTTACCATTATTATCAGAAATGTAGTCCCGTGGAAGTTTCTAACGGGAAGAGGCTCCCCAGGTTGTTTTATTTCCCATCACTCAAGTGTTTCCTTAAGCAATCCTAAAATCCAGGCTGCACTTATCTGCTACATGACAGCACGGGCAGAGAAAGAAACCTGTCCTTCCTGCACTTGGGAGCCCAAGGCCACCTCCCCAGAGCCACCGCCAGCAATGCCCACGGAGGAGCTGCCAGCTCATTTCCAGGATGATGTTAACAAAACACTGTTGTAGAGGCTCCTGCACACACACACTTCTCCAGGAAAACACCCGAATTTGACCCAAAGACAATCAGATGAAGATCCCCACCAAGGAAGAATGCCCAGCATATAACCAGACCAAGGGTAATTTATGGTTTTTTATTTTAAGAGTAGCAGGAAGGTACAGTTCTATCCACAAGGCTCACTACTCCTCGGACATCACCAGAAATTATATTAAGTGACACTTTTGTAGGCAGAGCTCTAAAATAAAATGAAAAAACCCAAATCTGTTCACATGACATCCATCTATTTTTTTTTTTTTGTAGCCGCATGTGAAAATAAATTTAAAAGGATTTAAAGCATTCTCAAGAAATAAGACACACTAAGGAATGGTGGGACAATTTGCTGCCCAGAGAACTTCTAGGAAGATAGTGGCCACAAAAAGAATGCTTGACCCTACATTCAAAACGGATTTTTTAATTTCCTTGAAAAGTAAATAAAAATTTTTCCTTCTCATTCCTGCTTCACCTTTCCCCTCCTCTACCACTAGAAAACAACCTCTAGTTTGAATTCACTGTATCACTTCACCTCACTTCACCTAGACTTAATTTTTACTCAAAGCTTCCATGATTTTGACAAGAGTTTTTGCTCCACAAATGTTCTTCCAGCAGGCAGAACCAGAGAGTGAGATTTATTGTTTGTTTACTAAGTCCCGGGCACGCGGGAAGGTTTGCTGCCATTTTTACGCTGAGGTTACACAGTGACACTCAGGCAGCACTGTCAGTCCTGTGTGTCCCCTGTCCCCACGGTGCCCGTGTGGGGTGGGAGCCCCACTGCCCTCTGCCCGCCAGCCTGCCTGGCAGCAGCAGATCCAGAGCCCAGGAATGCAGGGAATTATCACCTGCATTTTAAGCAGCAATTCCAAGCAGTGCCTGCACCAAATCACTTTGGTTTTCCCAGTTCTGTGTTTATTGGGGCTGATCCATCACATCGCAGAGTCTCCAGGAATGAGCCATTTTTCAGCCTAACAGGTTTACAGTAAAATGAGATTATGGCTTTCTAAAGCCCTCAGACAAACCCCCACAGATCCCCTATGTGCAGAAAGGGACACATTGCCCACAGAGCCCTTCTCTAAGGAGCAGCTACTCTGCATCTCCCCCTTCTCAAACAGCAGAAGGGCTTTACTCTGTCATTTATTGGTATGTGATTGTCACTCCATCTCCCTTTATCCTCCTCAGCGCATTTATTGAGTCCCCTGAGGTCCCTTTCTCTTCTAAAAGGGAAGGCCTGAGAGACTGGATGGATGTTCCTGCTTTGCCCAGGAGAATCCAGGGGCCAGCAGCAGATGCTCCCACAAATTGTGGTCTGGGTCCCCTCTGAGCCTGGCACCCACATATCACCTTTCCTATGAACAGGCTGCAGGACAGCAGAGCTGGAGGAGAAGGGAAGCACAGATCGAGCCTGAAAAGATTATTTTTCGATTGAATGAAATACACTGCCCACAAAGACAGGGAGAGCAAGACCTTGGGAAACCATGGGACTTCTTTCTTTCTCTGATTTAAAGGAAAACACTGTTTCCTCTTGGCGTTGTTAAAAAACAATTCCCATTTAAGCAGTGACAGGCAGGACTCTGTAATCTGTACATACAATTTAATCCTTTCAAGAATCAGCAGAACCCACATCAATCAAGCCTTCATCAACTTGTAAAAACAATATTTTGATTCAATCAGATTCAAAGCCCCGAAATTCCCAACTAATTAATGCAGGGTCACTCGGAGCCGCTGAGGCAATGGCGAGCAGAGTGGTCAAATATTTACCCCTCACCACAGTAGACATTAGGACAACCAAAGGACCTGGAGAGTGGGCAAGAATAGATAATGTGACTGTCGCTGCAGCAGGTTTCATTCACTGTGAGTATTTGGATAAAGAATTATTACAAAGGAGAGGGGGGAAAAAAGCAAGTGAAGCCTCTGCCGTAAGCAGCGTTCTCACATCCTGCTCAGGGGCTGTGAAATGGGCAGTGACCCAGGCAACATCCTTCCCATTTTGGGATTTTTAACATGCATGTCTCCAGACAGTTGAGTTGCTTTGATTCTAGTCCTCCCTTATAACATTCACAATAAATTACATTATAAGAACATAGGCAGCAAAAAATTACTGAAGAGTCCAAAGCACTAAGACCTTCTGCCCTGCCTCTGTTCCTAGAATGAGACTGGAATTCAGCTTTTTCCCTTAAACATCCTTAAAATGTATGCCCAGCATGCAGGATATTCTCTGCAGGGAGGGATTTCCCCAGCACGGAGGGTGCCTGTGCAGACACGGCTGCCTCATGTCTCCACATGATGCTCTGCAGTTCATTTGTGCAGCTCTAAACTTTGCCTCGGAAGGACATATTTTGTGTATGTTCCTCTCCAAAACTAAACCCCCACTGATCCCTTCAAAATGCCATCAGTGGAGCAGTCAGAGCCCGTGAGCGCAGGAGTGGAGTCCCACACGTGTCCTGAGTGTCCATGGGCTCTGCGCTCAGCCGAGGGCATTCCTGCACCTCCTCTATGTGGCACAGGTGCCCAGAGCAGCCGGGGCTGCCCCTGGATCCCTGGCAGTGCCAAGCCAGGCTGGACAGGGCTTGGGGCAGCCTGGGACAGTGGAAACCATGAGCTCTAAGTCCCTTCCAACTTCAGTCTGTGACTCTGTGCTGCTCCGGACAGACAGACTTTAGGTTAACAATGATGAACTAACAAGTGCTCTTCCTTCTGCAACGAAGTTTGCAAAAAGTTTAAGAGCAACCACGGAATAATTCCCAATTTTTATTGCCTGTGCTCTGAGACAACTTGAAAATTAACTATATGCCCATAGGAATTTTTTAAAAGCCATTTTGTAGAGCCTGTGCTGATGATACTTCATCAACAACAGTCAGAGCATGGTGACACCAGGGCAGGTTGTAGGAGGATGCCCTGGCCCAGGCTGCTGCCAGGCTCTAAGGCAGCAGCAGCAATAATGGTGATAATGAAAAAAGAGTCCAGATAATGGCACCTGAAAAAATACATTTCAAGGAATCATCACAAGTCCTTTCCCAGCCGCACCACCATGTGCACAGGACAGCCCCAACAACACCCCGGGGCTGTCAGAGCAGGCCCTGTTTTCAGAGAGATGTCTCACCCACAAAATGGAAGTGCTAAAACCTGGGCTGAAGCATCTCCCCTTTAATGTACATTACCACCACCACTCAGCATCACAAAACAATGCATGGAATCCTATTTGCCTTCCCAGGCTCCTGGGATTTCCTTCTGTTTTGCACTTCACAATCCCCCAGCAAAGAAGCTGCCTTGGTCAATTTTGGGACAGTTTCCCATTCTGACGCCAAGTGCTGGAACAATCCTGAAGTGTGGGGGATCCTAAAATTATTCCAGCTTTAAAATCACAACCACAGATGTAATTTTGGCACTGGATAGACCTTTTCAGCAAATGAGTAATTCTGGCACACAAAAGGGAGAAGCAGCAGAGGCACCTGCTCCAGATGGGCACTGGGGCCGCATGGGCACCGCTGCAGCTGCTGAAATTCCGTGTGCTGGGAGCTCCTGCGACCAAAGCGCTCTGTCCAGCTTCCCTCCACACTCCAGTTACCACAGACAGGGAAACTCTGGGCTGGGAACAGAATCCCTTCTGTTTTTTAAGAAAGTACAATTCCCCTGTGGAACACCTCCTGGTCCCAGCCGCTGCTCTGATGGGTTCCCCAGGCTGGGGTGTCCCTCGGCAGCCCCCACAGCTTTCACCCCTGTCCCTGGCTGTCCCTGGCTGTCCCTGGCTGTCCCTGGCTGCCCCTGAGGAGATGCCACAACTCTAAATTTAGTGGCTGATAGGCAGGTATGGCATGAACATCCTTTCCATACATCCATTTTCTAATTCACGTCAGGTTTCCATTCAGCCAGGCACACAACACTCTGTCAGAGTAGCAAATTTTCGTGTCGAAATTATGGCTCTTTTTGAAAGGGTCACTGTTTCGGTTTCACCTTGGATATTAATTCAGCATCTAATCCATAACTTTTTGTAAATATGCACATTTGGGATTTATTCCAAGACACACCCAAAGTCCTTTCATCCCCTTGGTATCATTCCTTCAGTGATTCTGCAAACCAGCCTGAATTGCTCCCTGAGGAAGCACAATGGGATGAGTCTATTTTTGAGTTTTAAAATATAACAGAAAGACCAACTTTAACAATAAATCACAAATCAGTGTACTAAGTGCCCTGGATATTAACAGAAATATCACCTCTCACACAGAAGTTCTAACACTTTTGCCACTGATATGCCAACATAGTAAGGAACAGAAATTAAAGAAGTCTGAAGCCTCAACTGGTAATGGATATTCCCAAGAGGAAAGGCTTTTTACATCATACTTCAATGCAAAGAGCACTCCTGATATGAAAACCCTCCCCATTTTGTCTTTCCCAGAGGTTCTCCTGAAGAACAGGATGACTGATCTGGCACCAGAACAATCTCTCATCCCAACACCTCTCGCTGGCTCCTGATCCTCCTGTGTCCCTGTCCCACCTCAGGCACAGAACTGTGGAGGCACTACCCTGGCACTGCCCTGCCTCCTCAAGTCAGGGGATGTGTCACCTGGCACTGCTGTGACAGGCACCACCCTGCCCTCTGAACCTGCCCTTGTGCACCTCCCCTCACCCAGCCTCCCTCCATCTTCAGTCCACTGACATCCACCGTGGGGCCAGGATCAGAAATTCCTCTGGAAATTAGCTTTTGTCTCACTCTCTTAAAGAATTGATTTATTAATTTTTTTCCCACCAGAATTAAGGATCTTATACAGCAGCAAGATGGGCACATGCCAAGAGCAGGCAACTGCCACTGCTCCGTGGGCTGCCTCATTTTTCTCTCCATGATCCTCACTATATATCTCAAACCAGTGCATAAGCTCTTGGAAGCAGGGCTTGGCTTTTCTATATGCTCCTCTGAAACAAACTACGTAATAAAAATAACTGATGTTTGAAATGTAATTGGTCACTAGAATTTGCAAATCAGTAAGATAAAAGCAGAACAGCTCAGTAAATCAAGGGGTGATGAATTGACCCAGAGTGGAACACGCTGAGCAGCCCCTGTCAGTGTGTCACCAGTGTGTATTTACAGTCAGGAGGCACTTGCATCACAGGAGAATTTGCAATTCCTGATTCTAATCTCCAAAAGCAACAGACTCCACATGGAACAGCAGATGGATCATCAGCACAGGGTGCGTAGGCAGCACCCACACCCTGCTCGGAGGTCAGCATTTGATTTCATAGAGGAATAGAATCCCAGAGAGCTTTGGGTGGAGGGACCTTAAAACAACTTGGTCTAAAGGAAGATGTCCCCTGCCCATGGCGTGAGGTGGCACTGGATGGGCTTTACAGTCCCTTCCCCCCCAAACTGTCCTGGAATTTTGTGATTGTGTGATCACTAACACCAACCTGTGTCCTACTCAAGGCCACCAGAACCCCGAGATGGTGTGAAGCTGAGCCTGGCACTGCCCCAGCCTGAGGAACAGGGCAGCCACAGGACATGGCCCAGCTCAGGCCTTCCCAGGACCTTCAGCCATGGGGGTTCCTGTGTGCTGGATCTGTGCTCCACCAGCACCAGGGCAGCTGCTGTGGAGCAGAGCCCAGCACTGCTGGTGCTGTGCAGCCCAAAGGCCTCCACGGAGCTCGACAGAAACTGTTTTCTCACTTTGCATCCCATCCGTTTGTACAAAGTGAGCGAGGAATCTACACCAGATTAATTAGACAAAATGGGTTAAATAAAACATGCTCTTCCACAGCCAAGGATTATAACCCAGCATTCTGTCAGCCTCAGCAAGTGCAGATTTACAGTGGGGAGCGGGAGAAGGGAGGGCAGAGGCAGCGTTGAGGTGGCTGTGGCCACCCAGCCCTGAGTGGCATCGCGTGGCTGTCACCACCAGCAGTGCTGCCTCCCTCTCCTCCCTCAGCTCTGCTGCCAGCCAGGCTCTGCAATGGAGAAAAAGCAGCATTTTCCCCAGGAAGCTGCCAGCCCACAGCCCTGATCCCAGCTGCATCCCTGCCTGCTGTGCCAGGAGCAGCCACTTATTTACCTAATAGACTCTAAAAGGTATCGAGGGAGTCATTCCCCTCAATTGGGTCAATCTGACATATGTAAATATGTATTTAAATTTGGTAAATATGTACAGTATTTAGAGTATGCGGAGAATGACACTTCTGTGGAATGGGGCACCTCTTTCCAAAGGGCTTGTGCTACTCCAGGTAAATTAAGCTCCTTTCCACACCAATCCTGAGAGCTGGAATCTGCTGGAGAGGAGATGCTCCCCTTTGTGAGCTGGTGTGAGCAAACCCTGCGGAGCTTGGCAGCATTCTGACTGCAGTTAGTCATTAAAAGCACTGCAGTAACCTAGAGGGTTTGGTACAATATCTGATTTTAAGGGTAGAAATAAACATTCCGTTTCACCTGGGGAATCATTCATTTATCAAAACAACCCCTTTATTTAAGGACTATATTATTTATATGTATGTATACACATATAAGTGCCACCTGGGGATATGGTTTAGGGGTGACGGTGGTGGCCCTGCCTTGCCAGTTGGGTTGGTGTCCCCAAGGTCTCCTCCAGCCTCAAGGATTCTGCACAGTGCATGAGCCCCAGCTATTGAAAAAGCCACACACACGTGTATGGATTCCTCTTCTCTGCATTTAAAATGTGAACATTTCCCCAAAATAGAATTCGTGGTAACATTTTTCTCTTCATCTTTTAAAAAAAGCCCAACAAACTTCTCTTCAGCTTCTAGACAGAATCCCTCCCTCCTAAGAGAATAAACCTGTGGATACTATATCAGTATTCCCTCTGCTCTGCAGCCCCGAATTTCTTGGGCCACTGATCTAAGCAGTCCTGTTTATTAAAGAGTTCTCCAAGAAAAACCACAGCCTGCTTGACGGACCTGGGTTAGAACTCCTAACAGTCCTGAAATAACTCTATTTCTGAGGGACTTATGTCAGGACTCATTTTTGCAGGAGAAGCTTGTCCACCATCCAACGGCTTATTAAGGAATACTGGTGGTGGGAGAGGGACACACAGGAAATCAGGGTTTCAGGGCTTAGAGTGAAGAGGTTTTGAGCCATGGCAAAAGCTCCTGAGGTTCCATTTCACAGAAAATTCCTCCCTAGAACAAGCTCACACTCGCACAGCCGGTATTGAATGAGAAACACATTAGACTACACTTATTTATATTACAGCCTAAATAGCAAGTCTAAATAATTTAGGATTTCTACAGCTTGAAGGGGAAAAAAAACAAACCAGTTCCCAGTTTGAAATGGTAACTCCCTTTTTGGAGTTTCTGGACGCAGCACTTCAGACTGAGTATTTATATGTGTGTGTATTGCATGTACAGTGTAGCTATGCACACTCATTGATAAAAGGAGCTATAAAACCTTGCAAAAACTCAGTAACATGTTTATATTTTATTAAATGTAAACAGTGGTGACACATTTCTAAATATAGTCCTAATTTCTGTCTTCAAAAAGACTTGTGAAAACCAATATAACCTCGACTTCCACATGCCCCAAACACACAACTACAACCCTGTAATCGTCAGCTAACTCGCAGGTGATGAAGGGAAACACAGGCAAGACGAGATGGTCCACAGGAATTACAGAATTGACTCAACAACCAAAACTGTCCAAAAGTAGGAATCATTTTCATAATCCTAATAAAATCAGCCTTTGCAACCAGTGCTGACACCCTCAGCTCACTGTTGTTTGCCATTAGAGTCCTCCCTTAGATCAAGTTATACAATGAAATTCAGCTTTCTGCCACCTCCATTTCCAACAGATTATAATGAACAACATCTCAGGTGTGCATAATACCTTTAGGAGTGTGTCAGAAAAGAAGAAAGTGCTCTTTCCAACACAAGCCTGGTTAGGGAAGGAGACACAGAGAAATCATGCAAAAAAATCTTATGAACTAGTATTGAATTTCAACATTCGACTTGCTTATCATATAGTATAAATAATTCACACTTGAAAATCCTCTTTTCAGAAATGTTTACTGACACAGCAAAAATGCATGTGAGGGGTTACTAACATGGCATGTAAATGCACACCTGAAGAGACTGGAGTGATCACCAAAAGGAGAAAAGAATTAATCTAAGGAAAATGTCAGCCAAGAAAATACATCATCCTGAATAAACCAGGTAATTAACAGCTCAGGTCCCAAAGTCTCCTTCGTTTCAGATCTGTCCAATGGTAGATGTGCTCCAAAACCATCTCAGAGTACAGACTGCTCCAGTCTTTGATCTGGTTTATATTTTGATTTGAAAGATGCGAAGAGAAAATTACTAGGAAAAATCTACCATGATAGGGAAATGAAATTTGGCTCAGACATTTTTCCTTTCTGCTGCTGAAATGAGCTCTGTGGGTCTGACCTTGCTAACCCATGCCGTTTGTGGAGGGGACTGGACCGGGTGGCAGTGCCAGAGCACGGCGCTGGCAGCAGGAGCAGCACTGCCTCACCTGCTCTCACCTGCACAGCCAAACAAGGGATTCCTGCTGGAATATTGTCCCACGGGGAAAGGTGAGCGAGCAGAGGGCAGGAGGAGGCTGTGACACAAGAACCACAATGGCAGGATCCAAGGGCCTGACCTACAGCACTGCCCGGGAGCTGAGGGACGGCACAGGGACAGCAGGGAACAGCGGAGGGACAGGGGAGGGACAGTGGATGGACGGTGGAGGGACAGTGGATGGATGGCAGATGGACAGGGGAGGGAGAGTGGAGGGACAGGGGACGGACGGTGGAGGGACGGTGGAGGGACAGTGGAGGGACAGGGGACGGACGGTGGAGGGACTGTGGAGGGACAGTGGACGGACAGTGGATGGATGGCAGATGGACCACAGATGAAGAGTGGAGGGACAGTGGAGGGACAGTGGATGGACGTAGAGGGACAGTGGAGGGACAGTGGAGGGACAGTGGATGGACGGTGGAGGGACAGTGGAGGGACAGTGGATGGACGGTGGAGGGACAGTGGAGGGACAGTGGAGGGACAGTGGATGGATGGAGGATGGACAGCAGAGGGATGGCCCAGAGCTGGCCAGGCCCAGCTAGGGCAGTGGCCAGCCCTGGCCAGGCAGCCTCAGCTCCCCTCCAAGCCCTCCATGGCCGCCCCCAGTGACCATCACACCTTTCATAGGGAAGAAGGCCCTGAGGGAAAGAAAAGGTTTGCCACTTCACACAAAAAATGGTTCAGGGAAAGGCAGAAAAGCTCATGAAATTGTAACTGCAATTATCTTAGATTAGAATATTTGGCTTGAAAGATCTGGAGGGTATTGTTTTTGATAAGGCAGAGCCACTTGACAAGGCCTGTCACCACTCCAGGTCTCTCTGTTGTCAACTCAAGATGAAAGGACATCACAAAGAATTAACTTCAGCTTTTAAACATTTTGAAAATGTCAAAGAGGTCATAGCTGATCTATTTCCTTATACAGCATATTCACTTGATGAAATTTGTGGTAACAATGTGTTTTTACTTTTCATTCAAATTGGTCTCAAATCCTGGTAATTGATCCCAGCCTAATGAGAGCTGACAGGCCCCGGCGCGATTGGCTGAGCTTTGTATCAATCACAGCTGCTGCCGGGCCACGCTGGGCACATTAGACTTTGTAATGGCACTAATTGGGGACTACAGAAAAACCTGCTCCAGCTCCTCGTGGAGTTTCCAGCACCATTTATTTGGTTTCCAGTCACACTAAAGCAAATTTAAGCCCTTTTATAACCACACCTTCCTGCATGTAGGGCCTATTGTTCCTGCCTTCCCACAAGCTGTCTAAAAAGAGTCCTTAAAATATTCTGCGAGATGACTCTGAATTAAAAACGGGTCCAATCTGTGAAAAAGCACAAGGAAAAGTAGAAGCTAAATATTTGTACTGACCTTTTTGGAGCATTATCCAAGTCAGTGAAATATCTTAAAGGCATCTTGTTATACACAGAGAGGTGAAATTTTTAAATCTCATTTAAACAAACCTGTGACCACATTTGCTAGAAAGGATTTTATATTTCCAGAACACATTAGTGTCTCTAAATATGAAAGTTCTCAGTTAAAACAAGTCGAAAGGTGGTTGGACGGTGCTAATTCTGCCCCCACCCCCTCATGGTTTGGAGAGAAAGGTCAGGGCTGCTGTCACGTCCCTCTCAGGGATGTTCAGAGCCTGTGTGCACCAAGCATGAGACGGCTCCAGGAGCCCAAGACTCCAGCCATTTTCTGCATCAACCCGATTAATCATAACCCTCCATCTTGAGCTGAGGCAAGCGATAAGCACACATGTGCTTGCCACAGAGACAGGACCTGAAACAGGAACAGGAGGGACAGAACGTGGCACTAACAATCTGAAATAGTTTGTATTTCGAGACATAATAATAAAAAAACAAACAAAAAAACCCCCCCAAGCAAAAAACCAAACCAAACCAAAAAACAAAACAAAAAAAAACAACCACAAGACAGAGAAAGAGGCAAAGTTTAGGACAAGCAAGCACTAAGGTTTAGAACAAACAGACCTAATTATGCTGTTTGTTCATCAACCTGAGATAAAAATAATCCTTAACATATTAACAGGACTCTTCAGTGATACTTCATATATTCCTCCAAGAGAATTGTATTTGCTTATTGGAAGCAGTTTAGGAGAAACAGCTCCCACCCAGGTTTCCTCATGCATTTAAGATGGAGGGGTAAAGCAGAAAAACGTATTTTAATAAACTTCCATCTGAATTTGCAATTATATGCTAAAAAAAGGAAACCATTTACTGTACAATTATTTAAATATATTTCTTTACAATATTTGGCAGACTGCATGAGGTCACATCTTCTGTACAAGCACAGCTGGCTGAAGCTTTAATAAGTGACCTGTCCTCCGAAGGTGAGCCAGGTTCTGAATGGAAACAGAACAATTCCCAGCAGGATCTGCAGACGTCACTCAAGGTGACTGTTCCATTCAGAATTGTCTCGCTCGTGTTCTGAAGTGTTTCACTTACGTGAGCCACTGTTCCACCACGGCTAAGTTGGATCCCAATTCAATTAGTCATTGGCAGCAGCAGCATTTCAGCATGTAATTACCCTAAGTATCATCTGCCCTTTCCCAAAAATGAAATTACCCCAAGTATCACCTCCCCTCTCCCAGCCAGGGACATCCAGCACATTTCTGGCTGGGCTCAGCTGCTCACCAACAGGCTGACCCCCGAACACCAGGCTGTCCAAAACACCAGGAGAACACAGAAACGACACACCGACCATAAGGACACCCACGTTCAGTGAAAGTTCCCATAGCAAAGCCTTGATTTGCCCATTTGCACGCACTGAGAGCTCAGCTGTGGGCAGTGGCACAGTGCTGGAGCGCAAAGCCAAGCAGAGGTGGAAAGGCTCCCACCTTCTCCTCCTCTCTCGCAGGTGCTGTGGGCAGCAAAGGCAAACTCCAGCCCTGGGGCTCTGCTGGCTCCAGAGCTTGCTCACACTGTGAAGCTCTGCTCAGAACCAGCATCCCCAGGATGGGCAGGACCCTTAGGATCTCCAGCCCACCCCTGAGCCCACCCCGCCGAGGGCAGCACCAAGCAGGTCCTGCACGGAATCGTGTGGAAAGAGGCACGGAAGAGGAGGAAAGGGAGTCCTTTCCTGAGACAGCCTCACAGAGCAGCGAGGAATTTGTCACAAATCCTGTCAGAAACAGTTTTAAGTGATCCTTCCAAAATTTCTACCAAGCTCTCAAAAAAAAAATATAAAGCTCTTTCAAAATTCAATGCATATTAAAAAACCCAGAGGAAGTAGCGAGATCCCCTTTGCTTCCTCACCTTCTTTTTAGGGCAAAACACATTGCACTGACATTGTATTTTGGCACAGCAACATCTAAAGAAGGAGGAGGAAAGTCCTTGAAGAATATAATTTCCTCATCAAATTATATTTGATGGCAATAATAGGCATCTTCTATTTTCAGTCCTAGGATAAAAAATCAGCAAACCAACATAAAGGTGTTTTACATCCCCTGAACTCTGTGGCCCCCACTTTCTTATTAAGAGGGTTTGAGGTTAATCAGTTTAAAATTGCATTGATTTATATAATCATTTTGATACGGTGAGGGAATAAATTGAAATGAATTACGAGGTACATCTTAAGTATATGCTCCATTTTGCTGCTTGTTCAAGATTTGGATATAATACAAGGGAAAGTAACACTCATCCCATGGAATTCTCATGGATCTATCATCCCAGTGCCAAAGAGGCAAAGCAAAGTCTCTGAAAGAATACTTTGAGTGAGGGAAGATGTGAAAGAAAAATTGAATTTATCAGCAGTTTATAAACAGAAATTAAAAATATTAAGAATTACATAATTCCTGTTAGTATGTTTCTCAGTCCTGTTGTGTTCAGCAGTGGAAGTTAATTGTCCTGGCACTACCATCATCTTCCTCCCACACACCTGTACTCAGAGATCCCCTCTCCCTCTCTTTTCAGAGCCCAAGTTACTCTGGGGTAACTAAAGTCCCACTTAAAAGCTGATTTTAATCAGCTCCTTTGCTAAATTGAGGGCAAATTGAATAAAGCTTTTTAACCTACTCTGTGGTAGTACCTTCCTAATCCATTTTGACCTCCTCCAGCTTTCTTGAGGAGGGCAGGAGAGCTCCCAGAACCCTGATGCTCCAGCACTAGGAATCGCAGCTGCTGGGAGCTCGATGTGGAGCTCATGACACCAACAGAACCTCTCCTTGTGTGCAATGTGTCACACCCGAGGGGCTGCACCCGAGCCCAGGGGCCACGAGGCAGGAGTGATGCACCCAGAGACGAAGCCCAGGGCAGATGATTGCTGCTGCAGAGCACTGCACCATTGTACACTTGTACCCATCTGTGGCTCGGCCTCTCCCAGGACAGCGCCAGGGGACGGTGGCACCCTGCAGCTCTGGCCCTGGGAATCCTCACCCACGGTCTGAAGCACTCGTTAATTAGAGATTTCACAGCTCTGAGTTAGGGATGTGCAGGAGCAACATCCCCTCGTGCCCACTAAAACGCAGACAACTCCAACACTAGCAATTAATATTTTAGGGAACAAAATACTGGACTATTCCATAGCCAATATTGTTTGCTGAAGCAGCAAAGTATTCCCCAGAAAGCTCTGGCCAGAACTAGAATCTCACTTCTTCTCAAGACTGGAGCCGACTCCAGCAGAAGGGAGGACAGTGCTGCTCCTTCATCAGCTGTGCAGGGATTAGAGCACCCAGAGCCCTTCCCCAAGGAGCTGTGCAGGGATCAGAGCACCCAGAGCCCTTCCCCAAGGAGCTGTGCAGGGATTGAGCACCCAGAGCCCTTCCCCAAGGAGCTGTGCAGGGATTAGAGCACCCAGAGCCCTTCCCCAAGGAGCTGTGCAGGGATTAGAGCACCCAGAGCCCTTCCCCAAGGAGCTGTGCAGGGATCAGAGCACCCAGAGCCCTTCCCCAAGGGGCTGTGCAGGGATCAGAGTACCCAGAGCCCTTCCCCAAGGAGCTGTGCAGGGATTAGAGCACCCAGAGCCCTTCCCCAAGGAGCTGTGCAGGGATTAAGGCACCCAGAGCCCTTCCCCAAGGAGCTGTGCAGGGATCAGAGCACCCAGAGCCCTTCCCCAAGGGGCTGTGCAGGGATCAGAGTACCCAGAGCCCTTCCCCAAGGAGCTGTGCAGGGATTAGAGCACCCAGAGCCCTTCCCCAAGGAGCTGTGCAGGGATTAAGGCACCCAGAGCCCTTCCCCAAGGAGCTGTGCAGGGATTAAGGCACCCAGAGCCCTTCCCCAAGGAGCTGTGCAGGGATCTGAGCACCCAGAGCCCTTCCCCAAGGAGCTGTGCAGGGATTAGAGCACCCAGAGCCCTTCCCCAAGGAGCCCTGCCTTGCTGCACTGCACAGGGGCCGTGTCCCACCCTGGCAGTGCCCAAGGCCAGCTTGGACAGGGCTTGGAGCACCTGGGGCAGCAGAAGGTGGAACAGGAGGAGCTTTGAGGCTCCTCCCAACCCAGACCGTTCCAGGGTTCTATGGACTCTGGCTGCAAAAGCTTCTGTTTCAAAAAGCAGAGTATTTTTTGTGGGCTTACACAAACATTACTGCAGCATAGTAAATCCAGAGACATTAATTTCTTTGGAATTAACATTAATTGCATTTGAAAACAAATAATTTAAAGATTTTTAAAAGGCAGCAAGTGACCTTCACTCCCAGCACACTGGGACTGCTTGAAAAAGTCTAAATTATTTTCCACGTGCCTCATAAGTGTATTTTCTTATGCAATCGGAAGAGCTTTGAATTTCACTGAATTTAGATCCCAGTCTTTTTCTTCCCATCTGCTTTTATTTTGGCATCAGACTGGATTCTTGAACAGACACAAACACAAGCAAAATCTGGTAGTTTGCCCAACCTAAGGCACACCAGAGCAGGGAAGTTGAAGTCCCTCCTGGTGAACACCTTTACGCTGACAAACCAGGACCTCCTCTGCCTTCCTGACTGGCTTTGCTCTCTAAAAAAGAGCCAGCACACACTAAAAGGTTGGAGAAACAGATTATATTTTTGAAGTGCAACATATTTTTTTCCTTAATTCAAAACAGCAAATGTTAAACTTAAAGACTCTTCCTAGTGCATGTTAGTGACAGGCAAAGCTCCCAGAGGGGTGACTGCCTTCAAAGACAGGTAAATGAGGGCCCATATAAAACAGCCAAGTATTGATGTTGTAGTAAAATTCAAGAAAAACACATTGGCAGACAAGTAAATTTGTCACTAATAATTTAATGTAATTTCCCTAAAATGGAGGTAATAGGTACTCAGGGAATACACCTCCAGGGTTTACATCAAATGTGCCTGTGGAAAATCGTGAAATAATATTTTTTTTAAATGTAGATGCTTTGGCTGACGTGTTGGTTTAAGATGAAAATCGCTCTCCTGAAATGATAAAGGGGAAGGGAAAATATCAGCTCCCAAACACACCCAACTTGTACCTTCCCAAAGCACCCCCAAACAACAGCTCGGAGGCAGGCGATGCCAAGCCCTTGCTGTGGGGCTCCTCTGGGTCCTTCCAGCACAGGATGCACAAAGCGCCATGGCCACGGCACTCGCACCGACCCACGAGCATGGACCAAACCCCTGAGAATGGTCCGAGGGTGGAGCTGTCTCTGCAGGGAAGGGGCAGCTCCAGTTTCGTTTGCTTGCAGCCATGTGACTGGGAGCAAATCAAGTATCAAAGGTTCGTTTGCTCTAAGTGTTAATTCAAGATTGTTAGCCCCAATCCTGTGGTGGTTCCTGTGCACCCTGCCGGACGGTCCTGATGCTGCTGAAGAGCAATTCCAATTATCAATTATCGTGTGGTTTCCATAAATGTTAAACAATACCTGACTCACACAGGTGAAATACAGAGAAAGGAAAAAAACAATTCTCCCTATAACTTCACTGCTCCAGATAGGGCCACTTCTAGTTCTAAATTGAAATTTCACTGTGCAGGTTTAATATGGGAAAGGCTTGCTTTTTTTTTTCCTAGGGCAGTAAAAAAATAGGGAAGGGAAAAAAAAGAAAATAAAACATAAGAAAGGAAAAATGCATCTGCCAAAAGCTCAGATAGTGACAGTGGAGGAAAGGGAGCCCAGGAGAGGACATGTGAATTGATTTGAAATCCAAAACTATTAAAATATTATATAAAATAATATATAAACTATCCAAAACTAATAAAATATTATATAAAATTAAGATCACTGATTAAGTTGCCAGCAATTAAAAATAACAATATCCTCTGAAACAGACTCAGCATTTTATTATTTCTGTATGGTTGGCATGATTCACACTCACTGACAATCTGAGGGGGCTGAAAGATCAGCTGCTGAGCACGAGCAGGGGACAGCACATCTCTGCCCACCTCACCTGGGAATGTCCACCCCTTGGGAAAGGCACGGCGAGGCCACCCAGCACTGCCAGGGGCTGGGGAACCTGTCCCCAGCAGAGCAGAATGGCCTCTCCAGGGCCGGGGACACCAGGTGGGGAATGTCCTGTCAGGGGAAAGGCTTTGCCAGGGCCAGGGGCCAGGCAGGAGCTGCGCCCTCAGCCACACCCTGCCCTGCGCAGGGACAAAAATCAGCTCACTTCAGCAAAGCAGGAAAAGACTTTCATGCTTGGGGGTTTCCTTGCTTCATGGGCTTCCTTAGTTGGACCTTCACAAACCTTTGGGTTTTGTCTAGGTTTGTCAGGTTTTTTTCTGTTAATTATTTCCTTGGTTTGAATCTCACAGTTGGGCTCCACAGAGAATTAATATCTAATGTTACAAATTATTCTAATGGAATTGAGAAGACAAATGGATATTTAACTTCTGAACTTAAGAGTTTGGTAGAAAATCAAATACCAACAATTTATGTTTCCAGCTACTTGGCAATGTTTGGATCTTATTTGCCTTCTGAAACAGAGACTGATTTGAAACTTTTCCTAAGTAGACCAATATCTGCTCCCTAATTTTGGCAAATACAGAAAAAAGTGATGGAACAAATAAGGTGTGACATTTCTTGGTGTTTGTCAGAACAGAAGAATTAGGCTGTGAATTGCTTGGACTTCTTTCCCCCCAGTTTTACTATAAAATGACTGAAGAGGGATCAAGTTCTGGAGTAAAATCTGCAGATATATTTGGAAAGAACGGATCTAGAGTCACAGAAAGTGATTAAAAAACAAGCAGAAAACCCCAATTCCCCTCTAGCCCACGAATGGCAGCTTTTCCTCAGCATTACAAAGGGCACAAGACAGGTCCCAGCTGATTCCTCAGCCGAGCCAGCTCTGGTCAGAAAATCCCTTGGAATGAGGAGCAGTGGCTGGCGCTGTCCTGGCCAAGCCCTGCAGACAGCGATGTGCTCCTGACTCCCACAGAGCAACCGGGGCCGTGAAAATCAATCGAAATTTAAATCTTCCTCTCCCCTCCACTGTCACTGACTGTGTTTGTTGTGTTGGTCTAGGCATGTGTTTTAAGCACAGAGGGTAACTCCGGCACTTCTCAAACACAAAACACCCACAAAATTTCTAAACAGCCAGAAAAAAAATCCTTTTCCTCCTCTCCATTGATGTTTAGCTTTGTAGTATTAAAACAACAAACAATACAGAGAAAATTCCCAGCTGCTTTGGTGAGAGCAGGGAAGCCAGACATTCAGATTCAAGGATTTTTCTTCTTCTGTAAGAAAACGTCTCTTTAAAATTACATTACTGGCATTTATGATTCATTCTGCAAATAGTGCGACTTCCCTGTATAAATCTGAAATTCATTTCCCATATTTTGAGTTTAATAAGAATAAAGGCACCCCATTTTTCACAGCAATAAAGAAAGATGCACCTGCCAGGAGCCTGACCAGGGAACAGACTGGGAAGCTACTCACTTGGTAAAGTTAAAACCAGAAAAAAATATGTATTGATAAAAAAGAGAGCTCATCTATCACTGCATACCGAGAGATGCATGGAATACGATGAATTTAAAACACCAAGAAAAGCTGTTGGTTTTGCTAGTCCAGATTAGGAGAATCTGTGGAGCAGCAATGGAGAAGGAATTCTGTTGGCTGTGATAGGCAGTGAGGTGCAGCTCAGGTGGGAATGGGCCCTACCATGGCTCTTTGGCCAACAACTTTAGCTAATCAAAAACCGAAATTTAAGTGTTTTGTAAGAGTTCACAAAATACTTAATTACATTTTTGCAGCAACAGATTAATTGATCTTAACTCTGACCTGCACTTTGCGCCTTTCACCTACTAATTTTCTCTATTTCTCTGCTCTCCTGAGCAGTCTCTCTGTTCACTAACTCCCCAGAGCACATCTTCAGCACCCACATTGTTCCCAACACCTGGAATTCTCTGCCATCCCCTGCCCTGTCAGGGCCACGTGAGCACCTCAAATTCAGAGTCAGCTCTTCACGGAGCCTGAGAGGGGAACACCGTCATGATACAACTCCTCAGCTACTCAAAGGCAAAGCTATTGGGACGGAAGACATTAGAAACTCTCATTTTAAGTAATCCCTTCATAAGTGATGAGCATTTTACTAATAACACTTTAGGATCTAAATTTTGTTGCTTACTCAACAAAACATTGAAGTAATTCAGGTTAATATAAACCTTTACAGAGTATTTAATTTCTCCTCTGGCTATTCTCTAGTTTTCCATAATATTTTGTGTATGAATCCCTCCCAGAGATGAAGATTGTGCAGCAGCATTTGATACACAGAGACACCAGCCAGGAAATTGGAAGTCCAGGCTGAGCCTCATCCTTCATTTACACCCCTGCTGAGGGGGGAAAGCAGAGACACCAAGCTACAGACAGGGAACAGCTTAACTTTTAATTTCCTGGATGTTATCATTTTAAACAGGAGCCTTGCTGTTATTTAAATCTGTCAGGGAGAGGCAAAGGGAGGTGAAAAAAAAGAAATAATATTCTTTCTTTGAGCAACAGGAGCTGGATAGTCAAAGTCATCTGCTCCAGAGGAAGAAAGCAACCCCCAGGCCAACAACCCCCACAGCAAGCTCCAAGGGGCACCAGCTCTCTGCAGCTCTGCTGGGTGAGGTCTGATGGTGTCACACAGCAGCTGCCACCACTGTGAGGTGACACTGAGCCCCAGGTCCCACACGCAGGGACACAGAGAGCCCTCAGCACCCAGCCCTGCTCTCCAAGAACCAGAGATTGAGCTCTGAGCCACCTCAGGCTGGGCACAGCCCCGATTCAGCCACCAGCACGTGCAACACCTCCAAACGTTCAAATGCTCAAGCCATACCGAAGCTGAGTGCTGTGAAATCATCACAGCCAGGAGCTGCCCTTGGCAGCACCAAAGCCTTGCCGTGACCCAGCAGATGCTCACGCTCCTGCAGGAAAAACTACAGAACACCAAAACTACACCAAAACCACAGAACACCAAAACTACAGAACACCAAAACTACACCAAAACTACAGAACACCAAAGTCTGCTTGGCAGGCTGCCCCAGCTCTGGGGCTCTGCTGTCCCAGACTGGACACCAGAGGCATCTGATGCCCAGCGACTCACAGTGCTCCGGGCTGAGCAGAGCTGAAGGCTCTCCCATCAAACACAGCCCATACAAGTCGTGTTTGAAAACTCCGGGAAGTTGTTACTCATCCAGTGTTTCAATACCCTGGTCTCACAGGAGAATGAAGGACCTTCATTTGAAAACTAAACAGCTACAAAAATTGGTTCTGAAAAAAGGTATAAAAGATTTTAAAGGGAAACTTTTGCACTTGATCACTTCATTTACGAAGTTAAATAACAAAAGTAGGAAAAGGAGAAGGAAGCCGTGACCAAAGAAAGAAGCCTTAGCAGTTTTTCACAGACTTCACAGTGGCTGCAGCAGATGAAAGGGGACATCGAAGTGCCAGCACGCGGAGATAGCTCAGGCATGGCTCTGATTTATTTCCCTCTCCTGCACAAAAGTGCTGACATACATCTCGAAGCACATTTTGACATATGAATGGTATACTAGACCATTTACTCCATAGGTAATTGTACAATTTCCACTGGAAGACAATTCTCGGATCTTGGTGAAAGGATACTTTTAGTAATGGATCACACCTGAATAATTAATTATTCCTCCCCGTTCTACCTGTCTCAGATCCAGGAGTCAGTTTCTGGTCTCCTCCAAACACTGCCTGGTATTTTTCAGAGCTCATCTTTGTTATTAAGTTGATTTTCTGGATCCTATCATTTAAATGTTATATCTTTCAAAGGCTGGGAACGTTTCGTGTCCTGAATCATGTGAACATGGAATAGTCTGTAGTTCCTGTTCAATAAAATGGACAGGGAGGATGACAGAATCTGGTGGCAATAAAAGCTCATCAGCGCAGCTCTGATCTGGCCCCACTGCATTAGCCAAATGAGAAGCTTATCAGGAACACTTATATCAAGAAAATTTAACAAAGAGATCATCATCCCATTTTGCTACATGGTCCTTGATATTGCATTTCATTCCTTATTTATCAGCAGCAATGGGCTCATACGAAGACTGACTGTGGAAAGAAATCCACATGACGTGTCCAGAAAATAGGCAGGGACTCTGGTGACACCATCGTGGTGTCACCATTGCTGAAAAAATTCACAAGCAGATATAGGAAAAATGTCCTTCCTTGCCTTGTAGGTGGAGAGGAGAGACAGGAACAGAAGGGATGAGCACAGATAACAGCAGACATGGGGAGCATCTGACAGAGCACCTGTCGAGAGCTCTGATCACTGCAGGACTCCGGTGAGCTACAATCTCCTCACATCCATGCTGCAAACCAAAGCTCCCAGAGCTCTCCTACCGCTGCCTTCCTGAGCACAGAAAAAATGATTCCTTTCCATCTGCAAGGAAGGGGATACCACCAAACCCTCCTGTGCCCCCTTTTCAAACCATGCTGGTGGCTGCTGGGTCTTCAGTAGGGTGAGCTGGTGATTGGTGTGACAAAAATCCCCGAAGCACCCCTTGTTGGAGGTGACATCTCTGAAGACAACACGTGAGGGAAGGACAGCGACAAGGGCAGTGACCAAGGACAGGGCAGTGACCAGGGACCCAGCAGTGACCAAGGACAGGGCAGTGACCAAGGACAGGGCAGTGACCAAGGACAGGGCAGGCGGAGGGCTGCTGGCTGCACCAGCTCACGGCAGTCACAGGTAGCACAGGGACTGAGCCCCGCGGGACAGAGAACGCGGCAGGTGAAACCACGGCAGGTGCTCAACTGCTGCACAGTGCCCTGACCCCCGGGCTGTCCCCAGCTGTCCCCAGGGCTCCACAGCCTCCCAGGACACCCGATGGACAGGTCATCAACCTGCACTTACCACCCAAAGTAAGTCGAAGCAGCCGCAGGATTTCTGAATGAGCAGGACGACGACGACGAGAACATTTGTCCCTAACAGAAGGCAAACTCCCCCACACACCCAGCGAGGATTATTTCTACCAAGGCAATTTTGACTGGCATTTCAAGTAGCACAGTCATATTTAGTTCCTGGCTTTGCACTAACAAACACTGTCCAAAGCAATTGGCTTCCACACTCACAGTGGAAAGCAAAGACAAACCATGGAGCATGTTTGGAAAACCTCACAAAGAGAGAATTTTAACTGACCCATTTCCTTCCATCACTCCAAACATCAAGAGGAGAAAGATGTCATCAACCCTTCTTTAGTCCTTTAACTCCCAAGTGATCGACCCAACAGATCAACGCAGTGAGAAAGGTCCATGTCCTCAGACTCTTGGTGGAACACCACGGGAAAAGGCTTTTTAGTCTCCATCAGTGACTTCGGAAACAGAAATGACAACTTGTCCTAATAATCTGCAACGTTTTGAGGCAAATCTCATAAACAGGCTGCAGCATTCAGCATCACTTGGGATAATTACACGCAAATGGAAAAACAGGAGAAAAGCAGAGCCACTGCCATTCCACAGCACTGGAGCAGTGACAAAGTGCCTTCCAAGGGACAAAGCCAATGGCCCTGGGCTGCACCAGGCACAGCTGCCACAACAAACACTCATGTACAGATTATTTTTTTAACACCACATTAAATGATTTTTAAACACACCTGAGATTTGCAACACTGGAGTTCCCACCTGTGGCAAAACATTAGGGATATCAACAACTCAGAAGAGTTTTCCAGCAGTAAGGAAAACTGTGCTCAGCTTCTGGCATTGCACTGCAGCACCTCCGAGGCTGGGATTTTAGCAACTTTGAGCATTTTAAATGTTAATGATGGAATTCCCAAGTAAAACAGCCCTTTACGTGGGAGCAGAGGCCAGAGACTTCACAGCCTGGGAGCTTAGGAGAATCCCGAGGTACACAGCCGTGAGGAGAAGGTTTCTCTCATCAGGCACAGAACAATTAAATCGGTACTTTTTATTTTTAAATAAGTGCTGTATATTTTTCAGCAGCAATTTTACAATAAGCATCTATGTATTTACAAAGAGGGATTCTGTGCACTTGCTAGGAAGCCCAACTGCTGTTAGCAACATTCCTAGAAATTTGCGCTCTTTTTGTATTTCGAGGCTCCCCACCTGAACGAGCCCCGTGCTCACCAGCAGCATTTTCCGTTTTCTGCTCTCACTTTGAAAGACACAAGAAATTGAGGATGCAGGCACCTAGGAAAAGAGTCAGCCCTTACAATATTGTCCTCCACAGAGCAGTGAACAAAGAAAATCATGCGATAATCTCTGCTCCATACCTACATTGCTACTTTAGCTGTTCCAGTTACACAGGAAAACACCTTAAAAATCTCCAGCCTTGAAATTCCAGGCATTCAGTGACAGGGATCACACAATCTCTAGAGATACTGTTCTAGCAGACAAGGACACATGCTGCAAAAAATACACATCTTTTATTTATTTACGTTATGCACAGATCAGGCTCCTGCTCTTTCCCTATTTTCACAACTTACAGTTCTTAATTTTTTTTAAATGAAGGCACGACTTTGCATTATCAAGTATTAAAATGTACATTAAAGATAAAAGATGACCTCAAAAATTTTTTGGGTTTGTCACTAAAATGAACCTGGATTCATCATTACTTACACAATATGATTTTTTTATTATCTGCAGATTTGCACAACTGTTTCATATTTTTATGATTAATATGTGTAC
Organism: Acanthiza pusilla; assembly: GCA_036630365.1. Taxonomy (NCBI): domain Eukaryota; kingdom Metazoa; phylum Chordata; class Aves; order Passeriformes; family Acanthizidae; genus Acanthiza; species Acanthiza pusilla. Next base: position 20,026,139 of record JAXCHO010000016.1, on the reverse strand, counting down.
TCTTATGTGATTCCAGCTAGACCACAACGAATGTAAGTTATGTTTCTTTTTTTTCTATGTGTTTTCTATGTCCTCTGTGAATTTTAGAAACAAAGAATTAATTCCAAAATTAAAACTAAGAATTTAAAGTTTACTAAGGCAAGGAAAGCAATCTGAGTTGGAGAATGATGAAATGAAGAAAAGGTCATAAGGTAAAATTCCGATCCTATCAAAACCAATGCAGAACTTGCATTCGCTCCATGAAGGTGACAGAATCGCCCCAGAATTCCTTCCTTTCGAGGCCCTGGCAGAGTCCAAAGGCAGGACAGGCACTCAGAGGCTTCACTGAGATCTGCTCACATTTAACCCTGACAGTTACAGCCATTTTTCATTCTTTAATTTCAATATTTCCATTTTTTTCTACCCATATCAACCAAATAAATTACTCCTCCCTCAGGACTCTGCACAAGCCCAGTCCCAAGTGGGAAAGTTCAGCTTTTTCTGTCTGCATCAGTCCTTTAAATTGATTTTTATACTTTAATGAAAAAACTCCCTCCCTGAGTTCATTTCTGGATGAGGGCTTGGCTCCAACATGAAAGGAGCAGCCGTGTGCACCCAATAAGGCTCTGTGTCATCCTCCCAGAGAAATTCTGGACAAGGAACACAAAATCCTTCTGATGTACCATGAATCTGCAGGAGCAGATCACAAAGGAAATTCTTTTGCAACTGTAAATTCCCAGGTGCCGCAGAAGAACAATCTGCACTTTCTCAGCTATTCTGTGGGCAAAACAAAACCTTTTTATGAAATAATAAATTCTCAAGATGATTCCTGCACACTGGCTCGCAGCACAGAAAATTCTGGAATATGCACATCCTTGATATTGGGCACTGACGAATTCTCAAGAGACTTCACCAGCTTTCCCAGCAATGATAAATAAATGTGATTTTTATAGGCCTCTCTATGTACGTGTATCAGAGCACACCCACTCACAAGTGCTCTCTCCATGCAGAAAAGCAGGACTACTTAAAAAAAAAAAGAAAAAAAAAAAAAGAAAAAAAAGCTGTTTTTTCTTTCTGACAAACGGGCATGAAATAAGAGGCCGACATCTGCCTCTGCAGGTCATTCCAGTCAGGCTGCTGCGTGTCAGAATTCCAACTGCTCCATCCATCAATGGCAGCCCAAAAATTAACGTAGCTTGGAAACTCTGCAGCAAGACAGTAACAGCCCAATTGAAAGGCTGACCTTCGGAGAACGGCAGGGTAAGATGGAAAAATTATTTCATGCCCTGTACCAAAGCCAACACCACAGTTCAGAGGGATTTGCAGTTAATTTTTTTCAGTTATAAAATCAGGTTTGCTGGTGAACAGCAGTGAAACTGCAATGCCAGATAAGGAAAATGTTATAAAGGCTTTTAATTTCAAAGGCATTATCAATTACATCCACAGAGATACACTTTCATGGCATTTAGGATTTTAATTTCTCTGAATTACTGATTAATATTTTTTAAAGCGTAATCTATTCAATGTTACAAACAACACTATTTTCTTAGTGATCGATTGGGTAAAAACCATAGTTGATTAGCCTGAAAAATCTGATTGAAACAGGCTGCAATTTTTGCCAAACACACACTTTCAGGACAATCTGTTTTGAAAGAAATCCCCAGAATTGTGGCATGAAGTTATTTGACACAGGAGTTATTTCATAACCAGAGACAAACAGGTCAGCCCTGCAGAGCCCAGAGCAGAGGAGCCTTCACCCTGCCAGGCCCAGCTCAGCGCACGGCAGCGATTAATGCTCTGTTCAATCACCTGCTAATTGCTCCACAAGCTAATTGAACTGGAAGCTTAATAACACACAAATAGCAGGAATACCATCTAGCTTAAAACTTCAAGTAGTTCAATAAAATTGAACCAATTAAAAAGAAAATTCAAATAATCCAATAAAATTGCCAGATCACATTTTAAATGTGCATCCCAAACTTGAGAAAGTAATTTCTTTTTCCCAGGCCTTTCTCTGGAGATCACTGAAAAAGCTCTCTGAGCATTTTCTTCCATTATAGAGTGTTTCTAATGTTACAAAATATTTGCCTTTTTATACAGGTAGTTAATTCTGCAGCAGAATCAAAGACACCAAGAAATCTGGAAGATGTAATTAAATAATAGGACAGAACAGAGAGCCTCAGTGTCAGAGTTTGTCAAAACACTAACACATGGATATTTGGATTTATACAAAAATAGAAACAAATATTATCCTGTTTAGATTGAAATATATTTAATGGCAAACTTAAAGCCCCCAAAGTACTCACAAAGATAATTTCTTTCATCGTGATACAACGGTACAGAGAGAAAATTCCAGGATTTTGAGAGACAGCACCACCAAGATTTTATTTTTGATGGGACAAGAAGTTTGGTTGACAGTGTTGGAAAAGATAAAACCCATCCCTTATTTTTTAGTGCAATAAAAGATTTAATGGACGCATTTGCACACTAATCCACCAAAAAGTCATGGGTAGAGACCATGCAGAGCTCTGCCCAGAGCAGCTGTGGCTGCCCTGGACCCCTGCAGTGTCCCAGGCCAGGCTGGAGCAGCCTGGGACAGCAGGAGGTGTCCCTGCCGTGGCAGGGAGGGGTGGCATGAGCTTTGAGGTCCCTCCAGCCCAGCCCAGGCCAGGATTCTGTGAGAATGAGCTGAGGGACAAATCTCACATGTCTGGGCCTGAGAAACCAAAGCTGAGGAAGCTCAAACACAAAGATTTCCATTGCAATGTCTGAGGAGTGGGGAGGGAATAACAGATTCTCCTCCTGCAAACACCAACACAGGCTGAACCAGCACAATCCAGACTCCACTAAACACAGATTTAAGGCTTAATGCAGAATTAACCAGGCTCATTTTAATGGCACATGCCATCTAGGATGTCAGATTAGATGGTTCAACACTCCTTCCTGGCCTTCAGATCTATAATCAATGAAATAATCCATGAGCTGCACTTTAGTGTTTCTCTCATGGTCTTGTGAAGGAGCTGGGGTGGCCAAAGCTTCACTCCTGGGGAGGGAACAGAGATGCTCACACTGTCTGCCCCCAGAGCAGAGTGGGTGCTGAGCTGAGTGCAGGGAGCTCACCCCAAACACACACAGCAAAGCTGCTGCACACCACTGCCAAACTGGAACCGACCAAGTTATCCCAGGCCATCTGCCCAGGATAAGCAATTACCTTCCACATTTTCTCTTCAGCTGAAAATTATTGGTTTAAGCTTAAAAAAAAACCAGAAAAGAAAAAACCCCAAACAAATAAACAACAACAAAAAACCCTAAAAAAACAGATCTCTTGTGCAAGAGTTTTAACAATTCCCAGTGACTATGCAGACCTGAAAAAACCTCCTACTTTAATAATTGTAATTGTTTACAGTAGTAGCAACCATATGGAGTTCTTTATAATACTCTAGTATTTTTTTCTTCAAATAAACTGTGTAATTATAACACGCTGGAGAAACTGCCATTATCTCATCATTTCCATTAAACTAATGGAAATTATTTACTTTTTTTCTTGTTTTCCACAGAATTAATGCACAAGATGAACTATTTTTAACTAGTCCTGAGACTTAACAGTTTACAATTAGTTCACAGACTTCTTGCCAATTAATTGGACTTAATGAATTCCAGTTATTTTAAAGGGAAAAAGTCTTGATTAACAATCATTACATCAAATGAAGGTATATGGAATATCCTCTGCTTTTTTCGAAATAACAAGAGCTGCAGTCAGTGTCCTTTAAAGGAAACTCTGCAAACTTTAATCTGCAACTGAGTAGAACTATTCTGAAAAAAATAAGTTTTCATTCTTGTCTGATGGACTCCTCCAGAAGGGTCCCATGGGAGGAGCACATTTAACTGAGAAAGCAACACTGACTCCCAGACAAGGAAAAGCCATAAATCTGCTCTATGATCACCATTGCTTTGAACCAGGGTAGAGCAGGATGTTAACCCACTGCACAGACAGGGCAGATGGAACCAAGGGTGGCCTCCAGAAAATGCTGTCTCCAGAGACAAGATGAGCAGGTTTATTTTCAAGGAGAGCAGCAGAGCCCTGCTTGTTTGTCCCTCCTGGTCACACTCTGTCCAACGGCACAAAGCTCTGCCGTGGCACGCTGGGCCACCTCCTGCTCTCTGCTGCTCCAGCAGAGGCCATTTCTGGGCTCTTCTGGAGAGGGGCTGGCGACCAGACTTGCTGCAATGCCAAGACAGGCGGTGGTGTTTAGAGACTCGGTTTATAGCTTTGTGCCTCGAGGAGGGCAGACTGAAGTGTCTCCCGACACTCCCTCAGCCTGTGTGCTAACCTACAGCAAAGGCCACGTTTTTCCCATTTCCGAGGTTTTTCTGCTCCTGCACCCCGGAAGGAGATCCCAGAGCTGCACAGGCAGGTGCCAGGAGGAGCTCCCTCCCGCAGGGCCCTGCTGCTGCCTCAGGGCCCTTTGGGCACTCCGGAGCGCTGCTCCCGCAGGCATCGACACCACACCGCCCTTGGCTGGGAGAGAACCCTGCCTAACCCAATCAGCAAATTAACACAGCCAGATGTTGTGATGGCAGTGATCCTAGGTGATCCTAAACTCACACTCGTGAGAAGCACACAGGCAGGTGCTGCAAACAAGCTCCAGCACTGTGGGACTCATCGGTGCCTGCACAGCCCCACAGACACACCAGGAGAGCAGAGAACATTTGGGTACCACACAGAAATGGATTCTCAAATAGGAAGCCTGCTTCCTCTCTCTAAATTATTTCAGCTCTCAGACACTAAACTACCAATGTAGTATCAATGTCCTATCTTTAAAAGCAAGTCTGTTCTAGAGCAACAAACGGAAAATTATCCATGGAAAGTAACTGTAGGAAAATTATTACATAAAATCATATATACACTAAGCCAAGTTTATATTCACCTTCAGTGATAATTACTACTACATACACTAAATGTTGACAGCATTGTGACTAGAAATAGGGTTCCCAATTATTATTATTTTTAATTGGAAGCTTGGAAATTGGGTGGGGGGAATGAGAGAGGCTGGTTTTCATTAAATATCAGATGGGAGAATTCCCGTACTGCATTAGGGTGAGAAACAGTGACAGCACACAAGTGCAGAGATGGAAAGGACAGCAAACGTGCAGAGATCCTGAGGAGCAGACAGGGAAACACACGAGAGCCATCTTTACACAGCTCCTCCATCGCTGGGACACCAATCACCCTCCCAGGAATGTCACCAGGATCAGCAGGGAGCGAACGAGCACATCCCCTGGGCTGCACTGAGGCGCAGAGCAGCGCCCACGGGCGAGCACGAGTGGGCACGAGTGGGCACAAGGGCACCAGGGGCACCAAGGGCACCAGGGGCTGCTCAGCTGGGGCTCAGCCGCCTCCTGACCCTGAGCAGCACCCACGGGCGAGCACGAGTGGGCACGAGTGGGCACGAGTGGGCACAAGGGCACCAGGGGCACCAAGGCCGCTCAGGTGGGGCTCAGCTGCCACCTGACCCTGGCCATGGCACACAGGGGCAGCCGCGCCCGTGGGTGTCACACGCAAACCCAACTGATGCACGGGAACACTTCAGCGTTTGATTCTTCTTCTTGACAGAGAGCAGGGCTCCATTGAAAGCTCATTTAATAAAAATAATGCAATGCAAATGAACCTGAATCAGAAAAATTAGATTGATGGAAGTAGCTCGGTCGCTGTAATTACACAAGGTGTATTATTTCCTAAATTCTCTTTGCATTAAACATATACCATACATTTATCAAACATAATTAGCAGTTTAGGTGACAAGGATTTGATTTTTCTCCTGTAATAAAAAATCCTTCTACATGGGTATATACATCTAAAATGTAATATGAACATTTTCACACTATCATTGTTTATTCCTCAAAGAAAAATTCCATAAAATCAAAGAATCAGAGCGAAATACCATATGGGACTCACAAAGCAGAGATGAGGAAGATGGCCAGGTCAGCCTTCTGTGGATTTCATAAGCATAAAATAAAAATTAAATCAGTCCCAGCTTTTAAAGTTGTTAGTCAAATAAATCATATTTGAAAGCAAAATAATTGATGATACTCCAGATTTCCCTTATAATCAGCCTTTAGTTTTTTCAACCACAGAAATAAATTGATGAAAAAACAGCAAGAGAAACAGAAGATACAAAAGAAAGTTTACAAAGTTGAATTTCCAACACAACTAAAATAATCAAGTTTTTCCTTCTATGTTTCTTGGGGGTTTTGGGCTCATGGGGGGTTTTGTTTAGGTTTTGGGTAGTCTGGGGTATTTTTTAAACAGTTCCACAGAAAATAACTGTATCAAAATAATGGCAGAAAGCACTTCATTTTTTTCTCTTCAAGTCCCCATGGACTATGTGGGGACCTCAAGTCAAAAACCTTCACTTTAGAACAATAAATAAATAAACCTGCTAAAGCCTTCCCAAGGCTGGTCAACTGTAGCATAAGTAATGCAAGAGGCTGAGAGATGCCAGATAAATTTGATTACTATAAAAGATGGGAATATGTTTCTTTCCTCAGAGAATTCACAAAAAGGGGTCAAAAACAAAGCAGCACTGAAAGCCAACAACTTCATTTCACCAGCAACTCAAGGCGAAAATACAATACAATTCCATGGGAACGTTTTATCACATCGGTGCAGACACCTCCTAATCTTCTATTTCTGAAAAAGGAAAACAGCAAAGATAGAGTCCAGGCAAAATGGGGCTCTTCTTTCTTTTCTGGAAAAGGCACTCTGATTAGTATATCAATTTAGCAAAGAGTTCAAGAACTGTTTTCTTTCTTTCACCTGCTACCAGTGTCATAGAGGCTCTAACACATCTCAGTAGGAAAGAAGAGGTAATCTTACACTTTGTGTTACTCTTCCAATTTGTCAGATTACCAAATCATTTATCTCAAATGCATTCAGGAGCATCATTAGGAGAAATGACCCATCATCCTTCCCTTGTTAGAGAAAAACAAAGTCCTGACTCGGTGTTAATTGTTCGAGCCCTGAGCAATGATGAGATCCAGAGATGCCCCTGCACTGCTCTCTGACTACGAGATAGTCCTGATTTCACATTTGTCCTCTGCAAACAGATAAGCTCCTGCCAGTTGCTGTTATTGCAACAGCACCAGTATTTTGCAAACCTCTCTGGAATTACTTTTTCCTTCACATGTCCGAGGGTGGCACTTGATTTTTTCACAAACACATCGTGTAGGTGGCACAGCCGTACCACTGTCAGCTGCTGCCCCCTCCTCCCAAGAAAACATTACTCTTCCAGCCAGCAGAAAAGCCATTCTTACTCGAATATATTAGATTTCACCTTATTTTCTTCAAAGTCATCCTGTTCTTCCTATTTAACATCCCAAACTTTTGCTCCATTAACAGCCCCTCCAAGCACTGAGTCTTCAGCCCAATTCCAGCAAACCACAGGTGACTCGTACAGAAGAGTTACAAATAAGATGCATAAAAAAAAGTTGATCTTTGAAGAACAAGTAACTTCCAAACTGATAAATTCACTTTAGGCACACAAACGCTCTCTTATTGCACAACACTTCTTGCAAACGCTCTGCTGCAAAAAGCATTTTCCACTGGCTGACAGCACTGGCTGCTCTGCAGGACTCAGGAAAGCACAGACTCGCAGCACCTTTCTGTAGGTGTATTGTTCAGAGACTAAGACCCACACCCACATTTGGTCAAAACCAGTTTAGATTCAGTATTAAATGCTCTGCAGTAATCCTTTTCTGTGTCAAACAATTTCAATTAAAAAACGGTTGCCTATCTGGTTTATTCATGCTATTGCTTCTTATTTTGTTGTAGTCTACCACATATCTGCCCTGCAAAAGCCACTTAAATCCTTATTTCCTTTTTGCCACAGGATATGCATTCTACACCCCTCCATTTCCAGTAAAGCAAAGGTTAATTAATATTTGTAATAACACATTAAATGTATTATCTGTAGTAAATGACCTTAAAGGTAACACCTTCATTTTCAACTTCAAGGCCAGAAGACATCTATGACCTGGAATAAAGAGCCATTTCCTCAGAAGAACTAAACAGGTTTTAGCTCATTAACAAACACTTGAAGCACTAATCAATTCTTTAAAAAGAGTCATTCCTGCCCCCCCAGATTTCAAAATATTTTAGAACAAAGAGTGAGACCAAGATAGAAAGACATTCAGTAATTTGACCCAAGACCTGGGTCAAATGAAGAAAAGAGAACAAGGGATGAACAGAGATGTTCTCTGGTGCCTTTCTGGTTTCCTCTCCCTGTACAGCCAGAGCCAGGCTCACTGGGAAGCTGAGGTCACCCCATGGCTGGCAGCTCCTGTGAGGACCTCCTGCAGGGCCCTGGGCACAGGAACTCCTCTGGGCGGTGACCGAAGCACTTTGGGAAGAGGCAGGTCCGAGGAGAAGAGCACTGTCACATCAGGAGGTGCCAACTGCGGCACCAGAGACAGAGCGCAGAGACGGAAGGAGCAGGGATGGGCAAGGAGCAGCTCTGCTCGTCCACCCCTGACCCAGGGCAGCGGCCACCTCCCCAAAGCCTTCCCCAGAGCCTTCCCCAGAGCCTTCCCCAAAGCCTTCCCCAAGGCCTTCCCCAAGGCTCTTCCCCAAGGTTTTCCCCAAAGCCTTCCCCAAGGCCTTCCCCAAGGTTTTCCCCAAAGCCTTCCCCAGAGCCTTCCCCAAAGCCTTCCCCAAGGCCTTCCCCAAGGTTTTCCCCAAAGCCTTCCCCAGAGCCTTCCCCAAAGCCTTCCCCAAGGCCTTCCCCAAGGTTTTCCCCAAAGCCTTCCCCAGAGCCTTCCCCAAAGCCTTCCCCAAAGCCTTCCCCAAGGTTTTCCCCAAAGCCTTCCCCAAGGTTTTCCCCAAAGCCTTCCCCAAGGTTTTCCCCAAAGCCTTCCCCAAGGCCTTCCCCGAGCCAAGCAGGCAGGACAGAGCAGTCGGGGCTGGAGCCACGGCCCAGCCACATGCAGGCTGGGGTGGCTGGAGCACAGCCTGGGACCCTGGTTTGGGACACCTGGAGACAGGAGGCCACGAGGAGCTGGGGTGGTGTGGGAGCAGCACCAGCACGAGGGAATTGAGGGGTTTGCTCATCTTTGGTTTGGCACTTTTGCTCTGACAGGATAGCTCACGGCTGAGAAATTCAGCTGGATGGATCAGCCAGGCAGTTCACAAGGCCCAGGTATTGAATGAAGGAAACAATACTGAGGAGCTACGAAAAGGGCAATACTGCCCATGACAACAAACAAATCAGTTGCTGGCTTTACAAGCCATCTATATGCTGTTCTTGCCATCTTTTTTCTTTCTAACCACTGAAAAGCTTGCTTGTATCAGCCCAGCAAAACAGCAGAGCTGGAAGGAAGTCCGTGCTTTTAGGGAGCAGAAGCACAACGTGAAAATACCAAAAAAAAAAACCCAAAAAAACCTAACAAAGCAGGATTTATGAAAGTCTTCTCAATTTCTTCAGACACTGCTCTCCTTTCTAAAGAACTTGACGGCACAGTATAAAAACTATTTCTTTTCCAGTATTGTTTTCAATAATAACGTAAAAAATCCTGACCACCAGCAATTTAAAAACACAACGAAACTCTATGATAAGAGCTTTGGAGACTTCAATATGCAAAGACTAGGCAGAAAGGGTGTTGAAAGGTGACTCCTAAAACATCTGTAAAACTAAAATGCAAAAGTGTATGCACTTACCTGCACACACACTCCTTAAACAAACCCTCAAAACTACACGTTCAGACTGGCACAGAAGTATCAAACTTGATTTGTAGGAAATAGAGATGTTTGACTAACCAGGATAGTGTTACTTGGGATCCTTGCATGTCTGTTATAACTGAAACTGTCTTATTTTCCCCACAGGAACCACATCATGAAATGAAGGAGGGCGGTTTGGGTGACTAAGCTGGAAAAAGAGAATATTCTCCCTCCACTGCTGCCCAGGAGTTCGTGCTCTTATCAGCCACGCAAACCCTGCACTCCTGCTTTGCCGGGGGTATCACTCTTACTCCACTCTGGTTCCGAAAGCCACTCTGCCTCTCAAGCAAACCACTGGACTCCTGATCTTGAATCCCATCATTCGACTTTTAAAATTCTCATTTTAGGGGAGTTCAAAGCATCCTCACCACCACCCCCACACCCACATGGCATTCTGTAAAGTAGTGCTGCTCAGGCTCAAAAACCCACACAAACCTAGAAAACCGCCTTAGGATATTTATTGATGCAGCACCTTGAAAGATTTTTCTAATGAATTTTGTTGCTGCGAAAGAATTCTGTCTTTCAAGAGCAGAAGAGTTTTATAAAAAATTAAAAGTTGGAATTTCTGAAATAGCATTAGAGGAACTTGAACAGCCTGCTCCAGGGGAAGGTGTTCCTGTCCGTGGCAGGGGGTGGAAGGAGATGATTTTTCAGGTCCCTCCCAACCCAAGCCACCCTGCGAGTCTCTCGAACAGCCTCCTGCAGCAGCGATTTCACAGACATCAATGGCTCTGCTCGCCCTGTGCATCAGACGGGAATTTTTCATTTCATACATCATTTAAAACTTGCTGCAGTGATTCCACAAGCCTGTCTACAAGCACCTTCTTCTCTCCTATCCCCTCCGATTCAGGTTATTTTGGCCAAAATTGAACATGCAAGTACAGAAGGATAACACTGATGACAGAGAAGCAAAGCAACACTTAGCACCAGATAATGAAGAAAGATCTTACACTCTCAAATAATATCTCATCTTGTATTTGAATACATCAAAATAAAATTACACTGACTACATCATCAGCAAACTTACCCCAAAAACGCCATAGCAAAAACCAGCATTAGCACACAGGCATTTCAGTATTTTTAAACAGATTTGCATTTATATCACATTTTCAGAAATTCCTCTCCCAGAGCAGTGTAAGAGTGTGGCCAAAACCTTCTCCTCCCAAAACCACTTGCTCAGATCTCCACATTCTGGAGCCATTCTCACAGACAGATCACTGACTGCTGCAGCTGCCCCAGATAAAATTATAAACATCACAATTATTGCTACATTTATTATTTCTGGAATAGGCCTTCCATGCTCAAATACAGAGACAAATTCTGAAAACACAGAATTCCATAACCTACGTGCAAAGACTTCAACTCACAGTGTGGCCACAATTCACACTTCTCCAGACTGAGATCTGAAAAGTGCATGGCTTTGACCAAAACTCATTGAAATAAATCTAAAATTCAGTGTGGAAATCCAAAGCTAGAGGTTTACTCACCATTTATGAAGGACTTCTGGACTGTAGCAGCTAACACAGGACACTCACTGCCTGGGCATCAATTCAGTAATTCCACTTCTCGTTCAGGATAAGTCCACAAAGTAGCTGGCACAAAGAAATGGAAAACACACATTTAGCCAGGGTTGGATGTGAACAAATAGAATTTCTTCTTGTCCATATGATTAACGGAAAATCTTGAATAACAGCTAAGCCTATATACTGATATATCCTTCTTTTCAGTCAACACCAAAACCTTCCTGTAAGCGCTGGGAAAAAACCTTTGATATTAAGTAAATTAAAGGGCAAGGTACAATGATAACTTAAATATTCCTAATATTTTTAACATGCTGAAGCACGTGTGAGTTTCAAAATGTGGTAAAGCCATATCACTCAACTGTTCTTGAGTCAGGACAATTTTTGTGCGTAGCACAGCACAGGAACACAAGGAATGTTATAAAACCCAAGACCACTCAATGACAGCTTCTGGAAATCTTCCCAAATTGCTTGTCCCCAACAACCACCCACACAACGGAAGATTCTACTAACCACGAAATAAACACCCATGGTTATCGAGCTCCAGTCCTGCAGCCAGAGTGTAAATCTGCCACTCTGAGCTCCCAGCCCAGGCTCTGCAAGGCACCAGAGTCGGTGACCATGGCCCAAGGCAGTGACCCCCAGGCTCAGCCCCGGGAGCTTCAGGAGCTCACAGCCACTGCCCCGCGCTGCAGGTGACAGAGGTGACACAGAGCAGGACAGGGCACTGCTGCAGACCCTGGTGACACAGGTGACACCGAGCAGGACAGGGCACTGCTGCAGACCCTGGTGACACAGGTGACACCGAGCAGGGCAGGGCACTGCTGCAGACCCTGGTGACAGAGGTGACACCGAGCAGGGCAGGGCACTGCTGCAGACCCTGGTGACACAGGTGACACCGAGCAGGACAGGGCACTGCTGCAGACCCTGGTGACACAGGTGACACCGAGCAGGGCAGGGCACTGCTGCAGACCCTGGTGACACAGGTGACACAGAGCAGGACAGGGCACTGCTGCAGACCCTGGTGACACAGGTGACACAGAGCAGGACAGGGCACTGCTGCAGACCCTGGTGACACAGGTGACACCGAGCAGGACAGGGCACTGCTGCAGGTCCCTCTGGCCAAGGGCTCACAGGATGTTCTGCACCCACGAGCCAGGGGCTCCCTGCCCCTCACACACCACAAAGCAGAGATCCACAGCTCTAAACTGTTCTGCCTTCACGCTGAACTCCTCAACTCGCCAATCAATGCAATATTGAGCAGTAAGCAACAAGCCAGAAATATTCTTGAACAGAAGAACCAAGCCCACCCTTATTCAGAATCATGGATCGTGCAGCTCACACGTTTTCCAACGTAAGTTCAGGAAATAAAAATCTCATTAAAGCTTTAGCCAAAATTTCTAATTCATCAAAGGGCCATGTTCTGAATACCAATGAATTTCATGAAAAAGAAGTGCTTTTTTTCCTTGTCTGAATGTCTGTAAAGCCTCTCTCAGGTTACAAAACCAAATCTGATGACACTGAAAAGTCTTTCAGGAACAAAGACAGACGAGTAAAACAACCACCAGATCTCTTTAATTCCATGCAAAAGTGTCAACAGCAAAATCACTGCATCTCTGCCATAGCAGAATATTAAATAGTTCATTAATATCCATTTTCCCTTCTTCTCTTTTCAGAGGCTACTAAAATTGTTTCTGTTTGATTTTACATGAGTGAAACTCCTCCCAAATGAAACAGGTACAAGGATCTTGAAAGAACACTCAAGTGCACATCACTCAAGCCCTTGGCAGGCCCTATCTCTGTGAAACAACAATAGCATCCCACTAATAACAATGACTTGCTTAACTATTCATTTTGGTAAATAATGGAACTGAAAATTATCTAGTGATGGATTTACACTTTTACAATGCATCTCTGCGAGGAAAATGAATAGGGACAGAGAAATTATGTGTGTTACAATGGCTGACGCCACAACTTCAGCTCCTGCCTCACTCCACAGAGCAACACGCGTTGGAAAATGGGACACTACAACTTTTAGCACTTTACCTTTGCCTAGATCAACTGTGAGACATCCTATATAGATTATTTCTATTATCAAAGCACTTAAAGATGCCAATGAAAACCCAAACATAGCATGAAAATAACAATAGGTGTTATAGCCATTTTGATTCCAACCACAGTAAATCCTGTTTCTCAGATATTCCTTCCTTTATCAGTTAGCACAGAATTTAACATGTTAGGGTTGATATTTGAGGGAGCACTAACAGAATAGCCTAGGCAGCTTGATTTGAAAATCATGTTAATATTTCCAGTGGAGGCCCAGAGCCAAAGCCTGGTGGCCTGAGGCTCACTGTGCTTCATCACCTCCTTGGGAAGCCCACGGAACCCCAAAACCATTGGGACCGTGAGGAGAAAAACCAGAGTGTCCCCAGGCAGGGAGCTGACAAACAACTTTTCTGGTAGCAATGGGAAACACGAAGTTTCTGTTTAAAAAGTTAAAGGTTACTTTGTGTTTAAGTAACAAATGGCAAGTTGGTGACTATTGGTTCTCTCCTGGAGAGTTTATTATAAACAGTATTTCAAACACAGGACTTTAAGAGACAATGTATAAATATTTTAAATGGTAAAATATAGGTGTTGGCTTTTTTTTGTACTATGTCCAGAAAATTTGCACAAACACATCAAATTCTCCACCTAGGGAATTTACTTTATTGTTAAGTTTGCATTTAAAACAAATGTACATGACCTATTTTGGGGCTAATATAACTAAAAGGAGCCTATTTGTTGTTTATTATTTATAGAAGATTCACTTCAGATTAGGCCTTTTGCGGACGTGTGTATCTGTGTGGCATCACAAGGCATCTCCAGATCTCCCCCAGCACTAAAACACACAAGGAAATGACAAGTTAGGATGTATCCAGTACACACAGTGTTTTATAAAAGCCAAGATTAAAAGCTGGATTTTCCCTCCTCAGAAAGGCCACATGAAAGAGCTGCTACCCTGGGTAATGCATTGACCTTCTGGGGCTGATAATGACAAGTTCAAGTTCCTGGAGTTGGGGAAGATGTGCAACTAAAGTAAGTGCACTCAAGCAATGAGTCCTTCTGCTCTGTTAGAATCCCACTCACAAAACCAGCCCTATGGAAAGGAAGAGGAAAACAGTTTAATTTTTTTTATTTATGCAATCCAGGAGTTTCTCTACACCCTCAGTATGGCTCAAAGCTGCTTTCTTAGAGGCTTCAATCTAAGGCACTGATGGGTTTCTTTCCATTTGAATAGAAAAGTTGAAATTATTTCATATAAAAGGTGCCAAATTTAGGAAAATAGAGACGCAAAACGGCTGCTCACATCTAAAATTTTGCATTTTCAGCTTTTTCTTGTAAACAGAGAAAGACTAAAACAACAAAATCCTATCTATCATAAAGATAAAATATCTCTTTTGAAACTTCCAGAAAATCAGAAATGCATTTTTATACAACAACTAAGAAAAGCCAGAGCTGACCCAAAGCCTCTGTTCCTAGCAGTCATTAGCTGTGTACAATTTCGTGGATCGCAGTGTCTGGAGCTCTTCAGGGGCAGAGTGAAACACCACAAAGCTGCAGGCAGCACCGAGGCACGGAACAGAAAGCCAAAAAGCTACAATATCCACAAAAGTGGTACTGCTGAGGGTACCTAGCAGCATGTACTGCTGCTACATGCACACAACTGACTGGTTGCACATTTTGCATTCTCAAATATTTATATTTCAAATTACACAGTGATATCACAACTTCCACATCTTTGTTTAAGTCACATAAGACAGAAAAACAAAGGCTAAAAAAGTGCTACGGCTCCAGTTGGTGCAAATCAACACGTACATCATCAGGTTTTAATCATCAGCTCACGCCAAATGGTTTACATCGAAAGATTCCTGCCAGGACAGGCTGTGATCACAAAGGGAATAAAATCATTCCGAAATAAATTCCCTTTTAAATTTTGCTCTAAAACAGTATTTCTAATTTCTTCCTCCTCGCCCCCAGTTCGGGCTCATCTCAGAAACATTCATTTATTTAGAAAGAGAAATTAATCACGGGCATCTCTAAAGTCCTGGGTGATTCCAGTCCAGTCAATTTTTTGCAGATTTTCGTCTTTCCTTAGAAAACACGGTGATATTAAATACAAAACCCCATACCTTCAGAGAACACTAACATTTCTAAAACAAGAGCTCGAGCTGAAGTTAAGAAATTGCTATAATTAAACTTGTCCAGGAAGACAGATTAAGGTCAAATATGTCTATTAATTTTGGGTATCCAGTCTAAGCCACCTTAGCCTTGATTTTTTTTCTTTGAAGCGCAGCATTCACAGCATTCAATTCGTTCCTGACCAGTTTCCACAGCAGTGATTTTCCAGCAGCCTCGTGGGGCCATGCCCAGCCGGCGGCGTGGGCACAGCTCCACACCAGGCCCTGGTCAGTGCCAGAGGCAGGAAAAATCCTGATGTTTGAAGAGGTGTCGCCGTGCCTCACTCACGGAGCCCTCCCCATCCCAATGGCAATCCTAATGGCAGCTCCTCCCTTCCCCACCCAAAGCACCCGCGGCTCTGGCTCTGCCCCGGCAGTGCCCACGCTCGGCAGGACGAGCCTGGCGCTGTGCGATGGAGGCACAGACCTTGCACAGCTCCCGACCCCGCTCGCACCGGGAACTGCTGCCGTCCCCCGACTGTTCCTTGTCCCTGTGCCCCCCGAACCCTCTGGGAGTGCCAGGCTGGGCCTTCCTGTGAGCTGAGGGGACAGCAGAAGGAAAGCAGCGCCAGAATGGCCTCGTGCTGGTGAGAGCCAAAGGAGTCCAAACTCAGTCACAGGGATGGCTTGGGCTGGAAGGGACATTAAACCCGTCCAGTGCCACCCCTGCCGTGGGACACCTTCCGTGAGACCAGGCTGCTCCAGCCTGGCCTAGGACACTGCCAGGATCCAGGGGCAGCACAGCTTCTCTGGGCACCTGTGCCAGGCCTGCCCACCCTCCCAGGAACAATCCCTCCCCACCATCCCACCCAGCCCTGCCCTCTGGCCGCGGGACACCGTTCCTTCCCTCCAGGCCCTGTGAGCAGTGACACAGAGGCTGCAAATGCCCCAGCGAGGGGCGGCAGCTGCCGGCGGAGGTGCCCGGGACAGGAGCAGGGGACAGGGCTGGGGACAGGGCTGGGGACAGGAGCAGGGGACAGGGCTGGGGACAGGGCTGGGGACAGGAGCTGGGGACAGGAGCTGGGGACAGGAGCTGGGGACAGGGCTGGGGACAGCAGCCCGGACAGGAGCAGGGGACAGGAGCAGGGGACAGGGCTGGGGACAGCAGCCCGGACAGGAGCAGGGGACAGGGCTGGGGACAGGGCTGGGGACAGGAGCAGGGGACAGGGCTGGGGACAGGGCTGGGGACAGGAGCTGGGGACAGGAGCAGGGGACAGGGCTGGGGACAGGGCTGGGGACAGGAGCAGGGGACAGGGCTGGGGACAGGAGCTGAGGACAGGAGCAGGGGACAGGGCTGGGGACAGGGCTGGGGACAGGAGCTGGGGACAGGAGCAGGGGACAGGGCTGGGGACAGGAGCAGGGGACAGGGCTGGGGACAGGGCTGGGGACAGGAGCTGGGGACAGGAGCTGGGGACAGCAGCCCGGACAGGAGCAGGGGACAGGGCTGGGGACAGGAGCTGGGGACAGGAGCTGGGGACAGGAGCTGGGGACAGGAGCAGGGGACAGGGCTGGGGACAGGGCTGGGGACAGGAGCTGGGGACAGGGCTGGGGACAGGGCTGGGGACAGCAGCCCGGACAGCAGCCCCCGGGCCGGCGGCAGTCCCCGGGATGGCCCTGCCGAGCCCAAAGTGCCCCGGCCAGGAGCAGGGACAGGAGCCCCCCGGGCCAGCAGCCCCCGGGCCGGCGGCAGCCCCAAAGGTCCCCCCGGTCGGTGGCACTGCGGCTCGGGGCTGTGACACGCTGGCTCCTGTCGCCACCAAGGCAGAACAAAGGCGCCGCTCCGCACCCCCGCCCCACACAAAGGAGCCGAGCTCGCCCCGCCAGCGAGGGCAGCCCGGGGCTAAAAACCCACACCGCAAACAAATGTCTCCATAATCAACAATTACCGCAAGCAGCGCTCACAAAACCACAGCAAAAGAAGAATTTTCTGCAAATAGAAGAAAAATGTTTTCTTCTTTAGGGTGAAATACCCTTTTTTCCCAAATATCAGTCTTAACCTTTTCTTTTTCAGGTTAGCTTGGAAAACAGAAAAGAAAAAGCTACCCTGGATTTTATTTTTAATTTGACACAATAAAAAACAAAAACCCCTCTGAAAATCCTACAGCCTGTGAAGTAACTTCTTTATTTAGATAAATTCTAAAGTATCTGTTATTTACCCAGAAGCCACAGAACAATCTGTGCTAATAAGATTTTTTTTTCCAAGACATAACATTATATGTTAACATTCCCAAATATTCATTATGGGAACACACAGCCTTTAAAAAGCTGATTGTTTTTTCATTAAATTTAGATACTTGGGAGGATTCTGTGCACAAGTTAAATAAACAGCTATGTGGCTAATTTCCGAGTGAATGTTTAAAATACGAACAGTCTCAATCACTGGAAGGGCAGGCACTCCCTGTCTCAGCCCTGCTGGACCTGCAGTGAGCTCCCGAGCTCTCCAAACCCTCCCAGAAGAAAGATGAGAGAATTCGCTGGTTCAGGATCTTTCTGTTCTTCCCTCTTTTGAAGTTCTGTATCTGGTATTTTTAAGTCACATCCTCCTTCCCATCTTTCTGTGACATGGAAAATGTCACGCTTTGCCCAGACACAATTTCAACAATTTCATTTATTTCAGAGGGTGCTTATAAGTACATTTATTTCAATCAGGTTCTTATTTGCATGCAAAGTTACTGCAAAAAACTTAAGTACCAAAAGGCTTGATTCTGTGCCTTATTCTGATTGTAGTAAAGTCCAAAAGCTGATCTTGAAACCCACACCCTAAACTTACCTGCTGACTTTCTACAACTGTACACAAAATTCAAGTAATTGCAGTAAAAATAATTTTTAAAAAATTTAAAAACCGATATTGTTATAGCCTGAGCCAGCCTGTTCCTACCATTTGTAGGAACAACTGCTGAGTTTGCAAAGAAAATGTTTACATGTTTAAAAGACAATATCTGAAGCCTTTCTTAAAGTCATTTTTAACGCAAATGAGTCTTTCCTAAGCCAAACGTGGTTTAAGCGAAGGCAGAGCTGTTGGCCACCATCCAGCACCAGCAGTCCAGCAGAGTTTTACTGCCAGAAGAGATCAGGTCAGAGATGGCTCCTGGTGTCAGATCAGTCACTGACTGCCTCAATTACCTTTGGCAAACCATTTAACCTTTCTGTATTAATGGTTTCCTGCCAGTAGAACAGTTCTTCATCATGCTCGGGAGGAGTTTAGCCCATTAATTAATAAAAATAACTAGAAAAATGTTCTTTCTTTAATTCCAGTATCTGTGTGCTCTGCAGAATAATACAGAGACTCCAGCCCCCTCAGCACATTAGGGAGAAATAAGCTATTTCTAGATAAGTGGGTGCTATTTCAGAGCAGGTTTTCAGCATCCACACTCTAATGACTTCACAAATTGTGAAGAAGAACAAGGCTCACCGTTTTCCTGCAGCTCGTGACTAACAACAACAAAAAGAAACAGCAGTTTGTCCTGAACTGACAACGTGAATAGTTCAGAACACCTTCCTAAGTTTTAATGAGCTAAATGAGTTAAAGAGGTATCCATTGTGAGCACTGCCTCGATCTGAATGCCTCTTCCATGCCACATTTCAGCCTAAACAAACTTTACTGCCTGGAAAATACCCCTGGAGAAGGGAATTTCTAAGGGAAACAGTGACAGCACAGCAGCTCCACTGCAGCATCCTGATGGGGACCACTGCAATACAGTCTATTCCAGAATCATTTTTCTTTTTATTATTTCATTAAGTTGTATCTCACTAAAGTTCCTCCTAGGATCTCTCTACAGCACCAAATTTTTCATTGAGAAAACTATAAATCATAGGCCTAAATTACAATTTAATTATAAACGCCTTCCCTTCTAATGCTGCCTGGGACCTTTTACCCTCCTACATAATTCTAAAAAATGACCCCTGTCATAATTTCCTTCACTAGAATAATATGCAGAGATCTAATCCTGAATCCTGCTGTCTTATAATTTAATATAAGAGGTAATTATTATTCAAAAGATAATGTTGCAGATATTGAAAATATTCTGAAGTTTAAGTCTAAAAAACCTTTCCTTGGTATGTAAAAGCCTCTTACTTGACTCTTCCAAGAAAGGAAATAAATAAAAAGATTTTAAGACTTTATGCAAAATGATAGAAATATTATTTGTAGCTGAGATTTGTCAACTATAATTTCTATAACCCTTGAACTACAGAGAAAACACTCACACGAGGCAAAAGCAGGAAGGCACCAGACCATTTATTATCGATCTCTGCTTTTTGCCACAGGTTAGACGAAAAGTCCTGGGCTGCTGCTCTCCAGCTGAAAAATACGGTTTAGGTGCCTCCACATTAGGAATACAAGGAAGTCTAAGGTGAGCCGAGGCAGAGGAAAACCAAATTGAACAAACAAAACCAACCAGCATTAAACTGTCTTCTTAGACCTCAGATTTTATTTTAAATTGATCACATCAAAGGCACAGTTACGTTTATCTAAAACACTCCTGTAAGGAAGTTAAATTACAGTAAAACTTGAAGGAATTAGTGCATTTTTCCTAAGGAGTAACACCATTACATCAGTTCATCTTGCATGAGAGGTGTGGATTCAATCTCAGCCCAGGAACACAGCTGTCACTGCTGGCTATTCCCTCCACGTGGAAGGCTTTGACCTTAGAGCCTTTTTCCTAAAATTGGGATGAATCAATTAAAACCTGTTTTCTTCCAAGTTCACTCTTAGGGTATGCAGGAATGCATCTGCCAGGAGGGGAACTGAGTGCAGCTGGAGCAGCAAAAGGTGAGGATGAGCAGAAGGAGAGAGAATTAACAGAAAGAATTCCTCAAGTATTGTAGAGTAAAATTCACAAAACTGGAATGTTTTTCCTGTTTCAAATTCAGGGAGCGAGCCCCATTTTTTTCAGGTAAATGAGATATCAAATGAGCTTCATTGCTTCTTACCATCAGCTCCATCAGCGAGAACAAATAAAATCCCCTAACTGACAGATTCAACATCCTGAAGAGAGAGAGGCCAGGGAGGTTATCTGAAAATGGGGTTCACAAGAGGTAATTATAGCCTGTGCTCACCCTGCTTAGGGTGAGGCAGAACATCACGATACAGCTCCATAAAAATCAAACTATATAATGCAGAGGCACCAGTTTACTGCTCTCTTTGGTTTTGCTTTGGGAGCAGTTCATTTAAGACATAATAAATTGGTTTTTTCCTGTCCCTCCGTAAATCCAGGGACAGTGCAAATGAGGAGGTGCTCATTATGGACAAAGGAAGGGGCTCCCCAGACACTGACACGAGCTGCGAGCATTAAAGCTCTCATTAAAGGGAGCCCTGTGCTTTTGTACTAAGGAATATTACTTACCAACACTCCAAGCATGGCTCACTCCAGACTGCGGCACTGAGCTTTTGGGGGGCAGTGAAGGGGAAAGGAGGGAGCCCCCACAGTGCCACAAACATCATAAACACAGAGAGGGAATTTTGCTTGGACAAATTAATGAGTAAGGAAGTGTCACTGACTGCCTCTAACTGAATGGCTTCACACAACACACGGATTCAGGGATCCTAGGGGGATTCACGGAAGATGTCAGACTTTACTCCTAAATGAACAAACAAAACCAGATTGCAGGGACACAGGTAGAAAATAATTTCAGTTCTCAAAGCAGAAAGATAACAAAAGGCTTGAAGCCACCACCAGGGCAGTTGGCCAAGAAACCACTACTATTAACACATTATATTTCTTGTGCACATCACAAACTTTCCCTAAGATCTTGTAGTTGTTCCTACAACTATTAACAGAATTTAATTCTGTTTTTGCCAAGCCATCACTCCCACCAAAGATTACTTTGAGTTGTGCTGCTATCACTGACTGTGCTCACTAGCTCAGCTTTCTGTTGTCTGAAAGCTCAGTAAATATATTTCTTACTCTGTAATTCAGCTCATTAAAGCAAACACTACAGGGACCCAGGGTCAGGGCAGACCCCTGCCCAACCTCAGTTTATACCTCCATGCATTCTGACAGTGCTAAGTTTACCCTAAAAACGATCCTTCAGCCCATTGTACACCTACACTCATCTCAACCAGATTTCCTCACCTTGCTTGTAAATGAAGCCATGTGAGGAGTGCCAAAACCCTCCCGAAATGAGAGCTCCCCGACAGCGACTGCTCCTCCCTGCCCACACCTGTTACGCTGCCCTACAAGCTGCTGTGCTGCTTAGACAAGATTTCTTCTGCTAAGTCTGTGTTTGTTACTCATTCCCTCGTCACCTGCCAAGTGCTCACAAATAGTTTGGTTGCTTTTCCCAGAGTTTCTGCAGGAACTGGAGATACCAGACTGGTCTATAACTCCTGTCTACAGTCAGGACACCGAATTGTCTTCCAGGATTTCACCTTCCCTGCACAAGTCTTGAAAACAAGCCACCTCCAGTTCTGACTTTATTTTGGCTCTACATGTTCTTTTAATGAGTTTTGAAACCAACAGTTCTGACAGGACACTTTAAGCCGTTTCTTCTCTCTTTGGGACTCAGATCTCCCCTCTTTGGCAAGGACATTAATTATGGTAACTGCTGTCCTATGGGCCACCTTCAAGAGAGAAGGATACAGAAACTTTTGGCTGTCTCAAAATTCTCTTTGCTCTCCACTGAATGGTGATCCTACACTTTTCTTTATTTTCCTGTTCCTCATGTTCTTACCATTGTTATTTTTGCTATTTTGATACATCTTGCTTCCTATCTGATGATTTGGCCTCTCTGGTTCTATCACAATGTGCTCTGCTGTATTTTTATACTCATTCATGTCAGTCTGCGAGGTGGTTCCTTACACGTGGCATCCATCCTCTGCACTAGGATAGTTTGCACTTGATAAAGATTCCATTTATGTCATTATTCAGGTTCCGGGTCTGAATAATTCCCAATGATTGTCTCGTTAGGTGTCCAAGGCTTTCACTGTCACTGATTATTCTTAGTTTAACTGCCCACTAAATTCAAAACTTGCTGCCCTTTCGTCTGTGGTGGCCCAAACAGTTTGGCTCAACCTTCTGCCTTCCTTTGACATACTCACTCTACATTCCAGCAAGCATTCAAGTTTTTTTACACTATTGCTACATGAGGGACTAACAATATTGTCACTTTTGTCCTGTCTGTAACTGGAGGCCACAACAAAGAGAAAAATCAAGCTTGCACTCATTGCTGATGGCAGTGCTCGTTCACGGGTCCAAGAACATCCATTCCTCCAACTTTGCAAAAACACTTTTGCAAAGGGAGCCCAGCCCCAGCACACTTTCTCTCCCATTTCATAGGCTGCTTTAGGAGCACATTTACTTAGTCCTCATCAAACACGGGTAATTGACAGCTCTCCACCCCCAGCATCCCCACTCGGAGAAGGCCTTTCCCCAGGAGCCGCCTGCAACAACCTCAAACACTTTATTACTGGTCAATTTGGGTCTCCTGCCCACTGTAAGTGGCAGTGCTGAGGGTCTCTAACTCTCTCTTGTCTCGCTAATCAATATAAGCAGTCACTTCCACAGCATTTCCCTGCTACTTAGCAAGAAGGACGAGGGAGTGCCACGGGTTGTAAATAGCGAACAGCCTCAGTGGTGCCTCAGAAAGTTAAACTTCAGAAACAGGAGCCTGCTTTTATTTTGGACTTTTGGGCTTCTTTTGGGATTTTCCCTGTTTTAATTCTTCCCAGCCAGAGCAAAGCACTGCATTGCTTTGAGCCATTCCCAGTAACAGCCTCCTCGATGGGGAGGGCCACGATCCTCCTCCCAGGCACAAAATGTCCCTGGGAGCAGCACGTGGCTGGAGAGAGCACCGAGAAATTCCATGAAGTGCCAACCACAGCTTTACAGTCACTGCGTTATGGGTATGAGAAAGTTGGGATTAAACAATTATTGCCTGGAACTAAGGCAGTAAAATTTGTTTACGAGGTAAATTTTAACAAGAAACAAACAGTTAGTGTTGTTTATAAGCAAACTCGAGCTGTAAAATGCAGGGAATGCTTTGTAAATGTCCATCCGTGGGCCAGGTGAGGCCCTGAGGGAAGCTCCCTGCTGCTTGCAGCTGGCTCTCACAGGCACAGTGTGACCAGCTCCAGCAGCCAGGTGACATCAGAGCCAGTGGCTTTGCCCAAGGATGGCAGGGACAAAACCTTCATTTGTTCTTAAAGGTATTTCTTCTCACGGCTCCTCCCTTCCACTGCACGGAACAACTTCCTTGTCCTGCCCGTACCCGAAATGACCACAATGCCTAATCACAGCATTCTGGCATTGTTGAGGTTGGAAAGGGCTTCTAAACTCCTCAAGTCCAACCATTAACGCAGCACTGCCAAGGCCACCGCTAAACCATGTCCTGAAATGCCACCTCTGCATCAGAAGGATGCCAAGAGACAGAGAAGTCTATGATCCCACAGCAAGAAAGTCTAGCAGAGTCTGCTCGAGGCCCCTCCGGTGCACAGCAGAGTGCTTGGATCCACTCCTAAATTCAGTATAGTCTGGTTTCCCACTGCCACCTTGTTTTATAGGAATTGCCCATATTCCTACTCAGCACCGCACCATCCTCTCTGTTTTAATGACCTTAATTCCTAAGGCTGAGCCCCACAGGACTTTGGGGTCTCCCTGCAGAGCAGCGTGACTGTGACCGTGACCGCGCCCTTAGCACCACAGCAGGAGCAGCCACACTTCCACGCCCCAGGGCAGGACAATCGGGGATGCTGCACACTGGAGACTCAAGAGCAGCCCCTGGAAAGCCAAGGCTGCTGGGAACAGCAGGGACACGGATGCAGGGCCAGAGCAGTCCCTGAGCCTGGCTCTGCAGCACGGCCACCCTCCCACCTCCACGGCCACCCAGCGAGCACACTCTAGCTGGGCAGCACCCAGGAATGCTCCTACTTGCATTAAACCCTCCTAGCACTACTTGGCATACTGTGAAGAAGAAAATCCACCTTCGCTGATCCCACTTTACTCATCCACAACAACAAAGAAATAAAAAACCTGGGGGAAAAAAATGTAACATTATTCTTTTTACTGCACATACACACACACAAAAAAAATCTTTAAAAGTGAATATCTGCCTACTGCAAAGTATTGAGGTGAAAAGGGAGGTGTTATCATCGCCGTTCCCCCAGGATCTCTTAGAGCGTGTGTGTTTCTGTGGTGGTTGGCTTGTGGTTTCGTTGTTCACTACAGTTTCCCAGAGCCCTATATTTTACTGAAACATAAGTACAGGCCCACCAATTTGCTGACAAGCTGATCTATTGGCTCTAGGACACTGAGGGGAATTATGCTCCTGCCGCCCTGATGCTCTCCTTTGTTTAGAAAAAGAAGAGAGAAAGAGAGAGAGTGAAAAAAAAAATCCTCAATCGTTTAGTACAAGTCATTTTACATGCTGGGATAATGAAGTATAAAAATGCCTTCAAAGGACTGATTTCCTACTTTTAACTCACTACCAGCCGAGCTCTTTGTGAGGCCCTCTGGAACATGCATTCCCAGCTCCACTCAAACAAAAGAGCTGCGAATTCATTAAACTATTTAATTATGCCTTTTTATTTTTCTCCATTAGCAAGCCCTGCCAGTACAAAGTAAATAAAGCCACCATGGTCTTTCCCCAGCAGACACACTGACTGTTTTTATTCTTTATTCAGTTTACAATATAAAGGGCTATTTTTCCCCCCTCCTCCCATTCTTGGCGAGTTTCCTAATACAAGCCCTACAAACAGAAGCATCCAACTGTACATGCGACGCATGGAAGCCGCGAGCAGCACTCAGCATTGCGAGCACATACCCCAGACAGCTTTCAAAGTACCAGCAGCCAACGGCAGCCAAACAGCACTTTGCAGCCAACGCGGAAAAGATATTAGCTTTTTTTTTATACTCTAGTAAATTTGCTTTTTACATCTATTTCTTTTCAGAAGGGCTTGTTATTGAGCTTACTGTCCACAAATTCCATTGATCTCAGGCTGTGACTCAATCCATATGCTCACGCTTTGACACCAGCACAGCAAGCAAGCGATACAAATCCTGTTCAGGCTACAAACTTATTGATTTTATAGATTTCCCCCAAAGTTGTGATAATGATATATCATTGTTAAATTTGGTAGAACAAACTGCTTTCCCAATCTGTCAATGCGAGCATGAAAACCAATTCACAGCCTTGTTTAGAAGGCTTTCCCTTCAGAAGAATAACTACTGCTGGTGGAGGCAGATCACCAACACCCCGCCGCTGGCAGCGGGGTGATGGATGTCACCTTTCCAGTTGCCCTTTCCTGACCCACAGCCCGCTGCGTTCCCAGACTTGCCTCCTGGTTATGAGAACCACCCTTATTTTTCAGAAGCCTTTCTCAAATTCATTATTTAAAACTTGCAGTAGATGTAAACCGTAATAATAGCTTTTAAACATATTTCCTTTAAATATTTTAGATGCATTAAGATGACATGAGAATTATTGATTTTAGCAAATCATTTTTGCTTGTTCTGTTCCTGTGCTCAGACAAATGGCAAAGCCGTGCTTTTCCCTTCCATGAGAGGGAGACAGAACACTGCCTTGAAGAGGAGTGGCCTCACCCCCTGCTCCACCACGATTCCTCAACCTCCAAGCAGTGGGAACAATGGAATGTGTCCCTTCACAGCGATTGCCTTCCCCTGCCAAACCCACTCGGGCATTTTCCTCATGGCTTCCCACTGCCAAAGCTGAAACCTGATCCACCACATCTCCCAACCAGCAAGAGCAGGGCCGTGCCAGAGGCATTAGGAAGACGAAACTCAAGCTGTTTCTCAGGTTCTGAGAACGCGACATGAGAAGCTCATCAGTCCTTCTGTGCTTATCACAGGACAGAAAGGCTCCCAGCAGCACCACGTCTGCAGGGTGCAGGAGATGGACACAAACTGTAAACAGCTGTTGTGCTTCTAACAAACCATGAAATAGCTCCAACAAAACCGTTTGCTGGAATGACAATGTCAGCTTTCATTCCCACATTCTCCTCCAGCTCTGAAGCAACTATTAGGCCTCTAAAAGGAGACCTAAAAATCAGGAACAAAACACTTGCCAAAGGAACTCAAGTTAATAAAAAGGCAAGACTTATAAATTCAGAAAATCCATGTGAATAAATCATTTCTCTCTTGAAAACCTCTTTTCCATCCCAGTCTTTCTGCCTGTTATTTATCCATCTTCACTCAACATCCATCTCCTAGCACTGCAAAAGCAGCTTAACTCCTCCGACATGACGTCACCAGCCCAACATACCCCACACAGCGAGAGCTCTGCTGTGCTCTCCCCAGTGCTGCTGCTGATAAGTGCCCACATCTGGCAACACAGCCCTGAGCATTTAACCGTGTTCCTGGGACAACAGCTCTGAGGTACATTTTGAAGGGCTGAACATCTCCCACCAGTGCCTCTCCTTTCACTTCTGATTTAATTCGAGGTGATGGGTGCTGAACTCTTTTACCTACCGTGGCTTTTTCTGAACTTGCTGAATGCCCTTTCCAAACATGTCTTTGTGAAAAGTCTTTCTGAACTTCAGGGCACTTGAAATTCGAGCACCTGCCTGCAGTCTCTCTTCTCTGTCTTCCAACTCTGATAAGAACCAACAACTCTGATATATTTCTCATTCATCTGTGGTATTTTCTCTGTTTTCTCACTGAAACAGCAATGTCAGGCTAAGAGAAAGGTGATAGAACAGCACAAATTCAGATATTTTATTGTCACGTTGCTGAGGAGCTGTGCTTCATGCTTCCCTTTCAGAGTGTGGGCACAAAGGGTCTCACAACAACAGACTCTATTTGCTGGGCAGAGGAGCTTCTATCAAAAACAGAATCAGCATTCAACTGTTGCTGTTTGAAGAAGTGAAGACCTTAACACACAAAGTGCCCTCGCGAGCTCACTGGAGCGAGGGGAGAGCTCAGCCCTGGTGGAGCTGTAAGCCTTGCCAAGGCCTCACACGACACCATCACAGGGCAGTGCCCCGGGGATGGAGACCCTCACGCCAGGTGCATGACTCCCATTCTGGATCGTGGCAGCTCGTGTCATCTTCAAGAAAAGCTGTTCACAAAGGGAATGGCCTCTCATATTCCCATTATTCCTTGTTTACTGGACAAACAATGACTTTACTCCAGCCAGTCCCTGCTCCAAGCAAAGGCATCACAGGCTCTTCTGCTCAGCTCCTGATGACCTTTCACACCACTTGATATTGAATTCGTATGAGCCCCTACAATGTGAAAAATCGGTTCTTGGTGTTCTATGGAATTCCCACTCAGGGCAACAGAACACAGGGGAGGATTAACAGAACCTCATGGTTCCAGACGATGAGAGAAAGGAACTGCTGTCTCAGAAAAAATTAAGTCTGAATGTGTAACAGGACTGTAAAGACATCCAAAGAGTACAAGTACTTCCAAAATTATCTTAATTCCTTCCTTGCCCCGTGCCAAAGCAATCTGTTTGGACAAGCCACAGAACCTCTGCCTTCAATTTACACTTCTGGAAAAATAAGTCTTTCCTTTCTCACATCCCACTCTTTCTCACTTTCCAACCCCCCCAAAAAAAGGGAGAGAAAAGGGGAAAAGAAAGCCCTTCCTGATAATTGCACTGGTCCAAATGTGCAGGGCTTTCATACAGAATGATGGCTTCCCTTGTCTCCTGCATTTGTTCATCTCCTTTGGGAGGAGCAATTTACAGAAAGCATTATCGATTTTTGCCATAATAGGTACAGAGATGCCTCACTGTCCCCGCTCAGCCAGCTCACTCTCTGCATCACAACTGTCAGGCCAGTTTGTGAAGCCCGTCATTATTTTTTTTCAAGTAAATCCATCACAGGAGTGGGGGAAAAGTGATGAAAATAAAATTATTTTCACCTTGCCATAAAAAAAAAATGGCCGTGTTCCCTAACAGAAATAAGTGCAAATGCTGTCAACTAAGAGAGTGGAAGGGAAATTCAAAGCAAATAAAAGTGGGCTGGGGGAAGGACGGGAAGGGGGGGTGAGGGGGCATGGCAGGAGCTAATTTACTTTGAACACATTCTGGAATTTTCCTGTTAAAGCTGCTATTTACAACTCTTCCAGTTGTTCTTCATGTTCTCATTTCTCAGGAAGTGCTGAAATCTATACTTTATACAGATATTTGCTTTGGCTTCTAGGGTGTAGAGGAGATTGCGGGTTTGGGGATGCAGTTATTAAATATTATTGGTCTGGGGGATGAAATGTGCCGTGAAAGCTCCCTGTGAATGCAGACCACCCACCCGCCCCGGGATTACTGCTGCTCTTGCTCCTTTGTGCGGGTCTGGGGGCTTCTCGCGCTCCCCGTTCTCCAGGGCAGGCTGAGGCCACCAAACTCATTCTGTCCCTGATCAGCATGTGAATGTTGAGGGACACTTACTTCAAATATTTCTGAAACTAAAAAAGCCTTTTAGAAATCACATCTAAAAACAAACAATTCCCCCTGCCCCTCGCCTGCATTACTGACTCTCCGACAAGCCCTTTGGTATTCATCCCTCCTCCTTGATTAGTTTTTGCTGTACCCTTCATGTTGGTCACTTATCTCACATCTTGAAGGTCACACTCTGTACTCCCCTATTGCAGCCGCCCTGGCTTGTTTTTTATTCCTGAAGACAGCCTTGTTTTGGGCTCAGAAGGTTTAATCCAAGAATTGGCTCTGGATCTAATTCCCAGATCCTCAGTTCATTAGCCATGAAAAGTGATAGCTGCTTAAGATTTTTATGAGCCATTGTTCCAAAGCAGGCCACAGAAACGGCACAATTACCCAGCGCAGCGCACAAAGCCCCGGCTGCCTCTGGCACTGACACGAGGAGCTCGATAGCAATCAAACAGCTTAATGAAAAGCAGCAAGTTTGCTCTTGGTAAGGAGCAAGGGATCTGTGAAGTTTGTTTCCAAGTGGTGCTTTCTGTAAGAACACGTGTTATGACAAAATTTAAATCAGCCTACCCATCCTTCAGGAGCACTGGCACTACAGGAGACTCAGCTTGGCTTTTTAACCCTTCCATACGAGCACTTGTGAACATCCCAGAACCCTCTGGGCTGGAAAAGGCCTTTTAGATCATTCAGCCCAGCTGCTTCCCCAGCACCGCCAGGGCCACCACGAGCCTGTGTCTGCAAGTGCCACATCCACTTGGCTGTTAAATCCCTCCAGAGATGGGGACTCCACCAGTGGCAGCCTGTGCCAGTGCCTGGCCATCCTTTCCGTGAAGAAATCCCTCCAGATGTCCAACCTGAACCTCCCCTGGCCCAGCCTAAGGATGCTTCCTCCTGTAGTGCTCCTTGCTCCCTGGGAGTAGGGAAGAGCCCTGAGAACAACTGGACTTCCTATTACCTCCAGCATGTAAAGCTCACCTGTTCTGTCCCTCTGGACTGCCAGGCAGATCTAGACATTAATACTGAAGCTGGAATTCACTGCAACTAGGCCAGGCAAACAGTGAGAAAACCAGCAAGGTGGCTGGACAGAAACATCACGGCATTGCTCCCAGGCAGGGTGCAGCAGAGCCACAGAGCAGTCCTGTGTCCAAGTAATTATAGGGCTGTGATGCAGGGCAGCAAAACCTAAGAGGTTCAGGAGTAAAGTGGGTACTTTACTGAGCAGTGGATTAAGAATAAATGCAGCCAGATCCAGCGCAGCTCAAGTGCTTTCAACAGCCCTTGGGCTCCAGCAGCCACCAGAAGCCCCACAGGCCCGAGCTGCTGGGCTGAGGGCACCCTCCAGGATCCAGCCCCAGGTCTGCACACCCTGCCTTGATCCACACCTGAGCTCGGGAGCGTGTCCTGGACAAACGGGTGTCCCTGTGCCGGGAGCTGCTGCCCCTGCCCCCAGGACAGCCCTGCATGTCCAGCAGATCCCAGCAAGCTGCAACCAGAGCGAGCTGCCCCTCTCAGATCTGGGCAAAGCCCCTGCCCTGAGACTGTCCACTCAGACAATCAGCACTGACTCGGCTAAAATCCACACCTCAGACTAGTCCACAGCAACATCCCCATGTGAGCTCTTCAGGATTGGAGGGCAAGGAGCAAAGCCTTGGCACCACGTGGGTTTTTGT
Source organism: Acanthiza pusilla (assembly GCA_036630365.1). Taxonomy (NCBI): domain Eukaryota; kingdom Metazoa; phylum Chordata; class Aves; order Passeriformes; family Acanthizidae; genus Acanthiza; species Acanthiza pusilla. Next base: position 19,995,640 of record JAXCHO010000016.1, on the reverse strand, counting down.
GTCCTTGGACCCACAGTCATCACAGCAATAGCTTTGTGTTCGGCAGATGTTCCTGGTCTGACCCTCACCAGATGTATTTATATAAAAACCCCTGCATATTAAAAAGAAAACGAAACATAAAGCAATAGATGTGTTGCCCTAGGTACACATGTACAAACAGGAGGTGATGCTGCTGCTCTCAGTCAACAGCCAGTGCCTTCCAGGGTGGAGTTGGATTGTGATGATCCTTGTGGGACCCTTCCAGCTCAGGATGTTCCATGAGTCTGTGATTTCGTGGCAAGCAAATGGGCGCTGGGAGGGCAGCAGTGACGGGGACAGCAGGCACGGACAGGCCTGGCCGTGCTAGGCTCTCCCTTTGGAGCTCCATGGCCTCCAGACCCCACCATGACACCCTTCCCACAAGCCTTGTGTCTACCTCAGGTATCTACAGAAATCCAAATCCTGGTTTCTCACTAGAAAGCAAAAAATAAACTTTGTCATACGGATCAACCATATCAGGACAATTTTACTAGTTTATTAATTGTATCTCACACTCTCCGATGTGCCACCAACAGGGCCATCCTGACACTGATTCCCATCCTAGGGGAAACATCAGTTGAAATGAGTTCCGTTTGTTCCCTTGCTCTTACAAGTGCATGCGAGATTGCAATTGTTTCTAGCTCTCCTCTCGGTGTCTGCGCTGAGGGCTGTGTCAGGGCAGGTGGCCACCTCCTGCCTCTGCCATTTAGCCAATATCGAGCTGCACTTCATTCCTACATATGTTCAGACACAGCCATCCCCGCCCGGAACAGATGTACCCTCACACACACATATGTGCCTGCTGCTCAATGCAACAAGCACAGTAAAAACAGGAGGAGTGGGGAAATTCGGAAAACAGCCTGCAGAAAAACAGCTTTCATTTAACTTTTTAATTTTAAACTATATTAAATTAACCATGATCACAAGAGGAGTAAGTGCTGAAACCAGACGAGTTCAGGGGTGTGATGCCCAGTGTTTACATCTGGGAGCAAATGGGATTTCACTGCAGACCACCCCTCTTCCTTCCAGCAGGAGCAGTAAGTGTGGCTTCACTCTGAAAAATCACTACAGAAACGGCAATTTCGTCACATTTACTGAGCTCCAGTCAGTTCTAACTGAAGGGGCAAGTGCAAAGAGAAGGGGACAAGGGAAGAGTCCAATTCCAAGGGCACGCTCACAGGAGTGACTGACATGGATCTCACCAGAGGTGATCCACCTGCACCTGTGCTTGCTTTGGCCAGACAGTATTTGCTGGCATCTACCAAGCCTTTTTTTTCCCTTTTTTTTTTTTTTTAAATGGACAGAGAAATTAATTTCTCACATGTCCCTCTACACTCCCTGGGTTTGTCACTACTGGCAATCCAACTGTTGTCAAACCTATATTTTAACAACTTTGTTTCTTGTAGTGTTTGTTAAGTCTGACAGTGTCATGCCACAGTTCTCACCTACACTTCAAGCACACTGTTACCATTAAACAAATAAAATATAAAGAGAAATTAAGTGAACTGCTCATCTTAGAAGAGATAAATGGAACTGAGTATCTAATTTAAACAGATATTTAAATGAACAAATAACGCCAGTGATGCACCCTCCTTGTAGATAAAAACACATGTATTGAATTTCCATGGGTTTGGTGGCCCACAGAGTAAAAGTTGGAAGAAACATCTGGGTTTTGGGTGGAATTAAACTAGGAAGGGAGTACATAAGAAAACAGGTTATTTGTGGAAAAACACTCTGGCTGAACACTAGGGCAGAAATTGAGTCTGCTGTGCTGCTTTGTGCTCAGCCTCTGGCTGTCCAGCTGGTAACCAGATCATGTGGAACGCAGGCCTCCGAAAGGTGGAAAAAGATCTGAAATATGAAGCACTGCTGTTTTACTGCTAATTCAATAGGGAAAAAACCCTATAAAATATTAAAGAAAGTATTTAAAAATATATTAAACACAATTTGTACCATAATAGCTTAACCTGACATCAAAACGCAGCTTACAGCTTGTTTGTGCCGAGTTCCAGAGTGTGGCTAACGGAATCACAGGCAGAATGTTCCACACAGCCTCCAGCGCTCGGCAAAATAGGATTTGGGCTTCGTTAAAACAAATTCCAGGTGGAAAATTGGGCATGCTGATAAAAGCAGTGCAGGAAAGAGTGTTAGCTCTGATAGGGTAGGATGGGTATTGAATTCACTCTTAACATTACAAGACTTAATTAAAGAGGTTGACCTGAGGACCCCAAGCGGCGCCGAGCTAAGAGAGCCATTCCTGCTCCAGCGTGGCGCTACCAAAGTTAATTCTCTTTAATATGACTCCAACTGGAATGTGTAGAGAACATCCTAATTCAGGGGCGAAGGCTGCATCCCCGCTCACCGAGGGAATAAAGATCACACACATGCAGATCATGCATCAATAGCAGCACATTCAAACGCAGGTCTCATCCAGGGAAGACTAATTTTTATTTCTGGCTTACAATATTATGGAATTTCCCATGGACATACACAACATGGTCTTTCCAGCAATCCTTCTTATTCCAAAGGGACCAAAATGACAGCACGAGGACTCAGGAACACCCTCAGTCTTTGAAGCCATGGCTCACTGCGCTGCGGTTCAGCGTGGCCAACTCTCAGCCAGCAGCTACACGGGAAGCTACAGCACTAATATTATTCTTAAAGAAAAGCATAAATTAATGGATACTTTTAAGACAAATCCTTCAGTGATTAATTTTTTTGGCCAACAGTGGTGCCTGTGTTGGACATCAGTACCTGCTGTCCCTGCCCTCCTGCTTGCTATCGCTGATCTCAGTGTTATGGGAAACTGCCAAGAAACTGCAAGGCTTCTTCAGTAAGACATTCGGAGAGGAAGAGACTTGTGTGAGGGGAAAAACCCTGGGTGACAGCAAGACACCCCTGCCTTCATCCCGAGGGAAGAGGAAGCGTTAAAATTCCATTTTGAAGGCCACTGGGCTCCTAGTGCACTTCCCATTCGGTCACTTTGCCCTTGGCAGTGACCTTGCCTGGAGGTGGGACAGGAGTTGGGATCAGAGCACACCCATGGCTGTGTCCATCTCACGTGGATGGACCCACAGCTATGGATGAGGTTTCTGCCAGGGAGGAGACACTCAGCCAAGAACATTCAGTCTGTCACCCTTCAGCTCTGCAGACCCAGGATATTTTATTTCACCAAACTAAAGCAAAGATGTGCTGGAAATGTTGGAAATCATAGAACATACAACATCTGGAGAAGTTAAGGCGCAACAAAAAAGTAAAAAAGAATTATTTTCCCCTTTGATAACTTCCTCATTCACCAAACCAGGCCCCCATCAAAATCTACAAAAAGAATTTCTGAACAAAACCACAGTGAGCCTAAACAACATCTGGCCAATCAAATTTACAACAATAGAAAAAGCGCAATAAAAGTTTACTTCTTTTGAAGAAGAAAGATGTATTTTTAAAAGCTTTATATACAACCCTGAAATTAAGGTTTCTAAACTAACCCTCTCTTCAGACTGGACAGACAAGGAGCAGATGAGAATCAGCCTCTAACTGTGCTCTGCCCTCAGCACTGAAACCTTCCTCTGCTCCTCCTTGGAAAGACCAAAATGAAGAACACTGTCAGCGAATTCAAGGCCATTTCTTGTCACGTGCCAATCCACAGTGCTGCTCCAAGAGCCTCCTGGATGGCCACCACCACCCCCTGAAGGGCCACCTGGGGCTTGGGCTGGAGCCTAAGAAGGTATGAGGGTAGCAGCGTGACCAGATCTGCACCAGTTTCCAGTGGTCCAGTGCTCCATCACCCCAAACATTAAATGAAGAGCTCTTCATCACTATGGGTTTTGGCTAAAGAATCCAGAGTGATCCATGTACTTGCCTTGACTTACAAGGGACAGAACCAAAGACGTGATCGTGCAAAGATTGCTAAAACCAAAAAAAACCTGTTTAAAAACCCAACAAGCCTGCAGTCAGTGTAGGGTGACTGCTGCTGGCCAGGATAGAAGCATTTTTTGGAGCTACACAGAATGACTTCTTTCCCTCTAAAAGTTATTAGCAAGCTTACCCTGTTCGATATTGAGCATTTATTATTATTCCATATTTATACTGCAGCATCATCGAGTTCTGTACCAATGGAATAAACTCCCAACTGCCTTGGGAGCTAACAAGGAAAGCATCAGCTGCAGAAGGAGGCTGGACAGGTGACAGGAGAGCCTGGACCACCCTCAGCTGGCTATGAGCAATGCCCAAGGGAGCCGTGCGGCTCTTGGCTCGCCGGGGGCAGGCTTCAGTGGCCACAGAGGGACTCGGGAGAGGTGACAGAGGGAGGGCAGTGCCTCTGGGGACTTGCAGTGCTTTTCGCACCCTTTAGTGACAGTATGGGGGAAAGTGCAAAAATGCTCATCAGAAAAGCAGATAATTGCAGAAGATGCAGCCACCCCAAACCACAGCAGAAAAGAGCCCTGGCGAAACTATGAGTGGAGTGAAAGAAAGACAGAGGCTGTGCTGGGAGCAGCAGGGCCAAGGCAGGGCCTGACCCAGAGCTGAGAGATCACCTGGCTGAGCACATCCAGAGCAGATGAGACAAGCAGCTGGGGCTGTGCAGCAGGGCAGGCCATGGCTGCCCACGATGGGCTGGGCTCCAGGAGCAGAGCCTGCTGAAGCACAGGGCACAGCCCTGACACAACCAGAGCAGGCTGCTGTGTCACCATCAGAGCCACGCTTCCCACAGAGCCCGTGGTGCCTTGGGAGCAGAAACATCAACACAGCAGGAACAGTGCATGAAGCACCATTACAAGAGTATCTCCTCTCCCCACCGCTTGTGCCAATCACCTGGCAGTTTTCATTTGTCCCTGGGTCTAAGCATGCAGGAATTCTCTGCCCACAGTCCTTGATCCCTTTGTTATGTGCAGAAACACAGCTATTAACCACACACTTTAACCACGGCATCAGATCACACATTTTCCATATAGATTTGGATCTTCTTTTGTGGCTTGGAAGCACACACATGTTTCGGGAGCAAGATTGCTCCAGAAAAAATTCACTAGCAGCTTAATTCTGAAATGTGACTCCCACTATAAAGATGTTAAATCTTGTACCTTAAGTTCAGTTGGTTTTACAGAAGGTTCAACACCATAAATGTCCCAATCCCCAGTTCCGGTCTCCTGTTTCTTCTGTCAGTCCTCACTCCTGCTACTCTCTGCCCATCAAGGGTTTCCCAAACAATACAGCTCACCATCTGATCATCCTTCACTCAAGCCTGTGCAAATGTCTAGAGAGCCCAGCCTGCAGCACGGAGCCTGCAGGACACACTGTGCACCAGCCCCGTCCCTGAAACAGCCCGAGCTGCTACCTTAGGGGGCTCTAGCTTCTCCTGATCTCCCCTCAGGCAGGCACAAAACATGCATCCTTCCCTCCTGAGTGAGCCAGCTGCTGCACAGGAAGCGTTTTCTCCCCAGCCTTATCTCACCCATGAACCCTTTGTGTTAACTCTTTTTCTCTCTCCTCTGCCCAACTGTGGCAGGGCAGAGCAAGTGAGCAAAGGTCGTGGGTGCCTGGCATTTGGCCTAAGTCAAACCACACCATCAGCCTTGGGTACAACCAGGCTGAATAAACTTCAATCTTCCCAAAGAGCCTTGTGTAGGCCAGGCTGCCACAAGGGCCACGCAATGGTTTGGGTTAGGAGGGGATGCCTTACCCAGGGTTACCTGAAACAGGGGCCAGACAAAGTTAGGAGAATAAAAAGCAGACAAATTTATTAAAAGCCTTTAGGTACACTTAGGGCAGACAGAGCCTACTCATGAGGCTACACCCAAAACGGACATTGAGTCATGAGATCTTCACCTTTTCTAAGCTTTGTCTTATTAACATATTGGGCCCCAATTCTCCAATTACACCTTCAAGTGATGATGCCAACCACCCCAAGCTTGCTCCCCCCCGTTCACTGTTGGTTACATATTTTGGGGCTCTGAGGCAGCAAAGTGTCCTCGGATTTTCCAGTTGAGAGTCATGTTTTGTCTAAAATGCTGGGAACAGAGGTTTTTAGCATTTTATGAAGCCTAGAACTACACACCAAAGCCACAGTACACGAATAATAGAAGCTAAAAATTCCTAAGGCATCAGAGGGACCTTAAAGCTCCTCGTGTCCCACACCCTGCCAGGGGCAGGGACACCTTGCACTGTCTCAGGGTGCTCCAAGTCCTGTCCAGCCTGGCCTTGGACACTTCCAGAGACAGGGAGTCCACCAACTCCTCACAACCCAGAGGGAGAGCAGCTCCCCATGAAACCACTGGATTGTCTTTCCTCTCAAAAAGAAACCCAAAGCCCAGGCCAACGCCCCGGGGAAGAGCCCAGGGAGGAGGACGAGCAGGTGCCACCTGAGAGCCAACCTGTGCCCACCCCAGGCATGGCACAGAGCCCCGCTCGCTATAGGTGTCGCTGTGGACGCATCCAGCACCTGGAACGCATCCGTGTGCGAGGGGAGCGAGGCAAGAAGAATGAATACTTGAAAATTAATGATGTCAGCCTGTCTTCATATATCAAGCTAATTTGAAAGGGCTTTAATTTTCTTAAAGGATAAAAAAAGGTTTCTTTGCTAGATTAAACTTGCAATTGTCATTCATATATTGTTTATAAGGTACTCATCTCCTCACTCGCTATTTTTTTGTTTTTGATTTTGTATACTAGTTAGCAGTGAAGACTTGTCTGCGTGTATCAGAAGGAATAAAGAGAGAAATGTCCTTAACTGTCAGTTTTAATAAGAGGAGTCAACATGCCTCTATTCAGGTTAAATATTGCCCTGTCACATTTCAATAGAGTCAACAGATTTTTTAAAGAAAAGTCAAAAGCACTGTGTTTGCAAAAAATAATAATAAAAAACCCTACCCCCCACCTCCTTGTCATAGAGTGTCAAAGCCCTTCTTTATTTGGGGGGGCGTGGAGGCAGGACAAAAAATTCTTTTGTAAAATGTGAAAAATTACTACTCATAATTGGCACTGACATGAAAAAGGTTGGGGTTTTTTTGTTCAAAAAACAAAGAAAATCTCTAATTTAATAATCACCTGCAAAGTGTTATTGTGATGGGAACAAAAAACACACAATCAAAGTCATCTCTTTTAAGTAACTATAGTGTTTTTAAGCAATCACTGCGCTTTACTGCAGCTCACACACATAAACCGATGATGTGCAAAGTATAACACGACACTCCAAATTCCTCAAGTAAAGTTTCTCAAATAACAAGTGACAACCTACACAGAGGAAGAGCAAGAAAGGATCTGTCGGGTAAAAGGCAATCACCAAAAGGATGTAAAAGGAGGAGATTCTGCAGCAATTGATTTCATAAGAAAACCTGCAGGAGGTGACTGAATGCCCTGGGCAGAGCCTGCCCATGGCTGCAGCTGGTGAGGAGGGTCCTCGTGACCTTCAGAAAACTCACCTGGGCTGGTCCTGCCCAGCCAAGACTGCTCTGACTCTGTGCAGGAAGATGAGACACAAAGCAGATGTCTCAGAATAAAGCACAATTTCAGACTTCCTAATTTACTTCGAGTGACAGTGTTTGAAGCCCAAGATCATTATTTGGAGTCACTTGTGCTTTACTTCCTTTGTTAAGCAGAAACATTGTTTGGGAGCAGTTCTTGCTCTGTGCTGCCTCAATTCACCATCACTACCTGATGATATTGAATAAATCAGCAGAGCACGCAGGCCTGGGGAGCTCACACACAGCCCCAGAACTGGACCGGCAGGGGATGAGCACAGAACCACTGCCAGGAGAGGAGTGTGGCCTAACTCACGGTTCAGCATCGGTCCTGGTGGTCACCCAGGTCCCGGGGCTGCGCAGGGACGGCTGATCCCTGCTCCCCTCCCCTCGGACCCCCGCGGTCCCAACCAGGGCAGCTGCTCAGATGAGCCATGGAGCCCCATAAATCCTCAAGCTGGATGGGAGGCTTCTTTTTCACAGGGCAATCACCAGCCTGACACCACGTCCTGCATTTGGGGAATACACAGCTTTCACAGCAATTCCAACATCTGTAAAACTGGTTCCATGTGAAGTTTCCAAAGCAAAGCTCACCCAGGTCAGCAACGCCAGAAAACCTCCTCTGGGTTCAGGTAACCCACACCCCTAAAATGCAGGTGGCTCCCGAGATTTTGTTTTACAAGCCATCTGCCAGATGCTTACATTTCATTTCACAGACTGTCTCATTTTCCTGAAATGGCCCTAAGATTTATTCAGTGAAACCGAACCCTGCTGCGCGGGGAGCCGGGCGAGGCTGAGCGGAACAGCAGAGCTGCGCTGCCCATGAGCTCGGCACAGGCACGGGGCCGGGACCTGCTGGGGTGGCTCTTCCACCCTGCTGGAGAACGCTGCCCTCGCTGCCTGCTCCCTTCTGTCCACACCCAACAGGCAGCACACTCCCCTCCGCCTCCTGCCAGGAGAAGCACCTGCAGGCACCGAGTGCCTCCTGCAGCTGCACCTGGGGACAAAAGGCTCACCCCACCCCAGCCATGCCTCCTGCTGGAGCCCAGACTCACACAGCTTGGCGACAGTGGGACAATGGTCCCATGGCATACTGTGCCCCAGCAGCACAGGGCACTTGGAAATAGCCAGCCTGGCTCCCAAGATCCAAACTGGGACAAACAGGAGTTGCCAGAAAAACACAAACACTGGTGAAAAGAAGTGTTTCATTAAAAAGAAACTAAAAAAATGAGTGGAAAATGAACCATCAATGTGACATATAGATCATCAATGAAAAATCCTCCACCAGATAGTTTAACAATAGAATTGTGTTCCCATGAAAATTACTTTTTCTGAGCTGTCCCTAAACTTACGGAAACATGCACTAAAAAAGCATTGGAGTTTCCAGAGAAAACAGCAGTTAACCTGGAAATGGTGCACAGCTCAAGTAAAGCCATCAGCCAATCAGCAATGAACCTATCAACATCCAGAGACTGGGTGAGCTTGCTGGCCCCAGGGTTCAAAGAGCTCTTCATTAGAACATTCATTGGAATTAGATTTTCTTGCTTTACAGCAACTTCTGGGGAAATCAAAACCAACTCTGCTTATCACAGAATCATAGAATGGTTTGGGTTGGAAAGGACCTTAAAGCTCACCCAGTTCCACCCCTCTGCCATGCCCTCTTCCACCAGACCAGGTTGCTCCAGTGCCATCCACCTAGCCTGGAATACTGCCAGGGATGGCACAACCACAACTTTTAGTTTGTATGGTTTATTTACATATTCTATTGGCTGCCAAGCTCCTCCTATGCACTGCTTTCAGCTTTGAATTTCCTGCAAATGAAGTAAATTTGGTGGAACTGGCAAGGGTTTCATCCTCCCACTCGTTATCTAACATCTCCCAGCAGCGGAGGATGTTTCACGTCGGAACGTTTCCCATTCCTGCAGGATTCTCTGTCACTCCTGAAACCATGACCTGATGTCACAGGAAGTTAATTTTACTTGGCGTTTCATGTTTAAATTCAGTCATCCACACACACTGCACTGAAGCAGACGGTGCCAGTGTGACTTCATAGAAACAGACAACAAATATTTCATAAATTAATCTTTGCAAGACAGGGTTCATTAATCTGTAAAAGACTCTGGTTGTATGTGAACCCAAAGGGCATAACACTGGAATCCTGTGATGCCTTCTGACGTACAAAAGTAGTTCCAAATTTGCAGTCATTATCCAAATAAGCCTCTTGATAAGTCACAGAAATCAGATACTTGGTTTGGAAAAAAAACAGAAAGAAATTCCACCAAATCCTTATCTTCACAGGTAAAACACATTTAATTGTACAGCCTCACAAAGTGCTCTTTAATCACAGTTTGAGGGATTTTTGCTCAATGTACACAGGCATTTCAACATCTCTGGCAAACCCCACAGTGACAACTCTAAGACCTAAAACTATTGAATACCTGGTTCAGAAACTCTTCCAGAACTCCACCCTCAGTAATTCAAAGATGACTCAAAGGATATAAAAGTCCTTTTGCTTGTTTGGGGGCTTTTGTTGGTTTTTGGGGTTTTTTTAACGTTTGTTTGGTTGGTTTTTTGTTTGTTTTGTTTTGTTTGTTTGTTTGTTTGTTTGTTTTGCTTGTTTTTTTGTAATTTGTTAGGCTTGGTTTGCTGTTTTGGTTCTGGGTTTTTTTCTTTTGGTTGGTTGTTTTTTTCTAGAGTCTTGTGTTTGTTTGTTTTTTAACTTTGGCAATTCATTTCTTTACCCCCCAATACACACACGGAACTTTCTGAAGTTTGCACAGAGATGAGTTATCAGGGGCTGGGGGTGTTTGCTCGGTACTAAAAGGAAAAAAGGCAGAAAAGAGCGCAGATTTTACCTGAACATCAGCTAAACCCTTACACACAGAGGTGCCCAGCTGGGCTTGCCCATGGCCCACCCTGGCCAAGCACAGGCCGTGTGCCAGCAGCTCCTCTTTGCCCCTGTGGCCACTGCATGGGGCTGCCAGCGAGCCCAGGTGCTCTCTCCAGGTGTCCTTAGGAGCTCCCACGGAAATCTGGACTGTACATCTAAAGCCTCCCTGTTCCACAGAGCCCAGAGCCTTTCCTGCCCGTGCCAGCGCTGTTTTCCTGAACACCACCACTTTTCCCTTTTTTCTCCCCACGTATATAATATTTCCAACTTTGGAGCAGTACTTTTGGCTCTTGCAGGAACCGAAAATGCTTTAGCAGGAAAAAGCTCTTCAGTGATTACAGCCCAGCACACCCCGGATTAAATCTCACAATTAAGAACCCAATTTGCATTCTCAAAGTGAAATCCATTGTTATAACCACAACCACAGTTGACACAGTAGAATAAGCCATTGTTGAAGTAATTCCTGCAAAAGGTCAGATACTTAAAGCCTTCAATTTTACTTGACAACCTCTCAGAAAGGAACAGCACAGCTGCTCTGGGTCCAAATAAGCCACACTGGCCACCCTGTTTCCTTGGGCTGCTCTCACCCATTGAATGTCACAGACATTCCTGGCTGTAAATCATGCTTTGGGGTATTGGGGAGACCTGGGCATCCACGAGCCTGAGAATATTCCACTCTCCCAAGGACCAGAGCAGAGCAGTTCTGACCCTACAGGGTGCAATGGAGAGGGAATGAGGAGTTCCCACCTCTGTGCTGGACTATCACCATGGCTGGACTGGATGGCCTTAAAGGCCCTTTCCAACCCGAATCATTCTGTGACCTGCTCAGGGGAGCAAGAAAAGGTTGCTTGTCCAAACCAGGAATTTTGCCAGGCTGGCTACCCATTGTAACCTGTACTTTTTTATTGTCTGGGCTGTCTCTGCTCTGGGTGGCGAGGCCCTGGTACAGGCTGCCCACAGAAGCTGTGACTGCCCCAGCCCTAACTCCTATCTCAGTAAAAAAAGCCTTACTTTTTAACATTTTTTTAATTATATATACTGCATTTTACACCCATTTTAAACCCCCATTTCTGATTGCTGGGTTGGGTTTGGCTGATGGGTTCACACAAAATTCTCTTTGGTGGCAAACAATGTATTTGTGTGTATTGTTGCCATTCATACAATTAATCTTTTAATTTAGCATAGCTGCTTTAGTCAGTAAAGTGGAGGAGAACTTCTTAGAGTATCCTTAGTGCTGATATCATAAGTAAATAAGGTTTTCAATAGCTTGGAACATAAAATACGTTTGTGAAATGAATATTCCCTCTCCCTCCCCCCAAAAGATCTGGCTGACCTTGCCAATCCTGCAGTTTAGTGCAGATCTATTCCGTTCAGGGCCATCCATGCTGGTGCTACTCCTAAATTGCTTTAAACCACCCTCACACATCCCTGCTCACACCTTGGGCTGCCTCCACCATTGGGTTGGGAAGCTGAAGGATTTCTACTCACGCTCAGGTCGAGCAAATCCCAGAACCATCACACACTCATGAACATCACACACCCATGAACGAGGCAAACTGGAGACAAGGCTTAGGAACAAACCGCAGGCAGCCAGCCCCGGCTGCTGTGAGCCAGGGTGAAACTGAAATGTGGGGATGGGCCAGTCCCCAGAGACAGAACTCCCTAAAGACTCTAGAAAAATGTCATCCATCCAACTAATACAGCTTTAAGTATATCAACAAGCAGAGGGAAGCCCAGACTAGTGTTTGGGATAGAATACAATGTGTGTGTAATTTTTCGTGCTATTTCTAGTCTGCTTTTAAAGAACATCCAGAAATTACCAGTGTGAGCAAATCCGAAGAACAGTGGCCAAGCATTGGGTGTTTCTTCAAAACCATTTCCCAGTTGCAAAAAATCGCCTCACTTGGATTTAACATATTTCTAGGTACAAACTTCCCAGAATGTTTGAATTAAATACTAAATATTTTAAAGTCTGAAGAAATCCACAAAATGAATGCAATTAAAACATATATAGTGTAACTAAGAGGTCTGAGTTAGGTGTGTAATTCTAAATAAATTCTAATTGATTTCCTACCACATCTTGGCTACTATCCCTGTTTCACACGAACCCATTTGTGCTCCTTTGCCGATGAGGAAGGGAAAACAGCCGAAGCTCTCTAAGGTGTGCTTGTTTTGCTGTCTCAGTAGCTCTACCTCCACACAGACACGACTCCACCACTCCTGTTGCCTCCCAGGGACCTTCAGGGAGTGGAGGCACCAATATTTGGTACCAAAACCTACATTCTCTGCCAAAATGAAAATAATAAACCAATCGAAGAGCAGCCCAGCTCCCTCAGCCACCGACCTTCCCACAGGGTCTTGCTCTGAGTCTTCCTAAAATTCAACACAAACTTGGAGAGAGCGAGAGAGATGTTCCTCACACTCCTAAGAAAAACACAGATGCAAACACTGGAGCAGCCGCACTATGACGAGCCCTGAAGCCTCTGCAAGTTTTAGGAATTCTCTCACTTTTATTTATTACACTGAAATCAGATTTTTTTTTTTAAGCCTCAATGTATGAGCACACAGGATTTATTTTCATTTATCTTCTCAGGTGATCAAAAAGTAACAGATTATTCACTCAGTGCACATGGGGAATATATTTTCTAGTGGATTAAATGAAATCATAAAATTTATTAACCATTTCTGAGCTGCCACATGTCCCAGGCAGTAGAAGTGAAGGGCACACGGCTCTCGGGGCACGGCAGGAGAGCTGCTCCAGCCCCCAGGGCCAGAGCCACGGCCTGGGCTGAGCACCTGCCCTGGGGCTGTGCCCCGAGCCTCCTTCCCTCTGCCGAGGAGCTCAGGCCTCCCCAGAGCTCTCTCTCACACGGGAACCTCTCACAGCCTGCCCTGCTCTCGGGAGTGTCGCCCTGCCCTCCCTGGCACGCCTTGGACACAAGCACAGCCCAGCACAGCCACACGGCAAACAGCTATTCACACTCTGATTGCAGGGGGATGGCTGGATTGAAACCCATGACAGCTCCTTGTCTGACTCATTCCTTTGGGCTGAACATCATTTTTCTATCTGAAATACATTTTTCTCATTTCTCTGGGTTCCTAAAGTTAGCTCTGTCTTACTGGCATTTCCTACTTCTGATTTTAAGGTCAATCTCAATTAGCCTCATTTGATTTTCTATCTTTTACTAGAATCATGGAATGGTTTGAGTTGGGAGGGGCCTTAAAACTCATCTGGTTCCACCCCTCTGCACTTCCATAGACCAGGTTGCTGCAAGCCCAGTTAGGGTTACCACCCTGCTAACTCCGAAGGCAGAGCACGAGCTTTCCTTTGGTGATCCTTTATTTTTGTCATTTCCCACAGACTTTTACCAATGGACCCACCTGCTGTGAGAGAAACTGCTGCCAAAATTGTCCTTTCCCTGCAGACCAGCCCCTGTGCCAGCTCCTGGACAAGCTGGCAACTCCTTTTTTTCCATCCCTCATAACTCAGAATAGGAAAACAAAAATCAGGATGGAGCAGTTTGTCTCCAATATTCACAACATGAAAGTTTATCAGCTATTTACATTTTAGCTTATTCCATTTCCATTCCACACCAGGAACCCCCAATCCCAGCTGTTTCCCAGCACTGCTGGGCCCTGCTGCACCTGCAGCATCTCTACTGCTGCTGCTGCTCTGTGGGAATTGGGTGGATGTACCTCAGGATGTACAAACTGATCCCATTTCCCAGCTCAGGAAAATCAGATCCTCTGCCTCCAAACAAAATAAATAATTGCACTGTAAGCAGCATGAACATTCCTGTACAACCAGGAGGTTTAAGATAAAAGCACTCAGCTTAAAATAAAGAAAAAAAAAAAGCAGTAAATAAAAAGGCATCGCTCCCAAGGACACCCGAACCCAGCCCCGCATCTTCAGGGGGAAAATAAAAATCTATAAGTACAACTGAGGTTTCTTTATGGCTGTCAAGTGGCAGGAAGGAGGCTTTTTGGATTGGAATATCATCAAGATAAAGAGCAGCCTAGAACAAAAGCTTTCTGCAGCAAAGGGCAGCGTTTACTCTCCTGTCGGAGCCAATCTCCCCTCGTACATTAGCACTTCTTTGCACCCCAGAAAGTGTTTTTAAGGACACTGAGGCCCTGCTGCCTTCCCTGCACTCGGCTGGACCCTTGGGTAGGCTGGCAGGGGCGGGAGGAGCCAGAGGCTGGGGCAGGTTAGACCCAGGGCTCCTCGCCCATCCTCAGCCGTCCTTTGGACCCAGACAAGGGAGCCAACGCTCCGCAGCAGCCCCAGCTCCACGAGCCGCGGGGCCAGCAGGGCCAGTGCCACCCGGGCTGGGGCCAGCACATCGGGAGGGATGAGCTGAGCAGGGCTCACCGGAGATGCTGTCCCTGCCTCGCTACCTGGGCTGAGGCCGTGCTAAGCCCCATTGTGTTCAGGCAGCAGAGGAGAAAAACAGGGATATTAACCTCTAACACTGATGAAAATAATAGCCACAATAAAACCGGATGAAAGCCACAGTGGCAGTAATTATTCTGCTCTAATTTACCCTGGAGCAAGCAGACCCTGCAGGAATTCCTGGGCCCTCTGGCCGTGCACAGGGCACAGCAGGCTGGGGGTGTCAGGGCTGGAGACCCTCTCTGCCACCCACGGGGTCAGCGCCTCTGTCGCTCCCTCCAGCAGGAGCCCCTGTGGAGAGCCTCCTGGGCTGGGTGTGGGAACCCACCCAACCATGGGCTGGGCACGCTGGGTTCTGCCTTTGGAGCCCGGCTCTGAAATTCCTACAGACACAGACATGGGGGGCCAGAAAAGCCAACCCGTGAGACCAAAACAGACATCTCAGGATTGCTCATGTGGACACAGAAACCAGAACTCCTCTTATTTGCTCTCTCCATACTCCTTTGGTGCTCCCGGCACACCCACATCGGGATCATGGATAAGGGCACAGAACCAAACACAAGGGTAAATACTCCAGGATGGTGCTGAACACAGGCTTTGTGTCCGGATAGCAATGAGCATTGCTATTTAAAAAGCAACTGTTTCTTCTTCCCCACACACACTTTTTTTTTTTAGATTCTCCATGTCTGTAATTAATTTTTGACATAAATAGCACAATTCCTTTCCATGAGTGATCTTAGCTATTCTCAGGTTTAAATGTCACTCTTCTTTGAAATCTTCTCATTCAATAATCAAGTTGGAGCTAATAAAAAATTCAAAGGTGCATCTAATAATAATGAAATAATGGCAGCAAAAAACATGCACCTGCATTTATGCCAAAGAACAAGGGATAGAAGAGACAAAAATGTAGGGAAAAAAGAAATTAGAGGGAAAATCATGATATTGCTGAAGTGCTGCTCTCACACTAAGACCAGGGGGATTGGGATAAGGCTAAAGTTAATTGCATTTCCAGATGACAAACCTCTCACCTCTGAACTGAATGGCTCTTTATAAAAGCTATCAGTAATAAACTGTAAATCTCAGCTATGATTGCAAATAAAGGTCATCCCTTTCATGCTGCCACTTTCCTGGGCCTTATTATATTCCTGTCTGAACCTTTCTTACTTCTTAAGGTGTGCTAGCTGCCCATATAAGCAATCAGGGAGGCTTTTTGATTTTATTTTGAAAGACACAAGGCGATCGGATTTACATTCTGGCACCGCACTGATCCAAAATGGAAAATCACTGAATTCTGACAAGCAGACAGAATCCTGCTAGCAGAATTAATCTTAATCTTATATTAATTCAAAGAAAGGCAATCCCTTCCCTCTCCTTTCCTCCACTCCTGAAATCTATATTTCCTTCTTCACCAGTACAAACAGGTATCTCCAATTTTCTTCTAGCCAAATGTGGAGATTACTGTGATAATGCTTGGGGGCTGAAGCGACCCTGCACCCCATCCCCACAGCTCCTGCTGTCATTCAGCCCACCCAGGCGCTCTGGGGCTGCCTTAGCAGGCTCTGCAGGGAGCATGGGGATGCTGGGTCCTGACTGGCTATTCAGAAAGAAAATTCTCCATCAGAGAAAAAATTTACCTCAGCCCAAATTCTCCTGAGTGATTTTTCTCCGCAGAATACTCCGTATTTGTGAACATCAAGATTTCTGATACAAAGAATCCCCCCCTCGAACCTGACACTGTGAGAAAACAGCCTGTTCATTACAGAGGCTTCAATGTGGGCAAGCAGAATATTAAATAAAGAGTATAATGAATTTGGGGACGTCCATTGCCACTCTGTACCATCAGGGCACCACAACAGCTCACTCCTCTCAACTCCTTCGCAGTGGCTCGGTGCTGCCAAGTCCCCACGCCAGCAGTGTCAGGCAGGAGGGAGGGCAGCCCTGGCTCTCATTCCAGCGCCATGACCTTCAGAGCCAGAGCTCAGGAGCCAGCCAGGCACGGAGATCTCAGACCCACAGGGTGTGTCTGGCTGTGTGGGGCTGGTGGTGCTGCACAACACCACAGCACACGTGGACAGCCTCGTGGGCCCGAGAGATGTGAGAGCCAATGCCTTTCTCCTCCTGCCCATCCCACTGAGCTACACCAAACTGGAGCCAAACTGGGCAGCATCTGTCTGACCAAGTCTGACCAAACTCAAGGACACTTTCCATGCCTGTCAAGCAGGATGGGAGCCCAGAGATGGCCAGGGACCAGCACAGCAGGTTCATCTGCAGATCTGCAAGGTGATCTGGGACATGGGCAATCCAGGCAACCTTAGCTTTATCAAATGTTTACATTTGCAGCATATGCAAATAGGCAATCTAAGGAGAGAAGCAGCCTGGAGCATCTACTGGACCCTTTAAATAAGGAGGAAAAAAAAAGAGATATTCAGATTGCACAGCAACTGGTGTAAGGAACAAATAGACTTGTCTATGGGATGGGATAATTATCTTCCACATCTTCAGGCTCTTGGAAAATGTGACAATGGCATCTCTGAATGAGGCTTCTGACAAGTCCCAGATGCAGCCAGGTTTCTTTTAGTTTAGCTTTTAATTTCAGCTGCTCATTTGAAAGTGATACACTGATAGCTCTAGTCAGAGGCAGGAAGGAAGCACTTTGGTACGGCACCTCAACAACATTCCTACTCACAAATTACACTGGCCCCAATGCACCATTCCTCCAGCCCTGTGTGATCTTGCCAAGCTACCACACTCCTCATCCCTTCCCTCTCTGAATTCCAGTCTTGGAAAGACTAAAGAGAGACCTGTGATCAAAGCACTGCTGCAGCATACACGGATTTTCTATGTGTTTTGTTTCCTTGGCCATTCTTACTTGCACAGGGTGGTTTGTGTAGAGAAGCAGCTCCTGCGGAACACCTGGCCCCAGCTGCAGCCCGGGGCAGGCACGGCCCCCCAGAGCAGGAGTGACTCCTGGGGCACAAGCTGCAGACAGCCACAGCGCTGCTCGGGTGCTCGGTGCTCTTCAGTTTCCGTTTCTCTTTGATCTTTAAGACAAAGCCCTGGATTTTCCTGGAAGACGGTAAGTGTGGAACCCTGAAGTTGCTCTGTGTGCTAACAGCAGCCTCGTGCAGCTGGAGGCAAATACCTTCCCCCATCTCTGCAGGCCCCGAGTGCCTTCACCACATTTCACCTCCTGTGTCTTCTCACAGCCAGGAAGTCACATCTCGTTCCACACTTCCCACTCAACCTTCTGTTTAGACGCCCAGAAAAATCAAGCAAACCTTGTGCAAATAATGCAAGGCATTAACACTCTGTAGCACATGATAATTGCCAGCCTTCCTCGTGTGGGAACATCCCTGCTCTGGGTGTGCTCTCCAGATGCAACCCTGAGGAAGATCTGGGTTTTACAGAACACATTCATTAGCTGTTCTTTCAGCAACAGCGCTGTTTGCAGGAGATCTCATTTAGAGCTCATGCAGGTGTTTACTCATCCCAAGGGAAACAAGAGGAACGTGGTTTGGGGATTCCCACACGAGTAAGTATGAGGGATTACAGTCACATCAAGTTTCCAGGGGGAACGGGACTGGTAGAGAAGCGATCCACGCTCTGCTCGCCTCCTGCACACAGCCTGCCCGTGCTGCTGGCACATCCTGGGCAGAGGGGCAGGCAGCCACGGCACCATCAGCCTGAGGGCTCTGGGAGCACTGGGCACAGGCGAGCCAGGGCTGATTCCTGCTCGGCACAGCCTTGCCTGAGGTTCTTCTGCTGAGGAAAACGGAACGAGCACCTGGGCAAACAGACTTTGAAACCTGACTTGGCAATGAGATGTGACTGTCTCTGCTGTGTCTAAGGCCAAATGCTCTTGACATGGAGGAGAATTAATGTGAGGTCTTGCTGCAATAGCCACAGCCTGAGAGGCTTCTCCTGACAGTCCCTGTCTTGCTGCACATTTGCACCCTGGGATTAGAACTGCTCCCAGGTACCACAGCAGCTGCAGGCCCTGGTGGTGAGCTGGGCTGGGTCCGTGACCACCGCACACACACAGAGCTTGGCACAGCCTGGTTTGGCTGGGGGAGTAAGGTCCACATTTTACACCCCAAACTGCACCAAAGCACACAGGGCAAAGAAAAACTGCTGCACACAACAAGATCAGGTGTGACTCCAGCAAAAGCCTTGGAGAAGGTCCTGCCTGCCAGGCCCACCTTCCTCCCTCTCCTTGGGACGAGAGCCACAAAAAGGCAGGAGAAGCCCCCTTGGCCCTGACAAGCTGGGACTGCAGGGGCTGACAAAGCCCTGCTGGGAGGCAGAGCAGGGAGAGGAGCGCTGGGCAGCCCCAGGACAGTCCCTGCGCAGGAGCAGGAGCAGGAGTGTGGCCCTGCCCCGGGGCTGCAGGGACCCAGCCTGTCACTCCCTGTCACACCAAAGGGCACCTCTGCTTCACACAGCCCGGACACATCATCCAACTCATGTGCACCTGGATTTACTTCTGTTATTGAAAACAACCACAGCACAGACCAACCACCGAAAACACATCTAATTGCTTGAAATATCATAAAAATTCTGTTGCAGGTATAATGCACACATTACCAAACCTTCTGAATTCACAAGATGCCAAAGAATTATTTTTAAATCACTAGTACAATAAGTATATATCAAGGCAGCAGCATCCAAGTCAAACGTTGAAACGCAATCAGTCAGCAGAATTTTTTTTTTAAGCTTAAAAATACTCCCTTTCTTGAAAACGGACACTAAACCCCTAGGCAATGTAACTACTGAGGTTTTACTATAAAATACATTTCAAAAGAATGGCTGAAAGACTTAGGAGCACAGGAGATGAAAAAGAAGAAGTAAACAAGCCTTATTCCACCATTAAATGATAAATTAAAACCAGTATTTTGCTGTTCTGCCTCATTTTTTAATCACAGTGCTCTGGCTACAGTGGTGTGGGCTTTCCCATCAAAAAGCACCTTTTACTAAAGGTCTACAATTTGACATAGCCATCATCTGTTTCAGACAAAACACAGCCAGGCAAAAACCTCATTTCAAATCCAAATTTTCATTAAATTTTCAGAAAAAGCACTGCAGGCTTGACATTACAAGCAGAGCCACAAATGCCCCTCACACACGCCCTTTAAAAATTTGAGTAATTTCAGAATGCAGGCTTTTGGAATTTTAAGAATAATAGTGGAGATACTGGATGTGCTGTTGTTACCATCAGATAAAAAGCTAAATCTTAATCCTCCCTGCTATCTTGCCTCTGTGCAGATTACGCTGCAGCCTATCTCTGTAAAATGCTGGAACAAATAACAGCCAGATACTTGTCTGGGAAAATGGAGATTTACAGAGTGACAGGGAAATGGGGCTGGGTTTATAGTCTCTTGCTCACTATTTTTTTTACTAATTAATACACAATTTGGTTTTGTTCCTACTGTAAATCTGTAACACAGAAATACCAATGAAAACATCTGGAGCTGTAAATCCATTCCTACATTTTTGTAGATGGACATAATTTGGGTGACACCCAAAGGCATTTCCAGCCCCAGCAGCCTGGAGCTGACAGGAGCTGAGTTTCCTGCCCATCCCAGCCCCTGCGTGGCTCATCCTGCATCCTCCTGGAAACCACCACACGGTCAGGGAGCACAGCAAGCTGTGCTGGCACTGCCAGGTTTACAAGGTGATTCAATTAGAGCTTCCCTGCCCGTGGCTAAGTGTTGGAACTGGATAATCTTTAAGGTCCCTCCCAAACCAAACCATTCCACGATTCTACGACATTTTTGCTCACAAAACACATGGTACAGTGTGATGGAACACCCGTGCCATCACAGCTCTGCCTGGACTCATGGGCTGAAACACAGTTGGAAGGCAGGTAACCCTAATGAAAACATCTGCTATAATCAGCTCTATACTGTGTTTCATGCCATCAATTCATAGGGAAGTCTTCATTCTTTATTGTGATACTCCTTCACGTAGGAAATTACACCTTTAATGAGGAGACAAACTCATCCCAGCCTCACCCCAACCACAAAGTGCCCCTTTACCTTTACTTCCCCCAAAAGAAACCATGGAATCACAGACTGGGTTGGATCGGAAGGGACCTCAATGCCCATCCAGCCCCACCCTGTGCCATGGGCAGGGACACCTTCCACTATCCCCAACCAACTTGGGCTTGGACACTTCAGGGGTGGGGCAACCACAGCTTCTCTGGACAAATCAGTGACATTAAATCAACAGAACTATGCAAGGTGAAAAAGGAAAAGACAACTGTGGACCAAATAAAAAGCAAAGTTCTATTAACGCTAAACACACTTTCCCTTTTAGGTTTACACCACTGCTCCCGTAACTGTTTCCAGATGCTTCGGCAACCATCTGAGCAGTGAGCTGCGAACAGCCCTGCGCCCGTGCCTCCCCCACACCGAGGGGCAGAACCCTGGGCAGAAACATCATTTATGGGTTTGATAAGCTCAAAGCAAAGGTAAAGGCACATTGAGAAGAACAGGAAGCAAAATTAAAAATGCATTTAGAAAACAAGCCCCTGGCAGCTGAAGAGTTAAGCACAACCTTCTCCCTTTTAACACAGCCCTCTGTAGTAGCTAATGAAGGTAATGAAATATGACATGTAGTTTGGCCCCTGACCACAGCAAGCACCTCCCTCCCCTCTGCCGGAGAACAAAGCCAAAACAGATGTAGCTGCGGTGGCTGGGCTGGGGCTGAGGGCTGTGACACTGAGCAGGTCAGCGGGCACGGCACGGCTCCAGCACGGGCAGCACCGGGCCTGGCACTGGGCACAGCCAAAGCCACCAGCAGCCACAGACCTGCACTGACTTCAGCCTCACACTCCTAACTCCATAAAGCCCCATTCCTTCCTTAGGAGCAAACATGAATATGGAATTCTAGTGGAAGGTGTCGCTGCGCATGGCTGGGGGTGGAATGAGATGAGCTTTAAGGTCCCTGCCAACCAAAACCAGTCCGTGATTCTAGGAATATTGGTTGTATGTGCCCAACTAGTTCATCTACTGTTAGCCTAAGTATAATTTAACAAAAGTATTACCAATAAAAAGGAGAAGACAGGGTATTGCTTGGGCAGAGACAGGCTTCACATCTCAAATGATCATCCTCCTACCTCAGGGAAGTGACCCACCAGGAAGGTGGCACTCAGCATTTCATTACCACAGAGCCAGGGATAGAAAAGGCTTTCTCAAAGTAAAGACTTTTTAAAGAAAATGCTTCAAATTCACAAAACACTATAGAACTTATGAACATTTTCAAGTTCTTTCAGAAGTTCCTCACTCACGCCTTGCTATTGGGCAACAGACTCAACCTGCCACACTGCAGGCTGACGCAGTGCCAGGTGGTAACTTCGAGCAGGTACAGGTGAAAGTGTGTGCCGAGGGGCACTGCACAGACCCTTCACCCTCTGATGACTGGGGAGCTCCCTAACAGCTGCTGGTTAATACCAAATACATGGGTAATGATCCCCCTCGGACCAGTGACATCAGCTCCATCCCTCCCTTGGCTCAGCAGCAGCTGCACCAGGGATGTGTCATTCCTCAGGGCTGAGGTCACCCCTCCATCCCCCCGAGCACCCGGCGGGCTTTGGGGCACAGCGGGGTGCAGGCAGGCTGGGGCTGCTGTCCCTGCTGGGACACCCAGCTCCTCGGGAAGTCTGATCTCAGCAGGCCCTGCTCCCTGCACGGTCACAGGAGGGGACGCTGCAGCACAGGGCAGCCGAGGCCGGGGACAGATGGCTCCCTGGGGAGGGGCCAGCAGTGCCCCGGCCCGTCTGAGCTGCTCCCCGAGAGGGTTTCTGTCTCCACAGTGAGCCCTGAGCGATGCTTCAACAGCTGCACCCACCTCCACAGGCACACAGCCACCACCCGGGTGACATCTGCATCCTGCCAGCGCTCCTCCGCAAGGACAGAGACTCCCAGTCGCTCAGACTGCCAAAGAACTGACATAGCAAAACTCCAAATTCACAATAAGCCTAGAAAACAAAGGTGGTGTCTGGAGATTGGTAAACCTATAGATGCAGCAAATCAGCTAGAAGTGTTCTCCAGCGCCATGGCTGATGGGACCCCTTAGCCAAGCCAGGTGAGTCAGACACCTTCCCAGTGTCCACACATTCTCCATGGAAACCATTGGCTTTTGTGGCTGCCCCCTCCGAGAACCACGCATGGTGTTAATTAAAAAAAAAAAAAAAAAAAGCTACATATAAAAGGCTAAAGTTGCAAAAAGCTAGAAAACATTATCATTAAATTTACCTATTCACCCTTAATTTGTCCCTCTGTTGCATATTCATTATTACACATGCCTGAACTCTATGCTAATCTGCTATCATGGGCCAGGAGCCTGACCCCACTTAGTGAGCACAGCAGGGTATGCTGCAGGGTGGTGCTGATCACCAACCAAGTGCTCTGCTGGCTGGAGACACACAGACACTTCAACCACTGTCAGGTACGTAGCTCCTGCACAGGACCTTAACCACGCCAACCCTGCTGCCCGTGAGCAACAAGGGGTTTATTTTGGCTTCATGCCATATGATAACAGGATTTCACAGAGAAGTGTTGAGGGTGTTTTCCCAACTAAGTTCCAATGCCATTCAATAGCTGATGAATCGAGAAGGAAAGGATGAATTCTGGAGCCTGGGCATTGTTCAGCTCATCTACAGTGAATGACACAGAGGCAGGAGCAGGGAGGGAGGGGATACTGGGCTATTCCCACCTTCAGCACCTCTGCTCCCTGCGCCCCCATCAGCCAAGGCTTCCCCAAGAGCAGCCCCATGAGCTGATGAGCTTTCAGCCTGGGTCAGACACATCCGCTCAGGGAGGGCGAGTTGGGGTCTATGTGCAAACTTGGGCACTTCCAAAATGTTTCAGTTCATTGCTTGATTTTGCAGCCTTAATGACTTATGGGCACATAAAGCTTTGAAGACCAAAATGTGTGAAATCAGCTCCCTGAAGGACTTTTCTGGGCCAAGAGTGGTGACATTTACAGGCTGCACTCACCCAGGGATCCAGCAGGTGCTGGGAGAGCACCCCTGGGGTCCGAGGGGTGGTCAGGGCAAGAGTCAGCACAGCCAAACCACAGCCAGCCCTCGGAGCCACGCTGGGATCTGCTCCCTCCCCAGGCCCAGGCCTCAGCAAAGTTCAGCACAGCAGAAAGGGGAGGCAGGGCCCTGGGAAATTGATAGCCTGTTCCAGGCATTATTTATCATTCCCAGCACAGACACTGACATGTGCCTTTTGAAAGGGGATACTGTACCTTTAACCTTGACTCTGAGCACGTTGGTAATTTGGGATGCGAGCCCAGGTTCAAGCGGGGTGACCTTTTGGGGGAAGGGGAGGGACTGCATTTATTTATGAGGCAGTTGGAAATTTTTGACATCACATGCTAGTCCCATTATTCACATGTTACATGACACGAGATTGGCCCTTTTAATGCAACAACATCACATCAAAAAATTTGATTTTCTGCTCTGACAGCAGGCTTGTCCTCTGCTGCTCCCCAAAATGTAATCTGTGGGGGTTAAAGGCCACAGGAAAGTGATTCAAAAATCACACCGAACACGGAAAAACAGGTCCTGGACCCTGAGTGAGAGCAGGGATGCTCAGGGGCTGGAAAGAAACAGTCTGGTAAGTGCAGAGGCCCAGCTGTATGGCAGTGAGGGGAATCCCTCTGTGTGACCCTGGGATGTCCTGGGGGTCCCTGCCACCCCTGGGGGGTCGGTCCAGCAGCACTCCAACCCCCCGGGCTGCCCTGTGGGGGTGGATGCACTCCAGGAAGCCACCCTGTGCAATATTCTGCTGAACACACACAGTATCACACCCACCCTCCCAACAGCAGGAAAAGCCTTCGCAGCCTTTGCAGCACACAGCACCATGAACCCACTGAGCAGCAAAAAGTGGGGGTTTCCCTACATTAAAAAAAAATGCACCTCAAAAAACATTTATTAGGCTTACCCTGATAATTTATTCTGGCAATAATTGTGTTTTCTATGCACAAACTTCAAAACTTCCCTTCCAGGGCTGTGCTATACATACACCAAAGGGAGGTGTTTGCTAATCCAGCCCTGCAAGAACGTGCCCACACTGTGCAAAAAGCGTGAGCTCAAAACTACTCTCCCATTTTCACAGAATTTAAAATATCAGCTAATGCACTTAAAGCTAATGAAATATATTTCACAATAATGCACCACAAAGCACATATATTAAATTACTCATCAGCTAATTCCACAGAGAGAATAAAAGAGTTTAGATGTTTAATTTTTCTAAATATCCTTGGTTGAGGGCAGGCAAAGGAGGAATTTTGATTTATATCTGCTTAGTGTTTCTAAGATTGCTGTAATTTCTTTACAGAAATATCACATGATGTTGATGATGAGGCTGATACTAAAATAACAAGTAAATAAACCAGGCTAATTTTATCAATATTTTTATCAATTTAAACACAGTCTTTTCTACTGTGTACATGCAATGAGAGAAACAAAACCCACAAACCAACCAGGCTGGATGGGGCTTGGAGCACCCTGGGATAGTGGAAGGTGTCCCTGCCATGGCAGGGGTGGAACAGGATGAGCTGTAAGGTCCCTTCCAAAACCATCCCATGATCCTGTGATATTAAGGATGAATAAATGTCTCTTACAGACTCAAAGGATGTTTGTTCTACTCTTGCAGCAGAATTTCAGGTGCATTATTCACTTCAAAGGAGTCAAATTGAGGGCAGAATGGGCCATCCCCAGCCAAGCAAACAGGAAGGGAAGTGAAGGTAGGCCAGAGCAGCCACGTTTATGAGGCAAAGCTCAAATACCTCCAGGAAAAGCCTCCTCCAGGAGCAGGAGGAAGAGGCTCCTAAGGCAGTATTACATTTTTACAGATTTATAAGGGTTTTGAAGCCAAGTCCCAAGACTGGCAGAACACAGAGGGGGAATTATTTCCTTCTTATTAAAAGAATGAAAAGGTCCACCATTGATTTTGTCCTTCATCACCACACAAAAAACCTCCCAACCACGGCGAGGATGACGATCTGGATTATCAGAATGCCGTAAATCAAAGTGAATGTATTTATTAGGTCGCCTCCCTTTGTTGCACATGTGTGTGCTGTTTGTTGGCCCATACTGTTATTATTTTAATTTATGGTTTGCTTTTTCCACTCTTTCCTCCCCCTCACAAGACTGGAGCCTGTCCACAACTTCTCCTCATGCCAGTTAGAATCAGCATAATGAAATGTCAGGGCCAGATCCCATGGCTCCGCAAGAGCTCAGGGCAGCGCCGGCGCTGGCCGCGGCCCCGAGTCCGGCGGGACTTGGCTGTGCCGGGACCAGGCACCGCCGGCTAACGAAGCCTGCAGCCTGCCTGAGCTGCTCGGCAGGTCTAGCTGCAATTAACTGCAGTAAGTTTAATCAATTTGCAAATCCCACCTCATCTCTCCTCCCGCGACAACCCCGACTCGTTATGAGTGAGCCACGTTCCCACAGAGCCAGGGCTGTGCCGGGCAAGGGGAGCTGGGCTCCACTCTGCATCCGCCCCAGCCACAGCTGACACCCTCGGCCAACCACAGCACCCACTCCCAGGTTCAGCAGGCACAGAGCACCTCCAGGCATGCAAATCCACACTTGGGTGCTGGGAAAGCATGGGATTTCCCCCAAAAACACCCACTTCAGGGTTTGTTATCTAAACTTTTGGGGTGATTTGTTTTAATCCTTTCTTGGAAACCACGAAATTTTTAGGCTATTTTCTTTCCCAGAGAATCTCCAGAGAATCGCAAGAGTGGACACAGCACAGAGCCACCTTCCAGCTGTTGGAGCCATGGCAGCACGGCTGGATGGGAAGAAGACTCTGTCCCTTCCCATTTAAGAGACCTTAAGACTCTGCAACTGTAATATCCAGACAAATCAGAGAATCATTAGAAAATACCTCTAATACCTGGAGCCACTAATCCACTCGGATGCTCCACAGCAGAGCCTCCAGTTTTCACGGATTTGTGCCCAGCTCCGTCTGTTTCACGGTTATTGTTCTCACCACCTCTACTTTATCATTTAAATTATTAACAGCAGATTTACACTGACTGAGAGCTGGAACGGGCAGCTTTAACATGCAAAGGTTTGCATGTAACATGTTAACACACACTGAGTGGAAGAGAGAAAGTGGAGGAAATTGAGGCATAAGGGTCATTGCTTCATTTCAGTGCTGATCTGGCGGAAGGTTAGGATGAGAGTAACAGAAAAAAGCTGGAAGAGCTCTTCAGATGGTTGCCTGCAGATTGGCACTCAGGTACCTTCACTCAGTGAGAGGCCTGGAACTGCCCAATGGAGGCACCGCACATCAGCAGGCAGTGCCTTCATCCCTTCATCATCGCTGGACCCTCCAGGGCCACGCAGGTGTCCCCAAGACCTGGGAGCAGCAGAAACCTCCTGTGAGCCTCCAGCGTGGGAGGCTCCCTCCACCAACTGTGACAATGCTTGCAAAGCACACGCCTGGCACAACCACGAGCAGCCTAGGTGTAAATTACGCACCAGTGTAAATCAAACCCACAGGGAGAAAAACACCGTGACTCCAGAGGGCAGGAGAAGAAAAGCAGGACAGGAGCATCAAGAACCTCATGGGTTCCAGCTCACTGATGTCTTCTCTGTCATCTTCTCATTAGGAAGATGAAATAATTTCCTATCTGTTATACCCCTACTGCTGTCATTATCTATTCAAAAAAGAAAAATCAAGTGTCATAACTGTGCAAAGTCTCAGTAAAGCACAAAATCCCAAGCAAATTAACTTCTCTCCTTTAACTACATTTTTCCAAACGTAGCACGTGGGAGACAGGGATGGTGAAAAGCCACTTGTGTTCCAAACCCCCCAAGCCCCACCTGCTGCCCCTCAGCTACCTCAATGAGTTCCCCCTGGCCACCAGACACTGCATTCAGGGGCGACTCCACATTGATCCCAGACTTAACAATATCCATTAATAACAGACCAGACAGTGCCCATGTTCAGCCCAAGCATATGGTTTGAATCCAGGGAATTTGCTTTTCCCATGCGCTGCATTACATATTTGTACCAAAATAAGAGCTCCCCCCCAACACACACACACTTCTGGGGTAATTGGCAGATGGATCCGATTCCAAAAAGAGTAATCAATGCACTCAAAGAGCCTCAACCCATGCTGCTCTGCCCCAGCTTCAAATACTATATTACACAAGGGTCTATGGACTTTTTTTTAAAATTAAAGTTCCTGCAGCTTTTCACGGGAGATTTTCTTTTAAAGAACTCCAGCCTGCTACAGCAAGTTTCCCTGCAATCAAGTCAAAAACCCAACACAGCTTTCACCGTACTAATAATGAAAGTCTTATGTGCACGAGTAAGTTCCTTTCA
Source organism: Acanthiza pusilla (assembly GCA_036630365.1). Lineage (NCBI taxonomy): Eukaryota > Metazoa > Chordata > Aves > Passeriformes > Acanthizidae > Acanthiza > Acanthiza pusilla. Next base: position 19,967,530 of record JAXCHO010000016.1, on the reverse strand, counting down.
AGTAAAAATCAAGTGTATTTTTGTTACATCATACACCCAAACCAACAGTGGGTACTGGACACCCAGCAGGAGCTGCCTGAGCTAGAAGGTTCAAGGTGGTTTCACAGCCCCCAGGTGCAAGTGGCACCTGAGCACGCAGACTGCACTTCAGACAGCAACACCGAAAATAACTCCAGGAAAAAATCCTACTTGCATGGGGGAAAAGAGAAGACAAAGCGAGAGATTGAGGAGAACTTAACATCAAGTTTTGCCAGGATATGCTCCTTCACTAGAACACGGCTCAAGAAATCTCAAGTGCCCGCAGCAGAAGGGCACCAGAGAGCCCTAAAGCATGATTCTTCCAGAAAAGGAGTAACTTCTTCCTGTGTTTACCACTCTTCCCTTTCCTTGAGACCAATTCTCCCCGCTCAGATCTGGTGGAGAGGGGCTCTGCTGCCTCACAGAGCTGCAGCTGGACACAGTGCTCTTCCTCCTAAGGCTGGACAGGTCCTGAGGATGTTTCCCACGGGGAAGAGCTGGCTCTGCTTCTCGGAATAAATCAAGCCCCAGACATGATGCTGCAAAGGGTGGACTACAGAGTCACAGAGCCAAGGTCAGAAATCATGTCTGCAGAGCATACAGTCCAGCCCACCTACTCCAGCAGGGTCACGCAGAGCTGGGCTCCAGGGCCATGGCCAGGAGGGAATCTCCAGCGGTGGAGACTCCACAATCTCTGTGGGGAGTCTGTGTCAGTCTAACTGCCCTCACAGCGAAAAAGGCTTTGCTGGTGGTGCAACGGAGTTTCCCGGGTTTCAGGCTGTGCCCCTGCTTCCCATCCAAGGGCTCACCGAGAAGAAAGGACACGTGTGCCAGCAGCTCTCCCCTCCATGGGCTGAGCTCTCCCTCAGCAGCAGCTCCCAGGCTGTACATTTAGCACTCAGTGGGGAGAGCTGAAGTGGAACAATTTGTTCGTGTCAATGGTACCTGCTCAGGGGTGCAGGGGCTGCTTGGCTCAGGCATGTTTTTATTCAAACAAGCATCACCACACAGCCCTTCCCCACACAGGTTGTTGCTCTATGGAAAAGGCTCTGCATATGTTGGCAGGCAGCCACACAAGTGCTGGCTGGGTGTCCCAGCAGTGTCATCATGAGAGCTACAACACACAGCAAGAACTCACCCTGAGAAGCATTTTGAAGTTTATCTGTGTACTGTTCTCTTTTAGATCAATTTTTTCCCAACAACACCTACGATCAGAGGGGTGATAATTAGTCAATACTCTAATCCGGTTAATGTTCCCTATACTCCCCGTGACTGAGTTCACAACAAAAATCGTGCCTGAGCTGCAGAGGCGAGGTGACCTCAGCCGTGTCCCTCCTGCTACGGCCATGCCATGGCCATGTCCCCCAGCTGTGTCCCCCTGCCACACTTCCTGGCCACGTCACCACGCTGCCACGGGGGCCACACTGCCATGGGAGCCACGCTGCCACAGGGGCCACGCTGCCATGGGAGCCACGCTGCCACGGGGGCCGTGCTGCCACGGCCACCTCCCTCCTGCCTCGCAGGCTCTTCCAGCACAGGATCACCACAGAAAGCATCAGACATGCTCTGGAAAGCCTTTGCCCAGCTGCTCATTAGGACTGCATTAGTCTGTAAACTCGAGCGCAGAACGCCTAGTTCAAGTTGCTCTTTCTTGATGTACTTGAAAGGTCCTGGGAATTTATGGCAGGATAATGCGGAGCACAGCACCTATTTATGAGTTGATCATTTGTACAAAACCCCTCTCAAAGCACCGAAGGTTACCATTCGACCAAGAGCTGCACTTAGCTGCTCAGAGGGCAAGAAAGCCAAGTATATGAAAGTTAAAAGCATTAATAAAAGTGTGACTTATAAATTACTTCATCTTTGTCACCCTTTTTGAAATGGGGTGAGAGAGGCCAGGGTAAATTTATTTTTTAAGTGCTTTCTGAGACCTGCAAGGGTCAGCCCTGAAATGCTGTACTCTATAAATCATTCCATGTGTATCTGAGAGATGCGAGTGCATCATAACATTAACAAATATTGATTTGTTTATCATTTGCAACTGTTTATCGCTAAACAGCTGCCTTTATACTCTTGGTAAGGAGAAGAAACTTTAATCCCTGAGAATGGCGAAGAGAAGCTTCCTCAGCTGCAGGAGGAAGGAGCAACCCCCGTTACCCTGTCACCCTACTGCCGGCTCAGAGGACACGTTACTGTCATATTATGAAACCAGTTATTTCACAAAATGACTAAAATTTCCAGGCATTCCAGGGAACCACTCGTGTTGCTGCTGAGAGCCAAGCGAAACCTTGCATTAGGGGCTCGGCTGAGTCACAGCACGGGGAGGCAGAGCAGAGCCAAGGATGGGCAGAGCCCAGGAGGGCTGTTCTTCCCTCCAGAGCAGCCTCCCCTCCCGGCACGGCTGTGCCACACCACACTGCCTCCCCAATGCCACCAGCGCCCTGGCCGCAGGCTTCTGGCTGGGACCAATGACACAGGAGCAAGAATCAGCCCCTGGAGCCCCCCGGGCTGCCCAGCAGGCACGGAGCACCAGCACTGCCACCAGCACCCAGTCACTGCCCCACAGCAGGAGGCTGGAATGAGATGATCTTTACGGCCCCTTCAAACCCAAACCATTCTGTGACTGACTCTATGAACTGACCTTACATCATCAGCCCTGCCTGGTTCTAGACCTGACAAAACACGGCGGCACGAACTGGTCTGTGTTCTCCTTCATTTAATATTATACAGTGGGTTCTAAATGCAGGGAAGACACCTGGAGCAACAGGAGAAGGCTGGGGAAAATTTCAATAAAAACCTCATTACCTAATGAGGGAGACAAACTGTCTGGCAAACCTCTTCCCAATGCTTTAAATCATTACATATTACGTACAAACCCAAACCTTTCATTAAGCAAATACAACAAAAATAGGTTGTTTTCTTTCCCCTCCTTCTTTTTTCACACGACTCTCTGCTTTTATTTATTTTTGGAACTAGGCTTGATAACCAATTTCTCTGGAGAACCACCCACCAACAAACTTTGCTGAATGCTAAAACTTGCGGCATTATCCGTGTGCACACACCCTCACTCACCAAGGCCTCAGGGAGCTCCAAATGGAGTATTTGGTGATCTCCCTGGGAGAGGGGCACGTGCTGGTGGGAAGGGGTCAGGGGCTGGCTCCTGGGGCAGGCGGAGCCAGGCTGGGCTGGGCAGGGCTTGGCCGCAGCCCCAGGGCTGTGCTTGGAGCATCGGTGCAGCACTGGAGAGGAAACTTAGCAAGCCCCACTCTTACCAATTACAGGGCGTCAATATTGACTATCTGAGGGATTTCCATGCTCAGGAAGCAAATTAGAAACTCAATACCTGAACTATTCCTAAATGCAGTTATCAACTTCAGAGTTTTATCTCATAAAACCAATTCAGCTTAGAGTTTAATTCTATTAAATTAGGGCTTAGAAATAAGATTTGCTCGGAGAATGAATGCATCATTAGTTTTAAAATGCAATATAGTGAAACCCAAAATGTGCAGCATTACAATTTGAAGAATAAATGAGTAGAGATGGCACCCAAATGTACTTCTCCCTAAATATATTTACCAGAAAAACCCATCGGCTCATTAGGACAGTGGTTTGGTGTGCGGGACGTCCACCTCCCTTTGGGAATCATAATCCTCTTGTGTGTCCCCTTGGCACAAGCTTTTTCTTTGTTCTTAAAACCTTCTTATTTCAGCAGCTGACAGAGAAAAAAGAATCAGCATCCTCTTTCTTAATAAAAATGCCACAATGAGACCCTGTCGGGCTTGTGCCAGGCGTGTCAAAGGAGCAGGGACTAATACAGGAAACCTCAAGAACTCCCCGTTTTGTGCAAGTTACAGTACAGGGAAGAGTCACATAGGGCTGGGTTTTAAATCAGGCTTCCAATAGATGAAAAGCACCCTTCCATGGGGTGCATGTAATCTCTGAATAGGGCCCTTAGTTTCCTGTGGTATTGTATTAAAAGTGATGTTTGATGCAATAACGCGGGGATAGAATATGCTCAAAGAGGAGGCGGGGGCCCGTCCCCGCATTACGAACCCGGCGGCTCTTTGATGGCCGAGGCAGCCCAGCCATACCTGCAGCAGCAGCACTGCAGCCTGGGCTGGGGGAAAGGGCCAGGGAAAGGCAAACCCGCACAGCCACGGCACGGCTGCAGCAGGAGCGAGCCCCTCGGTGAGCCGCGCTGCGCCGCCGCTCCCTGCCCCAATGCGGCGCCTGGACGGGCCGGTGACAACAGCGGGTGCCTCCTCAGGCCTGGCCACACACTCGGCATTTTAAAAAGCTGCTTTTTCAAAAGCAAACAACACTGTCCCCAAACAGAATCGCAGAGACAGTTGCAAACTGTGCGGTGCTGCCGCAGCATCACACAGTAATTGGCAGCCCATCGTGTCCCGCACTCACAGGCTGGGTTAAAGCTTGAAAGATGTATTTTAATGTGTTCATTTCCTACTTCTACTTGAGCAGACTAGAACAGTTTTGTTCTTATTAGAAGTACAAAATTAAAACCAACTCAAATGATCTAATTTTAATTTTTGGTAGCAGAAGAGTCATATGGAACAACCCAATTGACTCCATCAAGCCTAAAATACTCCCCAGTATGCATTTTAATGTACCAATTCCCTTGAAAACGCAGAGCTGTGGGAGAGAAAAGGCTGAAACGATAACTGTGAGATATGTCCATGTCATTGTTGTGCAGCAGTTCTGGGGGTGCTGCCCACACTGTCACCCCATCTTCAGTCAGGTCAGGGCCTGATTTTACAGTCACTGAACTCTCACATTCAAAAAGGAGCCAGAGGAGCACAACATGGTCATATGTTTGTGGTTTGCCATATGATCTTCCTTATTTTTTTACTCTATTTAGAGCAAAACAGTTCTTGTATTTTTCATGAATACAAGCCTCAAACTTTCCCTTTTCTATTCCACCCTCGAAAGCGGAGACGCTGCCCTGTGTGCCAGGCCACAACTACAAAATGTTGTAGTTTTGCTCCAATTCATGCTTGCTTTTGGTTTTCATTGAATAGAATGACTTTATCTGTTCCAAACAGTGAAGCAGAGCAGCTCAGCCAAGATGCTACAGGGCTGCTGACATTTGGAATGCTATTTTCAGTCCTATTTTACATACGCTTTCAAAATGTATCCTACGAAAAGTAAAAATGAGATACAAGAGGGGCTGATTGGTGTCTCCGGCAAAGCAGATGACCTACTTCAGCCACAAAGATGGGGAAAATCCATGGATATTGGCAGTGAAGGGAAGGGAGGAGTTAACACCAAAACCTGTGCAAATGCCCAAGGAAGGAAAACCCAGCCTGCAATGGGCACTGGAGAGAGAGGGAGGTGGTGCCAGCGTGGGGCCACGGACACACTGTGGGCCCAGCAAAGTCCCTTTCTCCTGATCCTTGGAACAGGCAAAAAACTGCTGGGAAACAAAATGGTTTGGGAAGTGTAACCTAAGAGGGAACATCACCTTGCACACCTTTCAATGGTGAGCTTCCCAAAAATACAGTGTGTTCCCCCAGAAGGGGGAACAGAACCCCAATGTTCTTCAAAAAAGGAAACAAATTTTTTGCAAAATCTGGAATGAATCAAGGCACCACCTGAGAAAAGAGATTAAAGGAAAAAATAAAATAAAGAGCTGTTAAGGTTATTAAAAATGCCTCTATCTGAGGCCAAAGCAGCACCTCTCAACTCCTCCCTCATACTTCCCATTCTGTGTGGCTCTTTCTGCCTATAAACAAATTGTAAAAGATGGCAACAGCTAATTTAAAAAATAAAATGCGAAGTGTTGCGGCAGAGTCTAAATTGAGTCTGACAACCAAGGTCACATAACTTTTCACTTTTATTTAAAGGCATTGCCTTGATTACCGAAAAATATTGCAAGATATATAAACACAAATCCGGGGGCAGGCCAGCCAGCCTCCGAGGACTCCAGCCGTGGATCCTTGTCCTTTGCTTTAAAAGGAACAACAGGAATAATTTTTTAAATTGCCAAATGTCGTGTAATTACCAAATTATAGAAAATTGTCAGAAATAATCGATACAATTTTTGGAATTATGTTTTCAGTGCAAGAAATATGTCCTAACCTGTCCTGTTATGCCTAAATAAATTTCAATTATTTCTGAAAATTTTAAGAAATGTTTGCTGCTTTAATTCTTGTAAACACAAACCCTATGCTTATACTTTTGATTTTTTTTAATTATATTTATATTGTTCTAGGCCTTTTCTTGCAAACTTTGAGAAAAATATTAAATGCAGTTCTGAAAGTCACGAGGAGAAGCGTGGGGCTGCAGCACGAGGGCCTGGCACGGAGGGATCCCAGCTCTCAGCCCGATGCTCCCACTCTCCTGGGCCCACCAGAGCCTTTGGAGGTGTATCTCACTTACAGCTTTGTTTAGAACAAAAACCCAGGGATTCTGAGGAGAACCGGAGCCTGTTTGATGTTCTGCCTCTATTGTCTCCAGGCAGGCCCGAATGAAAGCTTGGAATTAAACCATCTTTGAATATCGTTTTCATTGCCAGGGATCTAAAATAAAACAACCTGGTTCCCACACCCAGGTTTCCGGAGCCAGCTGCCACATTCCCCTGCATTCATACACTTGCAAAGTTTGTAAAATTAGGAAATAATTTTGCAATGGACTTTTTATAAATTAAAGGCAATAATCAGCCATTTTCTTTTCCTTTGTAAAAATTCCTTTCCAGGACCTGAAGCTTTCCCTGTCACTGCCTCAGTACAGTGCCCGAGCACCCTCAAATGTCCACACCTGCCCCGGTCTGTGAGAAATTCCTGCTGAAGTCACTAATATATCCTTTAATTAGGAAACAAATACAAGGTCACTGATATCAAATTATTTGAAACACACATGTGGACTTAGACCAGTTCCTCACTGGAGCCCCAAAAACAATGATCCAGATCTGTTGGAGCAAGTCCAGAGGAGGCCATGGATCAGCTCCAGGGCTGGAGCCCCTCTGGAGCCAGGCTGGGAGAGCTGGGGGTGCTCACCTGGAAAGGAGAAGGCTCCAGGGAGAGCTCAGAGCCCCTGGCAGGGCCTGAAGGGACTCCAGGAGAGCTGGAGAGGGACTGGGGACAAGGGCTGGAGGGACAGGACACAGGGAATGGCTTCCCCCTGCCAGAGGGCAGGGATGGACGGGATATTGGGCAGGAATTGTTCCCTGTGAGGGTGGGCAGGCCTGGCACAGGTGCCCAGAGCAGCTGTGGCTGCCCCTGGATCCCTGGCAGTGTCCAAGGCCAGGCTGGACAGGGCTTGGAGCAGCCTGGGACAGTGGGAGGTGACCCTGCCATGGCAGGGGTGGAACAGCTTAGGCTCTGAGGTCCTTTCTCACCCAAACCATTCTGTGATTCTCTGAATTACCATTTTTTGTAACTGTATTTGAGTAGTGCTTTTGGCATCTGAAAAGGCTCTTTAAAAATGTGATCATGAAAAACACCCCCAGGTAAAGTCACCTCCCAGCCAGGCTTGTTGCACTAAAATATTGCCCAGTCCTGGCATTTCAACCCGGCCGGTTCTGTACCAAGGGGCACCTGCTCATTCTTGCCATCTGCACCTTGAGCTCAAAGGAATTGTGCAGGTTTCAGAAGACAAATCCATGTTCTGTGAGGCTCTGCCTTCAGAGCAGCCCTGGGCAGAGGGAGGGGAGCAAGGACATGTCACTGGGACTCGCTGCCCCAGGACAGCACAGGGGCTCTGGGTTGGAGGCACCACTCACCCTGGCATCTCCATACCCCAGGCAGACCCTCGTTCTCCAGGGTTTTGGGCAGGATGTGCTCCCTGCAGCCACAGGGGCCTCATCCAGTTCCTCCTGGCCAGTGCCAGGCGCCCTCACCGCAGCAGCAGCTCTGCGCTGGCCACCCAGCAGCACACCCTGCACACTGCCCTGCTCAGCCTCAGAGGGAATGCAACAGTTTGCCCTGTCCCTGCACCTCCCTTTATGCCTGCCACACTAGGGAGAGCCTAAAACCCCACAGAAATAATGCCCAAAGTAAGGTGAAGCAGTTCCTCTGCTCCAGCGAGCAATCTGCCTTCAAGGGCCACCTGAAGCACAGGCCTGTGTGTGCAGGGAACACGGGAGGTGACATCCCCAGGGAGCACTGGACAGGCGAGTGCGGAGCAGCCTGGAAGCGCAGGAGGCTCTGCAGCGTCCCCACGCCTGCTGGGCACCCGCGGAGGGACACGGGCACTGCGGGAGCCGCGGCCATGGGGCACTGCCTGCAGCCAGCCCGGGAGCCATCAGAGCGGCGGTGAGCTGCCCTGCTGGATCCATCAGGAGCAAGGAACAAGGAGAGGAGGCGAGTTATAAAAAGAAAAGCAGAAATCATAAATTAAAACAGAGACGAAAAGCTCTACTGAACATTTGGGGACAAGCAAGAGTGGGGAGAGCATTAAGCACTGCCTTTTCTTCACCTAATGACACAGAAAAAAACGTCTTTTCTGCAAATAATTCAAGTAAACAATCTGCAGAAAGCATGAACAACAAGACCAAAATTCTTTAAATTAGCCAAGCTCCCAGAACCTGGCGGCTGTTCGTGCTGCAGGAAGCTGTGGCTCTGAAATGGGGGGGACTGGGGGTGGGGGGGGAAGGGCAGAAGAACCAGCCCCTTCTTCTTCCTTTATTGTTTACCTGGAATTTAGCTCACTGTAAATTTTATGTCAAGGGCAAAACACCTTATGATAAACTTACCTTGGCTAAATATCATTTACTGATTTCTAAAAAAGATCTGATCCACTTTCACTTGCAAAACACTTTGTTGCTGGTTTATATGCACCACTTCCAAAGAAGGGAGAGAGAAAGGAGAGATTTTTAGGTCAAATGATTAAGGAGAAAAGGGATTTAAACCAACAATTTTTTTTAAAGTACTAATTGTTTGCTTATTGACACCAATTTACATGGAGCCACTTAGTGAATAAAGGTTTTCACAGTACATGGCACTTCTTTATGTCAGTTTTTAGCCATCATGTCACAGCCTGGCTTGAAAAGAAGAAATGCTGAAAACTCGTAGGCCAGAAATGAACAGCCTATTAAGATCTGAAAAGCTGTCATCCCTGCTGAAAAGACTTGCGTCAGCCACTGAGGATATATTTTAAACCGCCTGTCCGCAAGAAAACTTTAATAATGCAGCCTTGCTCTAATGTCTTGTGAGAGGAGAGGCAATTTTACTTCTTCTATTAACCCAACGTGATTACAATGGCTTATTTCATGGAATATTAAGTTCAAATTCTGCTCCCTGGGAGGACAATAAAAAAAAAGAGTGTGCTTATGACATTGCCCGAAATAGCCACAAGGACCACAACTCCTTGGTGCTTTTAATGCATCCAAGCCATAATCCACCTTAATTTGCTAATGGTTAAGTAAATTAGCAACAAAATAATAAACCACAAAAAGGTATCGACACAGGAGCAAAATGCTTTCCTCTCAAAAATACTGAAATAACAAACTAATGTTTTCTTAAGGATTGCCATGGCCTTTCAGTCCTCTCCCTCCCCCTCTAGCCAACTCCAGAGAAAAACACACTCCTTGTGTTGGACGGGCTTTGGCCATGAGGGGATCAGGAGGGAAGGGGTTTGTGCCCTTTGCTCATGGCTTTGGGCAAATGGAGCCACTGCCGACTGCCTGGGAGCCACAGGCACTGCCCAAACTGTCAGAACAGCCCTGTGGTGACACCAGGAACATGGGGACCCCGAGAGGTGGGCGCCTGGCCGGGAGCACAATGCTGCTGCCATGCGGTGCCCCGAGCCGGCTGCACCGTGGGCATTCCTGTGCCATCCCTGCGCCAAACTGGGGCGTCCCTGTGCCAAACTGGGGCGTCCCTGTGCCAAACTGGGGCGTCCCTGTGCCAAACTGGGGCGTCCCTGTGCCAAACTGGGGCGTCCCTGTGCCAAACTGGGGCGTCCCTGTGCCAAACTGGGGAGTCCCTGTGCCAAACTGGGGAGTCCCTGTGCCAAACTGGGGCATCCCTGCGCCAAACTGGGGCGTCCCTGTGCCACACTGGGGCATCCCTGCGCCAAACTGGGGCGTCCCTGTGCCAAACTGGGGAGTCCCTGTGCCAAACTGGGGAGTCCCTGTGCCAAACTGGGGCGTCCCCACGCCAAACTGGGGAGCCCCTGTGCCAAACTGGGGTGTCCCTGTGCCAAACTGGGGTGTCCCTGAGCCAAACTAGGGCGTCCCTGAGACAAAGTGGGGCGTCCCTGTGCCCCAGGGCCTGCAGATGGCAGAGCAGTGTGCCCGAGGAGCCAGTGCCCATCGCCACCTCCAGGTGAGGCTATTCTGCGAGCGTTGGACACTTGGGCAGGCCTGGTCAGGACCACAAAAAGCAGCACTAACAGTGTGAGTTAGAGATGCAAATGGCATTGCTGCTGTCAGGAATTCCAGCCCTGGGAACGCAGAGACTGAGGCCAGCCCAGGCAGCGACTCGCTGCCCCACAGCTCGGGAACTCTGTGCTTGCCATCAGGGGCTGCAGCCAAACTTCCTGTTCCATGGGAAAAGGGGAGAAATAGCCCAAAACCCCAGCAGGAGAAACCTCAAATACCATGTTTTGGTTTCAAACTGATGTTGCATGCAGAGAATTCCCCTGCCCCCTTCCCACTCCCCCTTTCTGGCATGGCCTTCCCACAACGTTTTCCCTTTTTTATTTTTCAAATGTGGAAAAAAAGGGAAATAAATTTTTCATTTAAAAAAATTAATGTATGCAAATATCCAGTAAAATTATAAATAGCCACCATTAATTTCTTTTCCCTAGTTTGACAATTCCAAAGCAAAAAGGCAAAAACTTAAATAAATACATTTAAATCTCCTGCTGTGTAATAGTAAAGAGACTCCATAAAACCAGAACAATATTTATTTTTCCTTTTCGGAGCAGCTCCCTGGTTTATTAGGCCCGTGCTCCCAGCAATCTGATAAGCAGGAGCAAGGCTAAATGGCAAATGGCAAACATCCCAAATCCCAACCTGATGTATTTCCACAGCCCTGACCTTCAGATAAAAATCGCACAGAAATCTGCAAACCCACCAAATATGCAGCACCACACACTTGTGTTCAGACACAACAGTCGGGCGAAAAAAAGGAACAGAGAGAAGGGCGTTGCTATTTCCAGCCCTGAGCCTTCCCCTCCCTTCAAATTTCAGGATCCTGCTCGGATCTGTGAGTCCAGGGGGATGTGGACACACCCCGCCAAACCCAGGGCTTCCTCACGGCCACCGAGGGCTCGGAGCCGCCTGCCTGTGACCACCACGGAAACACCAGAGAGAACGAATAATCCCACTCCTACCTTCTGTGCATATTTAGGAAAATACTTCAAACAGAAAAAAAATTTTTGCACTGTGAAATTAGCTACAATTATGACAACTGCAAGAAAAAAATTATACGGGCAAAATTTGGGGCTGCTGGAAGAATTCTTTGATGTCTGGATTCCAATTTAACCCCGACTGAGTTCTGAGAATGAAATGAACAAAGTCTATCACACACCCCAAGTCTGCCTGTCGGTGCCTGCATCATTCCCATTCCATTCTTCCCAGGCACACGGATTTCCAAGCCCCTGCACCGACATCTCCTCCCTCCGCGCTGCAGACGGCCACTTGCCCGACACATTCGAGCCACAGCCCAACTGTGGATTGCTTTATTCATTAAAACGCAGGCATTAGTATCAATAAATATGTATAACAATATTTTCTCCCTGTCCCTGCACAGGCCAAGGCTCGGGCTGGGGCTGTGTGGGGAACACACAGAAATAGATCACATTTCATAGAAATATTTTTAGGCAAAACACTGTCACAAACACTGTCCCTGTACCTTCACACTGTGACTGGCGAGAGCAGGAGTTTATTAAATAAGACTATAGGTGAATAATAAGGGCCTGATAAATGCCCATGAATATTTGGAGTAGCAGAGCAGGGAGGTGCTGCTGTCACTGGCTCCAGGAACGTCACCTCTATTTTATACCGGGGCGTCAGCGCGGAGCCTCCGCGAGCCACACGGATCCCAGGCTGAATAAATAACATAATCCCCACCATTGGGGTGCTTTGCATATAAAAATCACTTTTCCTTCAGGTACTGAACCACTTTATCCTCTAAACCTGAACCGAGCTGCTGGATTTTTGAAGCAGTTGTAAAACATTAATAATATATCTGGGTTGTTTAAAGAATATTTCCAAATAACATGAAATATTTAGTCCATTCCCCCTTCACCCCACCCTCAGTGCTACCACCACCATAAAAAGATAAGATTTATCATTAAATGTTTGAGGGGTAATCAGCCATTTTTGGCCAATATATTTTAATATTTATATACCTGACATAGCTGAATATAAATGATACATCATGATTTTCCATAGTGCATGGAATTTATACAATTAACGGAGGGATCCAATGGCTTTAGGGCACACAAGGTGCAAACAGTGTTACAGTCGGTTGCTGATTATTGTTATAAATCTCACAAACCATAAAGACATTAAGGTGCATTTTGTTTACCCCATTTGTTTTCAAATATTATATACAACAATATTATTTATCATTAAAAGAGTTACACTTTCCCAGTGCATTTATTTCATGAGATACATTTATAGAACTATTAAAAAAATACAGCTGGAAAAATGCATGGCTGAAACAGGTAGGAAAATGGGATAATTTTCAATTTTTTTCCAAAGATGATGGTTTTTTCATTCTAAAATCGAGAAGACATTTAAGCACTACCTATCTCTGAAATGTCTAATTTAAAAAGACACTCAGACGAGGAAATCGGCGTGGCTGGGGTGGACCCGGAGCCGCAGCCCCGCAGCCGTGCGCTCCCGGAGCTGCCACAGCTCTCGCTGGGCTCTCGGCGCCGCGGCTCCCCCGCGGACCTGCGGAGCCAGCGCCTCGCACCCCGAGCTCCGACACCGAACCACGGGGCGGGGAGAGCTCACCCTGCCACTTCCCAGACCAAAACACTGACACACACGCACCCTGCATTTTACTCCGGGAGCCAGTATTTTTCCTGGGAAGAGCTACATCCCTGCTCCATGTAGATGCAGCAGAACTGAGCGAATATACTCACAAACACAAACTCCCCCAAATGTTCCCAAGTGGGTCTAATGCCCCGGGATTGTTTAAATTATTCCCCTTTGAGCTTGCCGGGTTTGAAGCGGCGGAGCCCCCGAAAGTGAAACGTGAGCCGGGAGCGGGGCTGAGCCCCGGCAGCGCCGGGGTGTCCCCGGCAGCAAAGGGACCGAGCGCTGCAGCTGCTCATCAAATCAGGTTTATGTTCCTGAAATGAGTTCCTGCTGCTGAGCCTGAATTCACAGACAGGCAGGGGAAAAAGAGATGGATATAGCCCCAAACAACCCCCCTGGAAGCACGTCCAGGGGACGGCTCTTTGTGCCCCTACGGAGGCAGCTGGGGGGATTTGTTTTATACCTACGGAAACACAACGTGCCAGTTCCAAGTGTGTGTCTTGTATAGAAAATCTAAAAAAAATACATGCTATAAAGGCATTGCTGGAGTTTTATTTGCTTTGCCAGAGGTAAACGAGTCCTTTCCCTTTCTCCTGCCCTGCTGCAGCACTGGCAAGCAGGTTTCTCACAGATATTTTACCATCCAGGAGGTGCAGCATCATTTATTCAGTACAAATATGCTTTTACTTAAATTTACATTATTTCAGCTAAACCAATTGGAGAAGTAAAAGAAGCCAAATTTTACCATTTGCTACCCTTTTCCAGCACAAACAAAATCCCAGCCCATGGAGTTACCCAGAATTTGCTTTTCCCTTTCGGCCTGCTCAAAGGTTGCTTTCTAATGTACATAAAATACAGAAATAGGGACAGAATTGTGGGAATGTACCGAACTGGCTGTTGACTTCAGGCACGGGAAGTGTTTTGTTGAGAATCTGCAGGTGCTAAAACCTCATCAATGAGTGGGAAATAGTGCTAAATACAAGCTCTGCGAACTTTATTTTTAATGATGACTTTAAAACCCAGGGATCAGCGAGGTGAATGTAAAAACTGTTAATCTTAAATTTCTACAAACCCGAGTGTCAGGGCAAGCATGTCTAGTGCATCAAGCATAACAAGATGAAAACGAGGAGGTGTGGGTGAGGAGGGGGTCCGAGACACTTGCTTTTCTTGAATCCCTCTGAATACATTTCACAATTCATCAGTTTTTGTCTTCCCTGCCACGAGTGAGGACAATCAGACCAGACACCCATTAGATTTTTCATGCAATTTTTTTTTTTCTTGTTCATGACATGTTGGCAGGGAGGATGGCAATTCTGAAATCTTACCAAATGAGAAAAATGTCAGAAACTGAACTGACAGCTGGTGGTTACTATGGTGATAGGTGATATTGAAAAAAAAAATAAAATAAGACTCAGTTAATTCAAAAGGAATCAAGTTCAGTATTTTTAAGCCAGTTGGTAGAGATGAAAACTTAATCCCGATACTGGGGTGTTTTCCTGTTTTAGCTAAGAGCCAAAGAAACCATTTGCTTGATTAGATAATTAACTGGATACAGCCAAATATCCAATGAAAATTATAGTGAAACTGAAAATAATAATAAAAAATAATAACATGTTTTAAAAAAAGGAACAGCTATATTAGGAAAAAATAAGCAGATTGGGGGAAATCTTCTGTCTGTGTGAGCAATTCAGAACTGTCCTCTCCATAATCACAATTACCAACACAGGTCCAGCTTTCTGCCATCGGTTTGAGGGAGAAAGAGTAGTTTCAGTCAGTGACAAAGACAAATCAGCTGGAAGGGAGGCAAAGCTGCTGACTGATGGCTTCAATCGAGGGAAGGCTGCGCAGGCAACTTCGGCAGGAACCTGGATATCTCCATATTTGTGTTTATGTATTTTATGGGCTTTTTAAAAATTCCCAAGGGAGCTATTTCTGGGGCCCAAATACCGCGAGATCTGGTGTTCTCCTGGCATTTCCATCGAGGAATTGAAATACTAAAATACCATGAGAACATCAGATCTCCTGTTATTTCGGCTGCATTAATGGTTCCCTCAGGTATTAACAAAGCCCCTGAAAAACAAACACAAATATTTGAGGCAGAAATAGAAGTGATGGAATATCCACTGCACCCCCCCAGCAACCCAGTGCATCTGCACAAAAACCGCCTCATTTTTGTGATCTCACATTTTGAGGAACAAATTGTGTAACTATATGCATCTAAAATTAATATTATATGGAAATTAATTGGCCACCACCTCTGTCTTTGTGGCAGGAACTGAGTTTGTTCCCCAACAGCCCTGAGGAGGACTATCACCATATAAATGCAGGTGGGGTTTAGGGATATTGTTAGAGAAAACAGCATTTGAATGCAAAAGTCTCCAAACAATTTGAGTTGTGCCTGTGCTCACTGGGCGGGGGACGGCAGAGATGGGGACGGGGACGAGGATGGGGATGAGGATGGGGACGAGGATGGGGATGAGGATGGGGATGAGGATGGGGATGGGGATGGGGACGAGGATGGGGATGAGGATGGGGACGGGGATGAGGATGAGGATGGGGATGGGGATGGGGATGGGGATGGGGATGGGGATGGGGATGGGGATGGGGATGGGGATGGGGATGGGGATGGGGACGAGGATGGGGATGAGGATGGGGACGGGGATGAGGATGAGGATGGGGATGGGGATGGGGATGGGGATGGGGATGGGGATGGGGATGGGGATGGGGATGGGGATGGGGATGGGCACGAGGATGGGCACGAGGATGGGCACGGGGATGGGCACGGGGATGGGGACCCGGCCGGGGATGGGGCCGGGGATGGGGACGCGGATGGGTGGGCGGGGAGCCCGGGCCCGCGGCGGCCCCGCGGTGCCGTGCCGCGTGCCGCAGCCCCGGGAAGGCTCCGGGCGCTCCCGCCCCGCGCGGCCCCGGCGGCAGCACGAGCGGTGGGGGGGGCGAGCGGCAGCGGCGGCGCTGCGCGGGCGGCACCGCCCCCTGGCGGGCGCGGCGGGCAATGCCCGCGAGCGGCGATCGCCAGCCCCGGGCGCCCCTCGGCCGCTGCCCGCGCCAGCCCACGCTCTGCCCTCCGGGGAGCTCCTCCGGCCCCCTGACCGTCACCGGCCATGGCGGGGAGGGCACCTGTGCGACATCACCTTTCCAACCAAAACGATCCCCGTCCTGGTAACAATGCGGGAAAACCATCCATCATATCTCACACATGGGGACGCAGCTTCTCCCTGCTCCCGGACCCACCGGGCAGGGCCTGTCCCTGCTCTGCCTAGCCCGGAGGCTGCAAGGACACGGACAAGGAGCCAACAGTCACTCGGGGCCAAGGACACCACTGCCACCATGCATGGCCTCGGCCACCTCCCCTTCCACACCTGCTGCCTCCCCGCCTCCTGCGGGCACTCAGCCCCGAGGCAGGGCAGGAGAGCAGGAGGCAGCTGAGTGCGAGAGGACCCACGAGGAGCTGCACAATGGGCTCGTGGCACTGGGGGTGGGATGGGATGGGATGGGATGGGATGGGATGGGATGGGATGGGATGGGATGGGATGGGATGGGATGGGATGGGATGGGATGGGATGGGATGGGATGGGATGGGATGGGATGGGATGGGATGGGATGGGATGGGATGGGATGGGATGGGATGGGATGGGATGGGATGGGATGGGATGGGATGGGAGGCTCTGAGGGCAGGGACGGTGATGAGCAAGGCCACGATGAACAGAAACTGGCGCCGCTGCCCTCATCCCACACAGCTCTGTGCATTTTCCCAGTGAGAATGTGGCCCTGTCCTACCCAGCGCAGCCCGCACTCAGTGATTACCTCTTCCTGCTTTCTGCTCAAGACCACAAGAAAATGTCCAGAAATACAGAAATTGCTTCTGGAACAGTTTAAACCCAGACTGATGACACCAAATTTCACTACTCCTAACAGCAACGGAGACAGTGTCTGCTTGTCCCCATCCCAAGCACAGAAACAATCTGGGAACCTCCCCCGTCTGACTGCACATATTGCTGCACTGAACTGCTCCAGGGAGAGCAACAAAACAAGTTTCTTTATCCTCACAAGAAAAAACACTCTTGTCTAAACAACACAATCATATTAAAAGTAAAAAATACCATTTTAAATAAATGCAATTGCAAAAAAGGCTCTGGGTGATAAGGGAGTGATGAGGTAAATAACGCAAAACCAAAAGAAAGAATGAACTTCATTTCAAGATAAAAACCAGTATAAATAACTGGTTTGGACTATTTAAAATATTGTTATAAATGACACCTTCATTATACATGAAAATAGAGACTCTTTAAAATCGAAAAATACAGAAAAAATGTAAAACTACTTCAAAATATGTATTATGTATAACTTAGAATATGTTAAATTCAGTGAAATGTTGAATTTCACAGGGTTTAAAAGAGGTTTGTCTTCCAGCCACAGCAGGAAATCTGTAAAATGCCCATATGTAAATACACACAGATATTGAATCTATTTTTATACGTATTTCTATAAAAATCGGAAGTGTCTTTTTTTTTTTTTTTAATACGGTTTATAGTGTCCTTTGTACTGGGCATGGACGTGGGGATCAACAGAGAGCTGCTGTTAAATAATAATAAAAACAATTAAGAATAACACACGTCATTCTTGTCCCCTTCTTCCTTTTAAAAATGTTGATAATAAATTAAATTGTGATAAAATTTCCACTGATTTACGGGATGATTGTTTCTCCCTGAATACTTTCAATGGAAAGCCAGACGGTGCCTTTTTGCTGCAGCACAAAACCAACTAGGATTGTGGAGAACACGGAGCGGCCGCAATCTGTGATTCTGTGTGTCTGCATGCACGCGCCCCAGCATGTCCTGAGGTACCTTTATTTCACCTCACACCCCCTTAGAAACAGGTTTGGTTTTCAGTCGAGTCAGACCACACGTATTCCCTCATTGTAGCCGGGGCGGTTTTCAGCAAAGCTGCCTGGGGAGTCTGCGGGTCCCCCCAAGAAATGAGGATTTCACATCTCGCTCGTGCGATGGACGAGCTGCGGAGCAGGGAATGCTCGGGGAGCTGCTCAGTCTGTCACACCGACACGGAAATTCCCTGCCACTGCCCCATCAGCCTTCCCAGCCCGAGCCGCTCTGCCGGGCTGCCTGCGCACAGCGGGGCCGGCGATGGGCACACGAGGGCTTGGTGCACTTTCTGTCTCTCTGAGGAAAGCAGATGCAAGGAATCCCCAGCGCCCGCTCAGCGCCTCGGCCTGCGGCCGCTGCCCATGGCCTTTGCAGCACGGTGCAGCGGTGCAGCAGCACAATGCAGCGGTGCAGCAGCACTGTGAGCGGTGCAGCAGCGCTGTGCAGCGGTGCAGCAGCACTGCACACACAGGCAGGCTCTGGCAGGAGCCTCTTGCCATTGCTGCTCGGGATCAAGGGAGCAGGACTGCTGCCCCGGGGTCCTGTGCCAGGGCACTGCTGCGAGCAGCCCCTGGGCGAGGCCTGATCCATACCCAGGCACAGCCCCTGTGGGCACGGTGCCCTGTGGCTCCCCAGCCATTGCACAGGGGGCACGGGCGGGGGAATGCAGGGACAGGGTGACAGTGCTGCTGCCACTGTCCCACAGCCCTGGAGAAGTTCTTTAAACAAAACTAAGTAAAACACCCAACTGTCTAAGCTCTACAGAAACACGATCACTGGACTTTACATTTAGGAAGAATTAAGCTTTTAAAGAATTTTTTCCACTGAAAAAAGCCTTTAATGGGAGTTATCCAGGTGGCCCCTGGATTTATTGTTGGATTTCTCTTTGACTGCTCTGGAGTTCCCAAGGGGACTATTACGTCAATAATTTCTAAGGCAACATTTTATTCCAGGTAACTGAAATTCCTTAGAAGATGAGAGCTTTGGCTTGGAGATTCTGGGATCCCATTTGAAATCACTCACACTGACTACAGAAGAATTTTTAAAATAAATTACTGTATTGCCTTCTGCTTTCAGCTACATCTATCATCTATCTATATATATTTATAAATATTCTTTATAGAAAAAATTCAAAATTAATTCCCCCAAAGCTATTAAAACTCTCTATTTAATTACATTCATAAAAAGTTGTCTGGAATACAGTCAAAACCGACCACTTAATTCAAGGTGTATTCTATATTAACACACTTTGCCATTCTGAAAGATTAGCGATAGAAGCTGTTCTGTGCATGGAACTCCCATCAGAGTCAGGCAAGAGCCTTTATTTATAAAGTCAGGGGGCTTCTGAAGTATTTAATGACTATTTTTCGTCAAACTTGAAAGAAAGAGACAAGACACGAAGGTCTCCCAATTTCCAATGTAAAAAGAATCTATGGCCAATAGGAAAAGCTGAGCATGGCCTTCGATCCAGACTAAACAAATTTCAGCATCAAATGATAAATGAATCGAGGAACTTGCACTCTCAGATCCTAAATTATATTAAGTCACTGATGTTATGAAGCCAGAAAAAGGTCATCGCACGATACTTATAAACTATGGCAAATAACTAAAATTTATGCAGTCAGATGATTTTAATCGTTGGTATCCTTAAAAATCTTAGAAAGAGATACAACTTGTAACAAATCAGAAAAGTAAAGGAAAAATATAATCGTTCCTTTTAAGACCTATTATGTGTAATATCCATTGGCCATATTTGTTCCACGGGTCAGGTATAAAAATAAATTTACTGAATTTCTTGTATTTGATTAACAGAAAGAGCCTAATGATACGTGTCCACATTCCTGTCTCTGTGCTACTGTCTATCGGGGCTTTCTTGCCTAAACTGAAAACCATCTGTCATAAATACAATAATGGCTTTTAAACCCACCCCACCCAAATCCTCCTGCTCCCCAAAAAGGGGCACGGCAAGCATGGGCTGCTCCTGAAATATTCCTTGCAAGTTGCTAAGTGGATATAAAAGAACACAGACCTAAAATACTCTGCAAATAACTGTAACATAAGCCCTGAAAAATGCTTTTGGAGCTGGCGCGAGGAGGGAGAGACGCGGCCGCGGAGCCGAGGCCAGTGCAGGGTCTGGGCGACCCAGGCTGGGGGGACAGTGTTTGTCACTGGGATACTTTGTAATTGTGAAAGATTATTACAAATCTTATTTAAATCAGGGTTTCTTTTTAATATTTTCATCTAATTGGACAAGTGTTGAGCTGCGCCGGGCTGTCACAGCTGTTACAGGACATGAACCAAGCTTACAGTAACAGCTTTCGTTCCACATTTTTGTGGAGCAGTTTCCATAGCACTCAGATCAGGGCTTGCATATTTTTATACCACTTGCATATTGAAAATAAACTCTGATGTTTAGCTTGCTTTCGCCAAGTGCATCTGGTACTTAAATTTCCTGAAAAACAAGCTGACAACTCTGATTGAAGCCCAAGCAGGCAGGGTGTGACACCTTGGTTTACTTCTATAAAGTTATTTTTAGCCATCCTTTCCCCTAAAAGTGTAACTTCATAGGAGATGGGATGGGAGAGCTGTGAAGTTGGCATTTATCTTAATTGCCATCCCTGAATTTAACATTAGGGCAAACTTTTCCATTCACAATATCCAAGATAACCAGATACTCTGCATGTGAGGATGCACAGTGGAATTCTCTGT
The DNA here is from genome assembly GCA_036630365.1 of Acanthiza pusilla. Lineage (NCBI taxonomy): Eukaryota > Metazoa > Chordata > Aves > Passeriformes > Acanthizidae > Acanthiza > Acanthiza pusilla. The sequence continues at coordinate 19,946,947 of JAXCHO010000016.1, read as the reverse complement.
GCCTCGGTTAAATGTTTTTCGTGTTTGGCCAGATAAGGGCAAAGCGCTCAGGAGCTGGGGGGACACAGGTTCTGGTGCCCAGGTCGCTGTGGGGACCCCCTGGTCCCACACTGGGCAGGAGGTTTTGGGGCACCCTGGAGGGTGTCAGGGCCTGAGCCCCGGCCAGGCAGAGCATGGGCTGGGGAAGCTTATTCTTGGTAAACGAGACACTTTCTAATGAGAAAAATCACCAGGATGTTACCGTTTGGGATTGCTCAGTGCGGTGAGCCCGAGCCCTGGCCGGCAGCGACGCCGGGGCCGTGCCTGGTGCCTGCCGTGCCCGCCGGGGCCGTGTCACCGGCCAGGCTTTGTCCCACCCAACCTCCCGCGTCCCCACGGCCTCTCACCTCCTAACCCCCTTCCCAATCAGCAGATTGAAAATTAGCAAAATATAGCCCCTGCTTTGCACTTTAAATTTTAATAAGAAACAGAGACATCTTCTCTCTCTTTCTTCTGTTGTTCCTCCCTCTCCTCCAAGAACAGAAGGCTGCTGGTGAAAGGAATGAAAATCTGGAAAGAATTTGGGGTGGACTGGCCAACCCCCTTTCATTTCCTTCAGATGTTTACAATCTAGCACCTTTCTGAAGACAAAGATGGGAAAAAAGCTATTTTTTCTTTTGACTGAAGGGTGAGACAGGGGGGTATTAAAAACTGATCAATGTAATTTTTTTCACAGAAGTATTTGCACATCTGTGAAATAATGTAATTTATGAAAAAAATCTTTTTATATGACATCCATGATTATAGCCTGATCTGGAGAATTATTCAAATATAAAATTAAATACTCAAAAACTCGCTGCGCTGTGGATGACTGAGCTTTTACCAGCTGTGCATCACACTTCTCTAATTCTATTAAAAGTATAGAAGTGAGGCTTCCCAAGGATGTCTGAATCCCTTGTAAAAGGAATGTTACATTTCTAAATACTTTATGATCAGTTGCTTTTTGTTTTTTCTTGATTATCATCCCAGTTGTTGGATGTTTTATCTGACTGTACCAAAAAAAAAAAAAGAGAGGAGGAATGTATACCCGTGGAGAACGCTCTATAAATTATATTGTATTTTATTATCGCAGGGCTTAAGGAAAAATTGGCTCTTAAGAAAGGTTAAAAACCTTTAAAGTGAATTCTTCTGTTTGGTTAAAAGTACTTTTGATTTAATACAATCCATCTGCAATCTGGGCCTGGCCTCCTCCCCCTGGGGGAACAGGCGATGCCCACGGCACCAGGACAGGGCAGCGATTTCTGCTCAAACAGGACGAGTTTGCGTCGCCCTGCGCAGGCTTCCCTCCCAGCAAGGGACCAGCTCACCCTCTCCTCAGACAGCAATTTCCAGATTTTTAAACAATTAATCCAGGGGAAAATGAGCAGGCACGGGCACTCCCAGGGGTAGTTTCGCAGCCCAGCACTGCTCTGCAGGAGCAGCCTTCCAAAGGGAAAGTTCAATCCTATTTTCCAAGCTTAAATAGAAGCTTTGGTACAGATCCTGCACAGCCTGGACATTATCCACAGGTCACAGATAGAATCACCGGGAATTTGCTGTGCCTTCCCATGCCACAAGGCAATATTTAACTCGAAAGGAAAATACAGTTCCCCAAACCCACCGAAACGCCGTGGTACAAACCAGCCATTAAAAGAGTCTCAAAATAGGCCACATTAGTAAAAGCCAGTTGGAGTTTAGCAAAGAGAGAGACAAAATAAGGGCTAAGCCATTGTTTCTGCTGCCGAAGACAGACGGACTTTAATAACACTTAACAGAATGATGCACATTAACGATCTCAGAAAGCACTTCTTATGCCTCATCCATCATGCGGAGGAGAAAATGAAGCCTTCGACAGCATTAGGAATTATTCTAGATCTTGTCAGTAATTCGCAGCTTCTCGGTAGTATCGTAACACAAATTTGTGTGGATGAGACACTGACCATTAATCTAAGGGGCTTTTTTTCCCTCACTGCAGCGTGTGGAGAATGTATCAATTGTTTCACGGAGAAATTTCACAGCTGAAACCTTACTAAATAAAACAGGGGAGAGGAAAGAGATATAGACAGAAACATAAACAACTACAACGCGGAGACAAATCATTATCTTTAAAACAAAACCCACCATAAAATCTCCATATGTGTGTTTGTGGATGGGCAGTGAACAGCCTCCTGCTCTAAAAATCTTCAAAATATGCTGATTATAAAGTCATGTTCATACATACAAACACACTTCGATTTCATTTTCTGGGAGGCTTTTTTCCCTTTTTTTTTTTTTTTTTGCCGGAGAATAGGCAAAAAATCCCGATTTCTCTTCCCAAGAGAGCCCTGTATTTTTTGCAAACAGTAGCAAAACAAATTTCAAGAAAAAATGCCACGCGACTAAATAAACAACAGCTTTTGGCAACCTCTTCCCTAAGTCACAAGCTGCTGTTCATCGTATGATAGCTGTTGCCACTGGAATCTCTACTACAAAGGAAAAGGTCCATAAATATTTGTACAGCAAACTCCACAGAAAAAAAGCCTCCCCGAGTGCGCTCGGAATTCATTTCTATACGTGCGATGTAAAGATGAAAGCTAATGAGTTCTATGGAGTTTATGATAAATTAAAAGTGCGGGGCTCCCCACCCCGGCCGCATGTTTACACGGATCTGATCCGCTGCTCCCCAACAAAACACTTGTCAGACAGAATGAGGCGAATTCGCCTCCGGATGTGGAAAGCTGGATTGTCTCAGGGACAAAAAAAACACATAGGATTTGATCAAATACTAATCAGGCAGAAATAATGTGGTATCCTAAAACACACCCTATTTTATCTCCAATGAAATAGTGACATCTATCCAAAAAGTCCTCAAAGAAACTTGGGTTTAGGTAATATATTGTGATTGCAGCAGATAGGCAGGATTAAAATCAGGCTTGATCTTCAAAGAGAATAAGAATGTATAGTTCTGTTTACTGCACACATATTTGTATATAAAAGATATGACAAATATTTCGAGTTCTTCAGAAACCTGTATTTCTGTATTTTAAATTTTCACAGACCCAGTGCTGAGAAAGGGTTTTGACAGTCCCAAGTAATGGAGGCAAATTAGAGATTAAACTCATTAGAAATTATAAACACTCATATAGTCTGTTAAACCCCCTGACAAAACCTGGAAATCAGAAATCCAATAACACAGCATCAATAGGGTCTTTAACGGCTGGACAGATGTTTAAACTGTGCGATGCTCGTGTGAGGAGTGAGATGGAAACGTCGGAATCAAGGTTTGCATTAAATAACTCGGCATTGATGTCAGATCAGATCATTCATGTGAACTGGTTTGATCCTTTTTTTGCCATTAATTTCCATTCTCCTGTTATGGTCTAAATTTGTTGTTCATTTTCCATAGTATCAAACATTTTTCTTATTTGCAAATATGCAGATGAGGGAGGCAGCTCTGAAAGGTGCCACACAGAGCAGGGCTGTGTCCAAGGGGCCACTGACCCCCAGGGCTGCCCTCCACGTAAAAACACTTCAAAAATAAAATATTACCTGCAAGCTTTAATTTTTTGGCTTAATTAATTAAATCACAGAAGGAAATATTGTGAGAACAATCACCTCACTAAAAACAAATCAATAAATCTCAAGGAATGGGCACTGGGATAGCAAAAGCAAAATTGTTTGCATTCCTAATGTTGGGTCTGACCTGGAAAGGATAACAAAAGAATCTGGCATGAATATGTATTTTTATAGGGAGTGCTGCTGGTAAACAGACCAAATAAAAGCGAGGGGATTATTTTAAAATAGTTTCTCCTAAACTCTCAATATGTTTAATCTGACGATATGAAAAAACATCCCATAAAGCAGAAACACATTCAGCCTCTACAAAATTCTGTACAGAGCAGAGAAAAGGTTTTCAGCAGAAGAAAACAAACAAACAGCAGAAATCCTGCAAAGCTGCGGCGTCTCCCCGCGCCCGCCTGCTCTCCAGCGCCAAGATAAAGACCCAATCTGCTCATCAAACACCTCCGGGCTCGGCCATCTAATAGGAACAAATTGGCAATGACTGCCCAAGCAAGTAACACAGGCCCACTGATTTGTAGATTGATACTGATGCCTAATGATCCCCTTGGGCAGATCAATAGCAACAATCCTCATCCCTGCCTTTCTTCTTTATTGGCACGGCGGAAGCGGGAGCGGCGATGGTGTGCGCGCACGGCGGCAGGTGCCGGACGAGGGCCGGGCACCCCGAAGGGCCCCTGAGCCAGCGGGGCCTTGCTGCGCTTCGGGGCCTGCCCTGCCTGCTCTGCCCCTTGGCAGCCACGCTGCCCCCGGCGCGGTGCCCTGGGCACGAGGCCGTGCCGGGCATACCCCGGAGAGCAGCACAGACAGCACGGGCCCGCAGCCACGGCGAGGGAAAGCGCAGAGACCGAATAATGACAGAAAAGCCTGCACTGACCAGCTGGGCTGCCTGAGAGCTGAAGGCCAGCGTGGCGTTTGGGTGCTAGAGCCATGCGGGACACTGGGCACGCTTTGGGAGAGCAGGGCACGTGGGCAGGTGGTCTGTCCTGCTGGAACTGGCTTTTGCTGCTCTCGTGCTCCACAGGCTCTCACCTTTTCCCTCTTCCCCCTCAGCTGTTTCCTTGTCTCTTAGAGCACTACACTGTGATCAACTAGGCAGCATCAGCACAGGGGTTTCACTCAGTTACCCTGGAGTCACTTTCATCTGCTCCTTCAGCCCCATGCCTCGAAAGAATTAGGGATTTTCTATTTATTTATCAATCTAGCAAATACAGTTATCCCATTAGAAGATCCTTTTAAAGTCCCTGGTAATACCTAAGAAAAACTAATGGAGTTGCTTTGCATTTTTTTTTTCCCCCAGTGAATTAATGCCAGTGATGTTGTGCAGAACCACACATGGTCATTGCCACCTCAGGATGCTGGCAGACATCCCCAGCGGCGCTGCACTCCCCTAGAAATTGCTCTCTCTCCATGGAATAACCACATATAAACCTAAGGCGTGATCAGGTATACCCAAATCACCAGGGAGGCAAACAGAGGGGAAGGAAAAATGTACCACAAAGTTTGTGCCTCCTAAACACGAAATACTAATTTTGCATTAAGGTGTGTGTCGTCACTGGCAGCGTCCCCCAGCCCAGGCGCACAGCTGGGGGTGCCGCCCGCGACCCCGCCAGGCGCGGGGAGCGCAGGCACCGATTTTAAATCCTATTCAGACTCAAGATCTGCTTTGTTCAGCAATCACCCGGCTACTCTTATTCTTCATGGCTCTTTTATTAAAATGTGGATAAAGCAAAAGGCAAAGGATAAAATTAAATTCCATTGACTGTAAATTTCTAAATCATCCCTCCAATAAAGGATTTTCCTTTAATAACAAAAATGCCTTTCCCATCTTTTTGCCGATCTCGGTGTATACTCGCAATAAAAACGGGTCTGCGTGAAAACCTTTGTAACTCGACCCTTCCAGTGCATAAATTAATCACTTTCCAAATCCTGTCTTTTCTTTCCTTAAGTTCCCAGGCGCGGGGGTCGTGCCCCCACCCAGCCTTGACCATGGCAAAATTCAAATTCCCACTAATGACGAGTGTAATCATCGCAATCACCACCATCATCATCATCGCCAGGAAAGCCGGGTCCTGTTGGCCCCTGACATCAATCAGCGACGCGGGGGCAACCAGCCCCCCCCCCCGCGCCCCCCGGCAGCGATCGCCCGTTCCCCGCGCGTCGGGGTCACCCCGCTCCCATCCCGGCCTCGCGCCTCCGCCGCTCCCCGGGCGGGACGGGACGAGTGCGACGGGACGTTCGGGCCGGGCCGGGCCGGGCCGGTGCCCCCCTGTCCCCACGTCCCCCAGCCCCGGGTGGGGAAGGAGCGCGCGAGGGAGGGGAGCGAGGGGAGGGGGAGCAGCCGCACGTGTGACGCGCCCGGCCGCTCATTTGCATATTCACATCAGCGCCGCGCCCACTTAAGCAGCGCGAGGGGAAGGTGTCTCCTCCACCCACCAGCACCCACCCACCACCACCCACCACCCACCTCCACCTTCCCTCCCGCTCCCCGCAAGCCGCGCTCCCAGCCCAAAAGCGAGGGCACGGGGGGCCGGCAGGAGGGTGGGCGCAGGCTGCCTTACCTCCGCTCCCGTGCTACCAGGGATTCCCCGTGGTTCCGCCAGGAATTTTGGAGAGCCATCCTTCAAGGGGTTTTAGTTCTGTCTTTTTCTCTTCCTCCTCCTCCTCCTCCTCTTCCCGTGTTGTGACTGGGTTTATAAAAAAAATAAAAAAGACAACTCCATGTAAGCTCGCAGCCAGGGCACGGCGAAGTCTGGGGCTCCGGGGGGAGGGAGCAGCGGAGGGAGGGTCACAGCTCCATGCCTTACAAAAGGCAACCCAAAGCCTGGATATTTTTTTAATATCCTACACAAAACGCCACCACACATATATATGTAACGCAGGCCCCAGACCTGGCGCTAATTAGGTTTTTGCCAAAAACTGTCGAGGTTCAGCCTATGACACGAATAAACGCAACGGGGCTGGGAGTTAGGAGCCCTCACCTGCCCTGAGCCCCCCAGCGCTCAGCCCTCACCTGCCCGAGCCTCCCGGCGCGGGTGCCCAGCAGGGCGAGGGTTTATGGGGCGCGTCGAGAGCTCCCACGACGGCGGGGACCCAGGGTCATCCGCAACCACGCGGCACCGACCTGGACTACTGCAACCCGAGTGCTATTCCAGGGGTATTTTCGCACAAATTAATTTCACTATTTCACAGCTCTACTCACAGTGGGAAAAAGGGGAAAAAAATTAATAATCAGGGTTGTGTGTCCCCTTGCAAATGTCACAGAAGCAGCATCGCGTGTGCCGGGACGGGTCTCCAGGAGCACAGGCCTATTGTTCTAAGGACACGGCTTTTGTGAGCGGGGCAGCACAGCCAAGCCGGAGCAGCAGGAGGAGGAGGAAGAGGGGAGGGAAGCCCTTGCACAAGCACACCGTGCACCGCAGCCACTGTTTCACACCCTCGCATTAGATGTTTGCTGAAAATACACGCTGCACACGTGTGGCACTTTTTTCCAAACATGTCATTACCGGGAATGATTAAGGGCTTCATTGCTTCCCAGTGCAAGGTCTCGGCTTGGATTGCTGACTGATGGCTGAATTCCCCCATACACCTCGCAACATGATTTTTGTCCGAGGATCAGAGGAAGAAAAGGCACTTTATCAAATGTTTTTTCGTACGCAGAATATTTAGGAAAGGTTCAAATTTATTTTTGCAATTAGCAAAAGCAAATTTGCTCCAAAGGTGAAGCATTGCCAAGTGACGTTACTCCCAGAGTACATTTTTCTGGAGAAGTTCTAAAGCCCTGAGAAAGGCCACGATGCTCCAGCGCGGGCGGGCACGGCGCGGTGGGGCTGGCCACCAACTCCGCGTGCGTGGGGAGCTGAGAGGAGCGGCGCGGCCGAGGCAGACAATGGGAGCTGGAGGCGAGCAAGGAGGTAGAGGGGGGTCTGCCCTTGCCCCCCCGGCCAGGAAAGCAGGTCACTCCTTATCAACTGGGAAAGCAAATGCCAAAACAAAGCGTGGGGCTGGATTTTGACGAGCCAGACGTGCTTTCTTATAAAAAATAATTTTCCTGCCTTTGTTTCTCCCCTTCTCCTTCAAAGCGAGTGGAAGAGCAGGCTCCTGTTTCACACTGGCCTTCCAAGGGAAAATAGGTAATTTTTAAGAATCTGCCCACCAAGCACGAGTTACTTGTCCTCCCCCCTCCAAAAAGAAAAAAGAAAAAAGAATCCTCTACAAGACTCAAAGGATCCCTGAAATAAAGAAGAAAGAAAAACATCCAAAACATTAGACACAGAAACATTATATTTCAATATTATCATATGAATTAAATGTAATCCTTGGAGCGACTCGTCCCAGGGGTCACATATTAGGCCATTTTTTTCTTTTTTTTTTTTTATTTAATAGAGGTCACCCAGGCTGAAAAGCAGAACCCAAATGAAAAGCATCTTCAATGTGGTTATAACATGAGCTGGACGAGGTCAGGCAGTGTCTTGTATGGCCTCATAAAAAATACATAACCAGACAGCCTAATAGTATTTCTTTGCATTCATTTTTGGATGGGAACTGGCGGGTGGGGGAGGGGGCCGAGGAGAGGGCCACAACCGCCTGTGCATTTCCATAATGGGCAGCTTCTCCTACATTCCAGTTAGGGAAAAAATGAACATTCATTTTAACACATACCTGGGTTAGCTCGCTTTAAAGAACCATCTTACAGACAATTCCTGCGGCCCTGAGAAAGTGAGAGAGGGGTGAAGCATCACCCATCTCACACACACGCACACACACGCACACACACGCACACACACACACACACACACACACACACACACACACACACACGTGTTCGCTGCACACATGCTACCGTCATGCTTAATTGGGAGTGCAACCACCTTGGGCTTGCTTTCATCAACACTGGCTTGTGGATGTTGTTACTTGCGCAGACACACACCCAGGCTGATTAATTTGAATTATTTCTCTTCTGAAGAGAAGCAGAGGAACCCCCCATTCCAAGGGGTCCCTCTCTCCGCACACCAGGGAGGGGTTCGGGACTTACACAGGTTTTGGATGGGAGAAGGGGCAAGAGAAAGGCAAGGCATGAAAGGGGAAGGGGAGGGGGGGAGGAGGTAAATAAAAATAACCAGTGCTAAAAATGCCGGGTGAGAAGAGAATCTGTAAATCTCGCCTCCCTTCCCCCTCCCCAAATGCTGCCTGGAGCCGGGTGACCCTGCAGGGAGCGGAGCCGCAGAGGTGACCCGATGCTAACCAGCCTGTTAGAACTAATAAGGTGTGCGCCTAAGCCAGGGGCTGACACTGGGGCATTGTGGAAATAACTCTCCTTGTTATTGCCCATCCTCAGCTTGAAATTTACTGCTCCTTTGCATTATTAAAGAGACAGCTTGCGTGCGCGATGGGGGAGAGGCTGGGCAGGAGGAAGAACTGCACACGCTTTTTTAATGGTATGTTTGTGCTCTCTCTAGTCTTTAGATTCAGATTCGGAGCATTAAAGCATGCTGGGTTAATAGGTTGTTATTTATTATTTGAATAAAATCTGGTTTCGAAAATTTTTTTTAAAAAAATTTCCCCCACCATGGCAAATGGTCAGTAAAAAGGAAAGGTGTGAAACATCTCAGATGAGGTCAGGCTGAGGCCTTGTGGGACAAACCCTGCCCCCTGTTTCCAGTAGCACTGCTCCACATTTACATCAGATGTGAGCAGAGCTTAAAACACTCAACATGGTGGATAACAGGGACTGCATGATGGGAACACAAAAGGACCTGCTGCATTGTGGGGCCATCCTCAGCAGGGCCATGTGAAAGGTATCAGAACACCTGAAAGCATTCTAGGATTCTGCGCTCTGTAAATACAGAGCCATTTGGCATCTTGGGGTTTTGCTTTTCCAGCAGCTGGACAAAAGGCAAAACTCAAAGATGGACACAGTGGAAAAATCTACTTTGTCTCGATCCCTGCTCCCCCTACTCCCCTTCCTGCTCCTTCAGCACCCACCCTCCACCTGCTGAGCTGATTCCCATAATATTCCCAGAATAACAGACGAGACTCCCTGGAGAGGGTCCCCACCAGGTCCCTGCTCAGGGGACACAGACCAACCCCACGATGTACATTTGCACCTGAGAGATCAGACTTTACAGAAACTGAGCTGAGCTGCTCTTTCAGATGCTTTTGCTTTCTCTGAGTCACTTTTTATGGACAGGCATTTTCAACTTGACCTTTGAGGGGCTGCAGAGCCCATCTGGTACCAGCGGGGGCACGGGCAGAGCCTGCAGCTGCTGCTAGGGGAGACCCGACCAGAATTAGGACTCAAGTATTATTAATTTTCTGCGGCAAAGCAGCTGAGTGCACATGGGAGACATTGCTGAGAATGGGGATCAATGATAAATAACATCCTCAAGGTAAATACAGAACAGGATTGAGCCATTCATGGCAACTGGCTGAGCCAAGGGCAGCTTTCCATGGAGCTGAGCTGAGGGTGGTTTACAGTCAGGGATTCCACAAAATCAGCTCCTGGAGGGATTCGAGAGAATTCTTACGAGCACATGAGAGCCACAACAATTCTTGAGCTGTCCAAGGCAACTGGGTTTTCCTGCATGTTCAGAGATGTTCGTCTGAAAGGTTAATGTGAGCAGCTGCTGGGAAGACCTGGGATGACAGTGGCAATCAACGATGGAAATGTGACAAGATACATGTAACTGCCATCACACACTGAAACAATGGAAACTATATATATATATATATATATATGATCCTGCACATTCTGGGACCAGAGGTGGGTTTGAAATGAGACCCCCTGAGCCCAGGGCACCCTGAGCTCTCTGTCGGAGAACCAGCATGTCCCACAGCATCTTGAACAGGTCCCAGTGTGAACATGTTCATTGCTTGTGTCCCAAACTATCCTGTCCCCATCACAACCAGCCAGAGTCAGTGACATCAGTGACAACAGAGCAGGTTGAAACACTACACGTTGTGGGAACAAACTGCAAAGGAAAAGCTTTGGAGCTAAGGCAGGGAAATGAAATTCAGGTTTTTGAAAGCACCAAATGTAAACAAGGAATTAAAGCTGATACCTGACAAAGAGGTAGCTACAAACCAGAAGCCTCGCTGCCCCCTCCCAGTTGTTCCCTTTCTGGCATCCTGGTTTTGTGAATCCTCCAAAGCAGCCAAAGAGGTCCTATCAGATATTTCCAACTCCTCTGTCTCCAAAGGATGAACTTTTACCAACACATTGTTACATGGCTGGACTTGCCTACACTGTATTTGATCATTCTTGCATACACACATATGCAAAATCCTATCCCTACTAGAAGGAATAATAACAGCAAGAAGCATGATGCTCCACATTTTAGTTGGAATAGCCAAATGTTTTAGGGTAAAATCAAAGGTGTGGAGACTCAGAGGACTGTGTTAAGCAGTTCTTGTGCTCAGCCTTCAGGTGGTTAAAGCTTAAGTAACGAGGGTGTTCGAACCGTGACAACACTCTACTGGATTTAAAAATACAATTTTCAGAACTGATTGCCAAACTCTGATCTCAGAAGCATGCTCATTTTTTTCAGCTCTACCAGCTGATCCCATAAAAAGCACTATTTCTCCTTAGAAACCCAGGCACAGTCAGGCTGCCAGAAAGGAGCGGATTGGAGGGTTTCTAATTCCCCACAGCTCTCACAGTAATGTCCTCCTGAATGGACTTCAAAACCACATTTACAAAAACAACAGTGCAAATTATTCCCTACGTAACAGGCTGTATCAGCCCCCCCATAAGGCCCCATTCTGTACCTCTTCTTTAAACTCTTCAAAGATTCTCTTGCCATTTTGGATTCTTTGGATTATCATGGAATCATAGAATCACAGAATGGTTTGGGTGGGAAGGGACCTTAAAAATCATCCCATCCCACCCCTTCCATGGGCAGGGACACCTCCCACTGTCCCAGGCTGCTCCAAGCCCTGTCCAGCCTGGCCTGGGACACTGCCAGGGATCCAGGGGCACCCACAGCTGCTCTGGGCACCTGTGCCAGGGCCTCACCATACTCACAGGGAAGGATTTCTTTCCAGCACTTAATGTCAATCTACTCTCCTGAAGCTGAAAGCCATTTCATTCATATGTTATTAATCTAAAATTTGTTTCTTCTGCCTTTGAGGTCTCTAACACACTTGGAATTGTTGGCTGTGAGGCAACATTGTCCGTATGGTTTTGTACTGGGGAGAGAGAAAGATGCTGAATTCTGCTCAGGTTATCAGTGCATCCACAATAAGCACGTTCTCATTCCTAAATCTATAATTCCTTGGATGTGCCCATCCACAGAGCCCCAACAAGCAGGACCACAATGAGTAGGAGGCACTGAGCCAACAGCCCTGTGCTGCCCTACACACCCCCTCAGGCTTCTGCCAGAACTCTGGTTCTGCCCTCCGCTGCTCCCAAACATCCCAGCAACCCACAGCCACCTCAACAGCTTCATAATAACAGAAAATCCTGCAACTAATCCTCTAACTTTATTATATCCATAACAAATATACAGGTGCATTTTAAGGCATTCCCCTGGGAAACAGAATATCCAAATGTTTTGCACAGAACAGGACTCACCTGCTCAATTTTCTAAGCCGTATCATTCTCAGTTGCTGAAAAACAGCTTGCAAAGCTTTTAGCATTCAAAACCTAATATTTAAATATATGAAGGCTCTGCATGTGTCCTCTGCAAAGTTCTAAAGGGGTTTGGGGTTTTTGTTCATTCTGGTCTTAGTGCAGAACTGGTCCAGAAAACCAAGGTGCCAAGGTGAAGGGGAGGTCCAGGCCCTGGACATGCCACCTGCTGCCTCCTGGGCTGTGGATGGTTCCTCACTGCTGCTGATGCATGAAGGCAGTGATTCTCCTCTCCCATGACTCATCTGCTGTAGCTATTTAAACTAAAACTCCACAAGATAGGGAGTGAAAGTTGAGCTCTTCACAGCCCAGTGAGTTTGGCTCACCCCTCGTGAACACACACGGTCGTTTAAGTGAGTTCAGGTGTCAGTGTAGTGAAACCCTGATATGGGATGTGCTCCCTCGGTGCTTTTAGAGTGCAAAGAATAAGAATGTGGTGGCATATCCAAGACTACATCACAGCCACAGAAATGTAAGGTCTCTGTTTTCAGTCATCTGAATGCTGCCAAAACCATCTACACAGAAAAATACACCAGCAGCAGTCCAGGGCTCGTGATCAGGGAAATGCTTCCTCCTCTTCACTTACAGCCAGCAGTGCTGCATGCGTGTGGAAAACGGAGCAGGAAAGCAGAGACCACAGCTGGGATTTCAACCCCGCAGAGAACCGAGTTAGGAGTGAGAGCTGCAGAGAAGATTAGTCTTTCAAGTGTGGCTGCTGCGGAGGGACACTGTGGTGTGGAGCTCGGGGAGGGGGGACAGGGGAAGCCTCGGCAAGCCTCGGGGTGTTCCAGGGTTGCACTGCCTGGTTCAGGAGAACCCTCTGGCCTACAAGAGGCTCCTCCATGAGCAGCTGGCAGTTCTGCAGGGAATAGAGAAGGTCCTGGAGAAGACCCAACTTCCCACAAAGGACACAAAAGGAAGCCTACAAATCATTAAATAAATCCCCGAATCTGGCTACAACTGAGAGTGATGTGGAGGAAGATGCTAAATTTCTTTCAGTGATGAAATTTGTTCATTTTTAAGCCTATTCCAGGAAGATATTTCACAAATCTAGAAGACTTTGTTGTTAGGGGAAAATAAAAAATACTCAGCTTTTTCTGTTAAGGATCATGCCACAACTCCAAGCTGTCATAAGCATGAAAACCTGGTTTCTGAGAAAAAACCAGAATCTCATCCCCCCTCAAATGCAGTTGATTGAGAATTATGGCATCAATTTTTTTGTTGCTGTTGCTTAAGAATTTCAGAATTATATAGTCAATATTGCAATTTAACTATTAAGAGAATGAATGAGTGTGCTTATCTTTCAAAATTACTTTAAGATCTAAAATACTCTACATCAGCTCGATATTAGTGTTATTCTCATTTCTTAAAGGGTGTGGGTGTGGCTCTGCACTGTAAGAAGTTCAGAGTAATTCTGATTGGATTTCCTTAATGAGTTGGGGGCTACCTTAATAAAAACCAAGGCATGAACTTTAAACATACTTAGTTGGAACTCCCCAAATGCCCTTCATTTGGAATAGAGGCGTCTTTATTTTATTTTATTTAATGGTTCTTAACGCTAGGAACAAGAAACCACTGCCAGTAGTGGAATTCTTCAAGTCACCTTGCACAACCACAGAGAGCTGACTCATTCATAAATTTTACTGTTTAATGGAATTCTAGAGGCTATAGTTTAAGAGCCAGTGGTTGGGAGAAGTTAAACTAAGCCAAAAAAGCCAATTATTCTGGATGGAGTGATCATGAGTAGAACTGTACTGCTACAGGAGGTGTAACCTTCCTGTGTCAACAGGTCTTGAACAGCTTTGCATTCCTAAATCAGATGTTTTTGGAGATGCATGCATCCATTTGAAAAATACCAAAATAAAAGTGAAAGAAATAAAAAATTGTAAAATTATCTGGGTGAAAATTTGGAATATGAAGCCAAGAAACTGCACCTACATCCTTCTGTCTCCAGCCTTGCTCCTCACCTCCCTCCGCCTGCCCAGGGATTGGATATATACAACATAGGGAATAAACAAAATCTCTTCCAGGGGGATCAGAGGGGCACTGTGAGAACAGACAGTCAATGAAATATTATCTGCAACTCTTGTGCCACATCTTTAAACAAGAAAGCACAAAGCCCATTCCCGTTACCAGCAGCTTACTCGTGTAGGTGCCAGCTGACAAGTCTCATGCATGATTGAAATAGCTATTCCTACTAACTCCATGATTATTCCTGGAACTGTAAATACAGAGGGTGTTGGCACTGTGACTTTAACAAAACCCACAAACTATACACGCAGCACATACGTTCTGCTGTGCAGTTTAGATTTCATCTCCAAAGTCGTGGCATACGGCGCAGGCAATTTTTATACAAAGACATGGAAATGTACACAAAGCAAATATACTCCAAAATAAGGCAGCGCAGACCCAGCTCTACCCGGGGTAGGCTGGTGGTCACTACTTGAAACAGAACCAGCCCAGCCCAACTGCCCCCAGTGACTCCCCTTCCACGGAACTGGGACTGGGGCCAGCTCCGGTGGCGTTCCTGTGCCACGGCCCCCTGCCCATGGACTGCGGCCTCTGAATCCACACCCGGGACCTCCGTTGGGAAGCGGCGATCTTGGAGGAACAACAACTCAACTGCCTCCAACTAATTATAACTTAATTAAGCTTAAGAGAAGTTTTTCCTTCAGAAGAATTAAAAACCTCACTTGGTTTTCAGTGGAACTATGGATTTTTCCAGGTGAGCTGAACTCAGCTCTAAATCGGTCGATCACAAACCCTGTTTGTGATTCCAACCCCACCATCACCACCGGCTTCACTCTCCACAATGCCCCTGGGAAGGAATTATCCCAAATGTCACCATTGCTCTGCTTGATATTGCCAGCTCAGTCTCTCAGCAGGAGGCAAAAACAGCTGGACTCTCAAATAAGATTTTGAATTAACAAAATTTAATTATTTGAATTAAAATTAATCTCTTCAAATTTTTCTACTCTGCATTTCATCGTTAAATTCAGATCTGAAATTACAGTTTCCTTTGCTAGTTTAATACCTTCCTTTTCTACCCTAAATTTGGGATAAGCTATTTGGAAAGGAAAATGAGTTCTTACGGAAGGCACACAGAATAAAGGACACGTGGGTTTAGCACCAAATAATTCCCATCTGGAAGTCTGAAGCCAGGGCTTCAGGAACTTGCACCTTTTATTTAACCTGCTTATGCCGATCACAGTTCCAAAGTACGTGGACATGGTATTTCCTAAAGCTAAAAAAAGCACTGAAAATTGATCATAAAAGAGGATTTAGGGGGAAAACAACCCAAACCACAAAAAAACCATATTAAATCTCCAAAAAGACAACTGGACACTGAAGAAAGGTGACAACTTCAGCTGCAAGGAGTCTCAGACCAATATAAAGTCAGCAATGAAAATAGAAAACCCAGATGACAAAGAGAAACAAGTGCAATAGGCAGCAAGTAAAATAAACCAAAGGCTGTGGGCAGTAGGAAGTGGGTGGGGGAAGCTGAAAAGAGCATGAAAATGGTTTCAGAGTTGGGATATTCAGCTTTAAAGTGTAGTAGAACATACAGAAGTCTTAGCACTAATGTAAAACCACAAAGAGATGATGATGGCAAAGTGGAAAATATAAAGTAGAAAACCTAGAAATCTTCAGAGTTCTTACTGCAAAGGAAGGATTTGGGGAAAGTTACCAAAGAACCATGAAGCACTTAAGAGGTTTGTAGTGCTGAGCTCTGGTGAAATTAAACAAGGCTTTAGAAATTGGGAGGAGAATGTTGGTCAGTTCTGTGCAGAACAGATGTTCTCCAACAGCCACATCTGGCTGAGGGTCAGGAGGCTCTGGGTGTCCACCTGGGAGCAGGTGCTGCTGGGCAAAGAACTGATCCCTCCATGAAGAGCATGGACAGTGTCTGCAGGGCTGTGCCAGGCACAGCCTTGGCCAGGAGCCTAAGAATTCTGAAGTCAATAATAATAATAATAATAATAATAATAACAACAACAACAACAACAACAATAGAAGATAGAAGAACAATTATTGATGATAAAGATGACACAGAAATCACAGAATCAGAGAACCACAGAAGCGTTTGGGTTGGAAGGGACCTTAGAGCTCACTCTACCCCTGCCCCTTCCACTGTCCCAGGCTGCTCCAAGCCCTGTCCAGCCTGGCCTTGGACACTTCCAGGGATGGAGCAGCCACAGCTGCTCTGGGCACCTGTGCCAGAGCCTCATCCCCCTCACAGGGAACAATTCCTGCCCAAGGCCCCAGCTAACCCTGCCCTCTGGCAGTGGGAAGTCTTTCCCCCTTGTCCTGGCACTACAGGCCCTTCCCCCTCTATGTCTTGTATTCTGCTGTGGGAAAACAAAGATCTGGGGGTGAAGCTAGAAGACTAATCAAATGAGACTCTGAGGACACATTTCTTACCATGACTGTGATTTATCATTCAGAGAGGAGGGCTTGATTCTCCATGGGACAATTTTAATCCCCATTCAGTGCCATTCTTGAGCCCAGTAAATATGTACTTTTGGACTAGAAAAATCACTAATTAAAAAAACTCAATCACTAGAGAGGTTGTGTAGCCAAAGATCTCTGTGGCTTTACATTCTAAGGTGAAAAGAAAAATTTTTTAAAATAACCCCAAAAATGCCCTCAGAGCACCCTCACCAAGTCAAACGCAACTGTTCCAGTGTCATCACTCTCTTGCACTCAGGGTACTTCCCTGCCCTTTTTCTTGGCAGTGAAGTACTGCTGGCCACAATGCAGGGTCTGGAACATTTCTGCCATCTGAAGGACAGAACAAGACTTCTAACATGTTTGTTTAGAAGCACAATTTACAGCGAGGATTTGGGCTGAAACCACATCCCTACACTGAAGAGGGGATGAAAGGCCCAGCGGGGAAGAAAGGAATAAAAAAATCATTGTAATATCCCAAAGTCAATCACTGTCTCTCTCCGAGCAGGGCAGGGCGTGGGCAGGGGAGCATGGGGCACGTGTCCCTCACACAGGGGCACACGAGGCTCATCAGGGACATCAGAACACACCACACAGCACAGACACACCCCATGTGCTCTGCTTTCCCTGCCGCCCCAGCTCAGCCTGGCTGCTGTCCCTGCCTCTGTCCCCACTGGTGCCCTGTGCCATCCCGAGGCCATGGTGCACAGTGCCCTCCCCAGTGCATCCCAAGGCCTTGCACAGGGGTGGCATGGGGCAGGACAGCCCCTTGCCCAGTGACCTCTGCCACCAGGCAGCTTCTCCATCCCTGCCCCTTGGTACGCTAGGAGTGAGAGAGCACATATTTTAATTCATTTTCATCCTTATCAGCTCAGAAAGACGCAGAAAAAAGGGAATTGCTGAGGAGCTTTGTGCTTGCAGCCATCATGCGGGTTGGGTGAGGACACGCTGGTAACGTCTGCTGAAATATCTCTTTTTAAATGAGGAAAAAAGGTGGGGGCCTTGGAAAACAGGTTCTAGTGTCCTGATGAAAGCATGACAGCAACACTTTACAATTTTCTGTTGTCCAGTTCCCTCCATGTTTCTCCCTGGCTGCACATCCCTCCTCTCCTCTCCTCTCCTCTCCTCTCCTCTGCTCTCCCCCCACATCCATCCTCCATTTCCCACTGACTCCTCGGCACGCGCTCCAGCCTCCTGTGAAATGGTGGTGGGCAGAGGGAAGGGAGGAAGAGCGGGAGGAAGAAAGGGGCTACGATGGGGAGGGCAGGGGAAAGAGAGAGATTGAGAGAGACAGAGAGAATGTCAAAGCTCAAGTCTGGCATTTGCCTATTTAAATTCAATCACGCAGCCCTCGCCGAGCTGGAAATGGATGGCCTGCGTTATGAATTTCTGATCAGACGGCTGATAGGTTATGAGCGGGGACGTAATCCCATTGAGGAAGGCTTTTTCCCAAGCAAGGGCAAGCAATAACTGCCCTTCCGAGATGGCTCTTTGCTTTGCCCTTTTTATAATTTTTTCCCTTAAAAAAAAAAAAAAAAAAAAAAAAAAAAGTCCAAATAAGCATTTTTATGATGATAAATGTGTAATAATGATTCATTCCGCCTGCATCTGAAATGGGAGATGCCTTAGCGAAGCAGACATGCGCTCAAAATAAACTGCCATATTTTTTCTTTTTTAAACCTAATTAGAATTCTCTCCTTCACTCAACTCATTTTGTACCAACCCTAGTGATCTAAAAAGAAAGTGAAAGGAATGAACACATGCATTGAGACTGGTA
Source organism: Acanthiza pusilla (assembly GCA_036630365.1). Classification (NCBI taxonomy): domain Eukaryota; kingdom Metazoa; phylum Chordata; class Aves; order Passeriformes; family Acanthizidae; genus Acanthiza; species Acanthiza pusilla. The sequence goes on along the minus strand of JAXCHO010000016.1, from coordinate 19,928,516 downwards.
TTTTTAATACCCTGCAGGGTTTTTAATGTTTTATAGTTTGCCTTTTTTAACACAATGTGTTTACATAAAAGGATACAAAAAATTTTTTCTTTAACTGGCAAGAACTTCTGGCACGCAGTGAGGAAAGCCAGAAATTAGTTCAGAAGATGATGTTTTCTTACATCTATCCACGTGACATGGTCATGTTGTACCGAATTAATTGAAATAGCTGAGGACACTGGCAGATTTGCAGTAGCCAGATTCGCCAGGCAGGGAGAGCACAGCGCACGGCAGTGTGTGCCAGCCCCAGGACCTCCACGAGCTCACGCACTACTTCCATACTCATCAAAAGCAGAAAATAGGGAGTTTTCTACTTAAAATTCAGCATCTACGTGCTGAAACAACAGCCATCCCAGTGTGCAAGGACTGGAACCAGTCCCAGGGAGAAGGACATAGGTTCAGGACTGCACTGACAGGGCTGGAGCTTCTGAAAAGAATCCAAAGAGAAAAACTACCTTCTGTGGGCACAAGGGAGGAAGGGAAGAGCAGGCAAACATCTCAGTGTTGGTGCTAAGCAGGAACCTGGTCTTGGAGCTGCATCTCTAAACACGTTCCAAAGTGCCAGGAACAAGGAATGGTTTGGGCTGGAGGGATCCCAACGCCCATCCAGTCTCAAGCCATGGCAGGGACACCTCCCACTGTCCCAGGCTGCTCCAAGCCCTGTCCAGCCTGGCCCTGGACACTGCCAGGGATCCAGGGGCAGCCACAGCTGCCCTGGGCACAAAGAGTGCCCTGGGATTTAGCAGCCCACTCCCAGCAGTCAGGAGCCAACTTTAGTCTCACAAATGCACCTCCTTCAGAGATCACAGCTACCAAAGTACAGACTTCCCATGGTTTTCCTCATTTTGCTCAAATCCTGCATCATCAGCTAAAAAGCAGAGTGTTGTGGGGCATCTCCCAGGTGTGCTGGGCCAAAGCACCATGTCCTGCCGTAAGGCAGCCCCTCAGGTGAGCAGCATGCCCCTGTGCCACCAGCACGGCCAGCATGGGCCAGCGGGGAGAGGCTGGGACAGCTTCTGACACAAAAGCCTGATTTTCTCTTTTAGGACATTACATTGGGAAGAATTTGCCTGTTCCAAATTGCCAAAGCTCCATGACAAAGGGAAAACTGTAAAAAAGATATAATGAGGTGATTTTTTTACCCTTCTGACAACATAATAACTGCAAAATTTCTGAATTTGCATGTATCAGGAGGGTCCCAGGAAACCCTTGCACTGTAAAGGGCTGTTTTTCCTGAAGGATACAAAAACCACATGATCCAAGTGGTTTGCAGCTTTCACATGCCTCAAATGGTTAATTTTGCTCAGTATCCACCACAAATGGGCCAGAAACCTGCAGCTGATAATTATGAAATACCGCGGACACAGGGGAGTTCCCTCCCCAGCACCATTGGTTAGGGATTGTCTTATGTCCTGGAGCTGTCAAATTTTGATTATTTAATTGAAATTACATATATTAGCATGGGTGTTCTCATTAGCCATAAAATAAAACATCTAATATTTTCCATCCTGGTGCATCAACATCTGGTGATGATGAACTCCAAGGGCTGCAAGCCCAGAATGTGAAAACATCAGTGTTTAAATCTATCACCTTTTAGTGTCACTACCTGGCTTCTTGCATTAGGAAAGAGGAAAACAAAAAGGAAGGCGTGGGAACAAAGAACTGCGTAGCATTAGCCTTCTTTATCTCCTTTTACACCATATGCAGAATAAAAAATTTGCTTTAACTGAGGTGGAATTGTCAATTATCCAGCATATCACAGAATTTATTTTCAATTAAAGTTTCTAACTATTTTCCATTACCAGATCTTAAACCCAAGTCTTGATATCCTCCTTCAGTTCACAGGACTGATCAGTTCCCAACAACCAAGTAAAACTCCAGAAAGATTATTTTTTTTATTATCTGTGTTCTAATCAAATACAGGAATTCCTAAGCTGGTGATTACAGCACTGCCACTTGTATTTGCAATCTCTGCTTTACATGTTTATTTAGTAAATCAAAAATAGAGCACAGATAAAGAAGCAACCTACAATAATAAAGCATCTTCTTGCAAAAAGCTTTCAGTGGTTTCTCTAACTTAGCATTAAATTTAAACTAATTTTTCCTGGTTTTCACTTCTGCAGTTAATAACTTTTATACAGCCATCCTATAATTACATTAACAAAAAAGTAAATTTCCCCCATTTCTCACCACATTACTGGAGTTACAGCGTTAATGGCAAATTAACCAGTAAACCTACAAATTAAGTCAAGACATCTTCCACTGATAGGGCAAGAATCTGTAATTTAGGCAGGTTGGAAGTTTTCAGTGGTTTTTTAACTTTCGTTGAGCTTCTGCTTTTCCCAGTGTTCCAGTAAAACCCACACAGGAGCCATTGCCGTGTTCAAATCCGCACTGAGCCCTTCTGAGCTGTCTCCTGAAGCACAGCCATGGAAGTGCTCCAGAGAGAGCAGCCCACAACATTTCACCCTGGGCACGTCAGGGGAGGTGGTGGCACAGGCAGTCCCTGGCAGTGCCCAGAGCCAGTGGAGCTCCAGGGCTGCTCCAGAGAGATTTGCTAAGGGTTCCTCTGCACTATTGCCCTGCTCGGGTAGTGCACAGCCTCAGCGTGCCAGCCATGCCCACAGCCACGCTGTGCCATCCATGGGACACGGCAGCAGAGGCACCACCTCCCCAGCCAGGTCAGTCCTGAGCCACCACACCAGAGCCCTCCATGTGGAGAGCTTGTGGAACATCGACTGCAGGCAATCATGGAATGCTTTGGGTGGGAAGAGACCTTAAAGCTCATCCAGTCCACCCCTGCCATGGGCAGGGACACCTCCCACTGTCCCAGGCTGCTCCAAGCCCTGTCCAACCTGGCCTGGGACACTGCCAGGGATCCAGGGGCAGCCACAGCTGCTCTGGGCACCTGTGCCAGGGCCTGCCACCCTCCCAGGGAACAATTCCTTCCCAATATCCCATCTAACCCATCCTCTAATAGTGGGAAGCCTTTCCCCCTTGTCCTGCCACTCCAGGCCCTTGGTACATGTCTTGTATTTCAGCTCCAGCTACGGTGTGGTGGGATCCTTGGCCAACCTTCCGTGCTCCCGAGCCAAGGCGGAGAGGGACAACACAAACTCGGCATAAAATGAACAGAATTTCAATAACAACAGCCAAAGACACATCTTTGGAATATTAGATTTATGCAGTGGAAAGGAACCATCAAAACCGTTCCATTTCAGAAATATAAAGGCTTCCTGAGCTAGTGAAGCACAACAGAAACACTCAGTGATAAAGGACATCACAGCTCTTTATAAACTGAACCGGTGGTTTCCCAAATTTAATATGCATGAACACTGCATGTGAGTCCTCTTAAATCCAAGTACCAAACCCTGCCTGTTTAATAAATCTCACCAGTCCTACACTATTAGACAGGGGATTAAAACTAATCTATCAATCCCAAAACCAAGCACAGAGTGGATTAAAATGCAAAACACATGAGAGTATGAAGATGCTTAATGCTAAATAACAAACATTTCAATCACAGAAATCATTTTTATCTTCTTGTTTATGCTAAGTAGATACTATTAGGCTTAATATCTGTATTAACACAAGTGGGGGAAGAAACAGTTTTAAGGAGACCTAAATACTTGAATGCTACTGGATTGCTGTGAGCAGAAGCTCTCGTGGTGGAAGTGAGCACACCCCGGCATTTGAAATCATGTTTACCCTCTCAGGCCAGCTCAGTGGTGCTTGACCTTTTTCCTATGTTTTTAACCCGAAGCAGAACACCCAGAGGGTCCTGACTAAGCCAGAACTTAAACTTGTTATTTGCACCAGACATCTGAATATCCCTTTTCCCCCCACCCTGGTGTTGCCACGACATCAGTCTCACACCCAGATGCTCAGGGCTCCTTGTCACCCACCTGCACTTTGGGTGGGGCTTGTCGGGTTTTTTTAGCAGTATGTGAAAAAAGCTCATCCCACCATACGATAAATGTAATAAAAGATGGAGCTATGTGTGTCTGTATTACACATGGAATGATTAAATGGGACTCACACAACAGCTCCCAGTTCACCCAATAATTCACTTTGTCATTGTCACTCTGAATTCCTGGCAATGGGATGATCCCTGTTTCTGGCAGGAAGTTATCCATCTACATCCACATTTGTCCATCTGCCTGGCAGAGATAAGGATTTGGGAGCACTGCACCCAGCTGTGGCAGGAGAAGGCACTCAGCATGTTCCTTCACGAATTTGAGTGCTGGGAAATGCCCAATGTTTGCTTGGATTCACCTGAGAGCATCCCAAAACTGCAGAGCTGGACCTTGTTCCTTGGGATCAGAGCAAAAACTATGCACTGAATCAGAGGAATGGTAAGATTTGAGATGAAACGATGTCCACCAGAGATCCGTCTGAGGCCACCATCACCCACATCTCGCTCACTGGCACATGGGGTTGTGGGGGATGTCAACAGACGTGAAGCTGGTGCACTAACCCCAGCACTGCCCCAGCAGAAAGGCTAATGAGGAGAGCGGGGGCTGCCTGCGAGTGGGGAGAACAGCACACGGGTTCAGGCCATCCAGCTGGAGGGGGAAATTTGGCAACAGGAAAAAAGAAAGGAAAGAACAGCAACCCCTCAACAACACTGACTTACAACGATGGTTTTTGTCAGTGGGGTCTTGGGTTTGGTGTGGCAGGAGGCTCTGGTGGTACTTCAGCTGAAAATGCTGTTAACTTGCGTTATTCATGTTTAACTTTGTCTTGGGGGTGAGGCAGCTTTTCTGATGTGTCATCATTCAGTAGTAACTGAAGTCCTTCACTCCCTTAGGAAAGTGTGAAACACAGAGGCAATACAGAAGCACACTACTTTTTCTAGGGTTTAGACACTAGTAACAGATTCTGCTCTCCTAATCTTTGAATTTTAGCAGAAATTACAAATTCAGGAAGGGAAGAAGGGAAGGATGCAGCAGTTTGATAGTTCCTCCACAAACTGGAATATCCTTTGCCAGGAAGGAGAGGAACCCAGGGCAGCTGAGGTGCCTCAGTGCCTCTCCCACAGGTCAATCTGTACCCTGCCTACAGCTTGGCTCTCGCCTGCCTGTGCTCTGCGCAAGGCACCAGCGCACCACGGATGTGCAACGACAAGAGCACGGCAAAGAGCACTAGTGTCTCACTTCACAGGGGAAGGGATGTACACAGGCGACACTTCTCCTTGTCCCTCTGCCTAGGGAAGCTCCTGGGTTGCTCCCTAGGCTCAGGAGCTGAGCATACAGGCACGGCGATGCACCAGATCCTTCCTGTCCCCCTGTGGACACAAGTCTTCCCTCTGCCCTTCTTCCCACTTGTGGTCAGCATCACTCCCCAGTGACTGTCACTCCCCAAATGCAGAGAGTGGTTCAATTCTGCTCTTTCCAGGGATTCCCACTTCCCCCACTTAATCTAACACAGTCCCCAAGATGCCGAGGAGGAGGTGAGAAGTCAGGATCATCACATGCACACAGCTCACAGATGTTAGCAAAAGCTGTGCAACATAAATTAATGACTTTATTGTCAGTAACTGTGGAAGCATTCATTAAAATGCCACTTGGAAAGAGGAAATACCTTGGACAAAGACAAAACACCTGGGGAAAAATTAGTCCATGGCAGCCCAGGACTCAAAGAAACCCTTGGGCAGCAGGATGGGAAGGAAAATGGTGCAGAAACTACCTGAACCTACAGAGTAGCTCTGTATCTATGGGAGGTGTCTAAAGACCCATCCAGTTTCTCCCAGTCTGCAGCACAAGCACTTGTGTCTGGGGAACAGCCATATTCCCCTCCCAGTCCCCAATTTCCATCTTCCTGTTCGTGCACACGGTTGGGAGCCCAGCTGCCCCACCGGTGTGGTTTGGGTACCACTGTCAGGAGAGCACATCACCGCTCCGAAATCATCCATGGCCTCCCCAGGACCTGGATCAGCCCTCCCTGTACTGGGCTCCCTCTCCCAGGCAGCGCTGCCCTGGAACAAAGAGGGGCTGCTGGGCCCCTACACTGCTGTTCGGCAGATCAGAGCCCTGGAAGTGTGGAGAGGTTTATAAGATTAATTCTTATCTCTCTGGGCAGTGGGTCAAGTCAGAACCGTCATTCAACGAACTCTACGGATAATCTCCCTTTATTACTTTCAATCAAACTAAGTGTCTGCAATCTGCAGCATGGTTACTAATTTAGTGAAAGAAATTACCTGTAGAGCTTGATTATATAACAGACAAAATATAAAACAGTCTGGGTAAGCAGCCATTCAGTTTGTACATCCCTCAGTGCAGAGCAAAGCTGCTCCAGCCAGGCTGCGTCTGCACCCGCAGCTGCTCCATGGGGGAAAACACCCAGAAAGGAGTGGACAGTGTGTTTGTCCACTGCCTAATTAAAATAAGAGAAAAAGAAACTTGTGCTTAGGGCTACACTTGGCATCAAATCTAAAAATTTGCTGCTTGCAAATATTCAACAAATGGGTTTTGTGAGAAATCAGATTTCCAGCATATTCCAGTTAATGGAATTCTGCTGCAGCCCCTGGACAAAACAATGTAAAGCTGCCTGGCTTGTGGAAATCATTCTCCTCCAATGATGGATAATATAGCATGAGGTTTGCCTCGGTTTGATTAATTTCAGAATATTGCAGAGAAGCTGCATAATCCCTAAGATAGCAGAGAGAAGGAGGAAGACACGATGGAGCAGGATAAAAGCGCGCAGTAACGAGCACAGGCGGTTTCATACATACATTATATAGACATTAGAGCAAGGCTCCCGAGCTCGGGCATCTGGGCAATTGGTGACCACAGCAAGGGGCAACGCGGAAAGCAAAAACCTGCTCAGCATTTCCACAGCTACCACCGGAGACAGAACACAAACAAGAAAATTCCCATTTCCTTTTTCCATTCACAACAGCCATTATTTATACAAGCCCTGAATATGGAAAAGGCTCTAACAAATTTACAGTGGGGTTTGGATGGATGAGGATGACGAATGATGGATGAGGGAGGCAGAGGATTCCCTTATTAAAGCATCAAATCTTTCCCTAAATATCAAACAGACATCTCAGCCTCAACCGCTCAGCTCAGACCAAAAATTACACAAACCAAAGAAGCAAAATTTTGCTTCTTTATAAAAATTGGAAATTTGTCTTCTATGTTGCACAATTTTCACTATATAACTTAGCAATTTTTATGCTGGGATTTACACCTATCTGAAATATTAATTTAAATTAAAAAAAAAAAAAAAAAGACAAACGTGACAACGCAAAACCCCAAAACATCAGTGAATTTCACTACAAATCAGGTAATTAGCATAATTACAAAATTGCCCTGTTTAGCAATCCAGGGAAACACCCAGTCCCCAGCAGCCCTTTCCGGTGTCGCCAGCAGAGCCACCACCACAGGGGCATCTGGTGGGAACCTGCTGGGATCCCGGTGGGCACTGGGCAGGCAGAGCCCCACCCCACCCACAGGTAGTGGAAATTCATTAACTTCAGCCTACCTCTGTGTTGTCTTAAAACCCACCCCTTTCCCTTTCCCTTCCCTTTTCCACCTGTACACAGAAGGACACAAAAATGAGCAGCAGTAACAATAAAGGAACACGGTGGTGCAAATGAGAAGCAATCCCACCCACGGCTCCCCGAAGTTCTCAAGAGAAATTGGCAGCAACAGCAGCCTTCCCTTGCCACCATCATGGATGCTGGTGGCCACGTAGCCCTGGGGCAGCTCAGACTGGGAGCAAGATGGGGAAAAAGCATTGCCTTAAATGCTCCCCTCTTGTCTGTGCAGCCCGTGGGGAGCAGCGCCTGCTCCACCTTTGGGGCACAGCACTGCTGCAGCACAGGAGGCACAGCCACCCCAGCTGTTCGAGGAGACATCATGGAGGAAGGAGAAGCGGCCCCAGTCCTTGAGCAAGAAGAAGCTTCCAGGGCTGCAAAGCAGCAAACCCAAGGTTCACAAGGGAGAGAGAGGAAACAGTGCATGAGGATGACAGGTAACACAGGAAAATAACATGTAACACATGGAAATTGAGTATTTTCTGCTGCAACATACAGTAGTGACAATCCTACTTCCAAATAATATTGCACAATTAGAGATGATTCACAGCAAACTGCCAGGAATGATAGGGGATATGGAAAATCTCTTGATGACCAGAATGAAAGATTTTTTTTTTTTAATCTTAACTAGGCAATAAATAAGAGGAGACATAACAACAGCAATAAGATAATGAACAACCTACAGGGGGTAGATCAGCTGCTTCTGGGCCATCTCATAACATGAGTACCTGGGCATCCTCCATGAAATTAAAAGGTGATGCATTTGAAACAGATCAGGGGAATTTCTTTCCACAAATAAAATTAAACCTGGGGACTCCCTGACACTGAGGAGGAGCACAGACAGATGCAAAAATGGAGCAGACACTTCTGGCAATACTACAGTAATATTTTAAAAATCCAGAATTATAGTTGTTAATGGCTACAATTTAAAAACCCCAACAAAATACCTCATACAAGTTATGGTTTAATTCACTTTTTTCATTATAGGGAATCAGGAAGAAAAACAGCTCCTTCCTCTGCAGCCCCGCAGCTCCCCAGGAAGGCTCACACTGCATCCAGCAAGCTGGTTGTAGATTTTACTCTTTAAAATGCCCCAGTGTTTCCCTCTTCACTACTGAGCAAATGCTGTGGATGAAAACCCAGACAGCTCAGGTTCTAGGCTCAGCATCCCAGGAAATGGAATCCACATGAGAAAACATCCCTTTAACTGCCTTTTGATTAAATCTTGTCACAAAGCATTTTCTCCCTTTTTTGTGTGGGAAATAAACCCAGCCCAGTCCATTTAACAAAGAATTGTTTGACTCAGTTTAATAAAAATTTAAAAAAAAAAAAAAAAGTTTAAAAAAACCTGCTTTCAAAACTTAGTTGTTGTTTTCCTGGTAAAGGTCCAAGATTTTCCAACGAGGCAGATATTTAGGTGAAAAATTCCGTTTCCTCACCACATCATTTTTAGCTGAGAAAAAAGGGCGAGTGTAGCTTTTTTCTAACTGTCTCTTGTTCCTCTGCATAATAACAGAATCTCAGAATGGTTTGGGTTGGAAGGGACCTTACAGCTCATCTGTTCCACCCCCGCCATGGGCAGGGACACCTTCCACTGCCCCAGGTTTCTCCAAGCCCTGTCCAGCCTGGCCTTGGGCACTGCCAGGGCTGGGGCAGTCACCCTTCTTGGGCACAGATGGGACAATGGCAGCCTCGGCCCTGCCCCCACAGCAGCTCAGTGCTCAGGGGCACAGCATGGGAAGGCGAACCATGGGAATCCATGGGGATGGACACTTGGAGCAGAGCCTTCACAGAATTCAGAATTCAGCCAAAGCTTTACTGTGAAACACACACGAAAAGTCAGGCAAGAGGTAGAACCTACTCCCATCAGATGCCCGGTGGTCTGCAGGCTCAGTTTTGCATCCAAGCTGTTAGAATTCCATGCTGTGTGTGTTTTTAGTCCAATGGATGCAATTTTTTAGCCCCCAAAAAGCGATAAATAAATGAATAGTTGGGTAAAGCTGCATTTGTGCTTAAAGGAGAAGAGGATCAAAGTGAGGCAGTGCCAGAAAAGGCAACAGCTGCAACCAGATTAGGCTGCAAACACCTTTAACTCTTCTTTTATTACTGCACCTGTTAGATTCATTTTTAATGATTTTTAGCCTTATAATTTTATATTTTAAGTCTCTAATAAATCACATTTACCTCCTTTTGGTGATGTGTTTTGATATCTGGTTATTTATACACTTTAGTGCCTGAGTGGTTGTGATGGAAAAATCTTTCCATAGCATATTTAACACAGCAGAGTCTGGAAGGAGACCTGCAGCTCTCACAGTATTACTGAAAATAAAATAAAATAAAATAAAATAAAATAAAATAAAATAAAATAAAATAAAATAAAATAAAATAAAATAAAATAAAATAAAATAAAATAAAATAAGATAAAATAAAATAAAATAAAATAAAATAAAATAAAATAAAATAAAATAAAATAAAATAAAATAAAAAAGACATCTCATCTTTTCTTTGTTTGAAGCAGTCAGGCGCTCCCACCGCAGCCAGGTGAGCAGGTATCACCCAGCTGGGAGAGCCTGGGTGAGACCAGCAATGACCCAGTCTTGGAATCACAGAGAGATTTGGGTCGGAAAACCCTCTAAGATCACTGAGTCAAACTGTTCCCCCAGCAGTGCCAAGGCCACCACTAGCCACATCCCCAAGCGCCACAACCACATGGCTGTTAGAGCCCTCCAGTGCTGCCCTGGATTAATCTCGTTTGATTCCAGGATCCCCCATGGGATCCCTGAGGATCTGCAGGATCCGCAGGATGGAACAGCAGAGCAGGTGCTGGGTGTTCTGCTGAGGAGACACAGGTGGAGGATGCCAGGACAGGACAGGCAAGGATGGGGACAGGCAAGGATGGGGACAGGCAAGGATGGGGACAGGCAAGGAAGGGGACAGGCAAGGATGGGGACAGGCAAGGAAGGGGACAGGCAAGGAAGGGGACAGGCAAGGAAGGGGACAGGCAAGGATGGGGACAGGCAAGGATGGGGACAGGCAAGGATGGGGACAGGCAAGGATGGGGACAGGCAAGGAAGGGGACAGGCAAGGATGGGGACAGGCAAGGATGGGGACAGGCAAGGATGGGGACAGGCAAGGATGGGGACAGGCAAGGAAGGGGACAGGCAAGGATGGGGACAGGCAAGGATGGGGACAGGCAAGGATGGGGACAGGCAAGGAAGGGGACAGGCAAGGATGGGGACAGCCGCCCACCGGCGAGTGCAGCAAGGGAGGAGCTCGCTGGGGACACCAGCATTGACACAGGAGCAGCTGGCACAAACTAAGAGGAGCCCAGGGTCTCCTGGCCACTTCATTTTTTTTTAGAAGTGGTGGGAGCTCAGTTGAGGCCTCCTAGTCCCTTCCAATCTTTGTGTGTGATTCCCACGATCTCCTAAAGCTGAGGAATTTAGTCTTCATTTCCACAGGTCCACGTGACCACAGCGTGAAAATCATGGGCTGATGTGGTGTTTCGGGTTTGGGGGGAAAACCTCACAGCTCATTGGGCTGCTGTGAAAACAGAGCACATGTCAACACAAGCTCTGCAGCAAGCCCTCGACTGCAGCTCCGTTTCATTCTGGATGTGCTCCGAGGACACAGCAAACCAATCCACCACAAGTATCACAGCTTTCTGACAGACAACACATCCAAAAGCTCCTAAATGCAGGAAAACAAGTCTATAGTTACATAATTGAGCAGATGCACTGCAAGTTTTCTTTTTTGTTACTCTCTAGATTTTTCAAAGGCAATGGGACAGCACTGTGCTAAAAAGCAATAAAGCATGGGTAATTTAATACAAAATTACATCCACATTGAAAAGTTTACATGAAGTTGAGAGCAGGCAGAGGTCAGGTCTGCAGCGGGACTGTCTTTAATTGTGGCCATCAGGTTTAGCAATCCAGATCTCTGGATCAAAGACAAATAGAAGGCGTTTCCTCACCACTGACTAGTGAAAGCCGACAGCGAGCACAGCACTATCTCGCACCAAAAGGTCATAAAAATTATTATCTGACGGGGAACACGTCTTCTGTTCAACACACACCTTCACAGAGGCACCATGGATTTTTCTAGCAGGTTTTTCAGCAATTAGGAACAAAACCTAAAAATTTTACTATCAGTGTTTGGATGCAAAGGGGTTTTCTTGTCCTCTAAAAAATGTTTCATCTTTGTGTAGGTCTCTCTTTTAATTTTTTCAGTTGCTTTCCATCATCCTCTCAGCGCAGTGAAACAATTCCCCCCTCCGTAGGGAAGAGATGTGAGCTGAGACACTGTTTCCTTTCTAAGGTGGGGGAAAAAGGAAAGGAAAAAAACCAGATGAGGAGTAAATTATCAGCAAATCAGATATAAACAAGCTCCCCAGATCTGCAGATCCATTGTACAAATGAAGCAATTTCATCTCAGCTCGCTCTGGGGGTGGGATTTTAAGTGGCCAAGGGGGACTGGAGCGGGATGCTGGCAGCCGAAGCATCACAACATTTGCATGCACAGACCACTCAAATCTGCACCAGGAGACTACTTGTGAGAATCCATCTTTTTTCACTTAACAAGATACAAAATATAAAACACATTTGCCTCTTATTAAGCCTCTCTTGTAAGTGGTTCCAGGTCCACCATTTTTAAAGAGGGGGAGAGGGGAGCCTGGATGCTCTCTTGGGAATTTCACGGGAGTGACTGGAGATGAGGTACAGGCTGGAAGCCTTTATTACTTTTTTTTTTACTTTTTTTTCCCTTGTCTCTAAAAGCACAGAAGGAATAACATTTTAAATCATTAGCATTTACTTTAAGTAGCACTTTCTCCAACTCAGCTTCCCTTCCTGGCCCTCACCCTGCTTGCACAGAGGAGCTGCCCCAATGGAATTGCCTTCTGGTTTTGGAAGGCAGAAGGTGCTTTTTTTTTAAACTCTGGCCTCCAAACTGAGGCAGCTGCAAAAGAAACCCTAATCTTGTTTTTCTTTAAAGTGTACTGAGACCAGGGTTCTTGTGTTTATTAGCACCCAGACCCGTGAAGCATTTTACCTCATAGATTTCCTTTAGTGCTCTTGTAGTGGTTTCTGATTTGGTTTTAAAAACAAACCAACACAAAAGCAACACCAATCTCTGCAAAAAGCAAGGATTTTTAGCAGCCTCAACCCAATGCACAGTCCTATGTCACACATTTGGTAGCATTTTCATTGTTTCTGTGCTTGTTAAATATTAGATGCAATATTAAAATATTGAAGAGAAAAAAGGAGGCTGGTGGCAACTGCTGGAATTTACAACCCAGACAAAGCGATCAGCACGGTGAGTTATGAAAGGAGTTGTGGATCCTGCAGGTTTGAGCACGTTACAGAACACAGTTATGAAATACCCCTCATTCGCTGTTCAGAAAGGAAGGGAAAATAAGTGGCTCCTTTACCTGGAAATTAGGTGTTAATGAGAGCTCTTCAGAGATAAAAATAGTCTAATTTTCCCTGCAAAACAGACCATGTATTCTCCCTTGCCATTTGCCTGAAAGGAAACCTGGGCACAGGTGCTTTGTCTTGAAAATCGAGGATTTCTAAGAAAATGGCCCGTATTTTGGGAACAGGGCAAGCACTGTCTTTCATTTCCACATAAAGGAGGAGGCAGAACTTCCACTAGAAAACAGCAAAAGGAACGGAAAACAGAGCATCTGCTGGAAGAGAAAAAACACCCAAAATCCCATTTCTACTTCGTTTGGAATCTAAACCCTTTGGATATTTCCAGTGCATCTTTCCCAAGCCCAGCAGTTGCCACGTTTCCCCTAAATCTCCTGGATTTGCTGCTAAAGCACATATTGACCAAGCCCTTGTGTGCTGAAATAAGTTCAACCAGCAGGCTCAGCCCCTGGAGCAGCTGGGCAGGAGGCTGAACACTGGGTCTACCTGCTGCTTCGGGGAGCCCAGGGGGTGAGAGGGTCTCCAGTCAGAGGCACAGCTCAGGGCAGGAGGTGCACTGGCAACACAAGGTCCTTGGGGTGAGGGGCCTGGGGGGTCTCTCAGGCCCCAGTGAGCCCCTCGGCAGGGCGGTGGCACCCCAGCCCAGCCCCAGAGATGCCGAGTCAGACAATGACAGCCGCGAGCAAAGCACATCTGTTTGCTGCTGGTGACAGCAGGAGAGGACCAGGGTACACTGGTGTCTTGTCTCTCACCACTTCAGCACCAACATTCACCACATCACTACCCAAAATCTGGCCACCTTGGCTGCCCTGCAGCCAGAGGGGACACCCACTTTTGGACTCCATCCTCTCAAATACATTCCCCCACCATTCCCTGTCACCACCAACAGCCCTCTTCCAACAGCTGTCCCTGGGCTGACGCTTTGGGGTAGGACAGGAGGAAAGCCCAGCTCTGACCTTCCCAACGTGGTACCTCACCTTCTGCTCAGTGAAGGCACCTCCCAGGCGCCCCCACAAAAGTGCTGGTTTCCTTAACAGTTACACCAGGTCTCAAGGTTTAAGAGAGGTGAAGCAAATTACTAATCACTAATTCTGGTGGAACATTTCACCTCCTCTGTTTGTAGGTTTTGTGGTGTCTGTGAAGGAAACTTCCCAGTCAGCCTAATCCGAGACTCCCGAGCAGTCACATTCCCAAGGCCAGAAACTTTCACTGGTGGGACCAAAGCCCCTCCACAGTGGTCGCTCCAGTGACCTGATGGGTCCTGCTTGACGAGACCAATCCAGTCCTTTAAGACCATCCAGTCCTACATTTGCTGTGTGCTGGCACGTCCACAGGTGTCCAAGGGTTTGGGGCAGGAGGACCCTAACCTGGGCGGAAGGTACAGGGTTGAGGATTTAATTCCTTTTTACCTCGGTCACCTAATCCATAAAACAGGGATAATAATGCTTGCTAATCTCAGAAGGCTTTAATTGATTATTTGTTAAGATCATCAAGAACTTAGAAGGAGTTCTTCTCCTGTCATACTGTCAGTATTTGGTCAAACCTGAAAGATTAACTTGTCTAATATCAGAAAGGAGACATATTTCATGGCTGGTGTATTAGGAAGAAACATGTACTAAACTAGCTAAATTCACATTTCATCTTTTCACCTCGCATGTCCAAACTTCTCAGAGTAATGGCCAGACAACTGAGCAAAATGGTGGTGGAGGACAAAGGGAACACGGTGGGACGGGGGCCAGAAGTTTGCATGTGCACAGATAATCACGTGCATTGATAACCATGTACCTGGATAGCCTGTGAACGGACAACCATGGGCATGATAACCACGTGCATTGATAACCACGTACACGGATACCCACGTACACGGATACCCATGTGCACTGATAACCATGTACACGGATACCCACGTACATGGATAGCCTGTGCACAGATAACCATGTGTATTGATAACCACATACACGGATAACCATGTGCACAGGCAACCATGTGCATTGATAACCACGTGCACAGGTAACTACGTACACGGATACCCACGTACACGGGTACCCACGTACATGGATACCCACGTACACGGGTACCCACGTACATGGATACCCACGTACACGGGTACCCACGTACATGGATACCCACGTACACGGGTACCCACGTACATGGATACCCACGTACACGGGTACCCACATACACGGATAACCATGTACATGGATAACCACATGCACAGATACCCACGTACATGGATAACCACGTGCACAGATAACCACGTGCACAGATAACCACGTGCACAGGTAACCATGTGCATTGATAACCATGTACATGGATAACCACGTGCACAGGTAACCATGTACATGGATAACCACGTGCACAGATAACCACGTGCACAGATAACCACGTGCACAGGTAACCATGTGCATTGATAACCATGTACATGGATAACCACGTGCACAGGTAACCACATGCACAGATAACCACACACATGGATAACCACATGCAAGAATAACCACGGAAGGCCATGGCCAGGCAGGGGAAGAGCTCATTTTGTTATGGCCTCAGGACACTGAGAATCAGTCTAACAGGAAGGGGAAAGTTATTGAGCCACAAGCTTTCTTTCAGATGGTTTTCTCTTCAGAAGTTTACTTTACCTCCCAAATTAAATTTTTTGGTAATATTCAATACCTTTAAAAAAAAAAACAAAAACATTAAATTGTTGCAGTGTGTCCACAGTTATTTATTACCTGCCTTGTGGTCTGAACAAATATGATTTTGTTATTCTATGTTGTCAATAGAAAAAGCACATATGGTTTTGATTGACAAAATTATGATAAAATTCACTGTATCCTAAAAAATGATTGAAAAGTTTGCAGATGGTTTCTGGGCATACTGGGGAGGGGGAGGATTGAATTTCAACAAAAGACGTGCCAAATTTTTTTCTCTTCTTACTGTTCACCCTGTTTCCACATCCCAGCTTTTTCCTTATTAGATATGAGGGTAAAGCAGGTATCCAGCCCAGAACTCATCTGTTTCTCTTTAGCTTTTGGCATTCCATCACACTTGGTCATGTTCACATGATGTTATACCCAGGTCCCTTCACAGATAAACATAAAATGACATCATAAGTCTCAAGTCACAAACAGCAAAACCCAATTATGATAATCTAAAAAATTTTGCATGCCAAAAATTTCATGTTTGACGAATATTCCTGATCTGAAGGTTTTCAGTTAATCTAAATCTTGTATTCGTTTTTTTTTTTTTTTTTTTTTAACTAAGTTCTGTTCTTCTCAGTTCTTTTACTTCAGAAGGGACAAAAAATTGGGGAGCAGGCCAGAACTGCCAGCCCAGATCAGTGATTATCCTGCTTGGTTTGAACTGATAACCCCCCTTTCCTCAGCACTGTTCACACAGTCAAGGCAAGCCCTTCCATGGGCTCTGCTGCAGCTGCTTGTGGAGCTTTTACACATTCTGTAAAACAAAAGATGCATGCAAGCTCCGCTTTGTGCATTTCATCTCCAAAGCATCTGTACAAAGAGATTTCACCTGTCATTGCAAAAACATATTTTTCTTCTACTTTGTCTTTCTGGAGAAAATATTTATTTAGCTTTCTGCTTGTCCCTAGAGGCTGCAGTGACTGGGGCCCTGTGAACATGCTTGGCTGGGTGGGCTGGCAGTGGGACAGACCCCTCGAGTGCTGAAGGGAGCAGAGCCTGGGAACTGCTGGCTGGAGATTTTGAATTAACCCCCATGCACTGGGACCAACCTGCTTTGCTAAAACAACTCATGGGGAGCACCTCTCACCTTCTCATTCTTTCCAGTAATTTGGGAACAGACTTCAACCTGTCACGGACATTTTTCTCTCCATGACGCTCATGGTAGTTGATGATCTGCTACGTCAACACCCCTAACAGCTTTACCGTGGTGTGCACGCCCCACGTGGTGATCAGTGGGGGCTGGAAGAACACAAGCTGGGCAGGAGAGTCTGCTTTCCCCAGGAGAGGGTGGAGGGACGGCGTCCTCGCTGTGTCTGAACAAAGGACAACCTCTGAACTCCGTCCCTGCTCTTTTTTTGAGCCACATTAGTGACGGATAACCCAGAACACTCAGAATTTATTCAACTTGCCACAATATTCCCACCTCTGCCAAAACTGTCAGTGGCCTTCAGCAGCTGTCATCCCGCCTGCCCGGGATGTCCGGGGAGCAGCAAGCCAGCCTGGAGGAGATGGATAATCATTGAGGGGAGAACATCTGGAAGGTGTCACTGGAGTGTTAGTAGCTCTCCCTGCCTATGAGCTATGCCCAAACATGTCGATACGTTTCCCAACATGGAATTCATTTTTTCTAACAGGATACATGTGGAAGTTCATGTTTCAGCAGTGGCCAGAAGTGCCTTTTTTCTTTTCCAAAAAGATCTGTGACCTCTTCTCCAGGCTACCGTAATGTGATTTATTCAGGTCTCCTCTCAGAGAGCACTCACGAGCCCGGGTGGAACAGAACACAGGAGTATAGGCTCTCAGCTCCGAGTTACTGGGAGCTGTGCTCCATGCCCTGCACCCTCTGCCCGTGAGCCACAAGCACAGTGACGCTGGCACAGGGATGCTCCACGCCAGGCTCTGCATGTCTGGAGCCACCGGGATACGCAGGGCAGACCAGGCTGGGTAAGGCCAGCAAGACTCCATGCGCCCAGCAAGTGTGGGAGTGCAGGCCACAACAGAGGGATGTTTCCCACCCCACATCTGCACCCAGCAGCTGCAGGCAGCTCTGGGCACTCTCTGTGCTCCACAAGCGTCTGGGACATGAAGGAAAACAGAGCATGTGCCTGGTACACTATCAACCACAGAAACACAACAGTCCAACAATGCCTGTGCCTCCTTCCTTGAGCCGCTTCAATGCTGGAGGGGATCCCTGGGACATGCAGGGAGGGTTACAGCCCAGCACCCAGAAATGTCCAAGGTCACCCAGCCGCACCTGTTCAGTCCAAAGGTCCCTGTCCTACAGCACTGACACACCTTGTCTATAGGTAATTATTGCACTGTGCAAAGGGAAGATTTTGCAAAGCCTTGAGGGGTGACAAAGGAGCAAGATGCTCCCCATGCCCACACCGGCTTCCAGCAGAGAACCAAATATTATCTAAAACTATTTTCTCATTCAACTTCTCTCCAAGCACATATGAAAATAATCAGTTTAATGATCACAATGACCCCAGACAAATGCAGCAGCTGGAAGATCCATAGCAACAACTCAAACAACATCCTTGCAGAACACAGCACATCACATGGCTCTCCCAACACCACACCTCTGAAGGTCCTTTCTCAAAGCGACCATGGGAACAGCCTGGACAGAGAGCAACACACTTTTATGCCTTGTCTGAGCTGCCAGCCTCCATCCAAGGCCCTGAGAGGCAGGGTCAGCACTCTGCATCACTGCAAGTCCTTGATATGATGTTTAAATGCCTAACGCACCAGTTCAGAGGAAAGAATTCTACCCAATAAACCTTCCTGACATGCAATAAAATAACACATTTATTTACTTGCTTGAACCCACCAATGTGCTGTTCATTTCAGTGATTGATAGAATTGGGTTATAATAAGCATACTTTATTATTGAAAAATTTAATTTAAGGTTTAAACATAAAACAAATGGTATTTTCAAATCTATTTTAATGGAAACTATCAAAACCATTCCATTGCCATAAGGGAAAAATTCTGTTTCCATATCTGTTATGTATATATGCATAAAATCTTCAGCCTACAAGTCAAAGTCGCCTGTCCTTCTATCAATCCATCATTCTGAAAATAGAATACAGAAAGCCTTATTTTTTCACTTAATTTTCATTAGATTCTTGAGGGAATTAAAATAACACAATAATGGGCAAATGCCGCCACTACAAATCCAAATGACAGCAATGAATCTACTTATGGACAGAATTTGGCCAAAACTCAGGCTTAGAGCGCCAGGTACAGAGCAGACACCCATAAAAGTACACACAGAGCTCGACTGTGCCAGGTAGGTAAACAGTCTACTTCAAATCCAGACAGGAACGTGCATTCCTCTAATGTCCACGGTTGCCTGGTGCTCACGGTGATGGACTCACCATGTCCATCCTCATCCCGGGTTCCCCGGCCCAGGTGTCAGCTGGGCAATTCTCACAAGCACTGTGTCAAAAGGCCCAACCCAGCAAGCTGCCAGGACACCTCTGGCCTTCCAGCAGGACTGCAGAGGCACCAGGTGTGCAGACTGACTCTCCCTTTTCCCATGCAGCTCATGCCATTCACCTCTCCTCACAGACACATTTGGAAAGATTTTTGAGAATATACTGAGAGAAGAACTTAATAAAGCTTTTCCCTGGCACTTTTTAGAGACCTCTCTATAGTCAGTGAAGACATCACCTTTCCCATCTTTAAAATCAAAAATTGCAAAAAGATATTGTCATGGCAGGAGAAAATCCTGAGCCCCTTCCCCTCCCTTCTCCTTCCCCATGGCTGCAGGTGCCTGCTGTGTGACACAGGTTTTTCAGGATGGTCTTCCAGCCCCATGCTCTCAGCTGAGTGGTTGGAAGGAAGATACCTCTGCCCAGCTGAAGGTCCCTGAAAGGTTTCCCTGCAGCCCCAGTCAGAACCCCACCCTGAGCTAAAAGCACTCAGGGCACCATCGCTCAGCAAAGCACCAACCATCCCAGGGCTGGGACAAACAGATGTCCACAGCTGGCTATGCTGGCCCCACTCTCCTCAAAGCCCTGCTCTATTCCTGTCCCACTGCTGTTTATTTGTGGACATAGGCAACACATGTTTTAAATTTTAATATATTTAAATAAAATCCCATGTGGCTGCCAGCTTGTTGTTGAGAAGTGTGTAAATTCAGCTTCAGCCAAGCGCTCAAGTTCAGGCGAGAGGAATGTTCTCATTCACGTTCTCCTTACATTTTATTAAATCACCTCAAACCACAGCAGCACATGAAAAGCCGAAGGTGTTGACTGGATTCCTGCTTGATAATTTTTAAAATATTTAAATTATGGTCTATATACTAATTGGGTTGCCCACTGCCCTGATAAGTCAACAGCTCTACCTTCTCAACAGGTCAGACCCTTGGTACATTTTGCCTTGCTGCAGGAAAGAAATTTATCTTTTGCAGTGACTTATTGTTTCCCTGGATGTTCCTTTGATGCAGGTCTATTGTTTCAGGGGAAAGCAAATGTATTCCTTTAGCAGGTTTGTGCCTTCAGTGGAATTTGTGTAAGGAGGTTCCAGTGCACAAACACAAAAAGCCCTAATAGATGCAGGCTGGGGCTGCCGCACGCCGGCACATGTCAGGTTTGATGACTGATGGTACTTACACAGATTTACACAACAAAAAGTACATTAAAAGGACGTTAAGATTGTGAGCCAATGTCACAAAAGCATGGAAATTCACATTTCAGGATTTAAACTTCCAATATTGACATGGAATGCTGAATATTAAAAC
The DNA here is from genome assembly GCA_036630365.1 of Acanthiza pusilla. NCBI lineage: Eukaryota > Metazoa > Chordata > Aves > Passeriformes > Acanthizidae > Acanthiza > Acanthiza pusilla. The sequence goes on along the minus strand of JAXCHO010000016.1, from coordinate 19,908,059 downwards.
AGGCTCCCATTCGAGTGAAGGCACTGAATAATTTTTAATCTAGACTATTAATTTCCTGAAATTTGTTGTTCTCTCTGCCTCTTAAGGCTTTCACATTTTTAATTAACTTTTTGTTGTGTCCTTGTCTTGTAATTTCTGAGTTGCTCCTCCAGCATAATTACATAATATATGTGGCACGTGTGATAGCTTAATTGGAAACGTTAACCACAATATGCACAGAAATCATAAAAAGCTCCACGAAACTTTGAGAGCAAATGTTTCTACAGCTTTAGCAAGTTTATAAATGGTTGTTTCCAGTATTATTCTGTAACAAAAACAATTACATCTAATGCCAGCCAAACCCGGAGTAGAATTAGGAATAAGAAGACTAATTAGTACCTACAGAATCCCTATCACCACAGTGTTATTGGTTTCAGGTGGAAAAAAAGATTCAGGCACAGGCAGCTAAAATTAACCCCCCTCTCTTTGATCCCCTGACCCCCTCCCCCCAGGTCCGGCATTATTCCTACCAACCCCTTTTGGATCCAAAGCTTTCACATGTTGAATTGCTCTTAGGAGATGGGGAGCACTAAAATAAATGGGAACTGAAGGTGCTTAGAAATGTGTGCAGCCTGAAGGATGTGAAGTTAAAAATAGGAAAGTAAATTGTATTTTGGTTTTTTTTTGTAGCATTCAAAAAGATTATTCCCAAGTTTATGCCAGGCCTTATCCTGCTGTCAGTTCTCTCAGGCTATTTTACAAGACTTCCAATGAAAAAGCATGAGCAAACCCAACGTGCTGTAACTTTAACTCGCAGCCTCCCTGCAGGAATATGCAAGTTAAACCAGTGGATAAAAAACTCTCCCCCATAATGACTGCTTGCTCTGCTCTGGAAAGAGGCTGGGACAGAGGGAGGGAGAGGAGGACTGGAAGGAAAGCAGAGTGCAATGAGATAAAGCAGAAACTGCTATTTTTAATACAATTTATGTTTGCTAATTCCATTTCTATCCCTCCAGAAGTGAGGCTCCATCTTACAGCACACTGCAGCCATTTTACCTTCACCAAGAAGGAACAGAAAATAGGATTTTTCCTCAAATAAACCCTCATATTGGTTCATGGGCTAATGGGAGGTAAGCAATGACTAATGGATGATTAAGGCTGTTATCAATTAAAAAGAGGGATTTTCTTAATATCTCAAGACAACTCTGTAATTCCAAGGCCAAAGGAGCTGCCTCTCTCCAGAAGTGCTCCCACATTTTGGTGTTAAACCAGGACTGCAATTCATCAAGCTCTTGGGCTCGTTATTTCAAAATACAATCATTTATTGGGTTCCATACTTGCTGAATTTGCTTTCCTGCCTGCAGCAGCTTCACTTTGGAAGAGCACAGAGTCTCCCATTCCCTTCCCAAGGCAGTGCCTGGGCGCCTGCAATCCGAGCAGCAACAGCAAACACAGACCACAGCATCGGCGAGAGAACAGGGAGGCAGCATGTGGAAGAGGACACGGCCAGAGGAAATGCCTCAGTGCTCAACAGCAGAGAGGCAGAGGTGGGCCAGCACATCGAATATGAAGCACATCTCGGGGAGAAACGTGTCCGCAATGCAGGAGATGCCAGAGGCTCTCCAAGGCGCCAGTGAAGGAACCTGCACCAGGCACACGCTTGTCCCCACAGAGAAGGACATGGCAGGTGAAGGCCCCCAGGCCCGACGAAAGGTGTGTATACTCATTTCTCTGCTCCCTGAGTGGATAACGAATGGACAGGTCTGATGTGCTCCGGGAAAGAGTTCTGAGAGTGGCAGGGAGTGCACCAGAGATAAGGCTGTTGGTGAAACAATGGGCTTTTCTGGCCATATTTCATGTCCCTGGATCAAAGTCCATAATTCCTTTTCAGATACTCCTGAAACTGGGGTTTGAGAATCAGAAGATAATTTCTACTGAAGGGAGTTGTCTGAGGAGTTTCTCAGGTGGTTGAGCATTTTTGTCCAACCAGAAAGTAAAAAGAATGCGAATTATTTGAAGGAATTGTTTTTTTCCACATGGACAAAACTACACAGACTGAAATTTGGACATGAGATTATCCAAGATGTGACAGAAAGGAGTCGAACACTCCAACTAGACTGTTTCACCACTGTACAGCCCTGTTTATTAGCAAGGAACCTGGGAACCCTGACCTGAGCAGCTCCCAGAGCTGAAGCCATTAAGGGGTTGAAATTTGGGGTTCTACTGAGAAGCAGATTTCAGCCTCCTAAAGACTAAAGCCAGCACTAGCAGAACAGTGGCAAGTGCTCATCATACTGAGCTTCAGCAAAAGGCCACTATCAGTAACACTAAAAGCCATGTTTTAGTTGACAAATTGTTACGGCACAGCACAATGGCATCTTCCAAGCGGCCCTGCGCTGGCCAGCCCCGAGCCCTGCTTCTTTCCCACACCGCCTCCATGTCCCAGGCGGCAGACACTGAGTCATCCTCCCCTGCAAGGCTGAGAAGGGCACTTTATTCTTTCCAGGTGTCCTGCCCGCATTTATTTATGGGCTCACTTTCTTCCCTAGTGTGAGAAACCCAAGCTTTTAGCCAGCTGGGAAGGATTGGAAAGGGAAAAAAATTAGCTACGCTTTTTTCTCTCCAACCTTTGCTCACCTTATCAGCAGTGAATTTTCCAGAGTCTCAGCATCTCCCCCTTGAGCAGCAATGCACAAGGGCAATGGGTGCTGAAATGTGGTCACATCTGGTAAACTTAGGCTCTGGCTCAGGATATGTCTCCCATGAGGAACACAAAGGAAGCCAGACTGGTATTTCTGCTCTCCACGGCTTTGGCAAAATCTCAGTGAGCCCTACAAAGCCCTGGAGCCACCATATCTCTCGCAGGCCTGATAAAGTAACCTTCTCCTGTTCCCAAGCCAGCATGGCAGGGACAGAGAGGAGAGGTCCCTGTGCAGCAACACATCAACCCAAAATGACATCCAACAGCTCCCAACAGCCCAGGAGCCCAGTAACCATCCAGCTGGATGAATCTTATTTCTCAAATGGAAATGGCACAACAGAAAGAACCACTTGTGCATCACCAGTGGCTCCTCCAGCTGTAAATTCACACCAGCAGCAGGGGGTCTTTTATTTTGCTAGAGAAGGGACACAGAGAATGTGTTGCAGCAGCTTCATGAAGCCCAGAATCCCTGGGGGACCAAGCCCAGGCGAAGTTCAGCGGTGTCGGGCAGAGCCCACAGGGCCTATCCGCACGACTGAGCTCCTGCCCTTGGTCTCTTGGTCATCAGAAGGGTGACATGGGAAACTTGCCAGGAGCTCCATTTTGAAACACAGAAGCACGAAGACCGTGGAGAAGTTGCTTCTTGAAAGAAAATTAATCTCGGGTTTATCAAAATGAAGTGTCAGATACCTTTATGCTGATGCAAGAGAGATCCTACCCTGCTTGGTTAATGGCAGGTTATTCCTTTTCTTACGCTGTCAACTATTGTTACTGATTGTTAATAGCATTAATATTTCCATCACTTAATTTATTTCATTAATCCCATTCAGGTTTACCATTCCCAGCATATGAACTGTAAATAGCAATAATAATGCCATCAAGGTTAATATCAGTGATGCTGAAGGGTATTATGTAAAACACAGGCTGTGAGCGGCAGCGAGACAGGCGCCTATAAAACCTGCCCGCGCTAGCGGGGGGTGGGTTAAACAAAGGTCTCGCGCAGATTTACGGAATTGCGTTATCTTCTGGAAGAGGTGAAGATTTAATACCCAAAGCCTCCTTTAAATTTCCTATAATGTTCCTTTCTATCCCCTGACTGTGAAAATACAGCCAGAGACATCAGTAAGGAACGGCATTTTTAGCTTAAATTATTAAAAGTCTAATAGTGGTTTCGGTTTGCTTCCAAAAGCAAAGGCAGTGGCAATAGACAGTTCGTCCCCTTTTAAATCCCAACATGGAGGTGTTGGGGTGACTCCAGGCAGTGCAAGGAAAAGGTCTGTAAAAGAGCACAGGAGAAACAAAACTATGGATGTCCCCTGAAAGCCAAATGCCAGGTGGGAAGGGGGAGGCAGTAACCGGGGGACCCTGACAACTGAGACGCCCACTGGGCCGGCCGTGGGGAGGTTTCTGGACACTGTTCCCAAACAATTCCAGGACACTGCAAACCCAGGGTCGCCCTGAGCACAGCACGTGGTTGACCAAGAGAAGTAGAGATGCCATCAGCACTACCGTACCTGCAGTATTTATTACCTCAAAAATAAAATACATCTGCTACCTAAATGCCTATCAGCAATTAAAAAGCCAGAATACCTTCACGCAAATGACCATTCTCCCACCTGGAAGGCTCACAGCCCCGAAGGGACATGGGTCCTACATGTTCATCAGCATCATATCCACGTAACCCAGCATGCCAGTGTCCCTTTTTCCATGGGGGCCGAGGCAGGGAAGCAGAGGGGAACCCCCCAGGGACATCCTTGTTACAGACCCAGCAACCCCAGGAAATATTTGTTAATGTTGCTTTGGAAAAAAAGGTTGAAGAAGGAGGTTGAAAGAGGTTGAAGAAGGAGAATTTAAATCCTACAAGAATTCCAGGAGAATAAGGGAGCTGCTGGTAAAGAGACCACTGAAAACAGGGGCTGAGGGAAATGTAGGGAAAGGGCTCTGCTTGCCCCTCTGGGATGAATTTCTGCAGATAAAGAACATGTTGGCTTTCTGCGCCTGGCCGGCAGGATTGACTATTCACACCACTGGATTTGGGAGGAATTTGTAAAAGAGCCGGAGCTATAAAATACCTTTCTGCTCCTTTTTGACAGCTGCTGCTGCTGAGGGTGCCGGAGTCTGCCAGGGCCAGGAATGGAAAAGGACATTTGCCATGGAGGACGGCTTCGTCCTGCGCTGGGAAGTGGCCCATCCACACAGACCCTCCTTTCTTTGTTACATCTGCCATGCCTTGAAGAATTAAATTAGATATACAAGGGGGAAAGAGAGAGGGAGAGATGGAGAGAGGGAGGGCAAGGGAGGGAGGGAGGCAGGGAGAGAAGGAGGGAGAGAGGGAGGGAGGGTGAGAGGAGAAAAAAGGCTCAGGCAGGAATATATTTCCTATGTCTGGATAAGGGGAAGGATTCGAGGTAATTGCTTGCTTTTCTCATTGTTCTCAGCTGCCAAGCAGAGATTCATAGAGTGTCTGCGAAGATCTCTCTCTTTTTTCTTTTCCTTCTAATTCTTCACCCCCCCCCGAGCCCCCATCTGTCCTGATCCCTATCCCGCCCCTTCCTCCTGCTTATTCCACCCTAGGAGGGAAAAAAAAAAAAGTAATTTGTCTGTTTTATTTATGATGCAATGAAGGTATGCTGAACGCATCGGGATAACCTGACACTGGTCAAACTATCTGTCAGCAAAGAAGAACTGCCTTCATACTCCAGCGAGTGCATAATTTAACCATTTCTCTCCCGGAGGCCAACGCCAGCCCATCCATTCGCAAGACAAGGGTTTGTCACTGCTCCCTCCACAATCAAACCCAGGGTTGTTGGCAAAAACCAGCATTTGACATGTTTTCAATCAACCCTTTATCTTCTCATTTTCGCTAGTCATATACAGATTGTCTGCATGTAATAAAACTTCTGCTTGGAAAAATAGAAAATTATTTGAGATATTCAGATGAAAGCCAGGTCCCAAAACAAGATGGAACACACAAATCTGCCAGCTAGGAAACCAATTCAGGATGGATTTAGGACCCAGATAGAGCCAGACAATTGGATGCTGAGTATGGGGAAGAAATAGTAATGCCTCAGGTCTGAGAGAAGTACAGCTAATCCTTTCCTCCTGATGCACAGGGAGCAACGGCTTCAGCTTGGGGAGAAAATGCAACCCATCCAGTGAGCAGGGTGAGAGGGAAACAGGAGCTAAAGGAGGGAGAAAGCCAGAGGGAAAAGAAGAAAATATTAGCAAATAATATTCTGAAAGATTTGAAATGTGAACCCAGAATAAAAAATTAAAAATAAACAAAATTTACTGCACAAGCATTGCTTTAAATTTTAAAAATCCCAACCAAACAAAAATAATCCACACAAGCCCTGTTGAAATGGGATGGAGCAAAGAGGGGAAAGGAATTTCTAGCTTCATCCCACCATTATGAACTAACCCAAGTATCTTTCCGTGACTCCTGATACGACGCAGGGGGGGCACGCATGACCACGCTGGCCGAGCCGGTGCCAAAGGGGCCATTTTCCAGCACAGACTGTGCTGGGGGTTCCCATCCCCACCAAGGCAACAGGGGGATTCCCAGGCAGCTCCCCACATCCCCACAGCCGTGCCGGGAGTGAAGGCAGCTCCTGGTACGAGCCACGAAAGGACTGGGCAAGTTTGAACAGATTTTTGCTATCACCATAAACACGGTGCGCAGGATTCGGCCCTGGCCACGCATTCCCCCAGCAGGAAGCACTGCCAGGCAGGACTGCCTGAGCCCAGGGCTGAGCACACCCACAGCATTCTGATGTTTAATAAATGACAGAAGAAAGTATAAAATAAATAAGAAGAGATTTTGCCCTCTAATGCGATGCATGCAACAGGGATCAGGGCAGAACTCCAGGAAATGAGGGCTTTGACGAATAGCTGCTGCTCAGGATCTTATTTATTCCTGATACACCCCAGCCCTCACCGCCGCAATCAGGAAAAGATTTTATGAATGGGAATATCTGTAGCAAGAAGGAATGCAACACGGGAGGGAGATAATAGGAAGGGTCAGGTGAAACCCAAGAGGCACCTCCTGGGCTGGGCAGTGACACCACAGGACACCCCAGGGCCACCGTTTGGGGCCACTGTCCAGGGCCAGCCGCCTCCCCCCACGGCCAGGCTGCTCACACGGATCCATCTGGGAAGGAGGGATTGCAGATTTCAATTCTGGATTTATTCTGCATCCCTGAGAAAACAGCAACTGGAATTCACATATATTTTCCTTTGTGAGATTATTTAGGAGTCAATCCTTAGGGCTATTTGTGGAGTTACCTATCAATATACAGGTATGAAACACACATTAAGATAAAAGCAAATATATTTGGCAAAACATACAAATAAAAACATAATTTGAATATGGGGAAGCAATTTATAAAGGATGAGATTCTGTAGCAATCTCACAAAAACAGGAACATGGTGCTGTTTCTCCTGTCATTCAGGAAATCCCACATCCACACAAAAATGATGAACAATCATGTTTCTCACACAAAAATTGCTCCCTAGTAATTAGTATATTTGGGAATAAAAATGAGGAGCTTTTTTTTTCCTTGCTCACCTGTATTTTTTCACTAGGGAATGAAGAAATACCTTGAAAATACAAGCAGCCACACTCCTTTCCATTCACAACGATCTTAAATACTAAAATACAAATAGAGGTCAACGCAGCAGGCACAGATTTTATTGTCAAATCACAACTAAAATCACGGTTAGTTAAAACAATTTAATTTTGTTAAGAAAAGGTACAATGAGACTGAAATATTCTGTGCCTGCTTTTAACCTGTACCAATTCTTAAGGCTGAGTCCTACATCTGCGAACAGGACACTCAGATCTAGAACAGTTACATTAAATGTAACGGCAGGAGCCTCAGTAACATCATCCTAATTCTGAACAGGCTGGGTGACCTCCTCAAATCCACAGGTAAAACCTACTGAAATAAAATTCGGAGTCTTTTCAATTGACAAGAAACTGCACAGTTGTGAACGCTGATTTTTGTTTGGGATTTGGAAGTGTTGGTAATTTGTGTTTACCAAAGCAGCCGGGTTATTCCAGTGGGGAGAAGGGATCGGCTTTCCGTCTGCCCCAGGCTCCTACAGAAATCTGACAACCCTCCTCCACAAGCGCTTCGTTCCGTAACTGCTCTGCCATTTGGGGTTGCTTCTTTTTCACCTGACTTGGCTCCACAGAGCCAAACCACACATTTAAAAAAGGATTGGAACTTCCCAAAACAAAATTTGTTATTAACAATAATTCTCCCATCCCTCCTCCCCATAACACTAAGCACAGATATGTGGATAGGAGGGAATTTACTCAAATCAATAATATTTTAATCAGGGACGTAAAGCAAATGAAAATCATACTTCATAAAAATTGTACTTTGTAAATTATGTTTGTTAAAACATGCTTTGTAAAAAATCATCCTTGGTAAAATAAAAGAACTCACATTCAATTTCAAAATAACCAGTTTTTAAACGAAAATTAGAAAATATTTGCAGAGAAAAAAAAAAACCCAAACAAAAAAACTAAAACAGGTAGTGGAAAAAAAACTTTAAAAATAAAATCACATTTCTCATCAGCAATGTAAAAATTCTCCAGAATATGGATTTCTATGACATCCAGACCTACATTTTCAGAACTGGTTCTGAGGATATTTTTGTTTACATTCTCCTTTGCTGTAATAAAAGCAAATAATAAAATGCAAGTGCTATTTACTGGAACACATCCATGGGGGTTTTTCCACCTCAGATGAGTGACAGGCATAGACGGTGCCGGACCATTTCTACCCGGGTTTAAAATAACCCTAAACAATTTCTATAATCTGTTTTCAAAGGCAGCTTGTTGGTAATATGAGATTTTTTCCACAAACTCCAGAATACTTAATTCCTAAACTGTTTTATCGTTTGGCTGCTGAGTATTTATTTCTCAGAGATGCACTTCAGAGCCTCACACAGAGAGCTCCCGATATGTCCCTGCCTGAGCTCTTTGTAAGTCTGTCCCTTTCCCATATATAAGCATGCAAGAAGCACATGGAATAAAAGCTGCTTCCCAGTGCTTGGGGCTGCAAACCAAAAATAATTCCCTGTATTTGCCCCATTCTTTGGCTTTTCCCTTTTTGGGATGGTGCTTTAATTAAGGATTTTGTGTCTCTCGTCTCCATTGCTATTCAATTTTAACCCAGACACGCAGCCTTTCCTTTTCCCACCCCTTTTATGATTCCCGTTACTGTAGCTCCTGCCTCCCCTCCCCCCCACCCCTCCAGCCTCTCGCTCCCCACATTGGATTTTTTCCTCCTTAAATCTTGGGCTCTTCCCGCTGGCCTCGTGCACTACCAGGGAATCATTTGCTTTCATAATTTACATTTTTTTCTCTCCATCTCTCAGGGTTTGGCAGGAGATGCTAGGGGACACAGCCTCGCTGCGGGTGCTGTTCGTGGATGGCGAGTGCCCTCTGCAGGAAAAAACCCCAGCCAGGAAAAACCCTTGGAAATCGGGGAAAACAGGAGCAAAGAACTCCTGCTTGATTATGATTTTTACTCATTTCGCAGGAGCACAGACACACAGGATTCCTCCTTTTGCTGCAGCAAAGCTGTGCAGGATGGAATTTTTATTAGCTTTTCCCCAAAAATAAGATCTTCAGGAAATTCCAAATCAAATCCTGGCTAGACACCTGTCCATAACAATGGCCTTCGCTGTGCGTGCCCTGCTCACTCACCTTTTTAAACAGCAAATTCTGATTAGGTTTAAAAATATATATATTGATAAAATCAATGCAAAACGTTGGCTGGGAGAAAGCTCAAGTGGCAGATTTAAAACAAATAAAAATAAAATAACAATAACAATTTTAAAAACCCAAGAAAGAGAACACTTTTAAGGCGGGTCTCTAACCAGGGAGACCTTTACCCAGGGCAATCTAAAGGCCTCTTGAAAGCCTTCTCATCAAAGGCCAGGTCCCACACAGGGACCCTGCTGCCATGGCCGTCCCCAGCCATGACTCCAGCCCCAGCCACAACTCCAAGCCATGTGTCTTGTGCAAGAGGGTGGGATTAGGAAAAAAACCCTCCTCTAAAGGAAAAGCATTTTGAAAGACATCATAAAATACGAATTTACTCGTCCTTTCCAAGAGCTAATAATGCCTGTGCAGCACAAGAGGCATCGCTCACCATGCCACGGGCAGACTCCCAGGCTCCTTTCTCTGTCTCCCCCTTTTTTAAGGATATCACTTATGCAAACCTCACCCAATGCCTCTGCCTTGAGATTGTATATCAGAGCAGCAGGGGGGCTGATGAAGTGCTCATTTTTTTACATCAGTCTTATAAATTGCTCTCCCCATTAATTGTTTCCATGGAAACAATGCATTTGGCTTGGATGGGGATCCTGAAAAATTTTTAATGGGATTCTTAAAAATGTGCAGGAAGCGGGTAGAGGAGGTGCTCTCAAACACCCTTAGAAGAGATCCAGCCTAAGTTTTACCAATATGTGCTGTTAATTGCTTGTGGCCCAAAGCTGCCGAGCCTGGAGTCAGTCGAGGAGCTGAAAACATTATTCAAATGACCAGGAAAAAAAAGCACCAAAAGGGCAAGTACAGATTACGTGACAGCAGAGATGAGAATTTCCAAACACCTCCTGGCAAAACACAGCCATGAGACCATGACCAAATAACAATTCTTTAATGTCACAGCCTTAACTAATAATTTAAGCATGAGCAGTCCTTGATAACCCATCAGATCCTCCAGCGAACGCGGTGCTCTGCGCGAAACCGCCGCACTGACAGGGACAGCAGTAGAGACACAGTCGTGCACACCCCACCTTCCCCTTCTCCACTCTTCCTGAGCCTGAGAGGATTTTTCTTTTAATTTTTTTTTTCCCCAGCAGGGAAAGTATTTGTATTACAGGGTATGAAACTAGTCCAACATACAAGCTTATTTAATTTGGAAAATGTGTGGCTAAATGCCACTTGTTATGGGATTAGTTAACAGCTGCAAGTCTGCTACTGTGGAAAGAATTTTTTTGAAAGAAAAAAAAAAGAAAGAAAAGAATTTAACTGCAAGCTGCTGTGTGCTGTCTCCCAACATTCTGTGTGGATTTTCAAGTTCCATCGGGCGTCTCAGCTCTCAGTGGGGTTGTCCTCACTCCACTGTCAGCTGAAGCCATCTACACTTACATTATTAGCTCTTCCTGAGTAGCTCCAAGTGTGAGCAGCAAGCCTGGAACCCAGCCCTGGAGCCCAGCATGTTCAGAGGAGCCAGCCCAGCCCCACAGTGTGATCAGCACCAGCAGCAGCTCTGGCCTGGCTCTGCCACCTCTGCCTCCAGTCACAGACACCCACAAGCATCAGGTTACTGGCAGCTCTGAAGTTATACCTCCAGCTAATCCCACAGTGCAGACAGGCCCTAAATTACTTGTTAAAAATCTTGTCCTCATCCTGAGTGTCCTCTGGTGTCCTCCATCACTAAGTGCTGCTAATGAAGGAGCAGATCATCTTTAACACATCAGTCACACAAGTCAAACCCACCAGTCACTTTATTTTCCATGACCTCTCTGCATGACCAGAACAGATATTTCCATGAAGATGCCAAGAAGCAGGCTCCTAAATCATAACTTGCTCCTCCCCATTCCAAAGCGCTTATTAGTATCCTGTTGCTGTCCTCTTTCCTGCTGAGGAACACCTTATCTTAGAATCATGGAATGGTTTGGGCTGGAAGGCGCCTTAAAGCTCATCTCATTCCATCCCCTGCCATGGGCAGGGACACCTTCCACTATCCCAGGCTGCTCCAAGCCCCATCCACCCCAGCCCTGGACACTGCCAGAGATGGGGCAGCCACAGCTTCTCTGGAGCTGAGGCCCTTTGTCAGCCTCAACTGCTGGGTATTAACCACAAATCCAGTGCTTGCTTCCAGGCTCAAGGAAGAACACAGCCACTCCAGGAGCTGAGAGGAGCAGCCGCTTCCCAGGGAAGAAGCTGCCGCAAATCCTCACCTTGAAGAGGCGTGAGGAGGAGGAGGATGGCTGGGAGGGGAGGAAACACACTGCTGAGCACAGCGGAGGCTGCTCAGACAGTGCTGCTTTCCATTCCAGGCCCTGCATCTCACTGCTGCTCAACCTACAACACAACAGTCCAAAACATTTTCATGGCAAAAGCCATAACAAAGGAAATGAATCCATTTGTCACCCTGTGACAGATGTGACCCAAATTATCTTTGTAGAAGATGTATCCTAGTGGATCTACTGCTCTGGGGGGCAGGAGGACTTTGTGCTTCTGGGCACAAAATGCTCAAGGCATCCCAGTGAGCTGCAGCAGGGAGGGGGACAAAGGGGTTGGCATCAAATCCCTGAAAAATTACCTGTGCCTACAGCTGTCTCAGATCAGGCATCTCTGAGCAGAAGCCAATGTGTGCTTCTCCCAAGGCTTTGGGCGGCTTTTCCCAGCCCTCCGACCTCTGGAAGTCCATCTCTCCACCTCAGTGCTTCTAACAGAAACCGCAAATGGGGGTTTCTTCAAGAACAACTTGAAGAAGATGCTTTGCAGGCTGTCCTTGGAGCAGAGGAGAGCCTGAACAAGGCCTGAGCTCACCAAACCCCACATATCCAGCCAGTCTCTGTGGAACTGGTGCTATCTATCCTAGCTGAAATTTTGTTTCAATCCTGTATTTATTCCCATAATTGAGAAACAACACAAGGATAGTCACACCACATGGCAGGAAAATTCCCCTTTGGCTGTTTCTTTTGGATACCATAACCAGATTTGCTTTCATGTCACATGCACATAAATGATCACACTGTGCTGAAATACACCCCACAATTACGTGGACACAGATGGATGCTACGTGGCATTTTTCTGCTGGAAATGATACCCTGAAAGGGGGAGGACAGAGGTAATTGGACCAAGTTTCTTAAAATCACATTTCTGTTATTTCTGTGCCAATTCCTTGGCTGCAGCCTGAGCCAGTGTGCATCTGCTCAACACAACCAAGACCTGACTGTGCAGAAGGAGCTTTTTCCTTGCTGAGGATCACCAGTCCTGAGGTCCAGCCAGGCTCCTCTGTGGCTGCACAACCCTGGAAAGGGAGCAAGTGCAGGATGATGGGGTGCAGTGGCTGCCCCAGCTGCGCCTCCAGCTTTGTGCTCATTGGCCCCAAAGGACTTGTAATACTGGTGTGCATGCTGTGCTGAGACAATGTACCAGCAGAGGGGCTGGGAAAGACCTTAGAAAGATCTTCAAAAAGCGCTGGAGATAAAAGCTACACATAGACTTTTAAAGAGTATCAATATCTCACTCACAATGATGAGCAGCAAGCCAGTGCAGGGTCCCAGGTACTTTACATGGCTGTGTAAACTGGATTTGCCATTCAGTTAATAAACACAATTCCTCCCCCCTCTCCCCAATAAAATTTAAAATAAGTGGGGCATTATTACTATTTTCAGCAAGCAAGACCCCCAAAGTTCCATGTGAGTGCTCAAGCGAGCAGTCCCAGCCCTGTGCTCCTGGGTACATCTCCACACAGCCCAGACAGGCAGAGTCCCTCTCCTGGAAAGAGCATCAGCACATCGAAACTTCAGGCACATCCCCAGCATCACTGGGAACTGCACGCTGCAAACGCTACAAGTGGAAAGCAGCGTGCAGAAGAAAGCTGTCATTGCCTTAATTTCCTTTACCTTAAAAGGGCCCAGACTGAGTAAATCCTGTTTCTCACAACACTACAGCAAAATTTTAATTTTCTGTGATTCCTTTTTAAAAATGACAGAACAAAAATCCTCGTTTCCAAAGTTGGATGTTTGCAGCCTCCCTTCCCCAGGGGGGCTGGCAAAGGTTTTTCTCATTCATCCACATTTAAAGCTGAGTCCACTTTAAGAGAAACAAGTGAGAATTGGGTTTTATCTTTTCAGAAATGAAAGGTATTTACCCTTAAGACAGTAAAAGTTCTTTTAAACCTTGCTGATGCAGGGGAGGAAATGGGAAGTTTACAAACATAAAGCTCCAGCCCTGCACACCCAGCCCTGCTCCTGCTTGGGTGTGGAGTTCACTGAAATCAATTTCAGTGATTTCTCACCAGCACAGTCACACATCAACGGTTCTATATTTGCATAGTTTATCAATGCTAAAGTTGTTTTCAAGAAAAAAACATTTTTTCACAGCAAATTCAAAGTTTGCCCAGTTTAAAAATTATTTCATGGAATCATGGAATGGTTTGGGTGGGAAGGGACCTGAAAGCTCATCTCATTCCACCCCCTGCCATGGGCAGGGACACCTTCCACTGTCCCAGGCTGCTCCAAGCCCCAGTGTCCAGCCTGGCCTTGGACACTTCCAGTGATCCAGGGGCAGCCACAGCTGCTCTGGGCACCTGTGCCAGGGCTTCATCACCTTCACAGAGAAGAATTTCTTCCCAATATCCCACCTAACCCTGCCCTCTGGCAGTGGGAAGCCATTCCCTCTTGTTGTGTCCCTCTTCACCGTTGTTCCAAGTCCCTCTCCAGCTCTCCTGGCACCCCTTCAGTCACTGGAAGGGGCTTTAAGTTCTCCCTGAAGCCTCCTCTTCTCGAAGCCGAACAATCCCAATTCTTTCAGCCTTTCCTCAGAGGGAGGTGTTCCATCCCTCTAAATCATCTTGCTGACCCTTTTTTCTCCCATCTCATGAAGCCACACAAAGCATATCCCAACTGCTCACCAGAAAAAACGAGAGCTATTTGCTAGAGCCCTGATAATGTTTAAAAATATATAGTCAAACATCATGCTAAGTGGAGGCCTGATAAAGTAAAGTCCATCTCTTACGCTAACGTTCAAGGTAAAATTAATAATTAATTAGTAAAGCCAGGACATGGAATGATTGCTATCAATATTTTAATACTTTTACTGCTAATTTCATTCTCCCTCCATATTCTGCTGCAGGAAAAGCAGGAGAGCTGCATGTGCACTTTCAGTGCAGGCCCTGCCTCGGGGCCAGGGCTGGAGGAGTAATGTCACCCACAAGTGTGTCCCAAACATCCCTGCTGCCAGAACCCAAACCCAGTGTCCACACTTCGTTACATGCGTCCGGCACAGCACACCCTGGCCTTCCATGGCATCAGCTCCGAGCCAGGGCCACCCCCATGGAGCCAGCAGACAAAACTAGGAGGGGTTTAATGAAGATAAGCAAAATGCAACTTAAAACTTCCCCAAGCATTAGAAATACCTATTCCCTCTCCTGCAACAGAGCAAGCAAAAATTTGGCCCAAGAGGAAAAGTGCTGGGAAAGTTGAGGAGGTCAATCCAGGTGGGTGCCAGAGCCCAGGAACAGGAAGCAGGCAGGTGGGTGAAGGAAGGGAGGCGAGTGATGCCCTCACTACTGGAAGGCAAAGTGTGTCCTGCCTGCTTTATTTACTCTTTATTAGTCTAATGAGGCTGTTTCCTGGGAGTTTAATTACCATGATAGAGACAATTCCTTTCTTAACCCTCTTTACAGCCTGGAAGAGAAAGAGCCTCTGACAGGAGAATGTGAAACACACGAGCCGCCCACAGCAACGCCGTGTTCGCATCAGCCCGAGCAGAGCCCCGACACCGCGGGCACGTGGCCACAAACCTCCCCCCTGGGGGGGTCCCTGCTGGGCTCCACTGCCCACCCTCGCCCAGCGCCCCATGAGTGGCTGAGCTGGAAGGCAGCGCTGCAGAGCTCTGCTGCAGAAAAATTAAGAGCACATGATTAATGCTACATAAAATGTGTGGGTTCCCAGCCCTTTGAAATCATACCTCTTCATCATTTCCATTTACAGTTTACTAATGAAATTAGATATGGTAAAGGGTTCCTTTCTTTCTTTTTTCCCTTAAATTGACTGTACATTTTTTTAGAGTTAACATATTTTCCATTCCATATTCAGCAAGAAATCAGAAAATAAAATGTGAGGAGTTTTTTTTCTGGTGCTGCTAAGAGATATTTCCATGGTGTTGCCATAATACATACAACGATTTACTGTCTCAGACTTACATGTCTGTTATTTTGCACAACAGATACAACAGATCCGATTAGAACAAGGTAAAGAGGCAGAGAGGATGAAAAGCACCAGATCTACGAGGAGAAAACACACAGGCTCTGAAAAGCCACAGCAGAGCTGTGCTCACCCAACCACAAGGCTCTCCCAACCCACTTCATCCACTGCTACACAATCCAGACAACACCCTGCAAAAGCAATTGCTAAACCCAGAATAAACTTGTGCCAGATTCCAAAATTCAAAACAACAAAAAATCCTCATCTAAATTTTCCTCTGATCCAGCCTCTCAGAAGGGATAAGGCATGAAGTCCTGTTTCCTGGGCACCACAGTGCTGATGACAGGGAGCCATTAAAACATCACTGTGAGGTCACTATCAAATTAAATGAGGCCAGAGACAAGGGTCACACTGGTGTGACACATGTACTGTGTCCAGGTGAGTTACACATGTGCTCTGTCCAGGTGTGTTACACACATGCACTGTGCCCAGATGATTAAACACATGCCATGCCCTGGCGCATTACACACACACTGTGCCCACTGCAGCCCCAGCTCAGTCCCTCCCAGGCATTGCCAGCCTCTGGGACCACTCACTGAGCGCTGTCCAGGGACCATTGGGAGGGAATTCTCAGATCCCACTCTTTAAAAACACAGGGAGGAAGGGGTGTTTACACAGCTGTCACCTTAACTAACACTGGAACCGTAAAATGCAGGTGAAATGAAATAACTAAAGGCATTTTCCCTGAGGTTCTGATCAGAGTTGCCCCAGAAGCAACGGGATTTGAGAGCCTCACATTCCAACACCGTATGTTTAGGTGGACGCTATTTTTTCTGTCATGCAGTTTGAAGGTCTGGGCTTGGCAGCAAGAAACTGCACTCTCACTAAAATTCATCCATGGATATTCCCTTTGAACGCTTCCTGGATGGTTATTTTCACTAACATTGTGTTTATTGGCAGAACAGAGGGAGGACTGTAAAGCAGGAGCACAGGAGAGTTTGATTTCCAGGCAGTGATGAATGGCGGGGGAGGCCAGGTCATCCGGCTGCAACATCAAAGGGGTGACTGAACCAGCAGCACACTTGAAGTTAGTTAAAATGCCATCACCATTTTCTGAGTTTTGCTTTTTCCTTACATTTAAAGAAATTATATTCCCCAGCACTGGCCTCAGCCATTATTGCCAGGTCTCTGATGATACCCAGGGCTCTATAAAGGCATTACCTGCTCATGTGCCAAGGAGGATTTGCCACATGGTTTAATTGTGATACAATGCATTCCTGTCCTTGCCATGTCATTTAAAGAGCTTCAACAATGCGCTTTATGCACCTTCCCGTGGGCCTACCCCGTCCTAAGGCACCAGGGTTAAACTGCTAAGGAATTTGTGTGGGTCTGGTTCCTTTCGGGCTAAAACTGGACAGATTCTTTCAGAGCTCTGCCGTTCTTTTCTGTCAACAGGGAGTGAGAAACCAGATGCTCTTGGGGCAGCACACGGCAAGAGGGGCAAGTCCTGAAGCCTTGGAGCTGAACCAGACACAGGCTAAAGAAATAAAGTTGTGTACTAAGTGCATACTTACAGTTAGCAAAGGTAAAAGCAGTCTCAAATAGATTGCTAAGCACGAGATATCCCAGACTGGTTTGGGTTGGAAGGGACCTGAAAGCTCACCAAGTTCTATATTCTGCCATGGGCAGGCACACCTTCCACTACCCCAGGCTGCTCCAAACCCTGTCCAACCTGGCCTTGGACACTGCCAGGGATCCAGGGGCAGCCACAGCTGCTCTGGGCAACCTGTGCCAGGGCCTCACCACCCTCACAGGGAACAATTCCTTCCCAACATCCCAACTAACCCTGCCCTCTACATATGTGCATTCAACATACTGAAATAATTAATATGTGCATTGAATGAACCAAATCCTCAGTCAAGCCTTACTAAGGGTGGGTTGAACACAGAGAAAACCTGTGGTAAATCACACACACCTGCTGCAGCCTCTCCTCCGGGCTGCCCCGACGCTGGCTCCTCCATCAGCTACCGCTCAGCGGGACTTTGGCTTTCCCTGGCGTGTCGCTCCTGCAGAAGTTCTCTTTCCACGGGGAAACGGACTGTCCTTAACGTGTCCATCCCTTTCACCATTACTTTTAAACAGCAAACTTCGGTGATATTTGTAACTAACCGGCTCTCGTCGGAGCCACGTCCCCGCCGCACCGAGCCCGCTCCAGCACCGGCGGCTCGGAGCGCAGCGCGTGCCCCCTCAGAGAGCGCAGCGCGTGCCCCCTCACAGAGCGCAGCGCGTGCCCCCTCAGAGCGCAGCGCGTGCCCCCTCAGAGAGCGCAGCGCGTGCCCCCTCAGAGAGCGCAGCGCGTGCCCCCTCAGAGCGCAGCGCGTGCCCCCTCAGAGAGCCTAGCGCGTGCCCCCTCAGAGAGCGCAGCGCGTGCCCCCTCACAGAGCGCAGCGCGTGCCCCCTCAGAGAGCCTAGCGCGTGCCCCCTCAGAGAGCCTAGCGCGTGCCCCCTCACAGAGCCTAGCGCGTGCCCCCTCAGAGAGCCTAGCGCGTGCCCCCTCACAGAGCCTAGCGCGTGCCCCCTCAGAGCGCAGCGCGTGCCCCCTCAGAGAGCGCAGCGCGTGCCCCCTCAGAGAGCCTAGCGCGTGCCCCCTCACAGAGCCTAGCGCGTGCCCCCTCAGAGAGCGCAGCGCGTGCCCCCTCAGAGCGCAGCGCGTGCCCCCTCAGAGAGCAGCGCGTGCCCCCTCAGAGCGCAGCGCGTGCCCCCTCGCGCACTCCAGCGCGTGCCCCCTCAGAGAGCGCAGCGCGTGCCCCCTCAGAGAGCCTAGCGCGTGCCCCCTCAGAGAGCAGCGCGTGCCCCCTCAGAGCGCAGCGCGTGCCCCCTCAGAGCGCAGCGCGTGCCCCCTCAGAGAGCCTAGCGCGTGCCCCCTCAGAGAGCAGCGCGTGCCCCCTCAGAGCGCAGCGCGTGCCCCCTCAGAGCGCAGCGCGTGCCCCCTCGCGCACTCCAGCGCGTGCCCCCTCACAGAGCCTGGCGCGTGCCCCCTCGCGCACCCCCGCGCGTGCCATCCCCCCGCAGCCCCGCGCGTGCCCGCGTGTGCGCTGGCGCGGGTGCACCAGGGGGCAACCTCGGGCCGGGAACGGGCGCGGCCGGGCCGGGCCAAGCCCGGGTGAAACGACCGGGAATGAACACAATAAACGCACACACACACAGAGCCCGGGAACGCCCCCGGGGTAACTGTGCAGACAGGCACGGCTAAGCCCGGGCCGAGCGGGGGGGCACGGCTGCCCCTGGGGCTGCAGGGACACGTGCGACACACGTGGAGCGCCTCAGGGAACGACGGCAGCGGGATTCCCAGCAGGGAGGAACGGGGGGCAGGCTCGATTCTCTCCCGAATCAATTTCACCTACTTTTCACACATTGTCAATATTAGGAAGAAAGAAAGAACCAAGTTTTTAAAAACCCAGTCTCCTAAAACGGCTCTGGGAATCACAGAATCCCAGAGTGGTTTGGGCTGGAAGGGATCTGAAAACTCATCTCATCCTACCCCCTGCCATGGGCAGGGACACCTTCCGGTGCTCCAAGCCCCAATGTCCAACCTTGGACACTGCCAGGGATCCAGGGGCAGCCACAGCTGCTCTGGGCACCTGTGCCAGGGCCTGCCCACCCTCACAGGGAATAATTCCTGCCCAATATCCCATCCAGCCCTGCCCTCTGGCCGTGGGAAGCCATTCCCCCGTGTCCCGTCCCTCCAGGCCCTTGTCCCCAGTCCCTCCTCAGCTCTCTTGGAGCCCCTTCAGGTACTGAAGGGCTTTAAGGTCTCCCCGGAGCCTTCTCCTCTCCAAGCCAGTGCCACCCCCCAGAAACGGGGCTGGGCTCCCCCGAGTGCTGAGCACATCCCAGCGATACTCAGTCCCTGTGGATCACCAGCTTCCACGATCACAAGGAGAACACAAAGTCTAAAAGACGTGCCCAGGCTGTGGTGTAACGCTGGACATTCCTGCGTGTCAGGCTTTCCTAAATTATCTCCTGGGTAAACAACCGAAAAGCCTCTGTGTTCTGACGTGCACCGGCTTGTTTCCCTGGGCACTTTGCCCGCGTGAAGAGCCCAGGCCTTTGTCCCAGATTTTTATCTGAAGAATTACATATATTTGTCCAGCCTGACCTGGGACTGCCAGGGCCTAGCCCTGCCCCTGCAGCCAGACCTTCCCCCCTTCTCCTCCCTTTCTGCAGTGACAACAAATCCATCGACACCGCGTTCACCCAGCATTATCTTATCAAACAGAAAGGGGGGATCATATTGATCCTTTTCTCCGATTTTAAAAAGAGGGTGAGGGGAAAAAAAAGAAAAAAACCCAAGAAGGGGAAAGCGGACAAAGAGAGGCGAAATCAAACCCCTGAGCAACAAAGGAGGAAAACCAGGTGGAAGACGGGAATTGTTTTCTGAAGGCCAGCTAAGTGGAGAATTGAAACGAGGGAGGCTCTGTGAGAGGACCAAGGGATGAAAGGGAGTGAGGGTAAGAAACACAAGGGCTATATAAGTCTGAAAATGGCTAGAAAGAACAAGGGAGAGAGGAGACAAGAATGGAAACCTCTGATGTTGGCAGGAAATGTTGTGATTCTAAAGATGAAACAACTTGTGGGGAAGGAAATTGGGGGAAAAAAATACCCCTGTGTATTTCCTAGGGTGAAGTCGAGCAGCAAATGAAGCACGGCAGAGGCGGCTGCCGGACAGCGCCGAGCAGGAACGAGGCGGCGCAGGGTCCTCTGAAGGAGAATTCAGTGTTAGGAAATTACATCCCTTCACAAGGCCAGGAGCTTTCCAAGCCCGCTCCAGCTGCAGCTGCAGATGTGGCTTAAAAACCTGAGCAGGAGGCCCATCCCCTGTGGCAAGGCTGTATATTCTATCGCCATAAGATTATGGCCAGGAGGGGAATAAGGAGAGATGAGGCAGGAGAGATCCTTAAAATTGCCAAACTCATCTGAGACGAGTCATAAGGGTCATACGCAGAGTCCAGGAAGAGAAACCCGATGGCTTTCTTACTTATCTAGGAAATGACTGCAGAAATGTTTATCCTGTGTATTTTCACTGTCCCCTGCATGTTGGGGGCTCTAATTCCTTTGGACGAGTGCCAACATGTTAGGAAAAAAATGCCCGGGAGAGGGAAGGAATAGATTTACTAGAAAAAACCTGCATTCCTTCCAACCTTTCTGCAGCTTCTTAAAAACATACAAAAAGCCTCCTTCAAGCTGCTCAGTGCCATACCAATTTCCTGTGTAGACCTGGATATTAGTATATGTTTTTCTGTGTCTCCGAAGTTTCCCAAGTTACCTAATGCATGCTCAGCATGGAGCATTTTTAAATGAGTTAGTCTTTATTGAATTATGATTTCCAGCAGTCACTAATAACAAAATTCAAATTGCTCCAGCAGACGAGGATTTGAAGAATGCTGAGAAGAAACTGAGTTTTTAAGAGACTCTAGAAGAGCCACCCACTGCTTGTGTATAGTAACCGTGAGCCTCTCGACAGAATACTTCAAATAGTTAATTAGATTTGCTAAAAAAATAATAAAAAATCAGTCATTAGGCATTCCCACTCTGGAGACACTGGATAAAGGCTGTTACTGGCACACCTACAGCTCTGGCAAAAGTGAAGCTAAAAATAGGGGGGGGTTAAATAAAGTTTCAGGTTTTCCTCACACTATCCCTGCAGTGGGCATGATGCAATTAGCAACATGTCTAAAGGAGAAAGAGGAATTTTTATTCAATTAGGACTTCTTTTTTCCTCAGGAATTTCTTCAGGCTGCTAAAGAGGCATTTTTCAAGCAAGGAATAATAGGGAGGCTCGGAGCCCATCCACAGCACGCGGGGCTGGGAACTGCAGCTCACCTGCAAACTGAATTTGCTCTATTTTGTTAACCATTTATTTTGTCTTTACTGGATGTTCAAAGGGAAGTGTGATAATCCCACTGTTCCTCACTCGCTCAGCGGGGAGTTTAATCTAATAAAGCTATTACAGCCGAATGGATTAAAGCAACGTGAAGCATTAGTAATTTGAGGAGCAGTTAAAGAATGTTAACGCTGAGCCTCCGCGCGGATTCTTCTCCAAACACGATCCCAGAGATGAAAGCAGAGCTGCTACTCAATATGTCATTTTTCAGGCACAAAATTTAATTCTTTCAGCCTCCTCATCCAGATGTTTATAGTGAGGAGCAAGAGGCTGCCCATTACTGAACAACTGCTGAAACCAAGGGCTGACCAGAATGGGCAGGCTTTCACTCAGCCTACTTTTGATTAATCCTTCTGTTATAATAATATCTTTTTCAGAAAGAGAGATGCGTGACCAAAGCCATCTGATATGGTGTGTTAGGATGAGCTGCAGTATTAAAAGCTGAGGGACTTAATAATGTTCCCTGTCTGACCCCCTTGGTGCAGCAGATGTGGAGCATCACTGCCAGGAGGGCTGAGAGCCACAGCGTGGCCAGGCAGGGATGGGATAGAGGGAGGGAGGGATGGATGGACGGACGGACAGAGGGATGGATGGATGGATGGATGGATGGATGGATGGATGGATGGATGGATGGATGGACAGGGATGGATGGATGGATGGACGGACGGACGGACGGAGGGATGGATGGATGGATGGATGGATGAAGGGATGGACAGGGATGGATGGATGATGGATGGATGGAGGGATGGACGGACGGACGGATGGAGGGATGGATGGATGGGTGGATGGAGGGATGGATGGATGGATGGATGGGTGGATGGAGGGATGGATGGATGGGTGGATGGAGGGATGGATGGATGGATGGATGGACGGATGGAGGGATGGATGGATGGAGGGATGGATGGACGGACGGATGGAGGGATGGATGGATGGAGGGACGGACGGATGGATGGAGGGATGGATGGATGGATGGATGGATGGATGGATGGATGGATGGGTGGATGGAGGGATGGATGGATGGATGGATGGATGGATGGATGGATGGATGGATGGATGGATGGATGGAGGGATGGATGGATGGATGAATGGATGGATGGATGGATGGATGGATGGATGGAGGGATGGAGGGATGGAGGGATGGATGGATGGATGGATGGATGGATGGATGGAGGGATGGAGGGATGGACGGACGGACAGATGGATGGACGGACGGATGGATGAGTGAATGGATGGAAATGGAGATTAATACATTCAAAATTCCTCTTCTGGTCTTCTTTACTGTATTTCCCATGAAAAAAACCAGCTCCATGCTGACATATGCATTGTTACATAGAAGCAAGATAATTTCTAGGAAATGCAGGGGGAAACTTGGAAACTGGACTTGAAGCATGAAAGTAGCTGGCAGCTTAACTATGAAAAAAATCTATTGTCTCTACATGATGCAAGTTCCTCCACTTAATTCAGTCACTGGTTAATTTGTTTCTTTGTTTAATATGATAGAAACCCCAGGGATCGAATCATTCATAATAAAATTATATTAGTACTTTATTTTTGTCATTTCTGATTGCTCTGAGCAAGCATTATTGAATAGTTTGATCGTGGGATACAGAAAGTTACCATTTAATTAATATGAAAGGTGCCTAAATTTTGAATAATATTGAAGAAAAAAGCCTTAGGACGTGGCAGGAGAGTCGGTGTGTTATTAACTCCCTTGCTTTCTGTGCCGTGTTGACTGTCAGCTTTGGGTGCACTTCAAGGTAGGGATTTAATCTCCAGAGCCTGGAGTTGCTCAGAGTGTTGTGGTCAGCACACAACAGCTGCAGTGACACGACAGACACGAGCTGGAGGGTGCAGGTGTGGGTGGGGGCCAGGGGCTGCTGCCCCCCGGGTTCTTGGGTTTAGGGGTCACTCACGAGTGATAACCAACTACCAACTGGGTGAGCTCAGGAACCACCAACTCGTTATTGACTCTTTGACAGTAACCACCAACACTGGGGCCACGCTCGCACACAGTCACACAAAAAATGGGGGTAAATATTTTTTTAAGTGAAATCGGCGAAGTTCACGTGCCTGACACTACCATAAAGCAAAAAGAAATTTCAGGAATTAAAGGGGCTCTGGGAACTAATCCCCCCCCAAAAAAAAAACAAAAAAAAAACCAAACCACCTCATATGAAAGCAGGGATGAGTAAAACCTGCTCTAGAGAACCTTTAGCCAGGAAGTTTCACAGTGTCCCTCAATCTGTGCCCACCTTTTAGCACTGCAGTTGTGGGAAGCTTTGTGGGACACCGTGGCCAAGTCGCTCTTGGCACAAGGTAAGTTTATGCTCTCGAATATGGTTGGTACAAAAGGTAACAGTTAATTAGCACACAAGAGGATAGTGCGGAAAGAGGGGAATCGGCAACACGACTGGCAATGAAAATCGATGTTAATAAGCAGAAGGAAATGTATACTAGAGGCAAAAACTAATGTATTTATAGACTCAACAATATCCCAGATAACAGGGTCAAAACAAAGCATGTTTTTGTAACGCATCCTCTTGGAGTATCCCAAAGGAAGTCACTGCAGGCACCAACGCAGCCAGGTTAAATCAACAAGATTTCCTAATTAACTCTGGTAAGTTTAGAAGGATGTTAAACTTTGTACCCCAGGGTTTCTGTCAGACCTTTACTACTGGAGCAAAGTAAGAGGCATTTTGGGGCAGGATTGCACAGCATCAGTTTCCTCCAAGGTTCTTGGGTTTTCCCCTAGAAGATGCAAGAACCATTGCAGCCAGGGACGAGGGTGAACCAGCAGAACAGAACAGACTCTGCTTTACCTCAGCACCAAGTCACATTAGTTTGAAATCCCAGAGTCTCTGATTCAATTTGGGAGCTGCAGTGGCGTCCCCAGCAACGCAGCTCATCCATCTTACACTGTTTATGCTGCTGAGCCTCTTTGTGGCTTACAAACCACCCAGCTTAGCTCTGCAGCTTTCATCTGGCTGTGCATACTGCCCACGATCACACCACACAGAAACTCTTAAGGAACCTATGTCCTTCTACTGTTATATCTTTAAAAACGAGGCTTTCTACACACACATCCAGATTTTGTGATTCGACATTCCCACAGAAAACTCAATTTTCTCCCCACAGGAACAGGCCACGGAATGTATTTATAAAGGCATTAGAGCTCGTTCTGCTGGCTTCTGTAAAGACTGCACATATTCCCGTTTAGTATAATAATTTCAAATGCAAATTATTTGGTCTTCGTTGATGTGGCCACAGAGTGGGAGCTGGGATGGGGAGCAGCCTGAGAAGTTTGCACAAGTTTCTCTCTGCCATCACAATTTCCAACATGCAAAGGCTTTTTCATTGCTGGGAGTAGTTGAATAAATGTGCAGGTTATATCTAATCAACTCAATCCTCATTTTCAGGTCTTGAGCAGCTCACCACTACATTGGCCAACAAGCATAGGGCATTGCCATTCTCCAAATTTCCTACCAGATACAGAAATGGTGTTTGTAATCAATCAGCAACCTAAAGAGAGGGTTACATCTTTAATAGTTTTCATTTCCAAATCCAGCTGAAGCACTTTAGAAAATCCCGGGTGCTCATTACCCATCACTGCCCAATGGCCATGGCTGTCTGCTCTTCCCAGAGCCTCTTTAACCCTGATCTGCACACAGAGGGCACCAGAATGGCACCATGAGAAAACCCAGGACAAGCTGGGCTGTTTAATATTTCTCTTGGGACAGTTTCTCCAGTACTCCCAGTGGTTAAACACCAAGGGGAGTTCCTGCATGGCTGCAGGAGGAGCTCCTTTGCTGACCCTGCCGTTCCCACAGCCTGCAGCACCCTCACACGGTCACACCAGGCCCTCCACAGAGCCGCAGGAGAGCCCACAGCAGTGCTGGATAACTTACTGAGGCACATCTTCTGCCAGCTCCTAGCACTTGAGAGCTCCATTACCTCCTGAAGCATGAGATCTGGATGCCTTGGGATGTTTATTTAATGTATTTGGGAGTATTGCAGTTATTCCTCCCAACACCTCGACGTTCTTGCTTTGCTAAAATGTTTGGCTCCAAAGCACTTTAGGACACATTGTCCCTCGGCAAAGAGGGAAGGTGAGAAAACAGCCAGGGCCAGTTCCCTTCCCCCTCCTCCCAGCCCTGCTGTTCCTCCGAGACCTCCAGCACCATCCAGCAGAGTGTGGAGTCAGCCATGTGCTAATTCTGCACTTACTGCTGGCTCATTTAATCGCTCCATTTCCAGCTCTGTAACCAGAAGAAAGTGTTTCTCTCTGCTAGAATAACCTTCCTGCTCAGCCTGGTGACACTTGCTGGGGTGTCCCAGCAGAAATGCCCAGGGACAGGGCCCTGCCGAGCCGAGGGACCAAGAGGGACCCCGGGCAGCGATGTCCTGCGGGGCTGCCGGGGCGGCCGCGGGGTCCCAGAGCAGCAGGGGCCAGCGGAGAGCGCGGCTGGGAGAGGCTGCTCACAGCCCTGGGTGTCCCCGAGCAGACACACGTGCAGGGGCCCTGCTCCAGCACGATCAGCAGCCCAGCACTGATTTCTGTGGCTCTCCTTGGGCCTGGAGCGGCAGAACAGCTCAACCTTCCAGCTCCAGCTGCAGCAGGAACTTTGTCTTTGGGTTTGCAGGGAGATCATTTAATACAGGACCATGGGAAAAACCCACTTCACTGCAGAACGGGCACCAAGAATGAACCTGCCAAGCGTTTCACCCTTTGCACTTTCTGCTGCTCCTGCGTTACCTACAGTCCTCCACGGGAAGCAAATGCCTTGATCTTATCAAAGCATTTCTTACAGCACCTTCTTCAGCTTCTGCAGCTGTACATTACTGTTTGGCAAATCCCCACTGCAGCTTGAACAAAACCAAAACCAACCAAGAAGCACCTGCTTGGAAAATAAACAAACTGATTCTGTTTGTAAAACTTTTCTCCTTTGTTTTGTAAGATATTCACAGCTATCCTCCTTCCAGGACCAGTGTGAATAGTTCTTTTTGTTAAAATTAAAATAATTAATGTTTTTAATGCCTGTCAAGACTTCGAAAGCACAGAACGCTGGAGGCTACAAAGGACAAAAAATAAGTCTATGGCTGAAAACATATATTATAACTGGTCCCTTAAACCCTGGTGTGGGATCCTTTTATCATTCCTTCATTCCAAGGTTAGTAGGTTATTAACCTGTATCCTGAGGGAGAAAAGATGCACATCAATTATATCAATTGAATAGACAAATGAAAATCAAATTAAAAATTTAACATGTGCCCCCATAATTACAATACAGAGCTACTATGAGGAATTTCAGCTGAGGAATGAAATGGAGAAATGCTTCCCAAGTGCAATTTACAGAAGCAGGAAAAGTAGCCAGAGACAAGAAACCTACTGAAACTAAAACCCATACAGGAGAAAAATTATTTTCTAATTCTGCCACCCACTGAGAACTTTTGATTGCAATTTTAGACTAGGATGCAAAAATATTTAGTTCATTTAAGCAATTAACTCTGTTTATACTGTGTAATTATATGTATTAACATTGGCGTATTGAAGCAATTAAATAAACAATCACAACGCTTCAGTCTTTCCTGGTATTTACACATCCCCAGAAGTTCCAGCCTCACGAAGCTTCCAGTGGCAAAGTCCCTCTGGGAACAGGGGATGCAGCAGGGGCCCCTGGCCACACCTAAGAGCCAGCCAGGCTGTCCCCTTCCTGTCCCCTTCCCTGGCTGCTGGGGACAGCTGGCGTGGAGAGGCAAAGGCACCGTCAGCTCAGTGCAGGAGCTCCTGGGGATGGCAGGGGAAGGAGAGGAGGCAAAGCAAAGCACCTCTGGAGGACAGGCAGGTGCGGGAGGTGCCGCGCTGGGGCAGACCCTGCGTGTCTGTGACACACCATCAGAGACAGCCTGTGCCACCTTCCCAGGGCTGGGGAGAGCCGCTGGGTGCAGGCTCAGCCGCTGCTCTGAGATGCTGAAATGCCATTTGAGTCTGCAGAAAAACTCTGCAGAAGCTGCAGCAATAAAGCTCTCCAGGCCCCCTCGGGGGCAGCCAGAGCCTTCCCTTTTGGGGAGCAGGGCTGGCCAAGCCCCCCAAACCTCCACTGCCCCCAGCCCTCGCCTCCTCCTGCCCTGTGCCATGCAGCCAGGAACACCTCCTGCCAACAGCTGCCAAACTCCTCAGCACCAGCGCTGGGGACGAGCTGGGGGCTCCGCTCTGCTCGTGTGCCTGGAACTTCAGCACTCCCTCACCTGGGGCTGAGGCCAACCCTCAGAAACAAACAGGGAACAAAGGCGGCGCCGCACCGGAGCGCTGCCATTTTAATGCTATTTCTGTCTGTATAAAATCTTCTGTAATTTGTTTACGACTACCAGATTCAACAATAGTGTGCAAATGCAAACCCACTTATGTTAATGTCCTCTCTCACTCTCTTTCTCAGATCAGATTCTGAATAAAAATTAGGTAAATACTCTGTTTGAAAATATATAAGATGAGAACTAGTTGGGGAGGGAGCAAGAGAACCTTCAAATGCACGGTCCTATCAACCACATTATTTTTTTTACTTAATAACTTAAGTGTACTGTTAGTGAAATTACAACCTGCTTGTGACACAATAAATTTACAACAAAACTCATTCCATAAATTATTCAATTCGCTGACTCCAACGATGCTGGGAAATATCACCATGAGCAGATGATTAGCATGTGAAAGGAAAGCCATCTCCAGCCTGAAACAATCACTGTCACACCTCCATTTGAAGATGCCTGGTGGAGTTTTGTAAAATTACCATTAGGAATACACATTTAAGGCTTTGTAGTTTCTATAAAAGCGTTAAGTATTTGATTTACATTAGATTCATTTGTTCTTTCTTCAACTGTCTCTTTTTCCCACAAACCATAACCGTTTGGATAAATGCTGGCTCAATCAAGTGTGCATTAAAACAAAAGAATTTAAGTTCAATAAAAGTGATGAATCAGAACTAGAAGCCAACCTTCCCCCTCCTTCCTCTTCCCAGGCCACAGGATTGCTACAGTAGCAGAAATGGGCTGTTTTGGGAGCCTGGAGGACTAAATAGTCTTGTACCCAGGGACACATGTTCCTGGAGGGATACCCCAGGCCCTGGACCATCAGAGTGGAGCTGTTGGACTGAATGCCAAGTCCTCCTCAGCGGTGGGAAGGACGGAAGGTTAGGGATGGAGAAACATTTCTGAACAGCTAAACAGCTGGACAAAACTTGGCCTCTCCCAGCCTAACCTGAACCACAGCATTTTTGGGGAGCCACCAAATGACAATTGTAGCCAAAGTTCACTGAGCCGGCACATTCCCGACTAGAGAGAATACACTGCTCGGTGTAAGCGATGTCCAAGTGCCAGCAGCAGCTACCACAAGCATGAGCAAATTCACTGGAAATGTTCTGCAGTCATCCCTTAAAACTGCTCTGATAAAGCAAGGAAAAGATTAAACCCTCCCTCTGTGCTCTGCTTTTAGGCTAATTTTTTTAGCAATTCCCTTTATTCCATTCTGTGGCTCTGTGAACACGCGTGACCTCGCTGATGAACAGCCCACAGCAGCCACTGCCATGCTGCACCAGGGAGAGCAGGCTGAGGGAGGAGCTTTCAGCACAGTCTTCTCAGGTGACACAGATGAGTTATCAAAATCCTCCACACAACAGACCCATCTGATCCAGGCCCATGGAATGTAAATATCTTACCCATCAGAAGCACTGAAAAGGCTTCCAGCATCTTCTGCCTGCTGGATTTCCCAGGTACAGAAATTCAAGGAGTATAGGTAAAGAATTTATTTCCCTGGAAAGGAAGAGGAAGGATTCTTCTTGTTCTGGGAATCAAAATGTTAAATTTTTATAAAATACTTAAAAAAATAAGGAGTCCAGCAATGGCAACCAAGTGATTCAAGAGTCAGTGCCATGAGAAAATCCCCTTTCACAGACAAGAGTGTTTTGAAATAAGAGCTGCAGGTTTTAAGCTGCATAATGACACCACTGTGTCAACTTCCTCACCAACCCTACCACTTGTATTACACAAATCCAAGATTGTTCTAGAAGTGGTGACTGCAAGAAAAGGAATTTTTGCTCCTTCACCCAGAAACTTTCTTGGCTCTATGTGATGCACTGCCCCATGCAGTGACAAACTGCTGGATCCCAAGTTCATTACCAGCACTCAGACACATTCCCTGACTCCTTCCCAAAGCCTCTCCCATCTGAAAGCAGAAGCTTACATTATTCATAAGGATAATCACAAATATGCAGGGAGCTGCAGACATGTAATGGAGAGGCTGGCTGGTGTCCCATTCAAATTCCATGCGCTTCATGGAGCTTACAACTTTCCCATAAATTTCTGCAGCATGGGACATACCTCCATTCCCAGCCACTCCAGTGCTCCCAAAGCAGGGACAGCTTTGGGAAAAGTTCCCATGCTCCCCCATGGAGTTTTATGACTTTTGAAGGAAGGGAATCAAGTGGAAATCTCGTGCCACCTTCCCGTGGGGTTCTCCAGGGGATGTGTTTGTTTACACACACTGACTGCGCAGATGGAAGGCAAAAACAGTGTTCATGCCCTGAAACAGCATTCTGGAAATTCTGTGACAATAAGTATTTTCAAGACCACAAGAGCAGCAAAATCAAGTTACTGTTGTTTGCACTGGCTCCATGAAAAAGCCAGGGAAGGCCAGCGCCCTGCTTAGCATTGGCTGCTGGCAGCCAACAACGGGGAGCACCTGCAGGCAGCTTCTTTAGGGTTGGGCATGGGGAGACATTTCTGTCTCATGTGCCTGCAGGAAGCGCCTGAGGCAGCCGCAGGCCTGTGACAACGGCTGCAGGAGGCACAAGGGAGGAGGCAAAGCCCAGTGGGCCTAGAAGAGGAAAAGAATTAGATGTGTCTGTCTCTGGGAGTTGGAATGGCATTTGCAGGAGAGGTTATGAAATGAGGATGGATAGGAATGGTGTGGGACCCTCACAGCATGTGTCACTGGAAATATCCCAACTCCTTTTAGACAAGATTATTACATCTCAGTAATGGAGGTACATCTAAATGGAGGTACATCCAAATCCCTCAAATCTAAGACCAAAAAAACTTTCTTTCCCTTACGCTTCAAACCCATCCCGAGCAGATCCGTGCCATCGGATGCAGTCCAGCAGGGAAGCAAGAGACGGAGCAGTCGCAGCCACATTAACAGTAATAACTGTAACTTCAGCAGAAGACAGAATTATGGAGACATTAATAAGTGATGAGATCACAAAACATCTGGAGAAACGTGAGCTGATACAAAAAGTTGCCAGCAGAGTCTTATAAAGGGCAAATCTTGTTTGACAAATCTGCTGGAATTTTTTTAAGAGGTAACACAGACTCCAGACAGGAAGAAAACATGGGACATAATCTGTTTGGATTTTAAAAGGTTATTTGACGCATCACAGCCTGCAGGCCGGTGTATTAAAGTACATCAATCAAAAAATGCACCAGCTTTGAGTGGATGAATGAAACGAAGGAAGTCCACAGCCCCGCGGTGTCATTGGCACAAACCAGAGGGAGCAGAGTGGAGCCAGTTCTGTTCTGGGCACGTAAGGTGGAGAAGAAAATATCATAACACAAACATCCAGCCAGATGGATCACATCAACCCACAGCATGGAGGGCATCAATTAACACACTGCAATGGCCATGGTACTCATTTTAACTGGAAAATGAGGATTTTTAATATTAAAAGCCTTAGAATAATGATGCCTCTGGAAGACACACAACAGAAGACACTTGGAGAACCTCTAGGAATAGCCACAGAAGGTGTAGGGTGGGCAGGAGGCTGACAAGACTCATGGAGCCTCACACGACAGGGAAACCTGGCTGAGCCCTCCCTGAGCAATGCGGGGGAGAAAGAGCAGCCTCCGTTCTCGCAGGGATGGACAAGCCAAGGGCTGGCCCAGGAAACAGCCCAGGTGTAGGTCCTTCTGAAGCACATCCCCAGCAGGAGAAGAGACCTTCTCCAGCCTCTCTGGCAGCTGCAGGCCAACAGCGAGCTGAGCACGAGCAGCCAGCAGCAAGGAGAACCCCATCAGCAGCAGGTTCCACGTGAGCTCTGGCCCTGGGAAGCCATGCCCCCTTGCCTGGCGCTCCAGGCCCTTGCCCAGGGTCCCCTTCCAGCTCCTTGGAGCCACCTTAGGTATGGAAGGATTTGACCACCTGAAGGATTTGGTGCAGAAGTATCATAAGGCACAGCACAAAGTAGGAAGAAAACATGACAATAAGAAAGTGCACCCTGGCACAGGAGGCAGGAGCTCATTGTCAAGCATTAAATGTTTTCTAACTGCAATACGGAGACTTAAAATAATTTCTACATAGGCTTGCTGGGTAAAAAGCACAGTCAGGGAAAAGTTACACTAATTTAAACAAAATTAATAAAGAAATGTTCTGCTTCTTTTTATCATCTTTCTACCTCTCATCATTTATCATGCAAATTAAATTGCAGTAATAGAAAATGTAAAGAAAACAAACTCTGCAGTATATTGAAACCTCTATCCAGCAAGAGATAAGGTTGAGTATTAGAAGGAAAGGTGCAGAAAATTAGCTGTCCAGACAATAACTGGGAGGGAAACTGGTTTATTTAGCCTGGAGGGATTTTTTGTTGCAAACTGACTAAATTAAAATCCAGACTATTATACCCAGTATCACACCAGAAAACGCCTTTTCCTTGCACTTTTAGATAAATTTTCATTGATCTCATTTTATGCATGATTACATTTTTAATGAGATGTACAGTATTTCGAGGCTAATTTTAAATGCCTTCTCCCTTTCCTTCCTCTGCTCCCCTCCCTCCTCCCACCACATACACACTTATGCTTGTTGGATTAACATTTCTGATAAATTGCTGGGCCAGAAAGGAACATTACCAAGAGGAAATAAATTACTTCCATCTTTCGCAGCTCTGGCGTAGTAAAGTAACCTTTAAAATGGCCACTGTCTAATTCTGCCACCTTGCAGTTCCTTCCAAAAGCGATCATTTTATTTCATGGAATTATTGTATTTGTTGTTGGTCACCCTGAACAACACACAGAGCAAGAGAAGAAGTCGCTTTCCTCCACCGGCAGTTCTGGCCAGAAGAACCAGCAGTGCCTTGAAACATAAAACTCTCCTGAAACAAAGAGTTTTATCGTCAGGATCTTTGACTCTTGTGAATAAAGTACAAAGCAGGTGAAGGTGGGTGAACTGGCCTAATGCCAGAGCATAGGGATCTCGCCTTGAAAATATTGGGTAATAATTGATTTTCAGCATGGAAAACTTGGCTTGTTCCCAGAAGTTTTCAATTTTATTTTCTTCCTTTGACTATTTTTGGTAAAGTCACACCCTGTAAAACAAAGGGGGAAATTGCAGGGACAAAGTATGAAATAAAATGCTGCCTCCAGCCCATCATTAAGGGCCCAGCAGTTTATTTCCCTCTTTGATTTGAGGCTGCTTTTTGGTGAAGAGGGGCTGGTTTGTCCAGCCAGTTTCTCTCCAGCCCATGCTCAGGAAGGGAAAATAAATGAATGAACAAGTATGGAGGCTTGGCTCTCTCCTAATTGAATTTCAACTCTGTAATTTCCAGGCATTTTGCAAACTTTCCAATTGCTGCCTTGCCCTCGGGAAGGCTCCTCCTTCCCTCTGCCAGCCTCACTCACTGCTGCACTGCTCCCACAGCCGGGGGGCTCCTGGGAATTGGGGTCACCAGACAGGATCTGCATTCACACTGTGCCCTCTGTGTGTCCTTGTGCCTGCTCCACACCGAGGGCCAGGAGCACCTCTGGCGCTGCACCTGCAGTGGGAGCAGGGACGGGCCGGGAGGAGGGGAATTGGGGACTGCGAGATGGGATAACTCCCAGTTCAGCAGCAGTGGAGAACTCCCAGTGGAGTAGCTCCCAGTTCAGCAGCAGTGGAGAGCAGGAGAAAACTGGCAAGGATTCCAGGAGAAGGGAAGAGGGCTGAGACAGAGCCTGGGCTCTGAAAACCATGGAAATGAGGGAGTAATGGAGGAGGATCGGCTCAAGCTGAAGCATCAGGAGAGGGGATTAGGAGTTTAGACTTGGGACAGTGGAAATGAAGCTGAGTAAAATGTCCCACAGACAATGGGAGCAGGAAAGAATCTTAAATGCAAATCCATGTTTCACAAAGGATTTATCACTATCCAGCAGTGCTTTGAGAATTAAGTGTTTCCATCAGAAGTCTTGTCCCAGTGCACTAACAGGACAGACGGCGTGAGCCTTTCCAGATGTGGGAGTGCAGATGGCTTAGGGGCCTACAAAGCAAAATCCTTCCCACTCTCCCCAAATGGATGAATGGGACTGTTACACAACCTGGGAGGAATTAGCACGGCCCAGAAAGCAGCGCTGCAGGAACAGACAGTGGGATCCCCAGAGCAGAAGCCATGTGTGAAACACACAGAGCAGCTCCAGAAAGGTAAACAGCTGAAGAGAGGGAATGGAGATCCTGGAGCAAAACCTGGCCCTCAGGCAGCATCCCCAGTTTGTATTATCATAGAGGCAGAGAATCCCAGGAGGTTTGGGTTGGAAGGGACCTGAAAGCTCATCCAGTCCCACTCCCTGCCATGGGCAGGGGCACCTCCCACTGTCCCAGGCTGCTCCAAGCCCTGTCCAGGGATCTGTCCCCTGTCCAGGGACACTGCCAGGGATCCAGGGGCAGCCACAGCTGCTCTGGGCACCTGTGCCAGGGCCTCTGAGGTGGTTAAATTGTGTTGTTATTTTTAAGTTGTCATGTAAACAGTATCAGAGTTTTCCATAAATAAATGACAGGTCTTTGTTATGAAATTAAAAATGTAACATTTTCACAGCTAAAAACCGTCACTCCAGGTCAGTAGGTACCTCAGGAGCACAGAGCCTCTCCACACACAAAAAGCATTTTAGTGTTTCTCCCACCAAAGAGATGGTGGCCATGTCTTCTGGCCCCAGCTGTATCCAGAGCTGTATCCACTTTACCCCATTGCTAGGCTGGATCTCAGACCGTGGCTGCTTTCAACACAGCACGTTTTCCAAATACTCCAGACGTTTGGCAGGGAAATTGCCAAAGCTGCTTGGAGGCTGGATGTAACTTTTAACACTTCCAACACACAAAGCATCACTGCCATGGTCTCACCGGCTCTCCAGGAGGATCCCTCGGTGTGCTGGCAGTGGCAGAGCCTGCACTGCACCGGCGCTCAGGAACGTGACCTCCTGGACAGGGCTGGATGGGGGCTCATCCCCCCTGCTGGGGGACAAGGGGCAATGTCACACACAGAAACTCCTCCTTTGGACCAGGCACAACCAACTCCCCCCTGCTATTGCTGCTACTGCTTTATTAAAATGCATAAAGCAGCCAGAAGCAAAGACACCAATAAATTCTTCTGTAAAAGCAGAAATGTTTTTTTCAAATGGCTCCCCTAACACTAATAATCACAGCTCTCTTACGTGTACTTGACTCTGGTTAACCTTTTCCTGGCACTTTTTAACTTCTCCAAGTCAGGTACTAATATGGAACTAATGTGGGGTTTATTTTCCCTATAGGAATAGCAGAAAGAGCACTGCACATTAGCGTAATCACGCAGGCTCCTTCCAGAAACTGCAGGACTTTACATCAAAGCAGCCGCATTATGGCACAGGAAAAGAATTTAATAACAATTGGGGGACTAAGCATTTTTTTAATGTTAAGGGGGTTTTATTGAATATTAATCCTATAAAATGCTCCTGAAAGTTGGCAGAAGGAAAACTGATGTCCCAAATAGTTACCGTGGCCTTCCACAGCGCCGGGATGCAACTGCAGTGTAATCAGAATTCATCATGCCATTAGCAGAAGGACAACAGGAAAGGAGACACTTCCTGCTGCATTCTGGGGCTTGGAACAACCAGAGCTGTGAGAACAAGCTCAGCATTGACAACAAGCTTGCAAAGTTTATGCAGTTTTGGGTTCCGAGCTCGCAGTTTCTTTCAATACAACTTGATATTTGCACTCTCAATTTTATCTTCTGCTAAAGATTTCCATTATATTTTCTTCCCCAAGGGGGTCGGAGGTGCTGGAAACAGGTCTGCAGTGAAAAGGAACAAGAGGTACCCAGAGCTTTTTTCCCTTATTTCTAGCTGCTGGATACTTTCCTTTTACCTTCCTTTTTTTTTTCCAGAAGGAGGTCACTGGGCTGCCCGGCACGGCTGCAGCCATGCTCCAGCCACATTAATCCCTGCCCTGCTGAGCTGCTAGAGAAACAGGAATTCATCTGGCACCAGCAGGGAGAAGACAGAAGGAAAAATGAAGGGGGAAAAATGAATAAATAAATAATTCAGGCAGAGGATGAATACTTGAACAAAGCAGGGCCTGTGTGCAAGGGAGCACTGGGCTGCTCTGGAACAGAGAGGAGCACCAGCCCAGAGAGGTGCACACCTATCCAAGCAGAGCCAGGGCTCCTGCCCAGGCGCTGAGCAGAGCTGTCCCCAGGTGCCACCTGGACACACACACCATGCCCTGGGGGGACCTGCCCAGCCCGGGAGGGGAGTGCCTGGCACAGACCTCCTGTGGGCACACAGCTGGCTTTGGGCCAGTCTGCTCAGCGGCTCCTGGAGAGAGACCCTCACCACAACGCTTTCCCAAGTGTCTCGTGGCACCCACCACAGGCCTTGGGCTTTTCAGAGCAACTTCTGAGAGCCACCCCTGAGGGCTGGGTAAAGGACCCAAATACGGAAAAGGCCCTGTGCTTTAACCTCAGTCTCAAATACCCCTGTTCTCTCTTCTTCCCAAGCCAAGCTCTGGAGGGGCAGTTTCTTCCCACTGCAATGCCAGACCAAGGTCAGGAACACAGAAACCACTTGTGCAGAGCCTGATGCTGCAGGGCAGGGCAGCACACAGCCCACAGGGACCCCTGCCACTCAGACAGTGTCTTCAGACAGACATGGTGTTAGTTTCTTGTTCTGGGATGCCTCCAGTCTCTCCTTCCCTGAAAAAGGAAACTCGTTCATGATGTATCACAACAGTGTGCTAACAGCTCACAGCCCGAAATGAGGCAAGTGCAGAAAACACTTTCATCACTATTTCTGTCTCGTCAGCTGGGAGTTTGTTGGCACTCAGCGGAGACGTTTTCCCACCCGTTTACCATACAGATATCCCAAACAGTAAGGGGAAGAGTGACTGGCCAGGTGCAATGCAAGAGATCAGCTGTTCCCCCAGTCCCATGGTCTGCACCACGAGCTCTGCTGTCACCACGAGCTCTTCGAGCAGCCCTGGCGCCATGGTGCTGACGCCTGATTGAGCTGCAATGTGAGGAGCGTCGAGGTCGGGGCCGAGCAAAGAACACGTTAATAAATCTTGATATCAGTGCTTTATCAATGTGGTCTTGTAAGTTTACAAGCATTTGGCTTTGTTTTACACCAGACACTCCGCACTGCTCCAGAGCAGGCTGCCAGATGTGCAGCATTTCCCTCTGCAGCCTCATGGCTTGCGATGGGTCAAGTCCAGCAGGAAGCTCCTGCACAGCCTGGCTGCTCCCCAGCTGCCCTGCAGCTCTCTGGGCACTGCCCTCCCCATGGGCTGGCTGCACTTGGGACCTCTCTGGGGTCACTGTGCACACAAGGTGCTGCTGCCGCCCAGCACCGGGGCTGGGATGTGAAATTATGGCCAAGACTCTGAAAGCCCAAGAAGGCGGGTGCTGCAGTAGGAAGTGAAGGCATGAACTCCACGGGGATCTGCAGTTTCCATTCATACCCACATACAGGTTTCTCAAGATGAAACATTTAAGTTTGCACCTATGAAATACCAAAAAATCTATGTGCTGTCAGGTGGCCACAGGAATCTCTGCACATTTGACATTTGGAAATGGTGGGAACATCAAATGGTTGTGGACATCTCAGCACTCCATTCTCTGCCATCACTGAGTCTTGCTTTAAAACTCTCTAGAAACTGAGTTTCCTCCTGCCTTTCAGAGACTTTTACTTAAAGATTTCATTCCTGGATGCTTTTTAACTACTATTGCCGAAACATTTCTTCTGTTAAATTCAGCCCCTCCTGTTTGGTTTGTAGGATGGGCATCCTGCCGATCCAGGGCTGCTCACAGCCGTGGGTGCTCTCGAGGCTGCTGAGTCACTGCAGGGCAGGCTGCAACAACTGACCTCTCCTCATCTCATAACGCAGTCCTTCGGCTCCTCAGTTCTCCTTGTTGCTTTTCTGTGAACAGAAAGCCACGGATGTGGTACCAGAGCAGAGAACGATTTCCCAGCTGCAGCCATGGGGCACGACAAGGGTCACTGTGGTTCTGCTCTTTGCCATGATGGCTTAGTGCAGGCAAATCCAAACTGCTCATCTTTGCTATTTGACACTGCAAACTCATGTCTGACTCAGTGTCTGCTGTTACCCTGAGATGCCTCCGAGCATCACTGCCAGTGAGGGCCTTTCCCATGGAACATACCTGTGATGGATTAGTACTTTCATTTTTCAAAGCAGAATTTCATTTTTCCCCTTTCCTGTTTCTAACTATAAATAAGCTGGTGTTGTACCTGTATAAAACCACTTGCATCTCACCATTCTCCAGAGTTAGTCTGATGCGGTTTCCTCCATCTCTCAAGTTATTAGGAGTTACTAAGAAGTTGTTGCTCAGAGCAGCTGTGGCTGCCCCTGGATCCCTGGCAGTGTCCAAGGCCAGGCTGGACAGGGCTTGGAGCACCAGAGGGTGTCCCTGCCCATGGCAGGGGGTGAAATGAGATGAATCCAAACCATTCTGTGATTCATGATTAAAGGAGATGCACAGAATTAGATCAGGACCTGCCATGTGGCTGTAAACAACCCACCACCACCACCTTAAACATTCTGCCTTTACTGTTGTTCTTAGACTTCATTCTTTAGTTGAGTTTTCTGTTTGGTAGACACAGCCTCTACCTGTACCACCAAAATTAATTTTCAAACACGAATCCATGAGAAGACAAGGGCTGTGTCACTCAAACCTGCCACAGGAAATCTAGTGCCTCCACAGAACCACAGAATCAGCAAGATTGGAAGAGACCTTTGAGATCATCAAGTCCAACCATCAACGCAGCACCACCGTAATCACCCCTAAACCATCCCTAAGTACCACATCCAGATGGCTCTTGAACACTTCCAGAGATGATGACTCCAGCCCCTCCCTGGGCAACTCATTCCACAGGTGAAGAAATGGGAGTGACCTTTGAAAACCTTTTTACCTCTATTTCTAATGAGGCTGCAAGCTTCACTCCCCAGCACAGGGACAATTATCAGTGCCTGGGCCACCTTCTGAAGACCAATCTGGCACTGTTGCCACTATTGCTGTTTGGAATTGTTTGGAGATTGGGAAGGCACTTGCAGAAAACATGAATCTTCCTGCTGTACCTTCTGCAATCACCAATGAATTCTGTATTGGTCTCATCAAAAATGCAGGACTGGGGCAGGACTTGGATGAGGTCAGAGCCCTTTGCTGTAACCCCACAGCTGTGGGGCTGTTTGAACCTGCCTCTCGGTTTGATCACAGCAGCATCTTCTTCCCACTCAGGAAACCCTGAGACGCTGCTGGAAAGCTGATCAAGCTCTCTCTCTGCAGCTAAGGCCAGCAACCTTCAGCCTGCAGGAGTCATGGGCACCCTCACCAGAGCCGTGCCCGTGGGCTTTGTCTGCATCAGAAGGAAATCAGCATGTTCAACCCTCCAGTTTCAGGCTGCAATTGCTCTCTATTATCTTATTCAGAAATCTAAGCACCTCTCTTTTAAACACCCGAAGAGAATACTTCAGAGCAACCTAAAGGTAGGCATTTTATTGTAGTGGGAAAAATCATCCAAAGGGAGATTGCCATCTTGGCAATCTAGTACAAAAACCTTGCCCACATCCCTGTTTCATGTGCCACACAGCCCAGCTGAGTTACAGAAACAACAGATCCTCAAAAGCTGTTGACAGCTGAGTAGTTTAAAGTTGCTGTAAGGCAATTTTTTGGCAAGTGGCCATATAATTATTTGTTCTGGACACTCTGCATTGACTGCAGGAGTAGGGAACACCAGACTGTAGGAGTTTTGCTTGAATGTGGAGCAGAAGGCAGTGAGTGGTCTCTTTTTCCCAGCAGTCTGTCCCAGCTTGGGCTCAACCACAAGAAATCTCTATTTTCAGAAATAAACTTCAGTCTTACAACAGGTGGCTTAAGGCAAAAGCAGGTGTTGACTATTGACCGTTCCGTAAGATCTCTGGAGATGCCAAATCCCAGGTACTGAACACCTCCGGGAGAGGAGGGGATCCCGTGAGCAGACCCTGGAGAGGGGCAGGGAAAAGCCTCCAGAGACACCTGCATCCACGGAATGGCAGCATCTCCAAACTCTCTGTTCCAGTGGCAGCTCCAGACCAACTTCTGTTAGAAGGTGTATCTTTTGTTATACCTCCTTATGTCACAAGGAGGGAAAAGAAACAGGAATTAATAGAGTTGTGGATGCTTTGAGGTGTCAGTCACTGACAGAAGGCAGATGTTAAAGTCTGGGCTGCTCAGACTTTGGACAGCAAGGAGTGTGTTCGGCATAAGAGGACCAAAAGAAACTCCAAGAACTGGTTTATTGTTGGGTGGCTGTGATTATATTATTAATAAAGAAGCAGACATGGCAGAAGTGGTCAATAAACATTTTGTTAGGAAATTCAGCCAGTGCACTCAAATGAGATGAAGACAACGAACCCATGTGAGGATCTCTAGGCACAGGGAGCATTAAACAATCTAAAATCTAGCAGCCTCTGGATGCCTTGTGCTCCTTCACTGTAAGAGAACTGCCAGGAGAGATCTCTAATCTGTCAATAGGAATGGAGAAAAGTTACCAGAGCAGGAGGATTGTGGAACACTGGAAATGCTGTAGATTATATCCACACTCACCGACAGCAAGCAGGACTTGTAACTACAGGTTACTTAACCTGACATCAATCCTCAGCAGAAAGTCGGGGAAGTTAATATAGAATTTGATCAATAAAATATTAGAGGATGGGAATAAAATTAACTCAAGTCACAAATGTTTTGTACAGAGTCTTGTTGAGCAAACATTGATTTTTTTTTCAGGTTTCATAGTGTTGTTTCAATTGACTGACTCAGAGTCAGAGCCTTTGGGCAAACAGGGCTGCTCCATGCAGCAAAGGCCGCGCAGGACTTTCCCTGCCCTGGCCCCAGGTGACAGTGACAGCAGGTGACTGTCCCCAGTGCAGGGGCTGGCAGTGGCCACCAGGCAGCACACAGGCCCAACCAGACCCTCCTTACCACAGAGAGCTACCTCCCGTGGGTTTGAAGGAAACAAATCCTGTCCTTGACTTTGGCTGATCCTCTCACAGAGTCACAGCACGGGGCAGGTTGGGAGAGACCACAGTGGCTCATCTGGTCCACCCTCCCTGCTCCAGCAGGGCCATCCCAGAGCACAGGG
The DNA here is from genome assembly GCA_036630365.1 of Acanthiza pusilla. NCBI lineage: Eukaryota > Metazoa > Chordata > Aves > Passeriformes > Acanthizidae > Acanthiza > Acanthiza pusilla. The sequence continues at coordinate 19,867,077 of JAXCHO010000016.1, read as the reverse complement.
ATTGCATCCCCATGGTTCGGAGATATCTCCAGGGAGGGACACTCCACAGCCTCTCGGGGCAATCTGTTCCAGTCTCAAGCAGACCTCCGAGCCCTGGGTTGCACCACTGACAGAAACTCATGGCAAAACCTAAGAGAACTGGAGCTTTATCACCTCGCTGCAGTTGGGAAGCTCCCAAAAGAACACGTGGTGCTGGAGGCACTCCTCACAGCCACCGCTGCCGTCTCCACCGCCCCTCGGACCACAGCCCTGCGACACCACAGCCAATCCCACGGAGAAAACAAGGAGCCAAACAGAAGTTTGGCCTCCATCCACAGCAAGCAGGGGCTCATCTGTAAATGTTACAAGGTGTTCCCATCCCACGTTATGGCCGGACTCCAACGTGTGCAGAAGCTGAAATAATGGCTTTTATTAAAGAGGCCGAGGCTGGCCCTTGGCTCACTCCTGCCTGAGCTTCTGAAGGAGCAGAGGAGTGACGCTCACCCGGAGGAGACTGGAGCTGATGGAGCCAGAGGGCTGAGCTTCCAGTTGCTCCGGTAAACCCAACTTGAGCCAAAATTTCATTGAAGCTACAGTTTTCTTGCACAGATTTACAACATGTGACCGACTCAAAATTTTAATTGCAAGCAGAGAATGAAAAGCTGCTTATTTGAAAGGCAAGGCAGAGCGAGGCTGGTGGCCCCCTGGTAGCAGTCCATGACGGGACAGAGAGCCGGGGCTGGCACTCAGCTCCACAGCAGCCTCGCCCATGGGCAGCAGAGGAAGGACAGTCACCTCCTGGGAAGGCTCCAGCACTCAGCTGGGCCTCCAAAGCCATGACTGCCTGGAAAACAAGGAAAGCTGGGAGGAAGGCAGAGTCCCTGCAAACACCAAGTGTGGGGTACCACGGCTCGCCGTGCCCCTCCTGGAAGGGAGAGGAGTCAGCAAGCACTGAGTTTTGGGTGGGTTTTCTTATTTAAGAGTATTTTCTGATGTTAAAAACACCTCTGCAATGTCCATCCCTTCATCCAGCCCCTTCATTGCCAGCCTGACACAAGACACCCACCCCCAAAGAGGCACACACCCCCAGATAACGAGATCCAGCAATTGTAAGATTCAACTTCAAAGACATTAAAAGACATAACATTTTATTTGCCTTTTGCTTTTTAACTTTTGGGGTCCACTCAGGTAATGCTATTGAATTTTTAATTAAAAATAAAAGCATGGCTGCTTCTGCTGTCATTTTGCTTTGAAGTTGGACATTTAAGTATAAAATCTGTTACCTGAAGACTCTGCTAAAGCTATGAGTTTAGGAAAACTCTGCCCAAAACATATGTCTCAGCAGATCTGAACACTTATTTTGGTTTGAGCCACTTTTATTTTGCCTAAAACTCTTCCCATACATTCTTTCAGCAATTTTAAAGTAATTTTGATTTCCGTGCAGTTTTTCTTTTTGCATTTTAAATTTAAATCAGAATCACAGAATCACAGAATGTTTTGGGTGGGAAGGGGCCTTAAAGCTCATGCAGTTCCACTCCCTGCCATGGGCAGGGACATTTCCACTGTCCCAGGCTGATCCAAGCACTATGCAGCCTGGCCTTGGACACTGCCAGGGATCCAGGGGCAGCCACAGCTGTGCCACAGGGAGGAGTTTCATTACATTTAGTGCGTGCGTTTGGTACCATGTGCACAAACTGCCTCCATTTCCATCCAGTGCCAACCCCCTCCTCCCTCCCCCAGCCCCTTCACCGCTGCTGTGACAGCTCACATGTAAGGGGATGGTTCCAGTGGCACCTGGGAGCAGAGCAGGGCCGGGGGCTGTGCCCTCCTGACACGTGTGCTGCAGGTGGGGATCAGTGCCACCCTGGCAGAGCCCTGCGGCTCCCGTGGCCCTTCCCCGGCGAGCAGCGCTGGCTGGGCTGTGTGGCTGGGGGAGCAAGCCCAGGCCCTGGAGCTCCTGCTGCCTCCTGCCCACAGCAGCGGCAGCAGCAGCGGCAGCACCGCCGTAATGGGATCCAGCAGCAAATGCTCTTTCTACTGAGGACTGGTGTATTTCATTGCTGAAAGAACTCACAACTTTTGAAGCCTCTCCTTAATTTTCAATGAAAAGCATTTGGTGCCAGGGTGACAGACGAGGCTCTTAAGAGCTGTTACCACCTCAGGTAATTATAAAATGACGGAAGGAAAGGGGAAAAAAGCGAGCGAGTGCCAGATTAACACTCAGTGTGTTTGTGCAGAGCTACAAAGGACCTTCCACGGCTGCCTGCGCTGAGAGCTCGGCTACAACAGCTTCCAGTTGGAAAGAAAATTGAAAGAGGATGGAAGTGAGGAAAGAAGAAATTGCAATTAAAAACTGAAATGAATTCCAAAACAACATATGAACTGGAACGCTACAAAATACTTTTGGGGAAAAAAAAAAAAAAAGGAAAAAAGAGGCTTTTGTAGCAAACTGAAACCAGCCCAGATTGGAAAGAAGAGTCAAAAAACTCTTGTGCAAGCTTGGGGCTGGCTCAGGCCCCAGGAGCTGGAGGAGGGCTGTCCTCTCCCTGGGAAGCAGGTAAATCTCAGCAAATTGGAATTTCACTTTGACACTTCACTTAATGTAATCTATGCATAACTACAGAAAAAAAATTAGAGCAAGACAAAAGCAGGCAAACAGGCTGAGCAAAGCCCTATGAAATGAAACCATTCCAGCAGTAACGATTAGTTCTTTAACAAGAGAATCCCAGAATGGTTTGGGTTGGAAGGGACCTTAAAGCCCTTCTTGTTCCACCCCCTGCCATGGCCAGGGACCAGGGTTCCACTGTCCCAGGCTGCTCCAAGCCCTGTCCAGCCTGGCCTGGGACACTGCCAGGGATCCAGGGGCAGTATGTGAGACCCAGTGATGTAAGAACACACACACCATACATGAAACATAGGGAGCAGAGGCACAGACCCTTGGGAAGAGATAAAACACAGCAGCTCTCAGTGAGGAGAGGTGAGCTGCGAGGTGGGACCATGCACTGCCTGACTGAACAGGGCAGAGCAGCAGACGAGGGCATCACCGAGTTCAGTAGCCTTCAACCTTGGACACCCTGCCTCTAAATAGAAATTAAACCAGCATAAAATGCAAGATTACTAGCCTATAGGTCCACATAATAAATTCCTCCCAGACTCTGCCTCCTGCCAGCGGAGCGTTTATAGCGCAGTGTGGGGAAAAGCTCAGCAGTTCCGTATTTTGAGCAGCTGCGCCCAGTGCCAGCCCCAGTGCCCACGGACGCCAGCTGTGCCCACCCATCCCAGCCTGCGGTGGCACACACAGGGGCCGATGGCAAAGAAAGGCCCTTTAATAAACCAGCAGCATAATCCAGGACTCTGTCCTCTTTATTTTTTAATAGAAGCCTTTCACGATATGGAACTAATTATCGCCATCTGCCGTCCCCGGTCTTATATTTCCTCTCTCACAGCTCATTCTTCAAAAACTCAGTAGCTTCCTCCCTTTACATTTGTAAATGCTGTTGACTATGGATAAAATCCATGTTTACTTTGTATTCAGGGCCCATAGGAAAGCTTGTTTTAATCATCAACAGATGTTACATTCTGCTCTGCTGTGCTTGGCACACAACTTCAGAGGGAAAGAAAAGAAAAATCTTTATTTTAAATTTAAATTGTAGATTGTTACAGACTAAATAAAATGCCAAATTGTTATTGGAAACAACATGGCCACTGTAATAACTGTAACTGACATTTACTTTTTGCAATTAGGTTTTTTTTCTGGTGCTGTTTAACACAAGATGGTTTCCACATTTTGCAAGGGACTTTCTTTCCCTTTGCTCTGAAATGATTTGCAATCAAGCCACAGACATTTGTAATTTATTTTTATTTAATACTTTCCTACGAGCTTATGAAATACTGGGATTATTATGCTATATACAGTAGATAGTTTTTGAATACGTACGCTCCCTCCGGACTCATATTTCAATACACATTATCCCCTTGAACTCATTTATAAACACCCATTATTCCCCCAGACCCCGCAATAAACATGGAATATCTCCACGGACTGTTCCAGCCTTATGGTCCTTTTTATCTCTGGCTTCTTTCCTATTTACGTTCATCTTTGATGTGTGATCCCCGCTGCCCCCGCCGCGCGTGCCCGGGGACACGGTGCCCTCCCATACCCGCTGGCAGCAGGACCCCGCAGGTATGGACCCCGCAGGTATGTGCCCGCAGGTATGGACCCACAGGTATGGACCCACAGGTATGGACCCACAGGTATGTACCCCACAGGTATGGACCCACAGGTATGTACCCCGCAGGTATGGACCCCTCAGGTATGTACCCTCAGGTATGTACCCCTCAGGTATGTACCCCGCAGGTATGTACCCCTCAGGTATGTACCCTCAGGTATGGACCCACAGGTATGTACCCTCAGGTATGTACCCTCAGGTATGTACCCACAGGTATGTACCCCACAGGTATGGACCCACAGGTATGGACCCACAGGTATGGACCCACAGGTATGGACCCCGCAGGTATGTACCCACAGGTATGGACCCACAGGTATGTACCCCGCAGGTATGGACCCCTCAGGTATGGACCCACAGGTATGGACCCCTCAGGTATGCACCCCTCAGGTATGTACCCTCAGGTATGGACCCCACAGGTACGGCCGCTGCTGCCCTTCCTCCTGTGCCAGCCGCTGGCACACCCGAGCTGGGCACCGCGGCTGCCTCGGGCACCTGCTGCACGTGCAGGGACTGTGCATCCCAACCTTCCCTCTGAGGGCATCCACTGCTCCTTTCGGTCACTGTGAGCAGGGACAATGTGATCCTCAGCCTGCGAGCCTGAGTGCTCACCCCACTCCCTCGCCCAGTCACCAAACTGGTGCTTTCTCTGAGCGGTAGCTTCGCATTTCAGTTTTATTCCCACACCACTGCAGAAACTAATTATGAAGTTATTTAGAGGTTTGGCATTGCTGAGAAGCAAAATGGAATAAAGTGTTTGACCAGGAGAAGCTGAAATATTAGGCAGAATAGCTCTTCATTGTACCTGACTATGAGAGCAACTGGGAGGGAGCATCTTCCACTAGACCAGGTTACTCCAAGTCCTGTCCAAACTGGCCCTGGACACTTCCAGGGATGGGGAGAATGGATTTCATGACAAAAGATGGTTTAAGCACAAGCTCTGTGCATCCAGGAGCTCATGCATCAGAGCGTCCAGGAGATTTTAGAGCCCATCCATAAGGGAGCAGAAGGAGCTGTGCTAGCCCTGGATGACACAGTGACACTGCTGGGGCTCTGGAGGATCAGAGGTAGGGGTTTGGCTGTAAGAGAATTCATTTATAAAAACACAACGATGCACACCAAGGTCAGATGTTGCACATATTTGGGCAAATACTAAGAACAAACAAGTTTAAAAATTTTTCCTTACAAAATTTTGTGATCTAAAAAGGAAATCTGAGGAGGAAATAAATCCTTTTCTTTTAAAAATGGCAAACTGCAGCACAATGCAAACCAGCTTGGAAAGCACCAGACGGCTATTTTACATCGCTGGTGAATACTGTTATGAATTAACAGCTCTTTAAGAAAAAAAACTTTGCAAACCATGAATCTCAAAAGAAAGTCAGAGAAACTGTCATCTGCAATCTCCAGTGTGTGAATAAATCTAAAATCCATCAAGGGACGGAGCTCTTCCGAGAGCCAAACAAACAGGTGTCCCCTGGCCTCCCGACCCCGCCATCAACAGCGCAATAAAACTCTTCCAGTGCAGGACCAAACCATTTGGTACCAGCACATGGGATAATACCTGCTCCTTAAAACACGGAAACGCGGATAACGAATGCCTCTAAAGTCCCAGAAGAAACAGAGACGTGCACTGTGAAGTATCCCCCCAGGAATCCTGTAAATCATACCCAAATTTCACTTGTCCTGGAACAGGTTTGAAAATCTGTTTGTGGTTTCTCCTACATATTTTAAACTCTATCTGGTCAGTTCAGAAATGAAAGAGTCCTTTAAACCCCAGTGGAAAGATCTCTGTATATGTTATTTTAAAAGAGTCTTAAACTGCAGACAAATTTGCTCTGAGAACTCAATTATTTTTGTGGGTTTAAAAAATTTACCCTTTTTTTATCACATTTGATTGATCTGTAAGGTAAGGATCGATCTTTAAGGATTGATCCATTCATTCCTCCTCAGATTTGTTTGCATGGGCACCCAAAGGGCAGTGCTGTGATCGTCCTGTGTTATTCTCTGCTCCCTGAGCTTCAGCATTCCCAGTACAGATGGGAATCTTTGGGCACTCAGATCATCTTTGGGCAGCTGAAAGCACCACAGGCTTCTCCTGTTGGCTTCGATGAGCCTGGTCTCATCTCAGCATCTCAGGTATAAAAACATCTGCTGATGCAGTTGGTGACCCACATTTCATTGCTGTGACTGCCTTTCCATGCATCAATTCCACCACAGTTGAAATGTAACACCAACTGGGAAAGCTATTGTGAGATAACCTTCAGTGCCACTTCCAACAGGCCCCTCTGACTGAGGGGAGAGCCCAGTCCCTCTCTGGGGTCACGTCTCTGTGGCTCTCCAGGCTCACCTGGCCCTGCAGCACAGCTCAGCTACAGGAGGAGTTTTAGCAGCACACGTTTACATGCAGCTTGTGAACATGAGACCCTTTCTCTCCACTGTCACTTCTCCCAGCTCCTCGTGGTTTATCTCATCAGTGCTCTCTATCACTGCACCAACACAATGCTCACACACAGATACGGCAAACACCAAATAATAAAACGCACAAGCCAAGGTTGTGACACGCACAGGAGGCAGCGGAATTAGAGCTGGAGTGTCACTCCAGCCCTGCATCACCCCACGTGTGACAGCGAGCACCACCACCACATAAAGCACGGAGATTTGAGAGAAGAACAGATAGGGATAGGCAAAAAGGCAGAAACATCAAGGATTCTTTAAATTGTATTTTCCTGGCAGCTCCTCACATTTATTTTCTGCACTTTGTTTCACCACTGAAGAAATCGCTGTTCAGACAATTCATGGTGATGGACTAAACATCATGAAAAACTTGAGCTGGTAGGACTGAATTGCTCAAGAAAAAGGAAATTATTAGAGGTCGTGTTTATTCAGAAACAAAAGTGCCTTGTTAATTCGCAGGACTCAAGATAACGTGATGATTTGATCTGACACTTTGCATAATACAGGCCACCGGAATTTTCTGTATTACTTCCAGTTTAAAGCTCAATAGTTGCACTTGAACTGCAGGTTTAGAAAATCGTCCGCTCTCAATGTTAAAATATCCACCATAATGGCCATTAAGTTGTTCCAGTGATTAATCACCTTCCCTGATTAACATGAACAGTATTTCTAGTCAAATTTTTGTCTACCTTTAATTCAATTCACTAAATCTCATTATATTTTTTTCTTCTATCCTTAAGAGCTCTCTATTCACTAATTCCTTTTGCCAGTGTAGGCACTTATTGACCACGTTCAACCACCTCTTTAGAGCCTTTCTGGTAACAGAAGAGGCTTGATTTTTTTTCACCATAAATTTTTCACTTATTTAATCACCTTCGTGGATTTTCAGTGCATCTGTTTCAGTGCCTTTCCCCAAGTGCCAGGCCAAGAAATGGACAACAGCACATGAAGGCACCAGAGGAGCTGCGGGGACTCCCAAGATTAACTAAAGGGAAATTACCAACATAAAAAAGCTTTCAGCAATTATTTTTAATTTTTCAAAAGAGCCATGTACTTTTAAAATGCATTTCAACAAAAGGCAGTATCTTTTGTTTTATATAAACAGACAACTTTGAAATGAATTCTCTTTAAAAATTATACCGCTTCTTCACATCTTAATGGCAAAACTTGATTTTCTTTCTTAGCAGTGTATTAGAAAACTGCTATTAATGTAATTTAATTTTTGTAAGGAGCAACAGTTGTTTTCTATTTAAAAAAAAAAAAGGTGGTTCTGAAATGTTGGTCTGTCAACATCGCTTAAAACATTCCCATTCCATGCCTCTACGTAATAAATTAAATCAGAGTTTTAATTGTGCCCATGCTTTGTGGTTCCTGGCAGTACAAAAAGATCTTCTGTGAATTCACGTCCCAAAAAATCCTACCGAGTGATTAATTACTGGTCTGGAAGATATAAATATACTTTTCGGGGAAGTCAGTATGGACTGCTGGAAGCTTTGGTCTTATATATAGCCGTAGGTGTCTCTCGCCCAGCAGACATAACCCTAATTCAAACAAGACCCAATCTTTACTGGCAGTACAAACCCTTCCCTGCTTGCCCTATTTAATTAATACAAGGTCTCTGGATTTGCAAGTGATGAGCACGAGATATGTTTATTCAGATTTCAGATTTCTCTGAGTGTTCCTCAGCCTGAAGAAGCCACCATCACAGTGTCTCCAGTCCTGCTTGTTCTGGAGAGCTCGCCCAGAGCACTGTTCTGGTTAGCAGGGGAGCAAAGCCCAGCCCAGCTGGGATCCCATCCCTGGGATGGATCACCTTCCTCCCCGTGACTCTGAGCTGTCACAGCCGGTGGCTCTGCTCTCTCCTCAAACTCTGTCTCTGCTCCAAATCCACTCTCGGAGCAGCCAGTGGAATTTGCAGTCTGCTCCCAGCGTGTCATACGATAAACACACAAGGAGAGGAGATTTCTTTTCCTTCCCACCGGAGCACCATCAACGTGAAAACCGAAACCATCCCACCTGCACGTGTGGAGCAAGTCAGTGCCACCCCAGCAGGCACCGGGGCCCAGCCGAGGCTGCCATCCCCCCAGGGGAACACCTCCCAGCAGGGCGAGCATCAGCAGGCTCAGATCAGTCAGCAGAAGGAAAACTGATCAAAGCCAGCAGAGAATTGAAAGGACCTGGAACCAGCAATGCGACACTGAACTTCTCACAGTCGGGCCACCAACACAAGCCAAAGCAACCCAAGTGGGGATTACTGCCTAATGGCCTGGCAGAGGGGACTGAGGGATCACAGTCCAGCTCCGTGCCGGAAGGAACACCATTTAGTCTCTACAAGCAAGAACATGACAAACAAAGACAAACAAAGACTAACTCCATCCTTCCTCTTTGTAAAGGTCTGTCCATAGTCAAGGAACAGAGTGAAATGTGAAAGATAAATGTGTTCGTGCTTGGGGCATAGAAGACAAGAGTTTTGCAATCCTCTGAGCACCAAAATTCACTGAAATCACCGGGGCCATTGTGATTGCTCATTAACAATACACATCTTCCAGCTGACATTTTTCATTTGGACCTTGTGAAAACCACAAATCAAACATACATAAGAAGGTAGCCAACTTCAACCGAGGAAAGGTCTTTAAAAAACAAGAAAGAAAATAAACCTTTGATAAAATAATTGCTTCTACTGTTATTTTTTTTGCTATTGCTTCAAAAACAATTTCTCTTTCTTTCTTGTTCATCTATCTGGTGTCCTGCTGGTGTGCAGATGAAAGGTCCAGTCTCTTTAAAATTTCATGCAGGGTTCTTCAGAACATCTCAGTTTTAAATGCCCATGGCAAAGACAACAAAATGTAGCAGTAAATGGGAAGCAGATGAAACCCCTGTTTATACACTCCATAAAGGTAATGCGTGCGACAGGGTCTGTTTCCACACCCACGCACAGTGGCAAGAGCCATCCGTAAAATCACTAAACCACATCACTTACATTCACCCAGCACTGACCACAACTCAGCATCCCAAAAACCACCTGGGACTTAGCTAACCCTGTGAGTACAAAAGTTTTTTTCTCTTTTTACCCTTCCAGGACCTGAAGGAGCCTACAAGAAAGATGGAGACTATTTACAAGGAATGACAGGACAGGGGGGAATTGCTTCACTCTGCCAAGGGCAGGGTTAGGTGGGATATTAGGAAAAAATGCCTTCCTCTGAGGGTGACGAGGCCCTGGCACAGGTGCCCAGAGCAGCTGTAGCTCCCCTGGATCCCTGAAGTGTCCAAGGCCAGGTTGGACAGGGCTCGGAGCACCCTGGGCTGGTGGAAGGTGTCCCTGTCCCTGGCAGGGGGTGGGATGGGATGAGCTTTAAGGTCCCTTCCAACCCAAACCACAGGATTCTGTGGTATCACTGACATTTCCTTCAAGTGGTTTTGCCACTCAGTAAGAGCGTGTTTTGATCAAATTCAAGACAACAGAGTCTCACAATGTACTTTAAGTTTCTACAGCTTGTGAGCCAGCATGGTAACCACCACCATCTAAGGCTACAACGCTCAAGTCCGACAGGTTTGTAGCACCTTTGTGTATCTAATAAGTCTAAAGCATTTTGCCAGAATAGTCACTGAATTTCCAACCAGAAGCCGCAGCATCTGTTTCCTGTGTCTCTGCTGTGGCTGCTCTCATTTACAGTGTTCACAACTCTGAGCACTCTTGAGCAGATCTTTCTCAGCTCACTGTGTAGCTGAAGCAGACAAGTCACATCTGTGGTGCTGAAACACCTTGGGAGGGACCAGTGGACTCCATGCCCAAAAGTGGAAAGATGAATAATTTTTTTAAAAAAACAGAACAAAACACATATGCAAAACCCATCAGAGGAACCAGTTGTCAAACCCTGAGACACTTGAGGAAGAACAGAAATTTATGGACTATTTTTCAGAGAGCTGTTCCAATATCTAATGGCAATCTACATTCCCCTTAGGAACAGAGTAGTTTGAGGTGCGTAAACTCGTTATGAGTGATGTTTTGTACACTAACAATGAAAAGAACAAAAACTGAATCAAAGGGGGTGAGATGGCAGGTATGGACTCTCAGCACCCTGACACAGAAAATGTTACCCTACAGGAGTCATTGCATTAATCAAAACACTCTGGTAGTGAATAGCACATTGAGAGCAAGGGTCAACTGCTCAGGGGGACCAGGTGTGTGATGGGGGTGGCTCAAAGTGAGGATGATTCAACCACCAAACATCTCTGCTGCAGTCTAGAGGTCGAGTTTGGAGAGCATCACCCACAAGGAAACTTTCCAGTATCTGAAGGAGCTGCTGATCAATAGGCTGATCCTGGATAACCTTGTGTCAGGGCAGTTCCAAGGAGACAAATCCAAACCACGGCCATTCAACAGAGCAGCCCCAGATGAAGGATGGTATCAGTGACACACGAGTGAGTCATGGGCTGCTCCATGAGCAAAGTGACTCACGGCTCAGTAAATGGGCTCGCTCTGGCCACATCCCTTTGTCACACTGTGCTAATAAGACCAAAAGCCCCTAATTGCATCAGCCACAGCAGAGGCAACCGTGAAACTCTTTCAGCCAAGCCTGAGCTCCTGCATCCAGAACAACACCACCCCAAGGGATTTTGCAGCCAAGCGCTGTGAGGCTATGAACAGGAATATGAAGCACAAAGCTCTTTGTATATTACCCAGTAACTACAGAGCTGAAGAAGCCTGAAGAGCCCCAACTGGGAATGAATCTATTGTGATTTGCTCCCCAGGATTTAATAAACACAAGTCCTGCAGAACCTTTCTCAGGAGTCTCTGCCCCAGCAGGGGTGGACACACTTCACTTTGGGCTTTTAAGGCTGAAAATAACATGGGTGATTTTACACAATAATCAGACCAGTGCAACATTTCCCCCCAAATAGCACCATAATGGAAGGTGTAAGTAAAAGGAAATCTCTGTTACTCATCCCAGAATTTAATCAAATGAGAAGGATAAACGATGTTTTCTTGACAGTTGTGTCTATGGTACACGACCTACTGTCACACCAGAACAGCCTTAATACAAAATGAAGAACTCAGGGCCTTTTTCTGTAAGCAGAGAAGTAACCTGGGGTTATCCTTTTAGCTTACTCATGCATTACGGACTCAATGGCTTAGCCTTGGTTTTTCATACGTTACTGATAATTAGACATGGTGTCACCAGAGGTGGAAAGCTCTCAGAAGAACCAGCAAAGACCCACACTCAACACATCCCCCTCCACAGGACCCTGCTTATAGCCCAGCTGGGCCCTCACTGCCTCTGACTGCCCAAGAGACACCTCTGGCATAAAATTCGTACAAAACCTGAGACAGTCTTGGGCCGGAACCCCAATGGCTGTAAAGTTGCTGTCCTCTCTCTGTCCGTAAGGGTCCATGACAACGGCTGTGCCTCCAAACTCCCACACCTGCAGCTGTCACCTGCACATCCCAAAGCCCTCACAGGGCTCATGGATGAATCAGCAGTTATCACACCTCCCAAAGGAAACACATCAGCTCAGGTAGTCTTTAAACACTTACACTGAGAAAAATAAAGAACCAAAAAAGGCTTTTCTCTTCCCACTCCAGCACAGCAGCATCCCAGATGGATGCATGCAGAGAGGTGTCAGCCCAAACAGCCCCCTGGTTTTGGTGCTAGACCTGGGTTTGTAGTCCGTCACTCCCCAGGGCAGAAAGGGACCATCCCTGGCCTCAGGGATGCTGCTGGTTAATAAGGGATCACGATAAAATCAGTATGTATTCAAATACCATGAACTCCATCCCATGACCGTGTTCCATGGTTCCGTGGTTCCCAGTCAGACTGCAGCACCGAGGACCAGGGAGATGAAGTTTTCAGCTTCACAGGCAAAAAAGCTCCAGCGGTAATTCTGATGGACTTTTTCAAACACATCCCGAGTTATCTGCACATTACCTACAATGCCCTGTAAGCCCCAGGGGTGCTCTGCTGAGGGCAGCTTTCACAAGGCTTCACAAGAGCAGCACGAGCAATGCCGGGGTGCTTCCCACCCTGCTCCAGGGACACCCTGTGCCCATCCCCTGTGCCCATCCCCTGTGCCCAGTCCCCGTGCCCAGTCCCCGTGCCCAGTCCCTGTGCCCAGTCCCCGTGCCCAGTCCCCGTGCCCAGTCCCTGTGCCCAGTCCCCGTGCCCAGTCCCCGTGCCCATCCCCTGTGCCCATCCCCTGTGCCCAGTCCCCGTGCCCAGTCCCCGTGCCCAGTCCCTGTGCCCAGTCCCCGTGCCCAGTCCCCGTGCCCAGTCCCTGTGCCCAGTCCCCGTGCCCAGTCCCCGTGCCCATCCCCTGTGCCCATCCCCTGTGCCCAGTCCCCGTGCCCAGTCCCCGTGCCCAGTCCCTGTGCCCAGTCCCCGTGCCCAGTCCCCGTGCCCAGTCCCTGTGCCCAGTCCCCGTGCCCAGTCCCCGTGCCCATCCCCTGTGCCCATCCCCTGTGCCCAGTCCCCGTGCCCAGTCCCCGTGCCCAGTCCCTGTGCCCAGTCCCCGTGCCCAGTCCCCGTGCCCAGTCCCTGTGCCCAGTCCCCGTGCCCAGTCCCCGTGCCCAGTCCCTGTGCCCAGTCCCCGTGCCCAGTCCCCGTGCCCATCCCCTGTGCCCATCCCCTGTGCCCAGTCCCTGTGCCCAGTCCCCGTGCCCAGTCCCCGTGCCCATCCCCTGTGCCCATCCCCTGTGCCCAGTCCCCGTGCCCAGTCCCCGTGCCCAGTCCCTGTGCCCAGTCCCCGTGCCCAGTCCCCGTGCCCATCCCCTGTGCCCATCCCCTGTGCCCAGTCCCCGTGCCCATCCCCTGTGCCCATCCCCTGTGCCCAGTCCCCGTGCCCAGTCCCCGTGCCCAGTCCCTGTGCCCGGACAGCCCCACGCACAGCCGAGCCCCAGCACAGGGCGGGCAGGAAGGCAGCAAACCTGCCCACCTGGGCACAGCCACCTGATCCACGAGCATCCTTATTAGAATCCTCCGTAACCACTCCTGTAATTAGCTCTGAGTAGTTGAAAGCACATTTTTGCTTGGCCTTTCTACATCTGTGTTTTCCCTAAAGACTTAACTACCTGGTTTACTGCTCAAACACTAAAACTCAGCTCTCCTTCCATAAAGTATTTTAATCTAAAAATAATTTGAACCATGTTTATTTTTAAGAACTTTTACCCTCCCAAAAATAATGTTTAAAAGAAAGCAACCTTTACCATGAGTACAGAGTAAATAATTGCTGTTGCTTTCCTTGCAGATAAATCACTTTTACTCTGATTTTTTTTTTTTTTTAAAAGATCAAAAGTAATATTAATCATGCTGGCCAGGGAGCAAAAGGATATTCCCAGACATTAACTGCCTTCAAAATATGAAAAACATATTAAATATCTCTCTAAAACAAGATGTTTTCCTCATGTTTCCTTTGGGGGAAAGCTGCTGGGCACATTCCTGCCCGGGCAAGGCTGGGGGGACACCTGCAGTGTGCCACCCCCCAGCACACCTGCCCGCCAGACCTGGCATGGGGGAGGCTCTGGCACCAGATGGTGCCACCTCGCCTTTACACAGGAATTCTGCACTGGGAGTCATCCTGATTGTGCAAATTGATTTTTCCTGAACTTTTGCAAGAAAGCACACACATGGAAACCCCCACCCATCCAGCTGCCACCACAGCACTCGTGGATCAACCACCACACATTCTGCATTTACTTAATCATGACCTGCGACTTCTTTTGCCATAGGATCAGACGTACGAGGGAGAGAAACCCACCTGGGCAGCGTAAGGAAATGCAGTTAGCTACTGTATATTAGGTATAATAATATTAGGAATACTGTATAGCCCCAGAAAAGGCCCAGGAAAGCTGTTCTTCTCTCAGCCCAGGCTGGCCCAGAGTCCCAGCACAGCCTCAGTAAGCCCAAGTCAGCCAGAAGGTGCCAGCTGGGCCCACAGCTCCAGGAGGAGCCCTTAACCCCACAGTGTTTGTTAGTGCACAAAAGAAGGGGAGCAGTGCTAGCAGTGCTCGGTGCTGGGCATCGGCCATGGAGTGAAGGCCATTAAGGGCACCACATCTCCAGAGAGGTTTTATCCTTCCCCTCCCCACTCGCAAAGACTTTTTAATGCTTTAAAGGCACATCCAGAAAATACAGATGCTTTCTTCCCTTCACGGGAACTGCGTGGCCAGTGTGGCTCCCTCCGGCCCGCGCTGGGACACACCAACGCCAGCCACAGGGACAGCCCCGGGAGATGTCACTAGCTGCCGGGCCAGCCCAGCCACTGCCATCCCATCCCATAGTGCCCCGTTTGGGAACACCCTCTGCCCTGATCCTCGGAGCAGACACAGCTTAGAGCACGCAGCTCCTGCCCGCTGCTGCTGCCCCAGCGCACCTTCACCGTGAGGCTGCTCGTGCTCCCACGCCCAAACACGAGCCCTGCCCAAAAGGAAAGGGGTGAGTGTGCTGTCCCAGCAATAAACCTTCTCAGCAGCATCAGTAACTCCTCTAACGCCTCCGTTTGTGGCTCCCCCAGCAGCAGGAGGGACACGCAGACGGGCAGGCTGCGCAGCAACAGCCAAATCTCCTGTTGGATTTGCTGTCTGTATTTCTTTCTCACTGAAGTCCGCCTAATTACTTTGAAAGTCTGTGAATTCTGGTCGCAGGAATGAGGGGTTTCTGTCAAAGTAATTTTCCAGAAAAAGCTGTTTCTCTGGAATAAGCTTCTCATCTGCTAATCCACCAGTGCCGCAGTCACCGGCGGGCCCAAAACAAAGGAATAAGGTTTTCCTCCCAGATACCCTGAGGAAGAATTTTATTAGCAGCATACATGTATGATTAGAATAACAGGAAAAATAGTTTATTTGTGAAAGAACTGACATCAAACCAATACCCAAGTCCTCCAAGGACAGGGTAGATGCCTTTGAGCAAGAAGCTATTAAAAAACTACCAAAAAGCACAGAAGTATCTCACTTTTTCCATCTAGCTTCCTCTCTGTGTCTCACTAGAGTCCTTTTCTTTTAAAGCAAACAGTATTTGAACTTGTACCGCCTCCTAAAAATCAGGATTTTACATGTTTATCATCCCTCATAAGAAAAAATTCCCATATATCCAAGTGGAAAACAGCACACAATACAAAGCCATAGAACTTGGTGAAAAGTTCGTAACTACAAATCTTTAAAATGTTTCATGTGAAAGAGCTGATAATGCAAAATCAGAGTGAGCATCCCAGGATTTGTAAATGAAAGCCGTTCAGTACCTCCCATCCAATGTCACAGGTCCTGTTGAGGCAGGATTTGGCTGTCCTGACTTACCTGCCCTCCCAAGCAGAGCTCTGCCACCCGGTGCCACCCGGTGCCACCCGGTGCCACCCGGTGCCACGCAGTGAAGGCGGCGCAGAGGCTGCTGCGGCTCGGGGGTCTCACAGCATCGGGGCTGGCAGCAAGGCTCCCTCGGCACCCCTGGTGTCCCAGCGGGTCCTGCCAGCGCCACTGGGGTGTGGGAGGTGTCTGGGATCACAGCAGGACAACCTGACAACGCCTGTCCTTGGCTGGGGAGAGCTCAGTGCTGAGGGGACCAGCCCAGTGCCCGGGCTGTTGGAATGTGTGCCCTTGGCTGAATTAGAGCACCAAAAAAGGAGCCCACAGAAATTAGTGTTTTCTGATTCACTCTTAGGTTAATACTCATAGATATACAGTCTCAAGTTATTTTCCAAACATTAGGAGTAGAAAAAACAAATATTTAATAAATTGATTAAACTTCTGTTGAGCAGAAGTACTTCAGAGCATACCCTGAGCCGTGGGTGTGTCTGTGTCACCCCAACACTGCCAATGGACCTTGTGCAGAATTGCTACAGTAAAAAAAACAAACAAAAAGAAAATACAAATATGTGAGACTTCTCCTCAACCTGTTTTCCTTTCCTAGGAAGGAGAGTTATCCCTGCTCCAGCAGGACGGAGATAAGCACACGCAGAATGCCCACAGGCTACAGTTTTTCATTTTCCTCTTGGCCGATCTACAACTAAGCTGCCAAAATAAACAAACTTCGCCTTCCAGTCAGGCTCAAAATGAACCAAACTGAATTTTTATGTCATAAAAGGAAGCAAAAAAATAAGCAGGAACAGTTAAAATGCTTAAAATATCAACACTTTTTTCCAGAAGGGAAAATAAATTTATGAAGACAAGCTATTAAGCGCTGATTTCAGACACTAATTACGCAGTCCCCAACACATCCAACACAGTTGCCTTTCTAAAGTCAATGAGGTGAGAAAGTTTGGCCTCAAGACATCAGGGACCAAACCCAGACTTTTTAGGTCAGAAGAGGACCAAGCACATATTTTGACAGCTACCACATCTAACTTGTTCTTTGCAAAGCAACAGCTTCAATAAATGAAAAATCTTCTGAGTGACATTTTTGTGGCTCAATGAAAGCTCCAAAAGAACCTGGAGAGGAATCCCCAGTCTCCTCACTGACTGCGAGCAGCAGGGATGCCTCAGGGTCACCTGAGCAGCCAAGAGGCAGCTCAAAGAGCTGTATTGATATTGTCTGGAGACACTGAAATTTCTCCGGAGGATCCAGCCCACTTTCAATTTTAGACCTAATTTGAACTTTAAATGATTAAATGTTTCATTGTGTACTGAAGAGCTGAAGGATGAACTTTTCTAAAATGCTGCAAACACAATAAGCACTAGGAAGAGGCAGAGCCAGAGACTGCCCCACCGCCCTGCCGCGGTGCCAGCTGTGCATGTCACGGGGTTTTGGCCCAGGAACCACAGAGAGCTCAGCCCAGCCTGGGCAGGCTGCCCCAGCCCAGCCTGCACCCACCCAGCAGCTCACACATCCTGCGTGCCCAGCTCCAGAGGTTTCCCTCAGCTGCTGTGTCATGCACTGTCTCCTGCAAGAGATTTCTCCAGCCACCTGGTTCATTAAAAACTGCTCCTTTTTATTACCTCATGCAAATGACTTGCTCTTCAGAGCTGGGAGGGGCAGCCCCAGGAGGCAATGCCCCAGCAGGACTGTGTACCTGGGCAGTGACAGCACCCTGGTTCTGGCCGTGGGACGGGGACAGCACTAAAGATTGCTCCACCACCCCCACCCCAGCCACCTCACCTTGGAGCAGCCCAGCACCATTGCTACCAACACCTAGGGCACAGGGGAGCTGTACAGGGGCAGGAAATCCTCTGGCAGCAGAGCATGTTGTGGGACACCAAGGAAAAGGAGCCTGAGGAGCAGCCAAGGTTTCAGAGAACCCTTCAGAGGCTTCCTGCCACCCATCCCTGTGCTGACCGTCCCCAGGCTTCAGTGACCTGCAGTCTGAGGCACCAGCACACCAATCCACCACAGTGCTGCATACAACAGTGCAAAAATACCAATTTTAAAGAAAAGCCCATTTTGTGAGTCAAGTAGACGAAAGTACAAACCCCAAGTACCTGCTGCGTCAAGCAAAGTACACAAAGCACAATCAGAAAAACCCACTGGAAAAATGGGAGTGCCACACAAAGCGGTCTGGAGGAGTAACTTAAAATGACTGATGGGCTGCCTGTCACTTTTGTATGTATTCTCACCTTTCTTCCACTCACTACACTCATTTCCCTTTTTAAAAAAATTATTCCCCTTATACAGTGTCTTTGATCCTTTCAGAGTATGACACAGCATTAAAAACAGAGGTAGACAAACACCCAGACCACAACAGAGCATGGCATCTATCACACTTGGTTCCTCACAAAGTACAAGCTTCAACTGGGAATTTGAGTGGCCAGCAAGACTGAATTATCAAATTAATTCACATTTCGTAAGGTTTCTTCCTTGTTATTCTCATAGAAAGAATAAAAAGAGGAATTATTTCCACAACATGTATCTTATGAAAACTGCCGATCCAGACCGACAACATGCCAGAGGGCTGGGGAGCACCAGCCCAAGGCACCAGCCTTGGCACGTGGCAAGTGGAACCGTGGCAAGAGCAGCCTTTCTTTTTAAAACAGAGTGACACATGCCAGCTGCAAAGGAGTGGAAAGACACAGCGAGGCAGCAGCATCCCACACCTGGAGCGCACGGTGGGGCATGAGCCAGCAGGCCCTGACACACAGCTCTCCTGCCCTGCCCCATGGGAACAGTCACTGCGCTCCTGAGACCAAGGCCAGGCTGTTCCTGCTGGGGACAGCTCACCCAGACACCCAGCTCAAGGCTTCAGCCACCGCTGGGCTGATGCTGACAAGTTACACCCCAAAGGCAAGGATTGTCCATCCCTGCATGTCCAGAGCAAGGTCTGCGCCCCTTCACAACCCAGGCATTGATCCACGATGGATGCATTTCTGAGCTCCTTGGGGGACCACAGCCACAGCTCGTGGCTCCTCAAACAGGGGTGCCAAAAGCTTTGAGTCACACAGTCCAGATAATTCTGTATTTAATCTCATGGACATTCCAACTGACCCCTGCTCCTGACATTGCCATAATTAGAAGCATTTGACATAATACTTTAACCACATTCTTCTTGGTTGGCATTTTTGTGAGCAATTAATAACCTCGACTAAAAATAAAATTTAAGTATATATACACTGCGCTATGAAACCCACGATATTTTAAGATAGTGTTTCATCTGAATACTTTCTTGAGGTCATGTGGAGCATCTATCTCTTTATATGGATAACTAGAAGCAAAGAGGAATCCGTCGTGATAACATGCAAATAAGTACGGTGCATTCATACGAGACCAAACACTGGAGTAATAAAAAGGAAGGAAAACTACACAGCAGGACAGATATTTCCAGCATTAATGTAGCATTTTCACCTGCTGTGCAGACACAAATTCTGTGTACATGAATTAACACTTGTTCTTATTTGTTTTCTCACCTTCTTTATAGACTAGAAGCCCTATGTGCGTCTTTACTTTCAACTAATATTAAGAAGCATCCATGGCTGAAAAGATTATTTCCATTTATTCATGTGAAAAATGGGGCTGTTGTGTACACTTCCTGAGGGAAAAAAATTTAAAGAGTTATGACAAAAACTAAGAAGAAATGTCTGTTAGACTCTCATCATTTTATCACCAAGATACCTTTAAAAAAAATGACTCTTACATCCAAGGAATGGTCACCCTATTGCCAGTAATAAGGGCTAAATCAATTTAATCACAGAGCTTCTGTACTTGCTGGTTGAGCAAAGCTCAGCAGGAGCTCCTGGGCTTCATGGAGGTAGAGACTGTCCTCTGATATCTTAATGTTTTATATTAACATTCTTTTCATATTAACAGGAGCCCGAAAACAGCCCTCCATGTGCAACTGGATCACATACTTATTTCCATCAGCGGTCCTCTCACAACCAGTTTCTTGTAGATAAGGGTTCTAAAATAATTAATATTTTCACAGAGCCAGCTATGTTTCAACGTCAGAGACACACAAGGAGATGGCTCTGAGAAAAAAAAAAATCATTACCTAAACAGATAATATTTACTGAATTCCTGAGGGGCTCCTGCATATGGAATTCACTCAGCTGTGCTTTATGTTTGCTGTCAGAACATACCTGCACTGTACCTCACTCAGCTTGGCTCATAAAATCCAAGTGTGTTAAGTCTCTGGTGATAGAACAGTCTTGATTGCCTTTGTTCTGCTAATTAGCAGGGAAAAAACCCTTGGAATAAGTTTTTCCCAGGGAGTGCATTAGGGCACACACAGTGCAGTAATAGCGCCACAAGAAACTTCTGTAACAGAGAATTCTGGCTTCCTGCTTTCTTCAGCCTGACACAAAGCTGGAATAATTAGGGTGATAAAGTCGAAGCAGCCCAAGTAAATTCAGCTAAATCTGGTATCACCACAGTTGGGACACTTATTTGCATGTTTAAATTACTCAAGTGACTAATTTTATAATTTCCTTTTCAATTGCTGAATGTCTTATGTCTCAAACGAGTCCCTCGGGAGGCTGAGGCACAGCGCACGGTGTGTTAAACTTACAAAGTTGTTATACTGCACCAGATTAGCATAATATTGCATACGTTATTCCTTATTTAATAAAAATTTAATTGTGCATATAATTTGATAATTCAATACCAATAATTTGTTATACAAATCTAGAATGCACTCATTTGGTTTCTTCCTCGGAAAAAAGTTACCTGTGAGTTCTCTGTGACTAAACATTCTCACTAGAAGTCCCAATTTTGCCATATTTTACCTAAGCAGGACACAGCTCACACCCAGGCAAATCAGAGTCTGTCACTGGCACTCAGCTGTCCTTAAATCCAGCCCTGGGCTTTGTGTGGAAGGTGCACAGCACTGAGGCTGCAGCTCTTTGTTATGATGTTCTGATGGCAGTCCTTGGGCACATCTTCCACGCAAAGCCAGGCAATGACCACGGAACTGACCACAACAAACAGTACTCTGTGGCTATTGGAGGCCAAGCTCTCCACACATTCCAACAGCGTGTGAGGATTTCAATCACTGACTGCAAACAGCCACCGAAAACATCTTGAAAAGCATTTGGAAAATCCCATCATCACGTCATTCCCAATTACCTCTCTGGCAAACCGGCCTCTCCACTGGTTTGTTGACATGCAATTTGGTTTTCCATACCCTGGGGGAAATGGTGATCCTGGGAACCTCCTAATGAAAGTAAAACTCACTCAACAGGATCACAGGAATGACTAATTCATTCTCTTCTGTAGAAATTAGCAGAAGATACTTGTCTTGTGTTCTACTGACATGTTATTTCTTCTCTGTTTTCTAGCTTGGCTCTCTGGAGCTCATCCAAAGCTTCAGACACAAAAAGGATGACTTAATAAAACAACTTACCAAGGCAAATTTGATAAAATTATAGTACCCCCTTGTGGTGTTACCTTCATGCCCCAACCTTTTAACACCGTATTTTGAAAAAATCCTTTTTTATCAAGTTCAGTGGAGAATTAGCCTTCTCTAGAATCCAACAGAAGCAAAGGGAAGTAAAGGGACTATCACTGGAACCCAAGAATGGATGAGCTAGAACACCCCTTTTCCATGAGCCCAGGGAGTAATCTTTAGTAGAAACTGACTCATGTTACATCAACAAACACAACCTATGACACTTTCATATGAAAACAGCACTTGGGCAATTGTCTCCCTGATGTAAAACCAGTAAAGAATTACTTCCATTAAAAAAATACCAAACTCAGCACCCAGCACCCAATCAGCCCCATCAGCTTACTAGTTAAAAATCAATCTGAGAGTTCACCAATGATTACACCCCAAGGAAACATCCCCCAAACAAACCTCAGAGGCACCTCCTTATAGATCCTGAATATCCTGTACCATTGCACCGCTGCTTCCAGCACTATAAAAACTCACATGTTCAGCTGCCCTCCACAACCTGAAAATATGGGACCATGGGAGCATCCAAGAGCCTGCTCAGCGGAATTTCACAGTCAGGGAACCTTGCTGGGACAGCCTGGACATCCCCAGCTATTTCACACCCATCATCTACCAAGCGCAGCCCCTGACCTTCCATCACAACGTTAAAAAGTTACTGTCTCCTGATCATGACAAATGGAGCTCTGCAGACACAACGTTCCCAATATTTGGCTGCAGGTTAAGAATGGAAAAGAGAGAAAGCCTGGCAGAAATACATCTAAGGAGATTTTATTCAGGGAAGAGAGGACCTCCTGCTCCACACACACAAGCCATTAAGAATTTTACAACCAAATCATATGGAGCTGCATGCACAGAACGTGTTCCTTCTCCCTTCCAGCAGCCCTGATAAAGAAACCTGGCTCCAGGCTGAACGTGTTTCCTTCTGCTTCAGGACTCAGCTCTGCCTTTTTTTTCCTCCTGCCTTTCTGAAATTCCATGGAAAGCCATTGTTGTTAAACAGCAGTAAGTGTTACTCTCCCAGCAGTGTACACTAACAATAATTCAGCCCTGTGTCAGGGGAGGCTGTGAGTTTCTAGCTGAATTTATTTGAAAAATAAAGTTTGTTCTTTTCCTCCAAGATCTTTCCTTAAGCCAGCATGGAACTCTTGTAAAAGAAAAGTGCCTTTAAGTACCAACTACCCAAGGAACAGCCTTTTTATTTTATTTTTTTATTCCTTGCTCACCATGACAACATAATAAATGAGCCCTGAGAGACTTGCAGTGCTTAACTATTTAAAATTGTGTATTTTATCTTTCACTGTAGGATTCCAGACATAACATCCATGATCTATTTTTCAAACCCTCTTCAGTGTCTCTGAGTGAAATGCACCAATTTTCACCTGCAATACGCAATGATCAGAAGGACACCTTGAGCGGGGACTCTGGTAACACTTTACAGAACCTCTCACAGTATTTTTGTGATCTATTAATAATTACTCGCTCCTGTAAAAGAAAGGCAACAAGGCAACAGTTCCACCATCTGCTTTTTCCATTTCTGTTTGGAATTCTGCTGGATGGCTCTGTATTCTTTCATACATGACTAATAGGAAAGATACAAGACTAATAGGAAACACAACTGCAACTTCACTTAGGCTTGGTTTCAGTTAACAGATGGGCTTTAAACTATCCAACATAAAAGCATTCATTTCAGAAAAACTGACCCCAAAACTGCTTCATAAAATGAAGTATTTCCATTTTTTCCCCCTCAAAGCTTTAGGATATTTCATGACACTACAGTATAAGAGGCCCCTGGGTTAAAAAAAAAAATAGCACACACACACTGACCTTAAATATCAGAGACTAAAGGTTTTGTAATAAAAGTATCAGCAGTAACATACACGGCTCTACAAAAAGCCTCCAAGACTATGGCTTTCCTTGCTGAATTTCAAGTGCCAACATAAAATTACAGCAAAGGGATCTCCAAAATCCCTTCTTTTGGTCAAGTGAAGCTCTAGATTTCCAGCAGCCACACAGCAGCTTCGGTGGAGGCTTGGGTATCCGGATAAGCATCTCCTGCAAGGCAGCCACCGCCAGACACTGCCCAGAACCTCTCACTCACACGGGCTGGGGCAACAGCACAGATCCTGCTTCCAAATCTCCCTGGTGCAGAGTACAGCGCGTGGAAAACTGCTCATGCCACACTCAGCTGAAGAGCGCAGATCAACAAACAGGTGTGTCAGGACCCCCGGACGGGCCCGAGGGGGCTGGAAGGGCCTTGGAGCAGCCTGCTCTAGGGAAGGTGTCCCTGAGCAGTGTGGTGCCAACCTCAGTCCAAAGCAGGCCCAGCACTGAGGATTTCCCAGGCTCCTGCTTCCACAGGCTCCAGCTCCTGCCCAACCCACACCACGGCACTGGCAGCAGCTTCACACAGCTTTACATTCGCAATAAACAACACTCAAAATTATACTCCAAAGTATTTTTTGCACCTTGGCTCTCCTGCTTCTGTCGCAAAGGTGCCAGCGCAGCCCCTCGGACGCTGAGAGTGACGGAGTCCCCAGAACTTCCAGGCGCATCCCGCAGGTGGCGGCACTTTGGGATGGAAACCCAGAATTGCCTGGTTTACAGGCACTGTGCAGTCCCGAGCCCGCTGCTCATCCTCCCCAGCCGGGCTGGGCAGTGCCCACGCAGGCAGCAGCCTTTCCCTCTGCACAAGACACCCAACTCTTCTCTCCACTGCTGTTACAGAGCAGCATCCCAGAAGTCACCAAGGCACGAGGTTAGAAACAGAGGAAGCAAGTGAAGCTTTCCAAATCCCACTGTACTTCCGAACCAGTATTCTCTGAGCTTTGCAGAGAGGTACAGAATCACTAAAAAACAAAACAAAACAAAACAAAACAAAACAAAACAAAAAACAACAACAACAACAAAAAAAACTCCTCAAACCCTTTAGTTTAAAAAGTGCTGTTAAAATTTCATACCAGAATTAACAATGGAGAAAAGTTAGTGAATAAGACAAAGTAGAAAGTAAGTTCCTGTGTTTCCAACAGTGGCTTTGCCAGATGCATCATCACATCTGCATGTGAGCGATTTTTCATTATTTATAAATGTGTTACAGGAACACGGCCAAGCTACAAACCAAGGAGTCCAACACACATTAAATTTAAAAAATAAAAAAAACCCAAGAAAACCAGGGAATGTGTCTTGGTTATAGAACAAAAGAATTCATTTTATCACTTGGCTTTAGCGCTGGAGAAAATGGCTCCTGGTGTGCTGAACCCCGTGATGAATGTGCCCCCTCCAGATCTTTATTGCCCCTGTAAATCACCACACTGACAGCACTTAATAAGAAAGCTTTGGAGTGGGTTTGAAGTTTTGCTTTGTACAAATAAAATCTCATATTAAAGAATTTGCTAGTCCTCAAGGTGTGGAAAAATGAATATGACTAGAACCTGTTGTGCTTGCTTTTTTTAACTGTTTGTTTCCACTATTATTTTTTTAAATCATTTTGTAGCAAAGGGACCAGAATAACATAAGGAAATCGGTCTGTATTGAAATAAAAACTTAGAGTTGGGACTTAGTTATTAAAAGCCCAATTTCTGGTGTTTCTATACCCTGTGATGTCTGGACAGGGCAACAAAATCAGAGGCATAGAATATAAAACATTAAATCTCTTCCATGGTGTGATATGACATATTGACAATACTCCTGGTTTTTAACTAAAGGAAGTGCAGATTCCACGTCCACAGTTACTGGTCAAAATTCCACTCTTTGAGCGAGGGCAGGATTATGTGAGTCACCTGCTGCCCCCCAGGTGGGAACAAAAGGGTTGAAATCCCTTGGCAGCAACTGCAACAATATTCACAGACGTGGTCAGTAACGACTTCGACTTTTATATATATATTTAATTTTATATATCTATACACACACAGCTTTGGTCAAGTACCCTGTAGGGAAACAGAGAAATAAATTACTACAACACAAATATTTAAAGTTCATATCAGAAAGTGAACGGAGCCATTTATAATTACAGATTTAATCGTTTGCTTTAGAGATGACATTCTAGAATAGATATTTGAGGGGGAAAAATGGCTCTTTGGAGGTGTTCAGAAGCAAAGTGCAGCTTGGCTCAGGCCATCATGCACGGACAGACAGTGTCAGCACAGCACTGAGTTACACGTGAACCCAAATAAATCACAATTCATGTGCTGGTGGCTTTCTGTTCTGCTTCTATGGCTTGCATTATCCTTGCTCAATTCCAGGCAGCATCATTCCTTCTAAAGCAGTTTATGGCACACCCTCGCCGAGGAAATCTTAACAGGAAACTACAGTTATTTGGACAAAGCAAAATGTATTTATAGGGAAATAAATGTATTTCCTGCTCAAACTGGGAGCACAAAGGTATTATGTGGCAGACTATCAACAGGTCTGGAGGAAGTGCAGCTTCTCCTGAGAGATTAAACACATCTGAGACGGCACCTCAAGGAAAATACACGTTAGTGGACGTGGTCTGTAAGTGTAGGAAAAATAAAGGACGGGTTTTCCCTAAAAACAAACCCAAGCAGTATTAAAGGAGTGCATTAGTAAGAGTCCTTCAGGATTAGGATCCAAAGAATCAGGTATCAATATTTCCCAGATGCATGGATCTTTCCATGGGCCTTTTTCTCCCTCTCATTACTGGAAAGGACATCTACAAAAGTGTCACCCTGTGCCACCAGAAATAGGACCCTGGCACGCGGGGAGAGGGTACAACCCCAAACCAAGCCAAAGGAAGAGCACTGGGGCAAAAGGAGGAGAATCCAGGCACACGAGGATTTGGAAGGAAGTTCCAGGTTCATCATGCTCACTCTCCAGGCCCCCCTGAGCTGGACACAGACCCAGCACAGCCTCTCCCCTCTTCCATGAGCATTCCCCTACTGCCCACTCCCCCTGCAGCTCACTGAGGCTACTAGAGCCTGCTTTAACATTTATGATCATTACTACAATTTTAAACTAATTTACTATAGTTTACTCTTATTTTCCAATGTGGAAACCATTCTTCAGCCTCTGAGAACAGTCATGTGTAACTTTTGGGGGTTATGTATGCATTGGATTGGGCTTTTTTTAATGAAATAAAAGCCCAACAATTCCTGCAGGACTCACTTGCTCCATTTAAAGAGCAGACCCCAGGTCCCTTCCTCACTCCATCCCCACCCCAGGTCAGGTGCCAGTGCTCAGGGACAGTCCCAGCTCAGCACTCCAGAGCAGGATCTCCTCTCTGTGTGGATGTTTGCCACTCCACAGCTCAGCCTCCTCATTAGCTGCTTTTTATTGAGCACCAACACTCATTACTTACTTCTCAATTCTCTGATTAAGCACCACGCTGCCGGGATCCCCAGCCTGCATCTGCCAGCTGATTAGCTCAATAATTCTGATCATCTCAAAGCCAGAGAGTGAGGAGGGAAGGAGCTGCAGTCCCTGGGAGCTGGCTCAATTTACCCCTTTGTGTACCACATCAATACCCCACACTGCCAGCACCGCAATCCAGAGAGTCCAACTTCAAACGCGCCAAGTTCGAGAGTAATTCCAACAAAAAGCCACAGCAGGTCGTTAAAACGCCCTTTAACTGTGTCTGCATCGCACTCCGTGGTGCTCCCACCCCTCTGGCACCCTCCGGAGGTTTTAGAGCTGCTCTGGGAGCCCCGAGGTGGCTCTGTCACAGCCGGGGACAGTGGCAGAGGCCAGCACAGCCCCCTGGCCCTCTGCCCCCATTCCATCTCTTCGCTGTCCCCCCGTCACTGCCTGACATGATTTAACAACTGTAATTCCTTATTTAACGATGTCAAAGGTTTTTAGGAAATTGACTGTATTTCACCAACGATATATTTCTTCTCGATGACAGAGTGGTTAAAATGATTTTTAAACCAAGACAGCAAAATAAAGCAGTAATAAAATCGATAAAAGGTGCTTAAAACATTCCTTCTATTAGGTAATGGCATTTAAAATATCCGTAGCTTGTAATGGCACTTAGGATATGCCCGAAAATCAATGAGCTAAATTACTTATTGAACTAGTTAATTTGAACATTGAGTTTTATATGTATATTGATAAAACAAGCGACAAGAACCCTGGGTGTGTTCGGATTCCACGGTCAGATATCTCCCTCTGCCGGGAAAAAACCTCTGAAAACTCCGCCACAGATGACGACTTTCGACTTTTTTTTTTCTTTTTTTTTTTCTTTTTTTTTTTTTTTTTAAAGCAGCAACACTAAAGGATGTAACAACGGAAAACTCCCTAAGAGGTCTCAGACGCTGTAGGGTTTGTAAATGAATGTTGCCTTTACCAAAATCTGTGACGTTTTAAGATGCTGAATAGCAACACAAAACCTTCAAAATACCATTTGGTATTTGGAAATACCAAAACATTACCACTATATACAAAAATATACAATAAATATACAGAAACCATTTCGGGAAAGTGTAGAAAATAAGGGGCTATCATAATGCTTTAAAAACTGTGAGCTCACCCTCAACAACTGCTATTTTTCGTATTAGTAACCCCTCCATGTAGACTCGGAAGTAACAGACTCTGGTAATACTTTTTTTTTTTTTTTGCTACAAAAACTGTAAAAACTAGTTCTGTGTCAGCTTGTGCTCTTGAGGTGCAAAACCCCTTCTGCAAAGTCTCACCTGAGCCTGTTTCTTCTTTACACAGAGGAAAAACCTCTACAGAACATGAGAGGCTGAAGGGCCTTGGCTTCACCTGACACTGCCCCTGGGAAAAACCAAACGCTACCAAAGATCTCTACCTATTTTCGTGGACTTTTATCGCGGCGGTGGCGGAATCTCTGCCGTCCCCTGAGGCTCTGGGACGAGAGCAGCGGAGCTTTCGGGGTGGCTCGCAGGGACCCGGGCACACCTGGAGGGGACAATTACAGCCGCTGATGGCACCGCCATTGACCACAGGGCCCCCTGGCACTGCCACTGACCACAGGGCCCCATGGGGTCCCACCCCGCCCGGCATGGCCGGGCCCCTCTCCTGCCTCCTGAGGGAGTCCTCGCTCTCGGGAGGTCACGGAGATCCCTGAGCCTGGCAAAGGCCAACGCCACCATCGTCTGACACGGAGCAGCTGCGGGGCCGGGATGCCACAGGAGCACCGTCCCGGGAGGACAGGGACCACTGAGGGGCCACTCCCCCACGGAGGGGAGGCATGAGGGAAAATGAGGGAAAACATGGAGAGGGGAAAAGAGGAGTTTAAAAAAGCGGGAGGAGAAAAAGAGGGGGGAGGAAAAGAGGGGGAAGGGGGAAGAATGGGAAAAGTCTGAGAAAAAAGGGGGAAGGGAAGGGGAAGGACCCTCAGCCGAGGGCCGCCCCCTCCCGCCCTGTTCCCACCCAAGATGGCGGCGGCACCCTCCCAAGATGGCGGCGGCACCCTCCCAAGATGGCGAAAGCACCTTCCCAAGATGGCGACGCTTACCTTCTCAGGATGGCGGTTGTCACTCCCAATATGGCGGCGGTCCCTCCCAAGATGGCGGCGGTCCCCGCTCACGATGGCGGCGGCCCCGCCCCCGGCCCCGCCCCGCGCGGTGCACGCCGGTCGCGGGGCGGGCTGAGGCGCGGGCCGGGTCGGGCCTGCTGCGGGCGCGGCGGTCGGAGCGAGCGGGGCCGGGCCGGGCCGGGCCGGGCAGGGCGGGCGCCATGCCGGAGCTGGCCGTGGACAGGGTGGTCGTGCACCCGCTGGTGCTGCTCAGCGTCGTGGATCACTTCAACAGGTGCGTCGATCGCTTCAGGAGCGGCGCGGCGGCGCTGAGTCACGGCCGGGCCGGGAGCGGGGCCGGGCCGGGAGCGGGGCCGGGCCGGGAGCGGGGTCCTGAGGAAACCCGGGGCCGGGAGGGGAGCCGGCGGGCCGGGAGGGCCCCGGGGCCGGGAGGGAGCCCGGTCCCTCCGGCACCGCGGGTGATTTGGGTCTGATTCCGTTCCCTCCCGCCAGTGCCGAGCGGTCTAGAGTCAAAAATAAAGCCCTAAATGCCAGGAGGTGGCCGAGCCCACGGTGGGTGACACCGCGATCGGTCGCTGCTCGCTGCTCGCAGCCGGTGTCGGGGTGGCGTCCCCCGGGAGTGACATCGGCCCCTCCGCGGGGACAGGCTTTGGTTCCGAGGCACTGGCACGCCCTTCTGTGGCTGTAAACACAAGCAGTGATAACACAATCGATAACCCTCCTCTCCTTCACCCGCACTGTCACCTCCGACACGAGCCGGGGGTCCCTGCTCCCTCCCCTCCGTTTGTGGCAGGGTCTGACAGTCGTTTTTCCCTTTAGAATAGGAAAAGTGGGAAATCAGAAGCGAGTGGTCGGAGTGCTGCTGGGCTCCTGGCAGAAGAAGATCCTGGATGTGTCCAACAGTTTTGCAGGTGAGTTCAGGTGTCCTGCCCTTCTCCAAAGCCACTGAATTATTTAGAGAATGGATTGTGCTGAGGTTTTTGAAGACACCCTGGTCCATCCATGCAAAAATCACCCTAAATCCAACAACAAATGCAAACTTGCTGTCAACACCCCTAAGTAAACCTCACTCTCCTTTAGAGTAGCCAAAAATACCCAAACCCAGCGCATTTTGGTAAACATTTTCATTCTGGAAGCTGGATTCGTAAACTGGTGTTTTGTTTTATCCCCAGTACCTTTCGATGAGGATGACAAGGATGATACCGTGTGGTTCCTGGACCATGACTATCTGGAGAACATGTATGGAATGTTTAAGAAGGTCAATGGTGAGTTGAAATCTTCTGACAGTCAGGGATATGCTCCCAAAAATTCATATTAATCACAGAATCCTTAAGGTTGGAAAATACCTGTAAAGTTACCAAGTCCAGCCATCAATCAGCACCACCACTGTGGTCTCCATTAACCATGTCCCACACCCACACAGTTTTGGACACTTCAGGGATGGGACTTGCATCTCAGGATGTCAGAGGTGCAGGCTGTCACACCCTGAGAGCTACACAATTAACAGAAGCTGTTAAACACCCAGTGAAGGGGCCAGCAGGAAAGCTATGGGCCCAAGCCTTGTAATCCACTTCCCTCTCCTCCACACGGATCAGACTCTCACCCTCAGTCTGCCCACGCAGTCTCTGCCCAGGTCTCTCTGCCGGGGCCTCCCCACGGTTCTGATTGTGAATCCTTTCTGCTTTTGCTCAGCCAGAGAAAGAATCGTGGGGTGGTACCACACGGGCCCAAAGCTGCACAAGAACGACATCGCCATCAACGAACTGATGAAGAGATACTGCCCCAACTCGGTAAGTGGGGCCACCTTTGGCTTTAGGGGTTGTTCCTCTCTCTCTTTCCCTCAAAGGGGCATCAGGGAAGCCTTGGCCCCCACCTTTTGCTGGTGACACAGCATGGTGGCTGTAAAGCAACAGAGGAACTGGGAACAAGAGTTTTTTGAATCATTGTCTCAGTGCCTGAAGTTACCCCTCTGAGCAGCCTTGTGCTTGTGCTGAGGAGGGAAGAGCTGGCTCCGGTATTTTCTTCCTACGCTTTGACTGAAATCCAGCTTTGTGAACATTTTATTTCTCCGCCAGGTGCTGGTGATCATTGACGTGAAGCCGAAGGACCTGGGGCTGCCCACAGAAGCCTATATCTCCGTGGAGGAGGTCCATGATGTGAGTGTTCACTGTGAAGTGTCAGTGTAACTCGTGGGTGTCGCTGCCTGCAGGTGCTCCGGGTGTGCCATCATTGTGGGCCTGCCCTCAGCAGTTTACTCCTTGCTGGGCCCCTTGCAGACAAACAACACCCAGCAGTGAGTCAGCTTGCATTTAAATTAATTCTTGCATTTAAATTAATTCTGGATGTATATAAAATAGGTGATCTTGTTGCCTCTCTGAGGCCTTCGCTACAGAGCAGTAGCTGCACCCCCAAAATGCAACGAGGTTGATCGGGGAAGAGAGAAATAATTGTGATATTTACTGAGAATTTCCACTGCTTACCCCTGAGCACAGACCAGCAAGATGCAGAAATGGGAAGTTACCCAGAGCAGCAGAGATTGCTGGGGCAGTCAGTAGCACTGATTAAATCAAGGACCTCTAAACCAGAGCCCTTCCTCTCAGATTCCTGTGGGCTGTCTAGGGCTGCTTTGCTGTTTTCATCGGTGCCATCCCTCACCCCCTGGCTAGAATTCCCTGTTTGTGTGTTCTTTAGGACGGCACCCCGACCTCCAAGACCTTTGAGCACGTGACGAGCGAGATCGGCGCAGAGGAGGCCGAGGAAGTGGGTGTGGAGCACCTGCTGAGGTGAGGGGGGAGCTGTCCTGGGCCCTGCCCACTCTCCTGCTGGCATTCCCGGTGCCACTGCCCGAGGAGCGTGTTCAACACATGGCACAAATCCTGGCAGCGCTGACCCCATCATCCCTCAGCCTGCTCACATGGCTCCAGGCTGGAAAGGTCCCGAGGGACAGTGCCCAGCAGGGTGAGGCTCTAATCCCAATTCTCTCTGGGTTTCAGGGACATCAAGGACACCACGGTGGGCACGCTGTCCCAGCGGATCACAAACCAGGTCCATGGCTTGAAGGGACTGAACTCCAAGCTTCTGGACATCAGGAGTTACCTAGAGAAAGTAGCCCTGGGCAAACTCCCCATCAACCACCAGATCATCTACCACCTCCAGGACGTCTTCAACCTGCTCCCAGACGTGAACCTGCAGGAGTTTGTCAAGGCCTTCTACCTGAAGACCAACGACCAGATGGTGGTGGTGTACCTGGCCTCGCTCATCCGCTCTGTCGTGGCCCTGCACAACCTCATCAACAACAAGATTGCCAACAGGGATGCTGAGAAGAAGGAAGGACAGGAAAAAGAAGAAAGTAAAAAGGAGAGGAAGGATGAGAAGGAGAAGGACAAGGAGAAGAGTGATGGCAAGAAAGAGGAGAAAAAGGAGAAAAAGTAAAAGATGTAGGTTTTTTTATTTGTAAATTAAAAATCTTGTAAACTAAATCCCTGGTTTGGGGTCTTGTGTGCCATGCTCAGCACTCTGCTCTTCCTCACACGGGCAGGGGTGAGGAGGTTTTTGATT
Organism: Acanthiza pusilla; assembly: GCA_036630365.1. Lineage (NCBI taxonomy): Eukaryota > Metazoa > Chordata > Aves > Passeriformes > Acanthizidae > Acanthiza > Acanthiza pusilla. Next base: position 19,834,605 of record JAXCHO010000016.1, on the reverse strand, counting down.
TGATTTGATCATACTTTTATACAGCACTTTGCCTTCCCCAGTGTGTCTTTGGAGGTGTTGAGGCCTCAGCTCACACCCACTCTACTCTCAGTGAGTGTATTCTCATTTTCCAGGGCTAATCCATCGCCATCAACCAATTTCGTGCACCACAGCCATCCCTGCTTTTATCTGGCTCTGTGCCCTGGCCCCTGTGGGTGTGGCACAGCTGGGACAGAGCTGGTGGCCCTGTCACCCCCCCCCCCCCCCCCCCCCCCCGGCCAGGCTGAGCAGCTCCCCGGCCTGCAGGAGGCTCTGGGCCTGGGGAGGCACTGGGGCTGTCACTGCTGCCAGAGTGGGCAGGGACAAAATCCACAGCATTTGTGATCCCAGTGCTGAGCTCCAGCTGCCCATCACGGCCCTGGAGCCCCAGCCCTGCACGGACCCGGGAGACACACACTGACCCGGGACGGACACTTGGGACAGCCACACTGACCCAGGACAGACACAGACCTGGGACAGCCACACTGACCCAGGACAGACACAGACCTGGGACAGCCACACTGGCCCAGGACAGACACAGACCTGGGACAGCCACACTGACCCAGGACAGACACAGACCTGGGACAGTCACACTGGCCCAGGACAGACACAGACCTGGGACAGCCACACTGGCCCAGGACAGCCACAGACCTGGGACAGCCACACTGACCCAGGACAGACACAGGCCTGGGACAGCCACACTGACCCAGGACAGACACAGGCCTGGGACAGCCACACTGGCCCAGGACAGACACAGGCCTGGGACAGCCACACTGGCCCAGGACAGACACAGGCCCGGGACACACCCCAGGACACACACGGACCCAGCACACAGGCACGCCTCGGCAGCTGCTTTGTCGTTTATTGCACACGAAGCCGCGCGGAGCAGGCGGGGCCGTGCAGAACCGGCCGGTTCCCAGCCCGGGGCCGCTGCAGGGTCCCCTCTCCACAGGCCCCGGACCAACAGAACAGATGCGCTGGCTCTGTCCCCTGCACGCACGGGGAGGGGCAGAGGTGACATCCAGGCGATCTTGCCCTTGCCGCAGCCCGTCCAGCACAGGGGACACAGGGTGAGTGTGGGCAGAGCCCAGGATCTGAGCAAAGGCCGGCAGGGCCCCGGCAGGGCCCGGAGCCCCGGGGCTGCTGCGGAGCACCGACTCCCAGCAGGAACCACATCGTTTAAATACAGCTGCCCAGGGGCCACGGGCTGCCAATCAGGAGACGCCACAGAAATGCTCAGCCAGGCTCTGGCTCCAGTGGCTGCAGGTGTGGCCTGGGAAGGGCTGTCCTGGCGCTCAGGCGCTGCACAAGAGCCCCTCAGAAGCATCATCTTCGGGATCCCTTTTACTATTGCTGGGTGCAGGATAGGGCCCAAAAGTCAGTCTGAGAGCCATTTTCCCTCTCACCTGCCACTACCAAAATGCCATGAAAAGGCAGAAAACACGAGGGGGAACAAGAGCCTGTACCAAACACATAACTGTGCCTGTGAGGGTGACCAGGGTGCCCCTGTGCTGCCCCCCGGCCCCTCTGCACCAGCCCTCGCAAGCCGACCGCTTGTGTTCTCCTCTCCATCACACCTCGGATTTCCTTAGGGAGGGAAACACAGCCCCGATCCCCCAGGGCCGTGTCAGTGCAGATCTCGCCCGGGAACAAGAGCCACAGTGTCCGTAGGTGCCCGCACACATCCCGGGGAGGGCTCGGCCCTGGGCACCGGCCGGCAGCGCTCCGGGAACACCCCACAGCTACTTCACTCCTGTCCGAAGCCTTCTGTCTCCTCGATGGCGTAAAGCAGCTTCTCCTTCAGCTGTTCGTAGCTCTTGTAGGGAGGGAGATCCAGGCGGTTGAAGCTGGGGAGGGAGCGGAGGCTGGGGCACAGCCAGAACAGCAGGTCCATCCCACAGGATGGAGAGCCCCGTGCAGCCCCACAGAGCCACCCTGTCCCTCTGCACTCCAGCCAGGCCAAGGGGCAGTGACTTACCACGTGTGGCTCCGCGGCAGCCACGTCTCTTTGCCAACTTTATCGATGCAGAATTTCTGGGGCCCATTGCTGCCTGTTAATGACGAGCACAGCAAAGCTCATTACACGACCAGCAGCTGAAAAAGAAACTCCTCCCACACACACTGAGATGCACAGTCCCTACGATCCCAGGGACACATGGGACATAAACCCATGACAGCAATCCCTGCCTGTTTGCAGAGAGGATGCTCAAAATACAAAGCAGAAAGCAAAAAGCGGATTCACAGCACAGAGGGGCAAGAGCACCATCTCTGAACACGATGGTTTCATAGCAAGTGCTAAAACCTATTGATCTGTAAACCCTCAGGATTGTGTGCGTCCATCCAAGAGTCTCAAATGACCTGGCACAGGAAGTTTGAGTCACTGAGGTGGCTTTTTAACATACTGGGAACGCTGGAGAGGTTCCAGGGGGTGGAAAAAGCTAATACGCCAACAAGAACAACAGAGTGGGTTAAGCAAGATGGTTGGCTTGACACAAATGCCAGCAAAGTCAGGGAAAGGCTAGTACAGGCCCCAAAAAGCAGCAAATTAAAGGATGAGAGTGGAACCGCACTGGGGTTTTCTGAAAAAGAGGCTTTGTCACACAAGAATCAAAATTCAATCAGAAATCCAACAATCTCAATCAGATTGAGATTTCAAACCAGCCCAACAAAGGTAACCCTGGTGGGACAGTGACGGCCAAAGAACGTGTCTGGGAATGGCACAACACCAGATGGGATCACTGTGCTCAGACCTCATAGCTGCTCACGTGCTGCCATGTGCTGTGTGGGGACAGGCACAGGGACAGCAAGGTGCCACCCCCACTGCCCCCCGGGACGCACCGATGAGCTCGGCGAAGCCCCCGACAGGCAGGCGGCAGGTCCCCGTCACGAACTGCAGCAGCCGGATCCTCTTCTCATTGTCCATCTCCTTAACCACCTACGGCAGGAACTTGGGTGAGCAGGATCCTGGGCCCATCTCGCAGGACGGCTCCTGCCAGGGTACCCCATGCCCTCAGCCAGGCTCAGACTAACCTGCCAGAACCACTGGATCTGTTTGCTGTTCTTGGTGTAGTGCCTGTAGATGGTGTTTTTCTGCCAGTCATTCATGTCGATCTCCTGCATCCCGCACAGCATCAGCTGGGGACAGGGGACACTCAGCAGGGGACAGACAGGGCCTCGTGCCCGCGCTCTGAGCACCAACTGCTCCGGTGCCAGCCCTCAGCTGGCCCAGGCGCCAGCAGTGAAGTGCCTGGGAGGAGCTCCTCCCATCCAACGAGATGTTCTCTTGCCAACAGACTCAATGAGCCACCCCCAGACCCAACACCCAGGGCTGTACCCTCGTCAGCAGAACCGACAGGCACAGAGCAGGAGCAGGGTCACCACGTGCCACTCCACATCCACGTCCCCACCCCAGGTGCCAGCTCACCTCCAGCTCCTTCTCGTCGAAGTAGCGCAGCCACTCCAGCGGCACCACCTCGTTGAAGCCATCCAGGAACGCCTTGGTCTGCTCCTCCACGCCCCGTGTGAACCTCCAGTCCGTCAGCAGCCTGGGGAGGCAGACGGGGTCGGCAAAGAGCCAGCGCCGCTGGCCTGGCACAGGGACACCCCAGGATCCCTCCCACTGACAGGGAGGGCTGTGGGAGTGTGGGGAACGGGAGAGGGGCTCCCCTCAAAGTATCAGGGCCCCTCAATTCCCACTGTCTCTGGTTTCTGTCTCTGTCCCCAAACCCACGAGCAGCATCAGCCCCAAGCCCAGCACAGCAGCCTCGGGAACTGCAGTGGTGCAAACCACGTCCCAGGCAGGCAGGGGGAACAGCCATGGGACGGGAGAGCAGCCTCACCCTCTTTCCCCTCTCCTTTTTCCTGAAAGTACTGGCAACTGCCCAGCCCGCAGCAATCCAGACCGCAGCAGAGCTCGGCCAACTGCACCAGCCCAGCCTTGTCACAGGCCACGTAGCCCAGGGAAGCGGCCACGTCCCAACCCCAGGGTCCCACCCCTGCAGCCACCGGGGGCGGGTGCCTGACGGGACCCTCGGTACGGCCACTCACATGATGTACTCCTCCTTGTTCTCCTCTGTCACACGGATGCTCTCGCCACCCTCCTTCAGCTCATGGGTGGTCACCTTGCCCAGGATCTCCATGTCCTGGATGAAGTACAGCTCCAGGCCGCACTCCTCCAGGCTGTTCTCCCTGTGGGAGACACCGGGACATGATGTCTGATGGAGACACCCAGAAGCAGTGAGGGGCTGTGAGGAGAGCTCTGCCTGCCTGCAGCAGGACTAGAGGGAGCGTGGGGCACTCACTTGGTCCACACGATGGAGTTGTAGAACTCTGGGTCAATGGACTCCAGGTCCTTCAGCGTCGGGCGCTTGTTCAGCATCCGTTTGTAGAAGGGCAGCGTGAAGCCGGTATCGATGAACTTCCCGTGGTACAGAGCCTGCGGCAGGGAGGGCACACCGAGTCACAGGGGACCCTGGGACGCAGCCCTGGGGCGAGACCACGCTCCACCCTGGGGCAGCACAGGGCAGAAGGGACTCATTCCTGGGTCCCTGAGCTGTGGCACTCACTCCCAGCGGGCACACAGGGTGGGGAGGGTGGGCTGCCCTGACAGCGCTGCCCAGGGCGGGTGGGCTGCAGCCCCTCTCCCTCCCCACCGCAAATTCCACCGCGTCTCCCTCTCCCCTCACAGCTCTATTAAGAGCACTTGTTTAAACAGAGCTGTGCTGCGGCTTCCCTGAATCCCTGGCTTCCAGGAGCCCCGAGGCAAAGGCAGCCAAAAATAATGCAGACGCTTGTCTAGAACGGCCCAGCGGTGAGTAATAGTCTGGGGTTTTATTGGTATCCTGCGAGGCGGGGCAGGGCAGGGCAGGACAGCGGGGCCGGAGCCGCCTCCGCACACACCCCGTGGGGCTCCGCGCCAAGGACCCTTCCCTGGCCCGGGGAGCCCCGGCAGCCCCCCTGCCAGTCTGGGGCACACTGGCCTTGAGCAATCTGAGACAAACGGGAGGAGCTGCTCTGGAGCTCAGGCAGCTGGAAAATCTCACACTGCTGGGGCTAAAAATAGTCCCTGGAGCTGCAGATCCGACAGCACCTGGGGTGACAGCCAAAGACCTAGAGCCATCCATCCCTGCCACACAGCTCCTGGGAAACCAGGTCTCCTCTGGCCCCACGGCCATTCCCTGGGATTAAAATGCATCATTCCACAGCACGCCCTCGAAGGCCGTCTCCCATGGACCCACACGTGGGCAAGGGGCTCATGGAGAGCAGCAGTGCTGAGCCTAGCACAGCCGTGGCCCATGGAGCTGCCCCTCAGCCTGCTGACCACCCCGTCCCTCACAAAGCCCTGGTGCCATCCCCAGGCTCTCACCATGGCGATGAAGCGGCCGATGAAGCGGAAGTAGGTGAGGTGGTCAGGGTTGATGGAGGAGGCGGGGTTGATCTGCAGGCAGTAGTTGTTCTTGCCCGCGTACTCAAAGAGGCAGTACATGGGGTTGAGCACCTCATGGGACAGGAGGAAGAACCACTCCCTGGGATGAGACAAGGGAACGCAGTGACGAGTGGCTCGGGGAGGGGACAGTGCGTGTCCCTGCCCCAGCCGGGTGCCCACCTCCTCGGGTGCCGGGCAGGTGTTGGGCACTGGTGTGACTGGGCAAGTGTGTCCCCTCCCCAGGGTGCTGTCTGGGGTTTGTGAAGTGTTTCTGGACACACCAGCTCGCTGCAGGCCCTGCTCAGAGCACCAGGAGCCCCAGCAGGTGCCACACGCTCAGTCCCAGCCGCGCTGTCCCACACGTGCACACCCCCCGAGTGCACCCCGTCCCTCTGCACACGCTGCCCCGCAGCCCCTGCCCCGCTCGGGACAGCACCACCCTGGCTTTGCTCCCCGGCTGTGCAGGCAGACAGCAATCCTCAGATGTGGAGGCAGCCCCAGCATCCCGTCCGTGGTTCTACCCTGTGGTAGAACAGCATGACGTAACCTACCATAGGGTAAAACCACTGGCAGGACACGGAGAGAGGAGGAGCAGGAGCCCGGCACCGCAGCCGAGGCAGCAGCCCCACGAAAAGGAGCAGGCGAGTGTGGGGTGGCAGGGGACAGGGACACGCCAGCCCAGCTCCCAGATGTGCCAGGTGAGCCAGAGGGGGTTCAGGGGACACAGGAGCCCCTCCAGCCGAGCCACAGCCCACACGCTGTGGTAACACCATCCTGGGGCAGCAGCAGGGCTGCAGCAACCACATCACACCCTGTCTGCCCTGGCACACACTCACTGTCTGGGAACATCAGGGCCCACTGGCTGCAGGGAAAAGAGGACACTCAGCCCATCACCCCCACACCCAGAGGCAGCAGGAGAGCCCCAGCCTGGTCCCCTGTGCTCTCACTGGCAGGAACAGGCTGGTGCAATACTTTCAAGGGTGTTCCACCATTCCTAAAACCCCGTTTTCCATTTGAACACCCCTGGACTCCTCTGCCCAAGGGCTGGGGGCTCTGAGTGTAGCTGCCCTGTGCCTGCGCTGCCCTTGGGACCCAGAGCACAGTCAGGGCACAGCCCCACGGCCCAGCACACTGTGCTCACCTGGCAATGCCACCATAGTCCAGGCCCTCCTCCCCTCGCATGATGATGTACAGCCGGCGCCGCAGGTCATACGGCTTCATGTTCATGATCTGGGGACAAGCAGGGAAGGGTCACCGTGACCGGGCCAGCCCCACTCCTGAGGGCCAGCCCCACTCCTGAGGGCCAGCCCCACTCCTGCCCAGCTCCACAGCCCCCGCACCTCCCTACCTGCTGGAAGGAGTCCTCAAAGAGCGTCTGCCGGGACACGCTGATCTTCACGTGGCTGGGCAGCGCGTTCGACTGTGGGCAGGGCAGAGGCACGGGGCTGTGTGAGGGTGAGGCTGGCAGAGCCCTCCTCGCCCACACCTGCCCATGAGCTCAGGGCACCCACACAGCCACCCGCAGCCGCTCTACTCACGTGGCAGAGGAAGCGGAACTGGTGGTACTTCCAGCGAAAGCTCCGGTCATACGCGCCCGGGGAGCCACCGTGCTTGCTCCTGCCAAAGCAGCAGGGCTTGGGTCAGCACCACCACCCTGAGCAGCCCCCATCACCGGCCAGGCAGGACGAGGGTCACTGGGGTGCAGCTCTCCTCTGTCAGAGCCCACACGATCCCCCGGCCCTCTGCTCGGGGCTTACCCGGACTCGAAGCCCGGGCGCGGGTCCTTGAAGGTGGTGGTGCGCGTGTTGTGGTCCACGAAGTACCGCACGCTCTCGTTCGTGTACTTCATCTCCCAGCCTGGCGGCAGCGGCGGCTCCTGGATCATCCTGCTGGCAAGGAAGGGCTCACCAGACTGACCCCTGGGCAGTGCCCCCCTGACCTGCAGCTCCGTGCCAGGCAAAAGGAAGGATTATGGCACGGGACTGGCGATGGTGCCTGCCCGCACCCCGAGAGAGGAGCCCTGCCTGGGCAGCACTCCAGCCACAGCCATGGCACTGTCAGAGCTTTGTCACTCTCCATCTGTGGACACACGGCCTCAGTGCAGGCCAGCAACAGGCCCCCAGCCAGGGCAGGTCCCCGCAGAACTGCACCTTCCCAAGCCACGAGCACCCTCCCTGCTCCCCCCCAGCCGCCTACCCCTGCGTGCGAGGGTCTTCCCACTGCGTGGTCCGGGTGTTGTGGTTCACGTAATACACTCGCCCATTGTCCTGTCTCTTCTCTAGGAGAAAAGGGCGAGGAAGCGTTAGCTGGAGTCCTGGGAACAGCCCTCCCCTTCCCAGCTCACCTCCCTGGCTCGTTTGGAGAGGCAGGATAAACCCCACATTCCTTCCGCGTGCCGAGCTGCCTCAGCCCGGCAGTGCCGCGTGCGGGAGGTGCCAGGGAGGCCAGCGCTGCCAGGGCGCTGCCAGGCTGGCACAGGGGCTGTGCTCAGCCACACGCCGTCATGGCACACACACCCACCCCAGGACATGCAGCGGTATCCCCCCCCATGGATGCACAGGTGCTTTCCCAAACTCCAAACTCCCTCCGTGGCCTTGCTGCGAGTGCAGACGTGTGTGAACACAAACACACACACACACACAGAGCCTCCTTGTGCTGCACACAGGCACCAAACAGCCCCACCACATGCACCAGCCACCCCTACACACACCCCCTGCCCCCCCAGCACCGCGTGTGCCCCACACCTCCTCTTCCTCCGTGTGCTGCGTCACTCCCGCACGCTCGGCCCTGCTCCACGCAGGCAGGGACACCTTGTCACCTCCCTGTCACCCTTCTGGCCAGCACCAGCCCCTTGCTCCATCTCACTCCTGGACTGTGGGCAGCAGCCCCCATGATGGCCAGGACTGCATCCATCCCAAAAACACCCCCAGGGTGCTCAGCCCCATGCAGAACTGCACCTCCCCAGCCTGCCCAGCCGGCACTGGGGATGGGTCCCTTCTCCTTGCTGATGGGCGATGGGACACCCAGCAAGGGCTCCAGTACCACCCCCATCAAGACACTGCCCCTAGGGACCCCCTGAGCAGCCTGGGCCCGTCTGTCCTGCTCCAAGCTCCTGCAATTTTAACCCCTGTCCTGCCCTCCCTGGCACAGCACAGCCCAGCTGCATCCATGAGCATCCCAGCCTGCCCTCCCAGGGATGCTCTCGCCATGCAGGGGGTCCCTCTGCCCTGGGGGTGGCACAGGGACTTCTCACAATGTCCCGGCACACAATGCTTGGGCCATGTGGGGACAGCCAGCCTGCTCCTGCCAGCTCCCAGCCCTGCTCCAGACCCAGGCAGAGCATCCCGGGAGACAGCACGGCAGAGGGACAAATCCCTGCTCGCCAGAGGAGGGGTCTGGGGACAAGCAAGGACTTGGATCCCCAACATCTTCCCCCATCCAAAGAACAATCGCAAGCACTTCTGCATTCAGCAGCTGAGAGAGCCTGGGAACTCCTCCAGGAAAAGGGGAAAAAAGGCTGAATTTCACATCAGAGATCGTGCTAGTCAAAGGCAGACTCAGCCCCACGTGCAGCCAAGCACAGGGAGTGCTGGCTGCACGGCCACCCTCCCCAGTAATGCCAGGGATGGGAGCTGCTGGCAGCTCGGTGCTCCCCCCGGGAGGGACTGGAGTGTCCCCTGGGGGCCATGCAGGGGCAGGTGAGGCAGCGCAGTACTTACCCCAGCCGGGAGGAAGGGGCCCCAGAGGATCATTGTCGGATGGGGCTCCGGAGGACTAGAGACAACAGAGAGATCAAAAATATGGAATAAACCCCAGAGCCAGGACGGCTGGGAGGAGCAGAACACAGAGGTGAGCCAGCCAGCTCCTCTCCCACTCGCCTCTCCTTGGCCTACAGCTCCCAGGAAACTAAAAAAAACTTGCACACTCAAAGGGGGTTAAAAAAAGAAACAAAAAAAGCAAAAGGAAAAAAAAAGCCCAAAAGCCCAGCCTAAGCAGAGGCTGGGGCAGCCAAGGGGTGGCAGGGCAGGGGCAAGGGCTGCGCCGGCCGAGGGCAGCGGGATGGCCCGGAGGGCTCTGGACGTGCGCGGCTGCTCCGGCGTCCCCTCCACATACACCTCCAGCCTCCTCCAAGAACCACACACAAGAGGGGAAAAAATATCGCAGGCCTTTCCAATGAAATCATTCCCACAAGCGCTGTCCACGCCCCGCGCTTCCTGGCGGGATGGCGGCCCCCTCCTCCGCGGGCAGGGCCGGGGTGCGGGATGCGCTCACTGAGCCCGCATTCAGCCGCGCAGATGGGCGGCCCGGCCCCCGCCCCTGCACCGCACAAAAGCCCCTTTCTCCTGAGCCGGGGGTGGCCCAGGACGGGGGGCACGGGCCGGTGTCCTATCCCGGTGGGGCAAACCCCTGCCCCAGCCCCCTGGGCTCCTTGGGGATGGAGGGTCCCCAGGGTCCAGGGCAGGAGGGAGCCCCGGAATGCTTTTAATGGTTAAGTAAGAAACGCATCGTTACCCAAAAGGTAAAAACGCAGCTGCTGGAGGGGGCTGTGTCCCAGTCCCCCGTGCCGGGATGGATCCCACTCAGCCTGGGCCCAGGGAATGGCACCCACAGCCAGACCTGCTCCTCCTGCCTGGAGCCACGGGCAGCTCCAGCCCTTGGGGTGCCAGGGTCCCCCACTCCCAGAGAGGCACCAGAGCCTGGATGGGTGCAGCTCATGGCAGGCCAGCACCCCGGGGATGTCCTGGCACAGCCCCTGCCCCTCCGAGGAGCTTCGTCCCTTGTAGCTGACCCCTCTGCCAGGACTGGCATGGCCAGCACAGCTCAGCCTCGGGGCAGTGTCTGCTCCCTCCCCGCCGGGACACACTGCCCAGACACACAGCCGAGTCACGTCCAGAGGTACCACACCTCACTGGCACCTAAAAATAGCTAATTAAAGCCACCAGGGCAGAGCTCCGGGCAGCACCTGCAGCTCCCCACAGCCCCTGGAACAGCCTGGCCCCTGTGCCAGAGACCCTCTGTGAAAGGGATGGAGCACTGGGGTGTCTGCTGGGAGTGGTCCCTGGCTTCACCCGGGCCCCCAAACTGTGCCTTCCCCAGGCTCTGCCTCACTGCCCATGACCCCTTTACTGTACCCACCAGCAAGAAGGGCAGAGGAATGCTGGAGGTGGGGACAAGTAAAGCAGAAAGCCCCTGTGGGGCAGGAGGCAGGGCAGGAGCCATCCCTGCTGGCAGCAGAGCTCAAAACAAAAAGTACAATCGTTTCATCAGGCTAAATTTGGAGCTCGAGTCCCTCCCTCGGCAGAGCGCGGCCAGGGCGAGTCGCACGGCGCTGGAGTGGCTCCAAGGCTGGTGCTGGCAGGGAGTGAGGGACAGGCCCGGAGCCCACTGAGCACGGTGGGAGCCCCTCCCAGGGGAGCCCCTCCCGGGGGAGCCCCTCCCAGGGGAGCCCCTCCCAGTGCCCCTCCACTGGGCTCTGGTGGATGGCTGCCCATGGATGGCGCGCAGGCAGCGCAGGCAGGGCCAGCACAGCCATGGGGTCCCGCTCCCTCTTTGAGGTTTGGAAGGGTTGGAGGGACATCCAGGGAGGGACAGGCAGGGGAGAAGCAGGGCCGAGCCGCTCCTGCAGCCCCAGGAGCAGGCCCAGTTGTGTCCCACACAGAATGGACTTTGCACTGCCTGCACTCCCTTCCAGAGAGCAGCTGAGCTCCTCCATGGCGCCCTGAGCTCACTCCAGTCCCAGCTGATTTTTCTGAGGAGATAAGTCACTGAGAATTTGGTCCCTCTACACTGCCCACCTTCCCTCCACACCTGTTCACCTGCCCCTGGCATGAGTGCAATTTCACCAGTGCACGGGGCCAGACTGCTGCTCCAGGAGGCAGAAACGTGCCAGCCTGGCCCCTTCCCAAGCTGATCTCCCTGCAGCCCAAGGCCACCAGCACTGCTCAGGTCAGCAGAGGTGCTCACCCCCCACAGCTGGGTCCAGCTCCATGGCAAAGGTACAGCCAGGACAAGGGTCATCCCTGCCCAGGAACAGAATGGTTGAGAGACTATTCCCTGAGCAAGGAAACACGAATCCTCAGCCCAAACCAGGAATGAGGCGAAGCAGCAGAGGAAGCAGAGGGAGCTGGCCAAGCCCAGCTCGTTCCCTGCACTCTGAGCCCTGGCTCCTGCAGCCCTCTCCACCTGTACCCCAGGCCTGCAGCTCCTGCTGCACCCAGGACCCAGCCACGCTGTCCTCAGCCCAACCGAGACCCGGGGAGGGCTGAGCTCAGGCCCCAGAGCCTCCTGTCGTGCTACAGAGCAGGCTCCCACAGCTCCCTCAGCTCCGACAGCAGGTTCTGCAGCCCCACGGGTCAGCAGCAGGGCTTGTCTGACAGGAGCCACAGGAGAGCGTGTGCCTGGAGAGACCTCGGGGACAGGCTGCTGAGGACACCTCCCACCACCCTCCAGGGCCATGCAAGCTGGTTTATAAAAAGCAAGTCACTCCCCCACGGCCTCTGCAGGCAGCTGAAGAGTTTGTGGGCTCCCATCCAGGCACTGCTCTGAGTTGGCCACTCAGAGACCCCACGCAGCCCAGCAAGCACCTTCCCACACTCCAGGGCTCCCAGGCAGGCCCCGGTGAGAGCAGCAGGAGAGCCAGGTGAGACCCCTGAGCACAGCCAGCTCTCACCTGGTACAGGAACCTTTGGCTGAACTGCTGCATGGCCCCCTGGAGCTGGTTGCGCTGCGACTGCCACTGCTCGTAGTTCCTGACGTACTCGGCCGTGGGGCGCTGCCACGTGGTGGTGCGGGTGTTGTGGTCCACGTAGTAGTACCTGCCTCGAGGATCCACGCGTTTCTCCCACCTGCAAGCACCCAAGGAGCTGTCACTGTGTGTCACATGCAGTTTGGCAGCTCCTGTGGACTGACACCCTCCAACACGAGGGCTCCATGCCCAGCTCCACCATAACCACTGCTTTCATACCTAAGGAGGCTCTTTTGGGCAAAAATCCACCAAAAGGAAACACAAAGGGTGAGTAACTCTTTGAGCAGCTCCTGCAAAGGTACACGAAGCCTGACAGGGATGCCAGTGGAGCTCCCATCAAGATGCCATGAACATCCCTCCAAGACACCCAGCCTCTGACCGAGGCAAGGCCTGGAGACCCCCCAAGCCCCTTACCCTGGAGGAAGGGGTCTCTCCCACGTCGTGGTCTTGTTGTTGTGGTCTACATAGTAGACTCTACCATTCGGCAGCTCCCGCTGCTCCCACCTGCAAGCAAAATAAAATCATGAGGCAGGTGATACTTGCTGGCACCAAGAACATCCAGAGAGCTGCCCCTGGTGGGTCAGCATTGGCATTCCAACCTTTATTTGACAGGTCTGCATGGCAGCTGCTGAGTCTCCTAGACAGAGACTCTGGGAGAGGGGCTGCAGCACTCTGCTTCATCAACAGGCATAACCTGGAGCATGAATTCCTAATTTCCCCCAGAAAGATCAGCATAAGATTTCACACAGGGTCAGTTTTACGCCCTGTGTTACTAATGCAGTTTTTGTTTGGTTTCTCCTAACACATATTCTAAGGGGAGGGTTTGAGTTCGGGCTGGGGCTGGGTTCCCTGGGCTCGCTGCTGACAGCTACAGCTCAAACACACATGTGGCCATGGCACTCAGGCTGGGGTGGCCCTGAGGACAGCCCAGGTGACAGTGAGCCTGGCTTTACAGGGCCACACTGGAATCATGCTTTGTGTGAATTCATTCATGAATTTACCCTGGCAAAGGTAAAAGCTTTGTGGAGCCCATGCTTTCTTGTCAGCTTTTATCCTGCAGCAGAGGAGGCGAGCCAGCAGCTGCTGACAGATGAAGTGTTCTCCTGCCACACTTCTACTCCCACAGGCCTCCCTCCCCATTCAATCTTCTGTCTCAATTAATCACCACAAAAATCTCTAGGAAATTAATACAGCAGCTTCTGTGTGACAGCAAGGGAGCCAGCCCAGGCAGGCTGCCCTGGGGACAGAGCTGCTCCCAATGCTGGTGCCCCACGGCCCAGGCTTGTCACTCATGACTGCGAAGAGCCACGCAGGACTGGGGAGAGTTGCTGGTGGTGGCAGCTACTGCCTGATGTCCCCTGTCCCCCCCTCAGGAACTCCTCACCAGCAGCTCCTGGGTGATGTGAGGAGTGAACAGGCCGAGGGCTGGCTTTGCCCTGCAAGCGAGTCAGTGCCTGTGGTGATGGATGAACCACAGCTACTGCTGACACACAGAGATGGGGACACTGGGGACAACCCACCCTTGCTCAGACCACCTTGCCCAGCTCCACACGGCCCCCAGCACAGGAGATCCCTGCTTTTGGGAGTGCTGGATGGTGGGAGCTCTCCACACACGCACCACACTGCAACCACAAAGCGCCCAACACACTGGGCCCTGCTGGCTCTCCTCAGCTGCCCACAGGCTCACGATGGCCATGGACACAGGGAGCCTGGGCACTGGAAAGTGGTAGAGCTGAGGTAACCTTGCAGTCCAAACAAAACGCCCTCCTTACATAAGAAACCACAGCCCCACGGTTTCTGCCAGGCAGCATAAAGCACCTCTTTGTGCGGGTGAGACAGCATCACACACCCCCGCTCCGGCCGCCTGTCCCCGCACGGGATCATCCCCGATAGGATGCAGATGCAGGGGGCAGCAGCTCTTGTGCCCCCTCCCCTCCCCTCCCTATCGATCTGCTTGGAAGCCCCAGCGTGAGGGCCGGGACCCCAAAGGCCTCAGGTGCTGTAGCCATGGCGCCACACACACTCCCAGCTCCGCAGGGAACACTCTGCCCAGAGGATGTGAAGGAGGTTTTGGGCACTGTTGGGGCTGGAATTACTTAGAACTCCTTCCAGTCCTCTCCAGCCCCTAGGACAGACTCCCAGTTGTGTGAGGGATGCCTTTGAGCCGCCACACCTGGTGCAGATGTTGAGGCACGGAGATCTGAGCAGAGCAAATCGCTCCGGATCCCCACATGAACCCAACCGTCTGCCACAGCCCGGAACAAGCAGCGAGGCTGGGGCCACCCTCCAGAGGCTGCACTGAGCGCTCCCCACGCTCCCAGGGAAGGAAGGAGACACTCAGAGAACGGTGCAGGGCTCGGGAGGGACGTGCCTGGCAGCTCTATAGGTGACGCTGCTCCTGGAGTGGCAGAGCAGGAGCCATCCCCCACGGACCCTGCAGTGCTCTCAGAGCCATCCCAGCAAGGGGCTATCCTGAGTCCCCTCTCCCGAGCTGGGCCCCAAACCACCAATCAGAATAATTCCGTGGTGAGGTGCGCCCGCCAAAAACCAGCCTCCCTGGATCAGGGCTCGAGAGAACTCCAGCAGCTCATTTACACCACCCTAGGGACACAGCATTGTGCAATCCCAGCTCAGCAAATCCCCGTTAGCCCAGGACCTGTTCTGGCAGCTCTCGGGCCAGGGCTCACACCATGGAGACCTCAATGGATTCCACTCTCCGCTCTCCTTCACCTGGGAAGACCTTGACCTGTGCTCTCCCCCTGCCCAGGCCACCACAGCACAGCACAAACACAGCTCGTGCTGCCCTCCTTCCCCCTACAGATCGCACAGCCAGCACAGAAGGTGCTAATCAAAGGTGTCTCCAGGGAACCAAATTCCAGGAGCTCAGTCTGGAAAATGCCTCACTACCCCTCCAACATTCCTCTCCATCCATCTCCCAAAGCACAGCAGCTTTATCCTTCTCCCTGCTCTGACACACACGATTCTCTGGTGTGTGAGCTCCACAGGGAGATGGGCAGGGAGACACAGCCACCTTCCCACCTGGCTGGGCCAGGGAAATCCAGCCTGGTGTGTCTTAGAAAGCAGCGCCTGCAGCCTCCTGGGCCTCCAGAATATTGAGGCTTCCCCATCCCGGGAAAGAAACAACAGCCTGTTTCCAGCCCCAGGTGGGGAAAAGGAGACCTTCAGTCTACCTGGTAGGAGCAGAAAGGGGCATAAGCTGGGGCTGGAATAAAGGCCTTTTTGAGAGCACTGGACTTTTCCAGCTGCCTGGAAACAGGAAGCGCCCAGGCCAGGAGAACAGAAACCCTCACACACCGGCATAAAGGCACAGTGAGCCGTTAACCCTAATTACCTGTGACTGACACGCGAGCGGGGCCCTGACCTTCCAGGCATCGCCTCAGCCAAAGCAAAATAAACAGCTCCCTTCATCCCAAACACAGGCCATTTCACCCCCCGCCCAGAATTCGAGGGGTCTCATACGAGAGGAGAACAACGCAGCTGCAGCACACCGGGGCTGAGCCCAGGCCATGACTGCTGCCCCTCACAGAGCCAGCACACCCCACTCTCCTCCAGCCCCTTCCCCACGTCCGGAGGAGGAGGAGGAGGAGGAGGAGGAGGAGGAGGATGAGCAGCATCCACACCAGAGAGAAGGTGCCCCACCACTGGAGGGTCCTGCCCCCACCACGCCTCTGCGCTGTCCCCAGAGCATGGCCATGCCCTCCTGCTCAGTGGGAGCTCCCTGAAAATCCACGCTCACTCTCCTGGGCCTTTTCCTCTGCCTGATCCCTTCAGCAGCCCCGTGAGAGTGGAGGGCTCCGCTGCTCCCCCGGCACAGAGTCTGAGAGGCTGCTCGGCACAGAGGTGCCACCCACTCTTTACTGCCCCAAACACCCAGCAGGCACAGGCCAGACCCAGCCCAGAGCACCCTGGGCAGACAGGGAGCACCAGCTGTGCCAGGCGAGGGGCACAGGATCCCCAGCACCCACCCCAGGCCCTCCCTGCCCTGCTGAGCACCAGCATCTCCACCAGCTCCCGGGACAGCACTTGCCCTCCCTCAAGCAGCCTCTCATCCCAGCACACGGCAGTGCCCAGTTGGCTCCTGTCCCCCCACCCTGCGGGCAGAGCTTACCCGGGGGGCAGAGCGTCCAAGGCGAGCACGGCTGCCCGAGCCGGGGGGGCACTGGGGCCCGAGGCCACCTCCTCAGCCTCTCCGGAGCTGCTCAGGGCAGGAGGGGCAGGAGCAGCAGAGCCATCAGCCGTGCTGGACGCCGCCGGGGTCGGAACGTTGGCACCTGCTGCCGGCCTGTCCTCATCCATGTCTGCAGCACCCACAGCGTCCCCGTTCGCTGCAAAGGCAGAGGGCAGCAGGTCAGCACCAGGGAGGGGGCCAGGGCCAGCTGAGCTCCCCAGGAAGGGAGCACACGGTGGGTGACAACCCACGCACGGCACTGCCAGGGCTCCCAGCCTGCAGGAAAGGCAGCACCTGCTGCACCCAGACACCTCTGGAACCACTGCCATTGCCTCCATCCTGAAACAAAAGCAGAAGGTACTTTGCATTTGTGCTCAGTGTCTCCCCTGCCACTGGAAACATGCTGCATCCCAGATGGGGACTTGGGGAGTGAGCAGGAGCTCCGAAATGGTGGGTACATCTCCCCCAAGGAGAATGAAACCCAGGCTCCACAAGTCAACGACACTGGAAAGAGCTAAACATTGCTGGATCCTACTGAATTTTTGGAAAAGGGAAGGAGAAGAGACAGAGCAAAGGAAAACTACAAAGAAAACTGGTGAGGAGGAAAATGCAGAGCAAAAAAATGAAAGGGAATTTGTTTGAGGAGTATTTATTAGATAGCCAAAACCCCAAGACCTGGCAGCCCAACTGAGGAGAACTTTTGCTACAAGACACCCTGGCTGCAGTGGTAAAGCAAAAGCTTCATAAACAACCCATGAACAAGGAACAAAGGAGTGAGGGATGCAGACAGATTTCCATGAGTTAGAGCTGAGAAAAGTAAAAAACTGTAAGGGAAACCTAATTATTTAGAAGTATTGTTGGAAAAAGCAGTATAAACCCCCATGGATAGGAGACTGAAGAGCTACAGACTGTGGAAGAGGCAGAGTGCTCAGGACACTCAGCTTGGCAGCTGGAGGGTGGCAGGACAACATTCTCAAGCATTGGAGGGATCCTGGGACACAGCACCAGCTGGCAGTGCCCCCAGGCAGCACCTGCAGGCCAGGGAGACTTCCAGGACAGCAGCAACTTCCACCAGAGTCCTGTGGGACCCAGCTGAGGAGGTCTCTGACTGCCCCTCATCTCCAGCAAGCCTGCGAAAAGGCCATTTTAGAAGCTTCCATCACACTGTGGGAAGCTTCAAAGGGAATGTGCAGCAGGACCTAGGTGACTACAGCATGGGCAGTTTGATCTCCGCCCTGGACACAGCAGGGAAAAACTGATCCAAAGTTCACCTGATAAGGAGGGGCTCCACGGGGAACACAGCAAGGGCTGAACAGTGTGGCTGTGGGGAAAACATGCCTGGGAATAATCTCCTTTTACTGTCAGCTGAAATTACATCTGTGAGTGACAAATGTAATGAGGACGTTCCTGCAACAGTCTGCTTGAAAAACATGGCAATGTCACCAAAATGTGCCCAACTGAGGGGAAGAGGCTGGTTTCTAGAGGCATTCCAGGGTGTCCAGTACTAATCCCAGCCACACAAAACACTCCTCTCCCCATCCCAAGGCACTGCTGGCAGGACCTGTGGGAGGTATGGAGGGTGGTAAATCAGCAACAAGGACAGCACAGTCATAAAGCCACTGGGGAGGCTGCAGCTGGGCCAGTAAAAAGTGCTTTAAACACACTAAAGCCAGGGAGCCAAGTTGTACTTGGGATCAAAATCCCTGTCCCCAGCCTGAGGGAGTGTCCACAGAGCGAGGTGCCTGGGGAGAGCTGAGCTCTGGCAAAAATTGGCTTTGGCAAAATCGAAATTCCATTGCTCCAGTGAAACACCAAAAAATACCAAACTCCTCCTGGGTTGAACAGAACATTTCCTTCTATCCAAAAAGAAGCACTCTGCCTCTCCTTCATCTCCTGCAAAAGCAAATGCAGTGAAGAGGAGCAGGAGATGCTCCATGAGAGCAGAGAAGAAAAACAGATCAGCCACGTGTGACTTCAGAGTCAGGTACTCAGCAGGGCCAAATCCTGCTCCACAAGAGATTTATGGCTTTGTGGACAAATCCAAGAAATGACAAAAGAAATCTTTCCACAAACACTCTGTGGTACAAGAACCAGCCCTGTTTGAGAGGTGGCTTTGTGCCTTGTCTGGTGCTTGACAAGGCAGCTGCTCCTACCCTCTTCAGAGCTCAGAACATTTTCACTGAAGACTAATGGGAAATTCAGCTGAACCTTGAAAAAACTCCACTCAGTGGTGACAACTATCCTAGTCACTGTGACATCAGTGACGGGGCTGTCCCAGTATCCTTTTAAACATCTGGTGACTCCAGAGTGGAGAGACAGAAATCATTCCTGACAGTGCATTCTGCGGAGCTGTCTGGCTTATCGGAAGTAAAATCAATAAAAATCAATCAATCCACAGGGAGGAAATTCCTGGGCACTACAAGATGCATTATCTCAGCAGAGATTCATTTTCTCCACAATAAATAGCCCCAAGCTCCACCCCCACCTCCCGTGAGCGCTGGGTCACCTGTGCCGTTGACCATGCCACTGGCCATGCTGGTGGCCGTGCCGTTGGCCGCGCCGTTGGCTATGCCATTGGCCATGCTGGTGGCCGTGCCGTTGGCCATGCTGGTGGCTGTGCTGGCATGCTGTGAGCTCTTGGCCTGCTGCCGATGCCGGCTCCTGGCACTGGGACTTTGCTCTCCACTCCCCGCGTTTCCCCGGGCCGCTCCAGCTGCATGGCGGTGAGTCCTGCAAGGGAAGGGAACACAGGAGGTGAGAAACATTACATGGAACACCCCACTCCTGTCTTTTTGCCTTGGTCTTCTGCTGCTTCCTCCCAGCACAGCCACTGGTGTCCCCTGGGAAGGGCCGGGATACAGCTTCGTGTCTCTGCTCAGGGCAGTGCCTGCTCAGACCTGCCCACGGTCCTGGCACATGCTTGCTGGTGGCAGAGACCCATGGAGGAATCAGCTGGGTGTCACCCCCTTGCTCTGCTCACGGGCGGTCACTCTGTGCCAAGGAATGGCCCTGGACGCTCGTAGGCAGACACCTGCTCGCAGCTTGGATCCATCCCTGCAGATCCCAGGAGATCCCACACCAGCCCCAAGTCCTGCAGCACGGTGGGGACTGGGCCCTCACTGGTGCCTCGTGCTTGGCTCCAAGCCTCGCACAGAGGCAGGTGAGGAAGGTGCTCCCAGGACAGCTGTAGCCTCCGGAAGAGGAGGGAACAAGCATTCAGAAAAGATGGGAGATGAAATCACAGCATGAGTTGTGACCAGCTCAGGTGCAGCTGCTCCATCTCTTGGGGGTTGCTGCCACACTGGAGCTCACCTCCCACCTCTCCCATGGCCAGGGCAGCCCAGCCTCCACGGGCAGAGCACCTGCAGCTCCCCCCAGCAAACTCTCCCCCTTGGACCACCCAGGGCCCCCAAGGCACCACAAAAGCATTCCCGGAAAAGCTGGGTTTCACCTTAAGAATTCATTCCTGCAAGCGAGGAGGGGGACAGGGCAGGAGGGGAGATGCTGCCATCCCAAATCCAGGGGCCTGGAGAGCAGAGGCAGAGCCCAGGTACCTCCACCCAGGCTGGCAGCCCAGGCAGCAACCACAGAGGGTAAGAACTGCAGGGACAAGGACATTAGTTTCTCCTGCCCAAAATCTACCTTAAAAGGGCAAAACCCACAAACTGTCCCCAAGTCTCAGGGCTGGTGCTGGGAGGGGACAGCAGCTTGGCAGCAACAGGGCACACATCAGTCATGCCACTCTCAGCAGCTACAGCAACTGGAACCCTCCCACTGGTTCCAGAGCTGCTCTCCTTGGGGAGCGGCTCATGGCAGGGCTGGGACTGGGAGGAGACATGGGAAAGCAGGAGATGGTTGTTGAAAATAGATTAGATGAGAGCCATGGGCAGAGCAGGAGCTGCTGTGACCACTTCAGTGAGTCACGGACCCCCAGGAGGGTAGCCCCAGCCAGGGGCTCCTCAGACAGTGAACTCACCCCGAAACCCCGGCTGCCCCCCAGACATGGCTCCGTGCTCGGGTTTGCTTTGGCCACCAGCACCCAGGGACATGGAGCATCTGTGGGTACAGAAGAGGCTCCTGCTCCCGCATCAGGAGGTGAAGGTGGCCCCTCACTGCCATGGCTCAGCAGGGCACACTGGTGCCACCCACCCCACAAAAGCTAGCTGGGATCTCTCCCCACACGTGCCCCAGTGGTGAAGCCAGAGGCGGTGCAGCCGCTGGAGCCCTGGCCAGAGGGGAGCAGGCAGGTGGCACCAGCCTGTCCCACTGGGAGCAGCCCCTCTGGCACGGGACAGATCTGGTCCCTGCCCTCCTCAGCACAGATGAGCTCAGAGCTGCCCAGGGAGTTTTTAGAAACCAAAACAGGATGTTTCCAGGCTGCCAGCCGGCGGCACAGGGTTACCAGCCTGAATTAGCCAGCCCGCCACCCAGCCCAGCCCTCCTACGAGTGCTCCCATCTGGGCATTGTCTTTTAATAGACACTGGAAACAAACCCAGCAAGGCCACGGAGCGCAGTGGGATGGGAGCATGCGCTTA
Source organism: Acanthiza pusilla (assembly GCA_036630365.1). Lineage (NCBI taxonomy): Eukaryota > Metazoa > Chordata > Aves > Passeriformes > Acanthizidae > Acanthiza > Acanthiza pusilla. The sequence continues at coordinate 19,813,692 of JAXCHO010000016.1, read as the reverse complement.
AAATAGGAGCAGGGAAAAAACCAGGCAGAGCACGGATGAGAACATGGATGGAGTGGGGTGTGTGGATGGCAGCCCCTCTTCCACGCCAGGGGCAAGACCCTGCTATCCCCCATCGACCTGGGGACCTTGGGTGGCTGCCCCATTGCCCCTCCTGGGCTGGGGCCGGTGGTGCCAAAGAGTAAAGTGGCATCAGCCAAGTGACATCAACCTTTCCACTCCCCCTTCTGCCAAGGCGGAGTCCCCTCACCACAGTGGCCAACACGGACCCCAGCCAGGAATGGCCAGTTCCTGCAGCTGAGATGGCCAGAGGTCCCACATGAGACGCAGCAGGGGTGGCAACATGTCTCAGTCTCACTCAGCACATCAGACCCCCAGTTGTGGCCAAGGAGGGAGGGCAGAGCACAGGCTGGAGCCAGCACTGGGGGACTCGACCACCAGGCACGACCTCCAGGAAACAACGAGGAGAGCCTCAGTGCCACATGGACAGTGGGAGCCCAGCTCCCAAAACACAGAGCTGAGAAATTCCCCCTGTCCCTGCCAAGGTGGGAGGAGGCAGCCACGTACCCCAGCACCCAAATGAGAGAATCATGGAATAGTTTGGGTGGGAGGAACCTTAAACCTCATTCCATCCCACCCCTGCCATGGCAGGGACACCTTCCACTATCCCAGGGTGCTCCAAGCCCTGTCCACCCTGGCCTTGGACACTTTCAGGGATGGCACAGCCTCACCTTCTCTGAGCAACCTGTCCCAGGACCTGCACAAGACAAACACGGGTTGTGGCACCCCAGCTCTCAGCCAGAGCTCCTTCTCTCCCTGCACAGAGGGCTGTGGAATTTCACACCCAATCACCAAGATTAGCAGCAAATCCCAAGATGGCATTTGTTCAGGAGAAGAAAGAGAAGCCCTGACCAAGCAATTTCCCTTGCAGGGACAGTGTAGAAATAGCTGAGGAGCAAAGAATGACCCTTTTCTTCCCATCCTGCTGCTGAGCAACTTTGCCAGCATCCATCACCAGGCCCAAGAAAATAAACACAGCTCTGTGTATACACAGAGCAACCATCAAACAACATTCCCAAGTGCAACGGACCCGCATTCCACTCAGGGGCAGGCAGCTGCCTCCACTGTGAGTACATAGAGCAGTGCTCTGCCCCACAGGGCAGCACCACATCAAACCGAGCAGGCACGTCCAGAACAGCCCCAATCCAGGTGAGCACAGCATGGACTGAGAACTAGCTCAGAAGTTTCCCATACCAGGGCAGCCATGGGATTTCACTGACCGCAGGCACACCTGGCAGGTGTCTGAAGGTGCCCTGCACAAGTCCTGGCCAGACCTCGCCACACTCAAGGTGACACTTGAAGCAGAAACTCCTCACAGCTGATGGGAAAGTGGCAGGGACTGGGAAACGAGCAGTGCCCAGGCTGAGCCTTCCAAACTAGAATTTGCTTTGCAGGTTTTCTAGCACCTCCTGAGAGCTGCTAAGTGCCTGCCAAGCTCAGCCCTGCCAGGTCACTGAGCACTTCCCCCCCCGGAGAGGCTTTAACACCTGGACAGCAGGAATCAACAGGAGGAGCCACCACAAAAGGGCACAAACTGTGTTCACAGCCTGCTCCCAACTTCCCATCTGTCTCCCTCCTTGGGTGGGAGATGAACACATAGCATGGAAAGCCGGGGTCACTTTTTGAGCCAAAAACATCAACTCTGGTGTGTACCCAGCAGATGAAGAAGGACCAGAAGAGCCTGAGGTGTGGGGCTTGTAGCTGAGAATGCTCCTGAGGCTGGGCCACGCAGAACCTCCCACAGGCAGGCTGCAGGCGCCCTCTCCACAGCCACACTCCTACCCAGAACATCTGTACAAGCTGCTGGGCCACTGCCACACTCTGGAAACATAAATAGGTGTTAAATTCAACTCCATGTTGACAGTGTGACACGTCTCTCAATAACCACAGCTCCAAAAGGAGCAGGGCTGAGCCACTCCAGCCTGGCCAGGAGGCAGGGCATGGCACGGAGCCAGGCTCAGGATGGCCTGCTGCCCAAGCATCTCACTTCCTCTGCAAGCAGCTGTTATTTCCCTGCAGCTCTGCTTCTCCTGCTCTCCCTGGACCTCTGGAAGCATCTCCCTGTGGCCATTGCCGTGAGGGGCATTGTGCTTCCCTGCCTGCTCAGGGCTGTGCTCGAGGGAAGAGCTGGGGGTCCTGTGACCCCCCATTTGAAGGGATCCCAGTTTGCTGGTCGGCCTGGTCACAGCCGGCCCCACTCCCAGACAGACCATTCTTTCAGCTGCCAGTGGAGCAACTGGTGGAAACACTCTGAGCCATCACAGACCTGATATTCCTTGAGAGACCAACACTTCAGGAGAGGCTCAGCTGTACAGTCACCCCCCTGCACTCCCAGCTCTGCTGTCCCCCAGCACAGGCCAGCCCTGCTGCACACCTCCCGTGTGCTGCGTGGCAGGGCTCACTGGGGTGTCTGGAGTGGGGTGTGCAGCACAAGGACAGTCTGGACACTGACACAGCGACCCTTCAGCAGTGGACACATGGCACGGGACCCTCACCTTGGTCTGCTGCCAAAGCAGTTGGTACTGGGGGCTTGGTGCCGGCCCTCCGTGGCCGCAGCTGTGCTGGTGGGGTCCCGTCCGGGCACCTGGGACCCTGCGTGGGGGAAGAACAAGGGTGAAGAAAAGGACTAAACCACCTGTAGTTCTACCCTCCTTCCCTCCCTCCCACCTTCCAGAAAGGAGCCCCAAAAGCACAACAGCCCCATCCTTTGCAGAACAGACACCCAGAACCCAAGGGCCCCCCTGCCTCATGCTGGGATGCTCTCCTCACACCACACAGCCCGGCACAGCCCAGCCACCCAGCACCCCGTGGCTCCAAGCAGGACACAGGACTCTGCAGAGTTGGCAGCACTGGAACAGCACTGCTCCCACAATTCCCAGATTTCACAGGTTTCATCTTCCAGCAACAAAGAGAAGGAGCCAAGGGAAAGCAATGCACCAACCCCTGTTCTGTACAAGCCTTGCCCCCCTGGCAACCCCGAGGGATCAGCCACCAGCCCATGACCACACACACACTCTGCCATGGGGAGCTCTCTGTGAGTGGAGCAGCAGACACTGAAACCATTTCCCCAGCCCTCACAGCCAGCGAGGGAAGGGGCTGATCCAGCGAGAGAAGGGGCTGACCCGCACGGAAGGCTGGGGGAGGACCTGGGGAAGGGCTGCTCCGCCCAGGCTGCTGGGCAGGCTGCTGTGAGCCTGTTGACGCTCCCGTTCCGCTCCCACCACGCGCTCGCTCCCGCGGGAGCCCAGGGGGCCGGGGCCGGGGCCAGAGGCGGGTGCTGGCCCTGGGACACTGTCCCGAGGGTGCCGTGGACACGCTCGCTCCGACGCCTGCGCCGCCACGCACAGGGCCGGGCACTCACCGTCCGTGCCGGCACTGCCGTCGGGAACGCTGCCCAGAGCAACAGCCGGCCCGTCCAGGAAAATCGTCAGCTCTCCGCCTGACACAATGCTGCCTTTGTTCTCCGTCTGCAGGTCCAGGGTCAGCTGCCTGTTCTCCACTGTGGCAGACACGGAGAAAGAGACCCCCAGTCACCAGGGGATAGCAGCCCCGGTGGAGGTGGCTCCCCCATCCCCAAAGGACAATGAGCCCACTCCTCAGGGCCACCTGTCCCAGCGAGCACCACCAGTGCTGGCCCCACACCTACATGCACCTTCCAGCACTGCCAGAGGACCCCGGCCAGTCCCACCACCCTCTCCTGAGGAAGATCCTTCTTCACCAGTCCTCAGGATCCCTTCACCCCTTTACTGGGGCTGCAGCTGCCCCCAGGGCCCTGGCTGTGACACTGAGACCCCCCTCGCTCACAGACCCAGGAGCTGGGGCTGTCGGGCAGATCCTAGCAGGAAAGCCAAAGTATTTGGTTCCTTTAAGACAACACACGGAGCAAGAAGGGTCCTCCATGATGGTGAGCATCCCTCCATCCACATTCCTGTGCAACAATTCCACTGAACAAAACCAGCAGAGAGGGGTGTCCCCAAACAGAAACGCTCTGCTGCAGAACTGGACGGCCTTCACAGAAGGTTCTGGAGAGGGTGCCACGGGCTGGGAGGCTCCTGGAGACAGCTGCCAGCTGCACTCCCTCCCTTGTGAGCCAGTCTGGCTTCAGCAGCTTCAGCAAAGCTTTGCTGGTCCCCGGGGGCAATGGGGGCACAGCACAGCCCTCAGCACCCACCCCATCACAGCAATTCCTGCCAGTGCCAGCCGGACTGAAACATCCAGCTCCGTCACAGAAGGCCAGAAAAATTTGGCTGCAGCAGCCCAGGACACTGGCCCAGACGCTTCCTGACTCATTTGCTCAAATAATATTTTTATTATACATGGATTGCTCATGACACAATGGCACCATTTTTTAGCAACCAGCTTTGTCCCAGTGTGATGCAGGGATGGGGCGTGGCTCAGGCCAGCAGGAGCAAGAGGAAGATGGGAGCACACGTCCATGGAGCCCTTGTCCCACCTCTAGCTCTGACCTGTCCCACACCAGGCACTTGTCCCTTCTCCAAGGCACCCCAAAACCCAGTGACATGGGCTCTGCAGTGAACCCAGGGCTGTGGGACAGACTGTACTTGTGCACCTAGGAGAACTCTTGGCTTTTAGTGCCAGGAAGGCAGGTGTCTCCTGCACAGCAGGGGCACACACGTACAGGGGCACAGCTCTGTCACTGATCACCATCAGCCCACAGGGGATTCTGCTGAGCTTGGTCTGCCCTGATGCCTGACAGAGCTGAACTCCGCTTGCTTCCAAGGGAAACCGACCTCACAGACAGTTTTAAGAGTCTGAGACAGAAGATGCTACTGAGCGGGGCCAAAAACCAGAACAAATCCAGACCCTGTTTCCCCCTGGCTCCTCCAAGCCGTAGGAATCTGCATTTTCTCCAGGGTCCCTCCATCCCCCTCCACGCGCGCCGCGCTCCGGGGCTGCACAAGCCCTCATTGTGCAGGCGCCCAGCCGAGGCGCAAAGACAAGGTGTCTCCAAGTGGAGGATGTGAACATGAACCTCCCAGCCGGCTTCCTTCTCCCCCCGCCAACCCCTCCAGCTTTTTTTAAGAAAATAAACACTCGCAGAACCTTCCACTCCCTGTCCCCATGCAGCGTGTGGGACGCACAAAGGGACATTGCTGCTGCACCGACGGCGGGTCCCCCGAAGGGCCCAGCACAAAGGCTGCCTCTGTCCTGCCGGCTGCCAGAATGTCAGAGGGATTATTATTATTTTGGGAGGGGGTCGGGGGGTGATTTGGTCCTGAATAAGGTCTCAGTACAGTTACTTCCAGTGCCCTGCAAGCAGCATCAGAGCTCCCATTTAGCGGAGGTGAGCTGGAATTCCCACCCAGCCCATTAAGCGGATTTACGGTTCCACGAAATGAGGCTGGGAGCAGCCAGCGCGATAACAGCCCCGGGCTGAGCTCCAGCCCAGGACCCCCAGAAACCACACGTGTCTGACCCCAGGGAGCTGCCAGATGGGACAGGCAGCCTCTCTGGAAGACCCTGTGTGCCATGGCTCCATCTTCACCCCCACATCCCAGAAGATTTCCAGACAGACAGACAGCTGAACAGTGCTTCCCAGTCTCTCAGCTCCCCAAACCTAGCACCAAGTTCCCTGCCCAGTCCCACTGGATGCAAAGGCCAGTTCCCATTCCAACAGCTCCATGTGATCGTCCAGGTTTTGTCTGGGATGAATCAAAGCTCCCTGGTGCCGAGCAGGTGAAGACTGGCTTGGCCTTCGTGCATTCCCACAGCAGAAGGAATGACTCCATGCTGCAGCTACAGTCCCGCCAGTCACAAGCAAGGGCAAAGTTAAACCTTCCACAGCCATTCCCAAAGCAAGAAGGAACCCAGAGTTTAGAGGAAGAGATAATCTTTAGTGTCCCATGAAAGTCTCCCCAGGGAAGCTTTGCCTTTGCTGCTGACCCAGCCTCAGCCACCAGCGGCCTAGAGACAACCCTGTCCCACTCCATTTATCTCCCAGGGAAAACCAGAAGGGCCTCGGATTTCTGCTTTGTTCCTCTGAAAGGTGACACAGGATGGGCACTCTCAGACCCCCACAGTGACCTACTGGCTGGATGACCAGTTTTATGGGATTACATCCTGGCCATGGCAGAGCCAGATCACGGAGTTGCTGGGACATGCAGCACAGCTCCTTTGGTGGGGCGGAGCTGCAGTTTTCCAGAGGTTGGGAATTGCTGCTGGCATCCTGGAGGATCCCATGAGGCCACAGTTCCAGCCACTCTGCCTGGGACACAGCAGCAGAGAATCCATGGGATCCGTAAAGCCCTGGCACGTGGTGCCACTCAGCACACAGCAGGACCAGCACAACCAGTAAGGCCCAGTATGGGCTCCCACACAGCCCAGGATGTGAGGCCGGCTGGGGCCAGCAGCAAGGAGCTCCCGGAGCCTGGGAACAAAGAGGTGCCTCTGCAGAGGCAGCAGCTCAGGGGCTGGGGCTGGGGGCTGTGCCATGGCCAACGAGCTGTTTTATGGGAGCCCTGGGAGCAGCTCGGCTCCTGGAAGGCTCCATTCCGTGCTGGTGATTGAGCCGCCCCTGACCCACCTCTCCACATCCCCGGCCAATCCCCGGGAAGGCGGGAGGCACTGCCTGCCAGCCGAGAGGCCCCGCAGGCGCTGCCAAGGTGCTGGGAAGCGCTGCGAGTCCGAAAGCTGGGCTGGACCCGCCGGAGCAGGAGCTCCTGTGACAGCCAGGCTCTCAGCTCCAGAGGCTCTCACAGCCTTCCCGGGAGCTCAGGCCTTGTCACTGAGCCCTTTATCCAAGCTCCAGGCCTGAGAGCCAAGACTTTTCCCTCGGAAGTGAGGCATGCTCGGCAGGAGGGCTGACAGCACCATCTTGGCAGGCTGGACCCCAGCACACACTGTCACAAGTGTCACCAGCAGTGACAACACCGTCCTGTCCACTAAGGGGAATGACAGGAACATCAAGCCAAGGCCACAGCTACACTCACAAACCAATAACTTCCATAAAGTCTCACCAAAACTGTAACAAACCCAGCAAAGACAGAGGGGCTGCTGCCCAGCAGGAGCTGCCCTGGGGAAGGCTCACTCTGGCTGAGCACTTCCCAGGATGGGGAGAGGAGTGCCAGGGGCACACGCATTTCACTGCCACTCACATGTTAAGTGTCTGACTCGCAATGGCTTGAAATCCCAGATGCCTTTCGCATGCCCTTGCCTGACCCAGCCCCTTCCTCAGGCCGGCAGGCAGAGCGAACACACTCCCCCACTCCCAGGAGCAGAGGAGCCCCTGAGGAAGGGATCTCCCAGGCTTCCAGGGGACCCCCAGCAGTCTCTGGCCCACTCCAACCTGCAGCAAAGCCTGAAGGCTGAGCATGAGCCTGCAGAGAAGAGGAGAAAGCAGATGCCAGGCCAGACAAGGCAGGCAGATGGGAGCAGACAGGGGCAGATGGGCAGCACCTTGCCGGCAGGGCAGGGCCAGCTCTGTAGCTTTAAGAGTCCTTCCTCCCTCCCAGCCCATGGTGTCAAGGAAAAATCTGACACATTTTTTCTGGGGGATGTTAATGGACAAGCTAGAACAGCCAGTTGCCTTTTCCATTCATTTTCCACACAGCCCCCCGGGATGGCCGGGAATGAAAGAGCCAATTGTGCCCCTGCAGAGGCACAGGTAGGGCGGGAACCGCGGCGGCTCCGGCAGCCCGGCATGGCCCCTGCACACCTCGCGAAATAATGGCTGCAGGGGAGGGTGCCCAGGGGCACATATCCCACAGCTGTGGGGCTGCCTGGCAGCTACACCCCACCACAGCAAGCCTGAGGCACATGGCCAAGTCCCCACAGGCCTCGCGAGGTGACAGCGGCAGCAGCACAGCTCCCGTGTGTCCCTCACTGTCACGGCAGCCAGACCAGGTGCCACCCAGACCCACGGCAGGAACACCAGCGTGGTTTCAGAGCTGGCAGAACCAGGGGAAGCAGCTCACCCCAACCCCCGGCACCAGGGAGGGTCTGAACCAGCCCCGAATTCCCTGGGGCACAGGAGGCCCCTCTCCCCGCTCAATACCAGGTTTGTGTCTCACAAGCTTTGCTTGGAGAAGACAGACCCAGCCTTTTCCAGCCCCGCGCGGCCGCTCGCGCCGCCCCAGCCCTGAATGGCTGCCTTTATGTGGGAGCTGCTGTCACGAGCCACGCTCTGGCAACCGCAAACGGTGGCTAATAGCGGAGGGGTTTGTGTTTCCGAGCCGGCTGTGGCGCCCGGGCTGACGCAGGTACAGCTTCCGGCACGCCCGGCCCAGGGCACACAACGGCACCTTGTTCCCTGCCAGGGAGCACAGGAGCCACTGCGGCCACCCCATCCCGTCCCCTCTGGTCCGGCCAGGCGAGGCGCAGGCCCGCGCCCCTCGTACTTACGTTTGCTGCCGCCCTTGAGCAGGCTGCCGAGGCTGATGGAGGCGGCACCCAGCAGCTCATTCCTCAGCGTGTGGCAGATCCACACCTTCAGCTCCAAGTGGCTCTGAGCCGTGACATTCCTGCAGAGATCAGGGAACGGGGCTGTCATCGTGGCCTCATGCCTGCTCCCGGCTTGGGGAGAGGGCAGTGCCAAAGGCAAGGCGCAGAGGAAGGTGCGCAAGGACACGGGGCAGTGGGAGACCCCCTCCCAGCCGGGTGGTCTCTGGCAATGTCTTCATGACGGGACAAAGCTCTGTGACACATGAGTGTCCCCAGGCAGTGGCACAGCGGGGCACACGGCACCAGCCCCCCAGCAGAGGTCACGCAGACTCACAGGGTGAGGATCTCGTTCCACAGCAGCTCAGAGATCCCCATCTGCTTTCCTGTCTTCTTGGTCTCGCTGGGCAGCCCGTCGCCAGCCACCTCCACGTAGCAGTTCATCCGCGCCGGGCGGCTCTGGGCCTTGGGCTTCACAGACACCACTGGGCAGGGACAGGCACGTGGTCAGGCAGTCATGACACACCCTGTCCCCTGCCTTCACCCCACACCCCACCCCTGCCAGCTCGGGTGCTGCTCACAGCAGAATGCTGGGAGAGGGGCAGTGGGGAACAATGCTCCTGGTGGTAGCAATGGCTGGCACCAAGCCCTGACCATGCCTGTCCCTGGCTTCAGCCCTCCAAGGGCTGCAGGACTGTCACCATCCCCACAGACACCTCCCTAGCCCAGGATGTGGGGGCAGGTGGGACGGGGCACCCCCAGGCCAGCAGTGCTTGCAGAGGGGCAGAGCTGGGGAGGCGGCTCCAAGGCTCCAAGCGCCGGGAGCCATCTCGTGGCCACGGGAGCACCGGCACGGCCCCGGCAGGGCCACGGAGCCACGTCCCCATGGCAGCTGGGTGGGAGAAGCGGCCGAGCCCAGCCTGTGGCCATCCCCAGCCCCTGCTGCCCCTGGGAAGGTGTCCCAGCCCGGGGTGCAGGCAGAGCACACACAACACACATTCCTGGCAGTGGGAATCCCAGTGAGGCAGCGAGACCCACCTTTCACAGCAAGCGGTGACTTCTCGCAGGGCAGCCCAGCCCTGGCCCTGCTGGAGCTGGCAGCGGCCATGGCATCACCCCCGGCTGGAAGCAGAGAGAGAAGACACCTCAGCACCACTGCCACAGCACCCAGGGAGCCCAAACACAGCCCAGACGCTGCTGCAAGTGCCCAGCATGGCAGGGACACAGGAAAAGGGCAGGGCAACCCCCAGGAAACACAGGCTCCCTCTCCTGATAAACCAGCCCTGCACCACAGGCAACACTGTGTCCCTGGGAGAGAAACCGCCTGCAGGGCACTGCCACGAGCCGAGCTGGCCAGTGCCACCTCCGGACACCCCTCTGGGCACCTGAAGCTCTCCTGACCCACAGGTCTGTGCTGACTGGGGGACAGCCACCAAAGCCTTGCCCTGTGGGACGCTGACTCACGAACCGACACATCACCAACAAGATGGCAAAAACATGGCAGCGGCACTGGCTGGACAGAGGAAGGTCCTGTCACAGCATGGCGAAGCAGCTGCATCCCTCAAGGGCAGCCCTGGTCTCATCCTGGTACCAAATCCCACAGGAACACCGAGGTTGGGAAAGGCCTCCGAGATCATCGTGCCACCCCCAGGCAGGAAGGACACGTTGTGACACCAGAGAGGGTGGCAGGACATGTAGCCAGGGCCTCTGTCCAAACCAGCGACCACAGAGCAGAGGGATGAGGTCACACATCACGCAGGAGCATGAGATGCTCTGTCTGGGACCATGGAGTCAGCCGTGGGCTCACTCCAGCCTCCTGCCTGCCATTCCCAGGAGCTGGAGAGGACAGGGGCCAAGGTCACAGCCCAGCACCTACGCCAAGAACTGCCCAAGAACTGCTCAGCTGGGACCAGGGCACTGCCAGCCTCCCTTTCCCCTGATCAGGGGAAGCAGGAAAAGGGGGGAAGCAGCTCCAGCCTTCTCCCAGTGCGGCAGTCTCTTCCCTGCCCCCTCTCCACAGCCTCCTTAAACTCCACTGAACTCCATCCCATGGCAGATTCTCTATAAAATCCCTTCTTACAGGGCCTCCGCTCTCCATGCCAGCACAGCAGACCTGCCTAGCACCCCAAGGCCTGGCTGTGCCTGGTACAGCCCCACCTCTGCCTGGAAATCCCCATTTGGCACTGCCTGACCACTCTCCTGGCTCCATCCAACAGCAGCTGGGGCTCCCGGACACACCCCAACCCTGCCCCTCAGCGTGAGGGGTCACTCACCAGACTCACTGTCACACAGCTACTCCCACTCCAATCATCCCGGCCCACAGATCACCCCGGCCTTCCCAGAGGATACTGAATACTCCTCGTGTCTGTTATGACTCCCCAGCTCCACATCACACAGATTCCATCGGGGCCATGCCCCTCCTGTGCCAGCCCCTGCCCAGCCCCATCCCGGCTGTGCTGCCTCCATCCTTCTTTCAACACCTCTTTTCCCCATTTTCTCTTTTCCACACTCCACACCATTTCTCTATCACTCACTCTAACATGCCCGGCCACGTCAAACACCTCTGGGCCCCCAGACACCCCTCCGTGTCCAGCGCCTCTCCCCGGGCACAGCTTTCCCGTCCCGCGGCCTGTCCCCGCTCCGCACGGCGCCGCGGCCCCTCAGCCGAGCGGGTCCGAGCGGGGCCGTGCCGGGCCGCTCTCGCACCCCACACACGGCGGAATCCCCCTCGGCAAGGCCGGGGCCAACCCTCTCTCCCCGGCTTCCCGCTTCCGACAGCCCGGCCTAGCCTCCCGGGTCACCCGCGGGGTCGCCGCCCCGGCAGCGAACACCGAGCCCGGAACCGGCCGGTGCGGCCCCTCAGCCCCACACGGAACCGGGCCGGGCGCTGAGGGCAGCGCGCTGAGGAGGCGGCGGCCAAGGGCCCCCGCGGCCCCGCCGTCCCGGGCCCGTACCGGCACTGAATGAGCAGCTCCCAGCGCCTCAGCAGGCCCCGTCCGGCGGACGGACGGGAGCGTTCCCGGTGCTGGGCCGGGAAGGGAAGCGAAGTGAAGCCAAGCCAAGCTAAACTAAGCTAAGCTAAAGTATGCTAAACCAAACTAAACTCAGCTCAGCCCCACCCCGCCCTACCCTACCCTACCCCGTCCCGTCCCGCCCCGCCCTGTCCCGTCCCTGCCCTACCGTCCCGTTACCGGCGGCCGCTCCGCTCCCGCTCCCCGGCTCCAGCTCCCGCCGTCATGTGACCCCGGCCCTCACATGACCGCGCCGACCGGAAGCGTTCCTGAGGCACCGCCGCCTCTCCCGGCGCGCCCCGCCTGAACTACAACTCCCGGCGTGCCCCGCGCCCGGACCACAACTCCCGGCGCGCTTCCCGCGGCGTTCGGACGGCGGCCGGGCTGGGCCATGGGGTGCACAGACATGGCGCGTGTTCCGCACGTCGTGGCCGACACGGGCGCGTTCCTGAGCGCGGCCCCGCTGCAGGTACCGGGGGAGCACCGGGGAGACAGCGGAGGGGCGGGGGGGACAAGGGGTTAGGGGCCGGTGTGACGGTGCTGCCCGCAGGACATCGCGGACGCGCTGTACACCGTGCCCGAGGTGCTGGCCGAGATCCGGGACAGGCCCACGCGCCGCCGCCTCGCCGCGCTGCCCTGCGAGCTGCGGGTCCGCCGCCCGCGCCCCGAGCTGCTGCGCCTCGGTGAGTGCGGGAAGGCCCCGGGGAGCGGCTCCTGTCCCTCGGGCCCCGCGGCCCTGCCCCGCCCGGCTCCGCATCCCGGCCCGGCCCGACGGCCCCGCTGTGTCCCTCCCGCAGTGACCGAGTTCTCCAAGAAGACCGGGGACTACCCGAGCCTCTCGGCCGCCGACCTGCAGGTGCTCGCCCTCACGTGCCAGCTCCAGGCCGAGATCGACGGCCCCGGCTGCCTCCGCTGGGAGCCGCAGGACAAGGTAGGATGGGCCCGGGGACGGGGCCCCGGTTCCCCCGGTCCCAGCGGCCCCGGTCCCAGCGGCCCCGCCAATCCCCCGTGCTGCTCCCCAGGTGCGGCTGAGCTCCACCCCGCGGCACCCCGAGGCTCCCCTGCACCTCGCCGGCTTCCACCTGCCCGCCAAGGTAAGGCTCGGAGGGAGGGCTCGGGCTGCGGCCCCCCGGACCCCGGGTGAGGAACCGCCGTGCCGTGCCCCCAGCACAAGCCCGCGGGGAAGGGCCCGCGCCAGGCCAGCCCCGGCAGCGCCCCGGCCCCACCGGAGAGCGATGAGTTCGGATCCTTCCTGTTCTGGCGGCCGCCGCTGCCCAGCATCGAGGAGGAGCTGCGGGAGCTGCTGGTGAGAATCTTCTGCAGTGTGCTCCCTGTCCTCCCTCTGATCTCTGGCTGGCCTTTCCCGACCCCTCTGTGCCACCCTGACCGTTCCCTGCTCCCTCCCCCGGGATGCCTAGGCCATCTCCAGTAGCCCCAACACCCTGGAGGAGCACCGGAGCTCTGCAGATGGGGCCAGCGCCGGCGAAGAGGAGGAGGAGGATGAGGAGAGCGATGACGAAGGGTGGATAACTCCCAGCAACCTGAAGCAGGCCCAGCAGGACACGGGGCAGTGTGACACTGCTCCCATCGGTGTCCAGGTCGGCTGTGTCACCACAGACTTCGCCATGCAGGTGGGTGCTGGGCTGCAGCTCAGACCTCAGGGCTGCTGCCACTGAGGCAGCACCACATCCTTGGGTGGGGAGAGCAGCTTTGGGACAGCTCCGTGTGTCACTCCAGCAGGGTCTCAGCCCCAGAGGCCTCTGCAAAGCCTGTCAGGCTCTCGCTGCCACAGCTGGCAGGGCCCACGAGCTGGGCCTGAGCTTCCAGCATTCCCAGCTCACAGGGCCCCGCTCTGTCCCTGCCCTTGCAGAACGTGCTGCTGCAGATGGGTCTCCACGTGCTGGCTGTGAACGGCATGCTGATCCGCCAGGCCCGGAGCTACATCCTGCGCTGCCACGGCTGCTTCAGGTGCTGGGGCTGACCCTGCTCCCGGGCTGAGCCTGTGCTCCACGGCCCCGGCAGCTGTGACACCTTCTGTCCCACCCTTGCAGGACCACCTCGGACATGACCAAGGTTTTCTGTCCCCACTGCGGCAACAAGACCCTGAAGAAGGTGGCGGTGAGCGTCAGTGACGACGGGAGCCTCCACATGCATTTCTCCCGCAACCCCAAGGTGCTGAACCCCCGGGGGCTGAGGGTGAGTACCTAGACATAATCCCAGAGTCACTGAGGTGGGAAAAGAACATCAATATCATCAAATCGAACCTGTGACCCATCCCCACCTTGTCTGCCAGCCCAGAGCGCCACGTCCAGTCAATTCCTTGGATACCTCCAGGGATGGGACTCCACCACCCCCCTGGGCAGCCCTTTCCTATGTTTAACAACCCTTCCCATAAAGAAATTCTTCCACTGGGACCCCAGGGACAGGAACCCAGCTTGTGGCTGGCAGGTTGGAGGGGATCAAAGCAAACTGTGAACATCCTCCAGATGTTGCCCTTGGACCTCAGGGCTTTGGGGCTTCCCTGCTCGGTTCTGCAGAGGCCTGTGGTCACCTCGGAGTCCCCGAGAGCCAGGGCTGATCCCTCCTCTCCCACAGTACCCACTGCCGGCGCCACAGGGTGGCAAACACGCCAACAACCCTCACCTGGTGGAGGACCAGCGCTTCCCGCAGCAGCGCCTGTCCCGCAAGGCCAGGCAGAAAACCAACGTGTTCGACCCTGACTACCTGGCCGGGGCCTCTCCCTTCGCCGAGAACGACGTGCACAGCCGGGCTGCACACCTGCACCTGCGCGACGCTGCCCTGGGCGCCGGCCGCCGCCGCCTCAACCCCAACGCCGTCACCAAGAAGTTCGTGAAGAGGAGGTGAGGGGCAGGACGGGCCCTGCCGCTGGCACCCACTGCCCAGGTGTGGTGGTGGCTCCACAGGGCAAGGCGTCTCCCTGGGCACGGCACAGACCGTTCTGTCCCCACTGCGCAGGTGCGCAGAGAGCCACCGTGACTGGGGTGACGGTGGCTGGCTTTGGGCAGGCCCCAGCACGGGGGAGGGCAGGGTGGCTTCCCTGCCTGGCCCCGGGACACCTTGGGCAGGGGCTGTCACCCAATAAACACCAAACCCCAAAGCACTGTGACTGTCTCATTTCTGTGGCTGCCTGAGCCAGGGTGAGCCTTTCTCTGAGCCTCAAGGGAAGGGGAGGCTGGACAGAGGGAGGGAGGATTTCTTGGATGTTTTGCCTCCTGGGATAATGAGCTCCAGAAGGACAAAAGTGCAGGACAGGGGGTTGTGTCCCACCCTGGAGCTGGGCAATGCCCAGGGCTGAAGGCTGACTCCAGGGTAAAGCTTTTTGATAAATTTGCTGAAATCTTTCATAATTGACTGTTCTGCCCAGCTCTTGCTGCAGTTTCTTCTTAACCCTGCTGAAATTGTTCAAAATAAGGAAATCCCCAAATAGGGGCCATGGCCCTGGTCCTAGGGAGCTCACGGGTTGCAGGGTGGAAGCAGGAAGGGGGAACAGCCCCAGGGCATTTTCAGTGTGTCAGCATCAGCGCCCCAAAGCTGCAGATGAAAAGGGAATTAGGAATCACACGCACAAATCCTGCTGAGATGGTAACTTTCAGCATCTTGGCTTTGGACTCCTGGCCTCACCTCCCTGGGGCAGACTCTCCATCTGCCCCAGTCCCTCGGGGACAGGATCCTGGGCACTGGAAGCGTTCCCTTGGTCACAGTCTGGGGCTGGGTTAGGCATTGTCCCCGGGGCCACAGAGCTGACACGATTCCCAAGAGCCTTTTCCTACGCAGCAGCTGCAGCACCCCGGGCACAGCTCTGGCTGAGCGAAGCTTCCTCCCCGCACAGGGAAGATGCCCTTGGAAAAACCACCACAAGACTTTACACTGCAAAATGAAAACTTTCATCGTTTATTCTCGACTGCAGCTGTTTACAGAAATATAGTTGCGAGTATACAAATGTCCCAATAGAAGCAAAATATTTTTTTTTTTTTTTTAATATTCAACAAGTTATCACAGGAGAGCTAAAAACATAGATGCAAATAAAATATCCCCTCATAGACAAACTGAAAACACCGGGAATCAGTGCTTGGAAAACCCCACCTACGAAAGCCATATACACAGAACTGCACAAAGGAGTATCTGGTGCTACTTTCACATTGCAGGACACAGAAGAGGCAGCTCAGCGGTCGAGGGTGCACCCAGAACATCTGGCAGGCAGGGGAGAGCCCACCAGAGGTGCAGGGATAGAGAGAGAGGTTGGAGCTCTGCTCTGAAGGGGTTGGAGCTTAACTCAGCATCAACTCAGATGGAAATAGCTCAAATTGCCTCGTTTTATCCAGAATAAAAAAGCTTCAGGAATACTGCAGGCTGGTAAGGATACTGGAATGTGATCCCAGTTCTGCAACACCCCAAGAGCCACTTTGAGACAGGAACTGCCCCCTGGACACGTTAGCCAAAGGGCAGCCCTGGCCCTGCCCAGGACACTCGGCTCAGATCCCAGCTCCCACGGGGCACTCCAGGGCCAAAACAAAGCTAAGGCCACTGACCTGTGAACGCAGGACCCTTCCCTAACCCCAGGCCTGGAGCTGTCATGGCTCACAGAGGGCTGCAGGGTGCGGGAGCCTTGGACCCTGAACAGAGGGGTCGGTGAGCAGGGAACCCTCGGATCCCTCACCCTGTCCCCGCAGAGTGAATGAATGGTACTGGGCAAATGAGTGAAGTGTAACAGCAAAAATCTGAAAAAAGCAGAGCTCAGCCCTGCTCCAAGAGAACAAATGAGGACATTGGTTCTCTGCTAGGTGGAGGTGATTTAAGAAAATCTGCACCAGGACAGCACCGTCTGATCCACTCGTGGCAAATTCCAATGGAACACGGATTTGGGATTAAAAGTCACGGTGGACACGATACACACTATTGATTTTATGACCTGATTTAATGGCTGGAGCTGTGTCAGGGCAGGGTCAGGATGGATATCAGGAAAAGGTTCTTCCCCCAGAGGTGCTGGGCACTGCCCAGGCTCCCCAGGGAATGGGCACAGCCCCAGAGCTCCAGGAGCATTTGGACAGTGCTCCCAGGGATGCCAGGGTGGGATTGTTGGGGGTCTGTGCAGGGCCAGGGGCTGGACTGGATGATCCCTGGGGGTCCTTTCCAACTTCCCAGGGTTCTATGATTCTTAGGGTGTAACTCCTCACACAACCTGCAAGAAGGAAATCAGCACGAGTCGTGGCAGGTTCCTCACAGACAGAATTCATGGAGAGCCTCGCTAGCTTTCAAGGAGTTCTTCAGACTTTGACTGCTGCAGTAACAAGTCAGCTTAAAAAAAAAACAGTTTACAGACTCCTGCCCTTCTGGGAATAAAGAGGAATGGCAGAGGAGCTTCCCCTCCCTGCCCCAGCACGAGCCTTTGCTACACAACAATGTCCAACACACCTGACTGGTGTGAGCCCAGCCTGCTGGAGCACAGCCACCACCAAGCCCTGTCTGCACGAGCTGCTGGGAACTGGGGATGGAAAAGGCCCCAGAGTGGCCTAAGGGAAGCCAAGGGATGCCCAGGGCTGCAGGAAGCCCATCCTCAGCCTGGCTATCAGTTCTATCCTAAACCACAGCTGCAAGCATGAATTAAAAGATATAAAAATACAAAAGTGGCTGCAGCAGCTTCCAAGCCACAGATCCCTGCGAGGTTCCAAGCAGAGCAAGTTCTGGAGCCACGTCACCAACAGGGCCACACGTCCAGGATGAGAGGTGTGAGACAGCTGCTCATGAGTTACTACAAAACCCTCCTACTGAGGAAAAGGAATATTATTTCATGTTTATAAAAATGTAAATATAACAGTATTCTATTAATGTGTCTACTATTATTTATATATAATAATCTGAATCCTCTATATACATATATATAATCCTAGAATATACAGGCAGTGCGTATTTACATCCCTATACAGATTGGGAGAGGAAAAGCCTCTCCTCCTGTGTAACCCCCCGAGCCCTCACTCCCACAGAGAATTTCCCAAGTTCCCTTTTGCAGGAGTTCACCCCTGCTGCATTTTCCTCGTTTCTAACACACATTTATCCCACTGCCAACACTGACCCTCTCCCGGTGCTGTGGCACAGACGCCCTGCCCGGGGCACCGCAGCCACTGCAGATGGCACAGCTGGTCTGAGCAGAACACAAAGTGCTCACAGCCTGCCCCAAAACACTGCTAAATGAGCCCAAATGAGAACAAAGCCCCTGAACAAGCACAGCATCCCAGTGCTGTTTCCTTTGAGCTCCTACAGAACGGAGCTGCCCCGAGTGCCCTGGAACACAAAACCCAGCAACTCCTTGAAACTCAGTTTTGCACTAATGGGAAGTCACCAGTGACCAGAATTTCCTCTTCTCACCTCCCACCCACAGCTCGGAGCATGCCAAGCAATTCCCTCTCCCTTCTCCTGCTTCTCTCACCCACAGATCCATGTCTGTGCTCCTGTGCTCTCCCAAAATGCCCCTGGAAAAGGAACCCAACAGTTTGCCAAGCAGAGGCACAAAAAACCAGGAATAAAAATCCATTCTGACATATCTTCCTTTTAGAAATTAGATTCTAAATCAAAATCTCAATAGAAACTTTAAAAAAAAGTTCAGCTTATCCAAGTGAGGGGAATATCCACTGACACAGCTGCCCAGGCTTGGCACTTCCAGGAAAAACCTGCCAGAGTTATGTTGAACTGTTCATGTCTTTTTTTATCTTAGAACTACATGGGAAGGAACCACCCTGTCAGTGATCAGAAGTAATCATAACCCCTGATCAGAGATTGGACATCGACTTCAGAACAGCCAGTCTGGAATTCATTCTTGATTTGTGTTAAAATAAGAGCAAAGCACTTGGCTTGCTGCAAGATCAGGCAGTGAGGAGGCAATTAACAACAGCACTGTTAAATTAAGCACAAAGCACCAGTAACTAACTCTGTGCCAGTGGAGATGTTCAGCTCAAAGTGTGCACTAAGCGTTGGCTCTGTGATTCCTGGGGGGCTCGGGGCACACTCAAGGTAAAAGCTGAGGGGACACGGTGGGGGATGGCAGCTCCATCTCCCCCAGTTCTCACCTGTGCCCACCACGAGGGGCTCTGGGACCCCCAGGGACGCTGCAGTTACACAGACTGACACCTCAGGACCTTCTCTGTCACCCCAAGGGCCCCACACGGTGCCAGCGCTCCGTGTGCTCCTGAACACAGATAACAGAGGGGCTCTGCTGCCCAACCACAACTGCTAACCTGTCAGAAGTGAATGTTCAGGCTCTGGTAAAACACAGATGGGGCTCAGGCTGTGCTCCATGACATCCTGCAGCCTGTCCTTGAGCTCTTTTGGGGCTGATCCAACCCCTCTGCAGCCCCAGCACGCGCCAACCGCTGAGCGACCTCTTCAGTCACACACAAATACTTTTTGTAACCAAATCACATGTTCAAAGTGTTGTACATTTAAACACTGACCTAAAATGAACAGGAAAATTTAACACGAGGAAAGGAAGGTGTTTCCAGAAGGGAAAACTGCGATAGCACAGCCCTTGGTTGGTTTTTTGTGTATGTCTTTTTTTTTTCTCTCTCCGTAAGTGACCTCAAATACGCCCACAATTCAAACATACCCTTCCCCGGAGCTGTGGCAGGCTTGGGACGAGGTTCTCTTCTGGGCACTCCTCCTGTTCCACGCGGAATTGGTCCCTGGTGACTTGGCACTGACCAACACACGGATCCAGCCCTTCGGAACGATGAGCAAACTGAAGCAGCACAGCGAATCCATCATTCCCGGCACTCCTTCTGCGTCCAGCGGCCCCAGGGGACCCCGAGAGCTCCTCCTGGGACACAGATCCTGCAGACACCTCCACCTCCTTTCCCAGTGAGGGGTGTGGATGCCCACGGCCCCCTGGACGTTGTTTGGGTCCATGGTTCTCAGGCTGAGCAGCCCCACACAGCACAGGCACTGCTGGGCGCTGCTGCTTTGCTGTCGTGAACCCTTACAAGATGGTGTTGATGTTTTGTCTTAGCAGGGGAATAAAATAAAACACAGAAAGAAAAAGTCTGGGTTGGGTTGAAAGCAGCTCTGGACATGATGCAGCAGGGAATTCTTTTTGTCGTGATTAAAATTTCCAACGTTTGAGCATAATCATAAATTAAAAAGTTAAAACACAGAGGCTCTAATAATAAAACATTAAATAGGCAATAAGAGTGGAGAAAAGCTGAATGGCTCATTCTGAAGGAAACCCCGATATTTCATATTTTATATAATCCTAAATGCCTCTGGGTTTCCTTGCTAGGCTGTGAGTGAGGGACACACCGAACACAGAGCGAAGCTTCTCGTGGCCAGCTGGACCAACACTGCCTGATGGAATGGCGAGAGATGAACACGTTATTTATGTTGCAAAAAGTACTTAAATACTCAATAAAGACATAACAAACCCCACCCCACCCCACTGTTATCAGACGCCACGTTGTGGTAGAACATCAGACAAACTCACAAATTTACCACAAAAATGTGTGGCAAAAAGAATATTTTATATATATGTATATATATAAATTTTTTATATTTATGCCAATGTACTCACTCAGTACAAATAGCAAAATAGTTATACCATTTCCTAAATACAAAATATAGCTTTCCAAAAAAATGAAACACACATTAGATATAAACCATCCAAAACTTGAACGATTGAAAACTGTATTCAAAATTAAATGACCCAGAGCAGGTCTCTTTCTGAAAAGTTCCCTTCATATCGGCAAGAAGCCTTACTACTGAAAACGTAATTCAATGCCTCTCAATGAGAGAGAGAAAGAGAGAGACAGAAAGAGAAAGCGAACGTCATGACAGACCAACAAACGGGGGAAATCCAGGAAAACCAACAAAAACTCTACACGGCTCAACTACGCACACGAGTTAAGGGGAAAACACACAGTAAACAGACTCGAGGAACTTAAAAAAAAACCCATTTACAGACTGTTCTTTTGTTATTTCAAATAACAAAAATGAAAAATGACGTGATACCGGCTAGACTCTAGTGAGGCGGAACGGGCGCCGCGGGAGCGGCTCGGCCCCGGCGGCGGCGGGAGGAACACGGATCTGAGCGAGGCTGTAGTGAGAGATCACACACTGTCCGGTGAGTTGAAGCACCCAAAAAATCCACATGCCTCACGATACACCTGCATGGTCTGGAGTGGGTTGTTTTTACATTCGGTAACATCAGTCAATGATTTATTCTTTAATTAAACATGACAATCTAGAAACCAGACTTGGGGCTTGGTGGTAGAAAAAAGGAAAAATCACTTCAGAACTGCGATGAGCTCCATGTGCTACAAAGATGCAACAGCTCAGGATGAAGTGACGTTTTAAGAAGGCTTAAAAATGATGCAATTTGCCCCCTACTCGGAGTAAAGCCAAGCTGAAGATTTCCGTCAGTCACAGCTGGAAGTGGCGGGTTAGGGGGGATTCCTGCCTTTAGAAGGTGGTGGAGAAATTGCTTCCTCTCTCCTTACTCCTTGATTATTTGTCAAAGCTTCTACTGACTAAGCAATTTACTGCCAAGGATTCCTAAAAGCAGTTTCTGAGCTTTAAAGCCAGTAGGATATTCATGTCTTTTTTTAAAAAACACAATACGAAACTGAGGGAGAGAAGGAAAACCGTGGAAAGCATGAAAGGGAGAAGGCTGGTTTGGGATCAGCTCAGGAGGCTTTACAGAGCTCTAACTCATCAGTCAGAGTGAGAGACACAGAGGAGTTCCTTCCTCAGCCCCACAGAACGCTTTTTTCAAGCTGAGGGTGTTTTAGAGAAGATTTCAAGATCAATTGCAATTTCTCCTCCATTTCTTCACTTGTAGAGCCACCAAACCCTTGCTCTATGTACAGCTCCACGTAAGGGATGTGGGAAACCATTAATCCCATTCTCAGATGGGAACTGGTTATTTACAGCAGCAATTCTCTGCTTGGTTATTACAGTTATCAATACTTTCAATTAACAAAGGGAGGGTTAGGCTCTCCCACTCCGTGTCAATCAGAGATCTCTTCACTTACTGACAGCTGAGTCACGGCTCGGGGCAGAGCAGCTCCTGTTTCTGCTCCACGAGCTTCCCGGGGCAAGAGAGGGATGTGGAGAAGGAATACAAGGGAAAAAGTAAACGTGGTAACATGGATTACCTTCTAACAACAATAATAACTGACCAGATATGCTTTAAATTCCAAGAGCCCCCACCGTGATGAGGTTCAGGAACCTGGTAACAGCCCAACCCCACGCCCCAGTAACACAAAGCATAACTCCTCAGCATTATTGGCACTATGGAGCCCAAACTCCATGGTCATGGCCTCGGGTCTGCCACTGGCCACGCATGTGCTCTTTAAAGAGGCCACTTTGCCACAGAAGCAATCGGTTCCACGCAGCCTAATCCAGAGTCGGAAGGTCTGAGAGCATCTGGGAAATCGTCACTTTTTTTCCTTCACAGAATTTCTGCAGGAGAAAACAAGCAGAGAAGTCAGGCATAACTAACCACAGCCCCCTGTTCCTCCTGTGCAGTGGCTTCATCTTTAGGGTGCTCCTCATGAGCAGGCACCAAACTGAGGATGAGGAGCAAGAGAAGCTCCAGAGAGACTCCAAACTCCACACACAAACCCCTTCAGATTAGAGAATGAAGAGCATCACTTTGGTGAAAGCTCAGGGGGCATTTAGGACAAGAGCAGCCCAAGTCACCCACCACAACCCACACTGGACTCCAGAGTCCTCCTGGCTCCTGGTGCTCATTTGTAGTCAAAGGCTCTGGGAAAAAGGCACCTTCTAAAAGCAGAATGTTTCCTAGCAACAGCTGATGCTATCAGCTGCTCCTAACACAGCCTCAGCATGTGGCACACTCAGGAGCTGCCACATTCCACCAAAACTCCTTCTCACATTACATTGTTGTAACCCAGGGGAAGGGTTCAGAACAGTTCAGACTTGAGGTGTTATTCACGCAAAAAGTCTCACGTTTTTTAACTGCAGTCATGTTTCCTAAGGTTTTGATCTGCCAAGCTGTCAGTGATCCACTCTCCTCCCTAACAAACCACCAGACTGTCACAGCAATGACAAAACATAGGAAAATTGAACAAAACACAGTCTCAACTGTTTCATACAAGTTCTGACCTCTGACTGGTTAAAATTACTTTGTTCTGGTCTTAGAGCCCTAATTCAGCCTCGCTGGTGTATTAGCTGACCTCTTAAAGCACCGTCACACACTGCAAGGTGTAAATGCACTGAACAAAGCTCATGTGTGGCAGGAAAGAACCCAGAGACCCCAAGTCCCCACTTACTTGCCTAATTAAAACGAGCCAGCCATGTTGTTGCCCTGGTTCTGCAAGGACACGAGCAGATCGTCTATCTTCTCCATGTTCTGGTTGGTGGCCATGGCCGAGGGCAGCGGAGGGGTCTCGGGGAGCTGCTGGGACAGGAGCGTGGGCACCGCAGGCTGTGCCTCGCCCTGGGGCTGCCCGGGCTGCCCCATGGCCATCAGCTCCTCCGGCAGCGCCGCCGCACCGGGAGGCAGCAGCTGACTACAGTCTGGGGACAGAGGGACATTTCAGTGGCTTGGCACAGCCAAGAGTTCCCCCTGCAAAGCACATGGTGACGAGCACAACCCATGAACACCTCTGAGTCCCTGTGATGCTGCTACAACCTGCGGTGAGCAACACCTGCACCCTGCCCTGCTCAGCTCACAGGCACCCCCAGAGCTGTGCCCTCAGGGAAACGCTCTGCACCCCACAGAACGGCTCATGGAGGCTGGCTCCAGAGAGGAGAGAAGGAAAAGTGCAGGTTTGTGCAGCTAAATACTCTTTAACAGACACTTCTCTGGACTCTACAGCTTCTAAAATCCTTGCTTTCCTTCAATAAAATGGAGAAAGCTAATGTGTATATTGAGGAAACCGAACACAGCAAGAGAAATTCTCTCTTAAGAGAGCACAACAATTCCTAAATTTGGTATTAAGGAGACATTCCTCCCTGTGAGGGTGGGCAGGCCCTGGCACAGGTGCCCAGAGAAGCTGTGGCTGCCCCTGGATCCCTGGCAGTGTCCAAGGCCAGGCTGGACACTGGGGCTTGGAGCAGCCTGGGGCAGTGGAAGGTGTCCCTGCCCATGGCAGGGGATTGGATCTAGACGATCCTTAAGGTCCCTCCCACCCAAACCATTCCATGACTCTAAGCTCAGCACCAGGCACAGGTCACTTACTGTTCTGGATGCCGAACAGGAATATTCCCGAGGTCTGCTGGGACGACGCAGGGGAGTTCTGCAGCTGGTTGATGGCACCTCCCGCCGTGTTGTGGAAGAGAGGAGCCTGTTGCTGGGGAGGAGAAGCAGTTCCTGGCATTCCTGCCATGCTGTTTTGGGAGGAGTACATGGGCGACTGCTGCAGCTCCGGCTGGCTCATGCTGTTCTGCAGGGCAGACATGGAAGCTGAGGAGATGAAAAGAGTGACTTGTTGCTCTTGAGAACTCGGGGAGCCTTGGACCAGCTGAATCTGGGGCGAGTTATGGAAGATGGTTGGCTGCTGTGCTTCGGCCTGGTTGGAGCCAGGGTTCTGGAGAGGAGACACGGTGCTCTGACTCTGGAATTGCATGGGCTGCTGCTCCTGGTTCATCGAGGCCATGTTGGACTGAGGATGAAAAATGGACTGGCCTTGTTGCTCCTGATTGGTAACTGGGTTTTGACTGGGATTGAAAATCATGTTCTGCTTTTGAGAGGCCATGGTACTCATTGCATTTTGATTGCTGAACATCATGTTCTGCTGCTGCTGCTGCTGCTGCTCCTGAGCTGGAGGGCTGCTCTGGATGGCAACAATCGAATGCTGAGGCTGGAAGATGGCTCCTTGTTGGTTTTGAGGAATGGAGCTCGACTGGATGGAGCCCAATGACACCTGGGACTGAAACAAGCCCTGCTGAGCAGGCTGACTCTGGGGCTGCTCCTGGGGAAGCATGGAGCTCTGGATATGAGAGATCTGTGTCTGCTGCTGGAAAGACGTCTGCTGCTCAGTGTTTGTTGCTGTCTGAAGGGGAGAAATGGGATTAGGGCTTGTAAAGAATGACATCTGCTCTTCCTGAGTGGCAGGGTTGCTCATGGAACTCTGGGAAAGGAACATGCTGGCAGACTGCTGGTCTTGAGGCACCGAGGAGCTCTGCAAGACACCCATGGCATTCTGTGAGTGGAACATTGGGGGCTGCAGTTGGTCAGAGGAATTAGTGTTGGTCTGGTTATGAACAATGGAATTTGAGCTATGAAAAAGGGATCCTTGTGTTTCCTGGGATATATTCTGAGTGTCACCAATAGGGTTCTGAGAGTGGAAAAGCTGAGCTTGTGAGTGTGGAGACTGTTGGATGAAGCTTCCTGACTGAATGGACATCATTTCTCCGCCTTGCTGGAAGAGACCCCCGCCCTGCTGCTGAGTCCCGCTGGCCTGGACACTCATCATGGTCTTGGTGGATGAGAAGAGATTAACCTGGGACTGACTTTCCCCACTGTGCTGCATCTGAACCATGGTCTGAAACACAGAGCTCTGCATCTGTTTGCTCTGCCCCGAGGCCTCCTCCCCCTCGGCAGAGCTCGACGGCTGGAACATGGCAGGGCTGTTGTTGGAGACAGGCTGCTGGGCAGGGGCGGCCGCCTCGCTGCCGGACACCCCCGGGGACGAGGAGAACAGCTCACACTGCATCTGCATGTCCTCACTCGTGGACAGCCCCCCCATCATGTGAGACGCCTGCTGGTACACCGGGGACTGCTGCAGGGCTCCGTTCCCCGACGTGGTGGAGGAGAACAGGTCCGACTGCATCTGCGTGGCCGCCTGGCACATGTTCTGCTGCATCCCCATCACCATGGCTGCCGACGTCTCCATGGCCTGCTGCTGCTGCTGCTGCTGTTGCTGCTGCTGGTTGGACAGGGCAACTTCAGGCTGCGAGTGAACGTTCTCAGCTCGTCCAGGCAAAAGGTTCTCCGGTCTGGAATGGACAGCCGTGTCTGAGGAGGAGAATATCCCGGGGTTTACGCTGTTCTGGATCTGACTGACCTGCTGAAAGATATCTGCGTTCAGCTGATCTTGGACATCCTCGCTGCTGTCTGAGCCCGAAAATAAAACAGAAGATAACTGCTGCTGAGCTTCCAGAACCTGCTGCACCAAGTCAACACTCCTGTTGCTGCCCGTGGCAGTGTTGGTGGGGAAGTTCCCAGCCTGGAGCTGCTGGATGGTGTTCTGGAGCTGACTGACGCCGCTGGCCGATGAGAAGATGCTGGAGGAAATCTGCTGCTGCAGGGCCTGGGCCGGCTCCGAGAGCGTCGGCTGCTGCTGCTGCGATGCCTCGGTCAGCTGCGACAGCGTCACCACCGTGCCATCCGACTGCAGCACCTCCCTGGGCTGCGAGTCCCGGGGCTGGAACTGAGCAGCCTGCTGCAGCAGGGCATCGCTGTTCTGCAGCTGGCCCTGCGTGGACACCGTGGAGAAGCTGCCGGGCTGGGAAATGTCCTGCGTTTGGATGGTGCTCAGGGTCTCTGGGTTGTACACCTTGGGCTGGATTTGCTGCTGGTTTTCACTTTCAGAAGGTAAATGGGAAGCAGAAGTTGATATGCCAGACATGCTGTTTTCCAATGTTTGCTGAGTTGGTCCAACCACATTTGAAGCCTGAAAAGAGCACAACATTCAGTAATTGATAAACGTACAGGGGTTGTGCTGATACAATTTCCCCAAATCCCTGATGTCCAGGGATGATCAGAGGGAAATGTGAAGGCTGTCTATCTCTCCAAACACACCCAAACCAGCAAGCAGATGATTAGCAGCAGAAATGTTACTTCAAGGATGGAATCAAGGCACAATTTAATAACAGCAATGCTAAGAAACTGATTAAAAGAATATTCTTACAGTAATTTTCTAGTTCTGTGTCACAGGACAAAAAACCCCATCATGGTGTCCCTAACCACTCAATCTATCTGGGTGCAGGAACCAGGTGAGTTATCTAAGGGAATTGTTTCATTCACGCTCCGTGATTGTGTTTTGCCCAGACTGATCCTGGACATGGCTTTTTCCCTGTCCATTACTCCTCTCCACTATGAAAAGATGGACCAAGGAGCAGATGTAGCTCAGACTCTGAAAGCTGCTGTGTTCAGCCCCCACCACACCCACTGGAGCACAGGGGGAGAGCGTTTTTCTGCACTTACTTCCATTGGAGCCACATCTTCATTCTTGATCATACTGCTTGGCATGAGTGGAGTTATCAAGGCACTAGGAAGAATGTTCACCTTCTCCAGGTTACAGCCCGTGGCCTTCACTGCTGCAGCCAGAAAGAAAAACAGAAAAAGAGGGGCAAAAACCCATCACTCTGTAACTCCTTTCAAGTACATTCAAGAATTACTTTTCAGTGTAAAGCAACAGATCTCCACACTTTAACCGAATTCAAATTTTACAGTAACGTGGCAGCGAAATTTCTGCACATGTGTATAGAGTGAGGAAGGACAGAACAGACAAAGTACATACAGCAGACAAAATTCTCTGACCTCTGGTTCACAATCAGAATGGAGCAGAACAGGTACAGGAATGAACCATCAAAGAGGAGCTGACATAGAACCCCCCATGAGAAGGGAAATTCAGATTTATTGCATAAATTAACCGAGGCCATGAAGGAACAGCAAAGCACGCTGTGTTCCGAGGAGCAGCAGCTGTTCTCCTGGAGCAGTTAAGCTCCACACTAAATTAGAGGGATGGCAGGCTTACCCTGTATGTTAGTTATTATTTTCCTCATCTTTTCAATCTGGCTACTGGAAAGGCCTTACCAGTGCTTTACCAGCTTGGTTCACTGCCCTACATGTTTTTGGGAATTTCTCCCCCAATTATTCTCTGCAGGTTTAAACTCATCACACCTTGCATTATCCCCCCTAACACATTGGGAAGTCACTTGTAAACCCTGCCAAGACCCAGTTTTAACTCCAACCCTTTCCTTCCTTGACTGCATTTTAATATTGGAAGGATCAAGTCAAACAAAAAACAGGTAAACCTAAAACTTGCTCCTTTGGAAGAAAAGGACAAACTTCGTCTGGACAGAATGATCAGGAAAAAAATCCTTACTGAAGGAACTAAGTTGAAATTCCCAGAATTAACATTTTTAACTAGTGCCACTGAAAGCAGGGTTATAAAACCGATAAAAATACAGCTTCTGAAAAACACCATGTTGTCACATTTGGGTTTTTCAGTGCTCAGTCCTTCCCCACCACTACCTTTAAATTTTTTTTTTGCACACATTAACACTACAGAGTTTCTAATTCTTTGTATTAGCTGCAATTTTGGGCTTCTTTTTTATTCTTCACATGCCAACATACTAAATAAAGATGAGACTCCAGAGCCTACTGCATGAAAAATGAAAAAAAAAATATTATTTTTCACAAAATTTTTGCTCTATACTAGCTTGTACTAAAATATACTGATAAGAACACTGTTATAAACTAAAATATTCAGAGTCAGAAAATAAACCTCCCTGTAAGAATAGGGTCAGATTTTATAAGCACAGACTTATCACAGGATGTCTGATTCATTTCTCCAAATTTGGGTAGGAATTCATAGTTAAATTATTAAGAACAGTGATAAGAATCAATTTAGTACCTTTTATAGCCTCTTCAAAAGAACAATGTTGGGCTGGGCTGGAGATTTCCTTCTTCACATTAACATTCAGAGTCCCAGCTGCCGAGACAAAACACATTGAGAACTTCCTTACGTTGTATCAGCAAACAAGCCAAAAAAACACAAAGCAAACCAAAACAATTCCTTATAGCTTAAAGAAATTCAGGTTCTTTGAAACCGACACAAACCCTTGCACTGTCTATTGTGATACAGATAAATAAATAAACTAAAATACATGAAGTGGCCAAATTGCAGCTTTCCTCAGGATAAAGCCTAGTGGGATTTCTTGGTTTATTTGGTGCATTGTATGGAATATGTTGATTTTTTTATCCTGCTCAGCTTCATTTTGATCCTTAAACTAGAAATGGATGCTGCTGTATAAGAACAACTGTCACAAGACACTGGAATTTGAGTTATTTGGCACATAAATGAGAAAAGCAAAGCCTTTAGATTTTATTATTAACAGAGGAAATTGAGCCAGCAAGAGGAGTTTGGAAAGATCCATGTTATTTAACATTCCTGTTGCATGGACTGAGCCCTGTGGAGTGAGGAGTGAGGTGTTGAGCAGGGGAAATGGCCACTCCTGCCCATCTGCAGCACACACCTGGCTCTGGAGTGTAGGTGAAGGGCTGCACGTCGTGAGATCTCCCAGCGTTGGTCACCACGTAAATTCCCACAGAGACAGCTGAGGTGATTTGCTGGTCGTGATATGGTGGCACCTTCACAATAAGGTGATTCTGCACGGCAAAAATAATTGGAAATATCACATTTTGTTACTACTGATCTTAATTCTACTTACATCCAGCAGAAGAGAGAGACAGACTGATAAAGCACACAAAAACCCAGGGCAATGGGGCAATGCACACTGGGGACACTGCCTTTGGAGGTGGCAGCAGCACGGCACTCATCTGATGTCATTTGCAGCCAAAGAGTTCATAAAGACACTTACTGGTGTCACAGAGAATAAATGCTCTGTAAAACACCTCAGAGTGGAACAGAAATACAGCCACTTATAAAGACTATGGTGTACACACAATCTCCTTCCATGGAAAACTGCTGGGAAAACTGGATTAGGCCTTTTAATTCCATTGGATGTAAGGGAAAAGACCTCCTCACCAAACCCACCGTGGGATCCAAGCTCTCAGTAGAAACTGAACAATTACACTTGTGTAAATGCAAAATTATATTCTACCAGACTCCCAACAGACCTTACGTGAAGAAAATGAGTATTATTTCTAGGAATGCACAGAAAGAGGAAAAGGCTTCATTGATATTTCCTTGGAAACAGAATTTTTAAATTGAAAAAACTAATTTTTATTTAAATTAAATTTTTATTTTAAATTTTAATTTTAATTTATATTAATTTTAAAATTAAAAATATAATTAAAATAATAGTAGTAATAATAATAGTAGTAGTGACAATAGTAGTGATAATAGCAGTAATACAGAAGTACCTGATGAAATAATTCCATGTCTATTTCAGCTTCTGCCTTCCAAGAATTCTCATCTAAATGAAAATTAAAAAGCGTAAGTTACAGAGCAATTGATTTTCGTGCCTCTGACTCTGCTCCTCAGTTTGCTCTCCAGGACTGAGCTCTACCCAGCAGTGAAACCCCAACCCCAGGCTCTGCTCAGCACCCCAAGCCAGCTCTGCTTTCACACTAACCAGAAACATTCTCTTGGAAAATCACTTTTGTTCCCTTTAGGAAGTTCTTGCCAATCAGAAAAACTTCCTCTTCACCCTTCACTGAACAGCTGTGGAGACTTTTCTTTAGGATCTCTGGGACTCCTGCTGGCTGAGCTGCAAGGGAAAAAAACAGAGACTGGAATCAGGAAAATATCAACATCCAAACCAAACCACTTTTACTTTTAGGGTTATGAAGGAAAAAAAAAATCCTGAGCTTCTTTCTTTATCATGTATTCCATGACAAACTCTTCAGAATATAACCATTTCTATTATTTCCTCACTAAATGTAACGAGCTCACAAAAATCACACTTAGCTCAATGATCTACTAATAATCTCTTTCCTTTTCTCCTGCACTTATTAAATCTTCAAAACGAGATTCCCAGTGCTGGAGCCAAAGCTCAACAAGTGCTCAGAAACCTTACTTTCTTGTGAAGCTTACTTTTTTCTGCTCTGCAGAAGAGCAGAAGCAGGAATTCCCCTCTCACCAGGGGGGCTTTGCACAGTTTTTTGATGACAGTTTTCTGGCTGGTGCAAGAAATAACCCAGGGCTTGGAGCAACTTGGTACCCTCGGGTCCACGGCAGGGGGAGGAACAGGATGAGCTTCAAGGCCTTTCCAAATCCTTGCAAGACTCACAGCAATGTAGTTGGGAATTTTAGCAATTTGAATCCAATAAAGAAGCCAAGAGGACGTGGTTTTACAGACACACATCCGTGGGTGCCCCTGTGCCAGAGGTCCAGAAGATGATTTATCACTCTTATCATAAATTGTCTTTGCTGCAAACCATTCCCATTCTTCTTAAAGCTTAAACCAAATAGGACCAAGTGTGCTAAATGCAAATGAGCACCGCAGACAATTTAAACAGAGATACATTTTAAAATAATGTTCTATGACACATTTAATGTCAAATAATCCCAGTTTCTAGCAAAGGTTCCTCAACCACCTCTTGTCCCCGGGGCACACACCCAGACTCGTGCTCTGCACTTGCCTGGCCCACTTTGAGTGTTTAATAACAATATTCTCTGGGCTTACTACACAGCAGAACATACACTGTACCACTCCAAATTATTTAATGACCTTTCAGAAGGGATTTTTCTACAACTCTGGCTGCGGGTTCCCAGGCAACCGTTACGCAACGACTGAATATGCTCAAGGCACATGAAAAGAGTAACTGGATTTAGGTTTGCTAACAAGTTAACAAAGCCTATTTAAAACACAGGCCTTAAATAAAGAGCCTGCAGCTCCTTAATGCCTTTTCTATGGTTTCAGGAGCATTATTAGTTATAAAACACAACATAAACAGGCTGTGAGGAGTGTAAATGCAAGCCTTGCTGCGAAGGTACATTACACATCTGAAGTAAGGTGTATGCAGCAAACCAACCCAGTGTAATGTGCTGGAGGAGATGATTTATATTCAATGAACAACACATTTCATGTCATTTTGATCAGCCAGCACTACTTGCCAGCACTATTTGCTTGGCCAAGGTCTACTGCAAGTCCCCACAGCTTCAGTGTAAGTTAAGACAGAAGCAGAGAGTCCTGGAAGGAGCCTCAGGAGCTCCCCTCAGCCTTCACGCCACCATCAGCTTTACCCACATATTCCCCAAAGGCACAGGTCTGACCAGAGTATTTTGTTTCTGTGCTCTAAAACTTCCAGCAGTGGAGACACTGTAAAATTCCTCGGCAATCTCTTAGCAACTTACACAATTGAGATTTTCTTAGCAAGTGACCAAACCCCAGACTGCCAAAAACCAAACCAATTTACTCCTTGCATCAAATACAGCTTTTTTTAGCTCAACAGCCTATTTTAAAATCAGTCTCTAAACGTTTCATCTCAGGCTCTCAGCTTCTACTCACAATAGCAAGTTTTGGACTGTTTAATAAAACATCAGGTGATTTCCATTCCCTTTTCTTCCACGGCTGAAATAATTTTATCATTAACCAGGAAATTCATGATACAAACAAAAGAGATACAGGAAAGGCATTGGGAGATTTTATAGAAAATGCTTCTATCTTAAATCTGAAAATTATTATCAGATACTCCGTTACTGTGAGATACCATCATGCTCCACTGACTGGAATGGAGCTGCAAAGATGACTGTATCTGTAAAAAATAACCACAAAAATCCTTTTTATACCATGGAAAGAGCACAGTGCAAGTGCCCAGGAGCTTTTCTACTCATTCCATGCGTGGACAAAAAGCTCTCCATGTTGTTCATCAGCATGAGGGGTGGAACAAGATGAGCTCAAGGTCCCTTCCAGCCCAAACCATTCCATGATTCCACGATTCCCTTTTCCCTGCTGGTCAGCGGAACCTCCCCAGCCAAGGCAGCCATCTGTGCTCATGCTAAACAGAGCAGTTTAATAAAGAGCTATAAAAAGTTTTGTTCTCGCACTGAACCAGAACAGATTCAGCCTCTGGCCCACACAAGGAGCACAGCTGAGATGGCCAGGCTTGCTGAGTTACTGCAGATCCTGTCTAGCACTGAAAGCTGAGGGATGAATGTGACAATACAGAGGAGACTGAAAGTTCCATCAGAGTCATTTTTCAAACATTGCGACATTTTAACAGGCAAAAATTCATTTAACTGAAGATCAGGAAATGTTAACAATTTTTAAATACCAGACTACAATTTTAACTAATACCCCACCACAAATAAAAACCAATCCACTTGATTTCAGCTACAGCAATTCTGAAATTATCGCAGATTAACATAGGGTGGATTTTTCTCCCCCAAGGCATTTTCACAGAGTCACAGAATTGTCCAGGTTGGAAAATCCCTCCCAGCCCATGGAGTCCAAGCTGTGCCTGGTCCCCACCTTGTAACCAGCCCAGAGCACTGAGTGTCACATCCAGTCACTCTCAGAGCCCTCCAGGGATGGAGACTCCACACCTCCCCAGGCAGCCCTTCCAGTGCCTGAGCACCCCTTCCATGCAGAAATCGCACTAAATCCCAGACCCCTCTACTCTGGGCTCCTCGGTTGGACACTCACTGCACAGAATTGGGGAGGAAGGCGTCTGCAGGGTCAGCGTGGAGCCGTCCTTGCGCGTGATGTTGACGCGAAAGACGAGCCGAGCGCGGGTGCTTTTCTTCTTGGAGCCGGCGATCCCTATCCTGGCTTCCACATCAGCATTCCTCAGCTTCAGGATTCCCACACAATCCACCCTAACGACACAGAGCAGAGCACAGCTTCACACTTTAGTAAGTTCACTTCCTTTAACAATCTCTCGAGTAGTTTCATAAGGCAAAGTCAAAAGCCTTGAGGTAATTATTGAAATGTTATTAGATTTCTCTTTATTTACATGAAATCTATGACCTTTTTCAATTTTTCATCCAACCCTGCCTTATTTGGATGATGAATCACGGGAGAAAGGCACATGAAAGCATGAATAAAAGAGAAAGTGCAATATTATTCTGGTAAGCATTCAATTTAGAATCACAGCTCTTCATTCTTCCATCCCCAGGGCGAGATCTGTGTTTGCAGGATCATCTCTTCAAAATATTCTGCATTCACTTAAACAAAGCAGGAGGCGAAGAAAGCTTACTGTAGTCATATTATTTATGTTCAGTGGGACTTGGAAGTGACAGATACGTCCTCCCATAAGTGTGGTCCTAGGGGAGATGTACAGGGCCAGGTGAGTGACGCAGCGCTGGCTTTCAGACAGGCTCCATGCAAAATCATTTAAAGCAAAAAAAAGCACAGTAGATGCAAACACAGCCTGATGTGTTAAAAAGAATAATATTGCAATTTACCCAGGATTTTGGGTTCTATGTCCAAAAAGCACATGGACCACCTGGCATCTCATTTGTGTACACCAAATTTCAAGCAAGAGCCGAGGAGCAGAGTGAGGAGAGCACCAACATGTTCAGACTTTAACCAATGGAAATCTTAATCCAGACTTAATCCAATGGAAAAAGGAAATCAGTTCCCAACCCCAAGCTATAAATGAAAATATTCAGGAGAAGAGCTACTCACGCCAGTGTCATGTTGTTGCTCGGGTCCAGCCCCACCTCGATGACCGTGGTCCCCTCGATGTCCACCTCCTTGCAGGGCGTGGTGTTCCTGCCCGTCACCCTGCAGGCCTGGTAGAAGCCGTGGGGCTTCACGCGCCCCGAGTCGTTGCCCACGAACACCTGCAGCACCACGGGCTCGTTGTGCCCTTCCAGCTGCAACACAGCAGGGGGGTCAGTAACGGGAGGAATCACTGCTTTCATTATTAATATTTGGGTTTTAAACCAGCCTGAGCCCTGTCTGCCTAGGGACGAGAATTACCCCAGCCGTGACTCTCATCTCTCTTACGACCTCCTGCTCTCACCAACTGTGACTATTCCCCTGTCCCTTCCCACATTCTCCTTTCTCCCCCAGCACCTACATCCACCCCTCAGCCAAGACAGAGAACATCTCCTGGGGCTGATCCCAAAGGTGACGAGGTTTCGCTGGTCAATACGTACACAGTCACCAACCACTGTTATCCCAGGACCCCTCCTTCATGCCAGAGGTACCTTGGGATCCTCATGAAACAGATTAGAATTGTCCAACCCTTGCAAAACCCCTGCAAGAGTCAGAATAGGATGAAGGGAAAGCAGAGGGAGGAATGGCATGGCTGAATGGTCCAACCACATAAGCCCAGCTTTCCTTCAGACACCAAAATAAAAATTAAAAATGATAACATCTCCAACTTAAAAGTGATTCAGGATTCACTGAAACACTTCATAAATAAGAGCAGGTCAGACATTTTAACATCCTCCTGCAATTCTGTGTGCAAGCCATAATTATCCCAGAACATGTGAGTGAAAAATACACTCATTTTTGTAACATCAACACCCTGGCATGGAACCGTTTGTGTCCTCTTAATGCTTTTCTTATTAGTGGGATCCCACTGGTGCCACAGACTTCAAATACTCTGAGGTAAAAGAAGTCCAGAAGTAAATCTGGACATTGCGTTACAAAAGACATTCTCCTTCTTTTTAGGAAATAGTTCAGAAAAACACTCCAACTGAAAAGAAGCTTTAGATTGCTGCCAAATTCCTGGGCCAGAGATGAAAATTCCTTGCCAGAGCATTCTAGGAGATAAAATGAGTATTTTAATGTTTCCACTGAGATACATTTGTTGCTCAAGCATTTCTGGGTGACGATGTTGTCTTTTGTCCCAGGCTTGGAAGCCCAGGAAAAACCTGCAGAAAGAAGCTCCAGTTTTATTAGTGAGGAGATGCAAATGAAAGCAGAATCCTCTGGAGAATCTCTTGGGGGATCATTCCCTGACACACTTAAAAAATGTAGTTCTGAAGTTCACAGCAAGTTTGAATAAAGGAAAAAAAATAAATAAAGCAGCAGATACTGCTAAGATCACGGTGTGCTCAGGTGCAAGAGGAGCACACAGCAAAGGTGACTGTCACAGCTGAGCACAGCCACAAGAGCTCTGCAGGTGGCCCAGCAGCACCCACATGGGAACCAAGGTACAGCTCACAGCAAAGGGCTCAACTGCCAATCTCTCCATTAGGACTTGGTTATACAATTTTAACATTGCATATTGATTGCAGACTCTAGTTCTAAGCCATCAGGAGCAGATTTTGTTTAAATGGCCACAGAATCTGCTTCTCCTCAGTCTGTGTTAGGGCCCTGCACCTGAGCCGCTCCCAAGCACCAGATCTCCGCTGAGCACCAACATTTTTACACTATTCCTGCTGAGCACCAACATTTTTACACTATTCTTCCCCATCTTTAAACCCCATGGACAAAACAAAAAGCCCCCTAGTCCATAACTTTTTTTTTCCCCACTAGCTCAGATTTCCTGAAGATTCACTGAC
Organism: Acanthiza pusilla; assembly: GCA_036630365.1. Lineage (NCBI taxonomy): Eukaryota > Metazoa > Chordata > Aves > Passeriformes > Acanthizidae > Acanthiza > Acanthiza pusilla. The sequence continues at coordinate 19,778,099 of JAXCHO010000016.1, read as the reverse complement.
TCATTTGTCTGCCCAGCCCTGGCAGAGTTTTATCTGCAGGGTGTGAACTCATCTGCCTACTGGTAAAGCAAAATGGAACTTCCAGGAATTCAGTAACATGAGACTCTTCCAAAGAGAATTTTCAGTGATGGGTGCTAAAGGGTAACTGGGAAAGGAATTAAAAGGAAATTCAGATGAACAAAGGCCCATTAAGAAAACCCACATAAATGAGCACTAAATCCCCATAGCAACAGGCCAATATGAATGGATTCTTTTTTCTTATGAAACTTTACTGGAGTTCTGCATTACTCAGGAGGACTGATTGAAGGGCTGCTGGCACTCCTGACACTGCTGAACAGGAGGACTTGGAAGATAAGTCTACATCTGTATTCTGTCAGCAGCAGTCAGCACAGATTTCAAGGGCTGCATGACAAACAAACACCTCTTTGTGGACCTGGTAGGTTAGTTTGAGTTGAGGACCGCTTTGTTGCTTTCTCAAAGTGACATAACTAAGAAAAAATATAAAATTAGATGTCTTTCACCCTCCTTATCTGAACGATAACAAATCTAGCCATCTACTTGCTTGACCTGCTGGCCACACTCCTCCCAGTACGGCATTTGCCATGGTGCCAGTGCAGTGCTGGCCTGGACTCAGTCCTCTGGTGACTCTCACAGTCACTTGTGGGAGTGGATTTGACATCAGTTGTTGTGTTTGTCACTCTAAGCCAAGCCCAGCCTAGCTCCTGGTGAGCCTCTCTACCATTTCCATTAGGAAACCTTCCCAAGCCCTCAAGTTCTCCAGCTGCTTTCCCCAGGCTACACAGGGAAGAAACAAGACCTGCAAATTCCCACTCTGTGCATTAGTGTGCGGCCCCTGGAGGACAGCCTCAGTCTCCTTCCTGAGCAGGAATGTCAAAGATCTCTTGGTAACCTTCTCTGTGTTTCTCCTCAGAGCAAGAGGCCTTCAGCACCTGAATTTTAAGGCATCAAAGTCCATAGGGCAACTGCCCAGTGTGCACAGAAATGCTGCCTCTGTCCTTGCCCCCATTCTCCAGTTCTAATCCACACCTGCCTCCACTACCAGCACCTGTACCACACCAAACACACTGAGCAGCACAACCTGCAAAACACCTCAGTGAGTTCTTCACGACTCACCTGAAAGACACTGTGTGTGTCAACTCAGATACTGCTGAACTAAAAACAAAAAATATCAATCAAAAACACCACCAAAAAAAAACAAACAAACAAACAAACAAAAAAAAAAACCACAACAGCAAACCCAAAACGTCCCACTTATAATTTATTTTTTTAAATGAAACCTGGTTTTATGTCCTTACTAGCACGGGACAGTGATGACCCATTGTCACCAGCCATCAAACAGCTGCAGCGTTTCACTATCCCACTTTTGTAGGCACAAGTGTCTCTGTATTCCCACAGTCCAAGGAACTGCAGCCTAACAGGACACAGATCCCAGACTGTATGTTCCTGCCTTGACATCAGCTTCCCTCTCCTGGAACTGAGATGCCAGTAAGACTTGTGGCCTGCAAGAGCAGAGCCAGTAGAGTCCTTCCAGCCAAGGGATGCAAAGTCTGCTCCCGTACCAGCACAGAGAGCAGAGGCCCATGGAAGGGGAGCAGCTCCCTCCCCCTGGAGCAGCCCTGGGAAGCAGGGCCGTGTCCCCAGCCTACCTTCACGGTGGGAAAGCCCTGCTGCGTGCGGTCCTTGACGGAGCCGCGGCTGCCCTCGGTCAGGTACCGAGCCCGGTGCTGGGTCTCCGGCTGCACCATGATCTTCAGCTCCTTCCCCTCACTCTTGGTCGGGTACTGACCACATAACATTGGGGTCTTCTTCCCTCCAGCTCCCTTCTGGTTCTCTGATGCTCTGGGAAGTCAAAGCACACCATCAAGAAGATGTTAGAAGCAGCTCCCCAATTCAAACACTCCAAATCACACAAAAGCTAAAAAGGCAAAGAGTGTCTATTAATGGATGGAAGATTTGTAGTTGAGAGCAAACTCTGGAATTCTCTTTCTGCCAGAGAAGACCTGCAGGATGAAGAGGAACGGGGCTGCCCTGCCTCCTCCATCCAGAGCACATGGGAACTGCTTTGCAGAGAGCAAACATAAAGGGAGGGAAAAACAATTAGCATTAAACAATGTTAACGAACAGAAGGCGGCTCATAACCTGCTCTTTCAGTCTATGACACAGCCTGAACAAGCTGTTTTGCTGCTGTAACAAACACACACGTACACACACACTGGATGGATTTAAGGTTAAATGACACTTCTTTAAACAGGAAAACAGCCTTATGCCTGTCTCCACCTCTACTTGTATATCCATGCAAACTCTAGCTCAGATTTCTGCCTAAACAGACTGACCAACTTATGTTAAAGCCCAATTAGTTATTATAAAAGCACTGGCATAATTGCACAATGTTAAATCAGTGATGCACAAGGCCTTTCTTTCCAGGTGCCTTCCACAAGATCTCGTGGCTTGTGCTCAGTTCCATAATTAAAACCAGGATGAAGGGGCCCTCCCAAGTCTATCAAAACATGAGCCATTTTGTGTTCCCTTCAGAGCACACTGGGAAATAACACTTGATCCTACACAAACTGGGATTTGGTAACAAACCTGAAGTCCAAAAAACTCCTTTCCCACTAGGAAATGTGAACATGCCACAGTACATGGTACAGGCAGGAGAAGGGCTCCACAATTCATGCAAATGTCACATTCTTTCTTCCTAGCAAAACGTGGTTTTTAACAGCTAAGGCCTGGGAAGAAAGCAGCTTCAAGTAACAGGCGTGAATTGCTTAAAAAACAAATCCTGTTTCAATGTGCAAGTTACGGAAGTAATTTATCCAGGATTTTTCCTTCTCAAAAAGGGTGAAAAGTGCTTTTTCCTCAGAATTGTTTACTGGGAGCTTTGCCACTGCACGAGGCTCTCACTGACCTGGAGCTGGGGTGACCCAGCTCCTCCCCAGCACCAGATGATTTTGATTTACCCTAGGGAACATGAGCCACACCTTTCCCAAAGCTCCTGAGTGCACGGAGCAGCCCTGGACACAGCACACGGCGCTGACTGCAGCCCTCCCCAGACCTGGGGGCCTGGCCCAGCACTGCTCCTTGTCCTGCCCCAGGAAAGGTTGGGCACGGTACCCCCACTCCACCACACCCCACAGCCCTGAGAGCCATGGGATACAACAGTTTGGGCTGGGAGAGACCTTTCGAGATCACCCAGAGCCACCCCTGCCATGGCAGGGACACCTCCCACTGTCCCAGGCTGCTCCAATCCCCATCCAGCCTGGCCTGGGACACTTCAGGGATGCAGGGGCAGCCACAGCTTCTCTGGCTGTCCCTGCCCTCCCCACCCTCCTTGGAAAAACCTTTCTCCTTCGAGCTAAATTAAACCAACCCTCTTTTAGTTCAAAACCACTACACTTTGCCTATCACAACAGGCCCTATTTGTAACACTTCTGCTGAGCCTTCCAAAAGCTTTCACTACACAGAAAAAAGGGTTAAAAAAGACAGAGTTGGTGCTTTGGATGATTTCCATTCCCATTTTCTGTCCATGAAGGAAGAACTTCACTGTGGACAGCCCTGGCTGCCTTCTACACTCATCCTCAACCAGGACACAGAAGAGGCAGGAACTAGATAAAAACTAGCATAAAACCCTGCAAAATAGTAATAATACCACCTTACAATAAAACCATCTTCCTGCCAAGCAGTCCTGATTACTCTGCTCGGCGTAGTCACCCTGGCTGCTTGCAAACAAAAATAAACTATGCACAACACACCTTCTTTTGGGAAAAGGGACAAAAATTGCCCTTCAGTGTAGCACACGGAAAACCTGCGACACACTAAACAAATTGTAATTAACACCATTATGCTCTTTGCTTCTGCCCAAGTTCAGGGAAGACTCTAACACAATTCAAGCTCATCAGACAATCTCTTTCTATCTTCCTGTCAGGACGTTCCTCCCATGGACTAGTAATTCCAAGAAATACAACCTTTCAGTCAGTATCTTGCTCAGGATTTTAAAATAAACCTCTCAGCTTCCCACAGGGAAGACAAGAAGCAATGCTGGGCGAGCTCAGCTCCAGTGTCTGACCCTCCCAAATACCACCCTGGGACCCACAGGACCCTGGCTGGGCAGGGCACCAGACAATGCTCCATGGAAGGACACCATGACCTTGTCACACCTGGCAGCTCCAGCTCCGCCAATTAACAGGGGAGACTGGGATAGAGCTGAATTTGGAAGGGAAGCGTTGGAGAGATGGCTGTCAAAAAGAAATTCACCTTTACCACTCCCACGGTTCAGCAGGGTGACATTAACACTGACCTCGCCAAGAGAACTGTACCCTCAAATTCCAATTACCTTAATTGTCAGCACACTAATATTTTATCACTATCACATTTATGCAGAGAGATGCTCCTCACAATTATTTTGAAGTCTTTCCTCTAGAAACTTAATCATTACTTTCAATCAGATTAGCCAAACCTGGAGGCAATTTAAAGCCTTCACCAGAACTTCTCAGTGGTTTTTCTTCTCAAAATACAAGGGCACATCACTTATACATCCTTTCAATTAATGAATTAATTCTGTTTATTCATATCGTTAATATTCACGCCTGTACATTTCATACACACAGATTTATTAATTTGATTGTTACCAGACAAAATCTCCTCTAATCTAGCACTTCTTTCTGTAAAAAGAACAGATACAAATGCCAAGTCCTGTGACTCTACTTGAACGGATCTCCTGAGCAAAGCTTGGCCTGGCCCTGCTCTGCCATCAGGGCTGTTCCCAGGGCAGACCTGAAAGTGAAAGTGAGACCACGGAAACCTGAGTCTCTGCCACGAATCACCACCAATTCATCCACTTCTAAAAAGGCTTGCACAAATTCCAAGTTTCCACAGGAATATATTCTTTCTCTTCCTGGCTTTTAACGACAACTGTGTCTTTAGGGGCAAATGTCATTTCCATTCACCACGGAGCATGGCAGCTCTCCTGGCTCTTTTCTTAAAGCCAAAAGTAAATGAACTCCTTTGGCTGAGCTCCACCAGGCTGGGAAGTTTAAAAAACTCCAGTCACTATGGTGACCCAGATTTGTAAGACCAACTCTCCATATTCCAATGGCAAAATTAAGTTTTCTAAGATCTTGGCCATTTCTTATCCCAGAGCATTTCTTTCCCTGGACAGTTCTGTTACCAGGGAACTTTCCTGCAGTTCAGTCAGGCCTGTAAGTGACACAGAAGGAAAAACATTTCACTTTCTGCCCTTTGCACTCACAGAACCCATGGACTTCCCTGGCCAGACCGATGTTTTTGGGGAAGTTTTATCTTGTTCTTCAACCAAGATCTCATATATTCTTTCAGAGTTTAAAAAAGCTCCCTGAGATCACATTTTCAGTGGCACAGTTCTTGCTTTTCCATAAAGCTTTTCCCTGTGTAAGGGGAGAGGCATTTTCCTCATTCCAAGCTGCCTGGGGTCTACCAGGCACTAATATTTTACTTTATTACCATTGATCTTGGCTGGTGCAAACCCTAAAGGCCACCATGCCTGGGAAGCAGCAGCACACTCAGGACATGTTCTCAAAACTGCTTTTCACAGTGAAATTTTAAGTATGGAACTGCACTGACCCTGGGAATACAGACTCCAGGCTCTTTCCCTTTGGGATATGAGTTCATCATCTTTGCCATCAGTCAAATTTTAATATTCAGCGTTGCTGTGATGAACGTCAGAACGTACTGCAAGCACAGACACAAAAGTGAAACCAAAATGCACTCCTGCCCCAAAAAAGGCCCAAAATAAAAGAGCCAAATCTATCCATTAGACCATTTTAAAAGTACTAAAGAAGCAACAAGTTAAAAAACGAAATAAAAAAAGAAATGTATCAACACACTCTCGCAAACTGATGGAATTTTCATCTTTAAGCAGCTACTGGAATGCATTTCGTGAACAGTGTGAAGGGGAGATGAGGGGCCACCACCCAGGTGTGCCCACGCAGACACACGCACACGACCCAGAAGCACAGAGAGAAACAGAATTAGAGATTTATTTCTGAAAAAATCAAATACAGAAGTGAATTCACAAGGAAAAACCAAAACCTGGTTCACCATATTGTCTTAACATTTCATGAAGAAGTAAAGCAATAATTTAGATGATGAAAAATTTTAATGAGCCATTAACTGTTAACTTCTACTCCAATCTCTATCTCTATTTGACAGATAGAGCAGCAGGTGAAGTGTACAGACTGAAATCCTCACATAAAATCCTGCAAAAAACCATTCAGGGTGCGCCCACTCCACTCTGCCTTTCTTTTTAAATACATTTTCATTGCCATTTTATAAATTGAATTGTGTGGCCTTTTCAGAATTTCACTTAAAGAACAGATGAGCTCAACAGCACTGCATTTAATGGCTGCAGGAAAGTTTGGCTTTATCTTTTAAATAAAGATTAACAAGTCTAATGAGAACTTATCATGGAATCATGGAGTGGCTTGTGTTGGAAGGGACCTTCAAGAGATCCAGTTCCATCCCCTAAAATGGGCAGGGACACCTCCCACTGTCCCAGGCTGCTCCAAGCCCCATCCAGCCTGGCCTTGGACACTTCCAGGGATGGGGCAGCCAGAATTTCTGGGAGCAGGAAGAACTTACTCTGGGCTAGGACATGGCAGGGACAGCAGAGAAGGGAGAGGCTTACGTGAAAGCCTGAGCAGAACATTTGCCAGGGCATGGGGGCACTTTTATTAGTGTGGGTTTACATACGGAGATAGAACGTTTTTTCTTTTAAACAAAACAAAACAAAACAAAAAAAAAAAAAACAGATACCAACCCATTTCCTGCTTTAGAGTTGCTTTTGCTGTCCGTGCTGAGCTGAGAAAGGACATAGTGAGGCGCTTTGGCACTGTCGGCATCAAAGATATCCATGTTGGACTCTTCGCAATCTCGGCGTTTGATCCCTGGCCTCTGCTTTGGGTTGCGTTTGCGCGATTTACGTGGCACCTCAGTGTTATCATTGTAGGAACTGGTACTCATGTTACTGAAGTTGGAGGGTGAATCCTCCATCCACATACTGCAGCTCTGTTCTGACTCCAATCCACAGCCCTCATCCTGGCAGGACATCCGGCTGTTGTCCAGCAAGTCCTCGGGAGGTGGCGAGATGTACAGGACTGTGTGGCGCTTCGGCGTGGCCGGGTGCTGCTGGGCTGTGTGACTGGTTATCTGCGGCTCACTTACCCCTCGGGTACTTACCCCCACGGCCGCGGAGCAGCTCTCCACTTGCATAGCCTTGCTGTCGGTGACTGAGGTAGAGTAAATGGTAGGGCTGGAAGAGGTGGTAAAGGAGCTGCAAGCACCGCCCATGGAGGAAGAGGAGGGAGCTGAAGAAGCATCTGCGGTGTACAATTCACAAGTAAATACAGGAGCCGTGGCGCGGCGTGCGCTGGCTATAGCAGTCCCAGTGAGATCAAGGTGATTTAGGAACCGATTGCTTTCCCCCAAGAAATGTTTGGAATTTGGTTCGGTTTTGGAATGGAAGTGCTTAAAGCAATACAGCCTTGCCGATGCTTTGGAAATGTCCAAACAAATCTTAGCGTGATCCACTGTAATCAAATTTTTTTACGACTTAATGTTAATTCGTACAAATGGCTGCGAGTAAACAGAGCTTTCATTGCCTCAGCTGGACTAATTATTGGTGTAGAAGCCATTTCATCTAAAATAGCCCCAAAGCAAAATTCTTATAATCCACATTCAATGCCAATTAAACAATTTATCGTTGGAAATTTTTAATTTCTTTTTTTTGAAAAATACGGGACTGTGCTTAGCCACAAAATATTAAAATAAGTTTCTAACCTATGAAGCAGAGAACTACAGGTCATTTTTAATGCAGACACTCCCTGCTTCAGAGGCAAATCCTGGAATAAAAATATGAGAAAATAAATGAGAAAAAGAGCTGCTGATTATTCCATCATAAATGAGAAATAAAATATAAAATCAACTGAGTTGGTAGGCAAAATGGAACTGGTATCAGTCACTATGAGCGAGCTGTTGATTTTGAAGGTTCAAAACAGGGATGGAATATCTGTGTTGGAGACACACTGATCCAAGGACTGGGAATTTCTCTAATTTCACTCATTCAGTCACTGGGACCAATTTCTCTCAGTTTTCATTGGTCCCTTCACAGAGACAGCTTGGGACAGACCTCTGAAAAATTCACATTAAACAGGACATTTCCAACACTGTGACTGCGACTTCTCTAGAGCTCCCAGAGCTCAGTCTGCTTTAGAAATGTGAAAATTATTAAACCAAACCCCGGAAGATTTCTGGAGAACACCACAATCGTTCCCACTGAAGATTTTAATGGGCGAATCAGTGGGATACATAAGTTAAATATTCCAGGGGAAACAGGCCAGACAAACATATGTATTTATGTATTCATTTCAATCAGCTGTAGCTCACTGAGGAATAACTGAACTGAATTTTACAGTCAGATTTCAGCTTCCCATGGGAAGACCCTGTTTTCTGTATTTCTGCACTGCCACCCACACCTGATAAAACAGAAGCACTGAAATAACCTAATTTTGGAAACAAATTGTACATTAAATATATACATAATAATACAATATGTTTGTTCAGCTAGTTACTGCTGTCATACAGGTAATCCCTATTACTAAGAGGAACATCATGATGTTTTCCTTTTTGCTGCTTGGGACTTTTTAAAATCCAAAATATTATAATAATCTCTCAGGTCTAAAAGGTTTGGAAACAGTTGGACTATTTTATACAGTTTTAGTTATTTAAAAGTAACAGAATAAATTATGTTCAGCCATGATATATACATTTAATTAACGGTAAAACTCAGCCAACCTTCCTATACTGAATTACTGGGAGTATCAATGACTGATGATAAAGAATTTTTAAATCATTACTGTTTCCTACAGCTTTCCTGCAGTAAAGGAATGTAAAAGCAAACTCACATCACTTCACAGACTGTCAAATTTAGTTTTACAGTTTATCAATAAACTATTCTGCCCTCCCCGAGCCTCCCAGTGAACCAGGAGCAGCTGAATGATACCAGTTCCATTTTCCAGCTTGTTCTTTGGCAAATACAGTGGCTGAAATTGGAGAATTCAGTCACTTGGCATTCCAATTTAAAGGCAAATTTCTCCTTTCTATATCATGCATTAATGCAATGCTTCTTTCAAAAACATTTCTAGGATTGGCAAGAACTATTAAATCTAGATATTCTTTTCAGTGACAATATTTAGGAGCTGATTTGCAGCCACTTTGAGTCGAGACAGCCCATTGCTATTTGGGATGTTTGTTTTGGCAAAGAGGATTCGTTTCCATCCATCGTTTATACCTCCACAGAGAAGCAGAAGTGTGCCCAGGGACCCCCGGAGCACCCAGCCGAGCTGCAGGACGGGGGAGCTGAATCCCAGGATTTGCCCCAGGAAAGGGCAGTGAGTGGAGCTCAGGGAAGAGCCCGAGGCAGGGCGGGCACGGCGGGGTCTGCGGGACAAGGACTCAGACCAGGAAATCGTTACACACACGGAAAAGGCAGCAGCACTGCGACTGCAGGGCTGCTCCTCCAACTGATCAACACCAGATTTGTCTTTTCCCATCAACCCCAGGAGTGTAAGAAAACCTTGGACACTCCAGGCTCAGCTCTGCGCGGGCCATGCACACCAAGCACTAGGCTCAGCAGGTGTCTGAGTGCATCTCCTGGCCAGGAATGCAAAGCCTGCACCTTTCCCTCACTTCCCTGGGAAAAAATTAAATATATCACTGAACCAAATGCTTTTCAGCACAAAGCTGAAGAGCTGGTGATGGTAGTGTTGTTTCAGGATGCAGCACTGTGCAATATTATCATTATTGCAATATCACCATTATTGCAATATCATCATTATTGCTCTCCAAAACTATTTCTCCTCCTCTCTTTTCCTAGAAGTTAAAAAGTATTTATATGTATGAATATGTGTATGGGGCTTTTATACTTTTAAAAAGTAAATAAATACTGTTCATTCTAAACTGGTTACACTCTCCTCCATTTACCAGAGCTGTCCCTGCGTAATGGTAAGGTTAGATTATGGAAATAAATCCAAAGTGAACAGTAATAGCAAGAAAACCTCTCTTTTAGCTTTGTATAATAAATTAATGCCATTACCACCCATAAACAAGAAAGCATAATAAATATTACAGAAAATAGAATAAACTGGCTGTATTGGAACAGTCAAATACAAAGATTTCAAAACTTTTTGGGGGATAAATCAGATAAATTAGCAATTGTTCAGTAACATTTTAAGTTATGAAAATACTAAGAAACAGTGAAATCTATGTTTTCTCAGAGTCTGCAGGCCTTGAGCCAGCTCATCTTCCTTTGAACTAATAAATAAACTGGGTCAATCAAGTAAGAATTCATGAAGTTACTGCAATGAATAAACAGTGCTTTACATGGCTCCCATTTGGGTTCATTATTTTATTCCAAAGCCAGTGACATTTGTATCTGACACCCAAAGGAGATTTCTTGGATGAACATGCTGCATTTTGGAAAAAAAATCAGTCAGTAATTTTAACTTGTGTTACTTTCCAAGGTGAGAGCATACACACACCTTTCCCAGCTTGAGCACTCCTTTTATTTTACTTTCTTTGGACACATTCTAATGGGAGCTGTTACAGGTGGCTCATGATTGCAATTTAACAGTGCGTGCAATGACAAATACATATTTGTATTTTGAAGTGAGTAGGTACATTTTGAAATAGAAGACTGAATAGATTTCATTTAGCACAGTCTCAAAATCAAACTTGCTTTCAGAGCAATGACACTGAACAGAAGCCAAGTGCTTGTCATGACAAGTGTGCAGCCTCAGGAACAGAAATTAAATGTGCACCAGCATCACAAGGTGGGGGGTTTTTCTCCTTTTTTTAGTAAAAAACAAGAGAAAGAATATTCCACATTAGAGCAACTGTGATTACTGTTGAAACTAAACCTCCTGAATCTCTTCACTGCCATCACTGTAACACAAAAGGGAGCTGGAAGAAGTAATTCAGATTTTGCTGCCTGTGCTACAAACTTTTTCTCCCTAAAAGAGGCAGAATTTGATCAATCAGTCCAGCACAAGGACTAAAAGTAAGGGAGCACATAGCAAAGAGTGTCCCTGTGAGCAAACCAGGGCAGGCTCTTTCTTTTCAGTACCAAAAAGCGAAGAAAATTTATTACCTCCTGCATTAGCAACCAAGGCAATGACATATTTTCTATATCCTAGTCTCCTGTGAAGTCAAATAAGGCATTCAGCCTCTAAAAAAAAAAAGGCTGGAAAGGCAGGAGAGAGAAAAAAAATCACGACTTGGCATTAAGGGAGTCTTTTTAGGTAACACTTCTGTGGAGCCAATCCTGAAATCCTTGCTCAGTCTTTTCAAACACCCTTAAATACAACAAGGATTACCAAGTCCTCAAAGAGAAACAGTGTCCCGATGACTTTGCTTTTTAATTGCAAAAACAAGTAATTTCCCTGGCTGGAAAGCTAAAGATTGCAAAGACAAATAAACTGGAGATATTTTTGGTTTCACAAGTTTTCCAGCCACCTGTGCATGGACAGCCTCCACGAGCAAAAAGCCATTAAAGAACTCATTTTTCTCTCAGAACCTCCCCTGCATCCCATAGTATCCTCTACGCTGTGTGCAGAAAATAAGTGTCAAAAATGAAAACTCACCCACAGGGTGAGGACTAAGTGGTGCATAAGCTTAATATGTGAAGCATAATTTTTATTAAATGTGCTTATTTATCTAACATGTCATGACCTTGGTAAGACCTTTTTATGTAAATTGGTTTGTCTGAACCCCTGGACACAGAAACAATTTCAGGACAGACCCAGAAGGAAACTGTGCAAAATTTCCACCATCAACCTTTGTGTTGTCAAAGGTTTTAAAATTAAAACCCAGAACTTACAAAGTGGCTGCAAACCTGCTTTCAACACCTCACATGCCAAACTTGGGGTTCTACTTTTCTTCTTCTTGTATTACTGATGTCATGTCAAAAACTTTTCCAAAAAGTTTAGTTTCAAATCAGTATCAATCCACTATTCAGAAATAAAGAAAAAAAATTTAAAAGAAATTTTTTTTTAAAAAAGAAAAAAAAAAGGAAAAAAAAAGGAAAAAAAAAGAAAGAAAGAAAAGAGACTTATGAAGAAGTCTGAAAACAAGACCGACCTATACCCTGGGTGAGATTGGATGGGTTAAGTGTCTCTGGCACTATTTGTCTTCACTATTGACAGACACTGTCACACAACCCACCACTCGATGCCTGTCTCTGAATGGCGAAGCTAGAATGCAAGTTAAGTGTATTAATAGAGAAAAAAACTAGCATCCCAGCAAATATCATAAAGCAATCCAATTCACCAGTTATTAAACACACTCAGATTCAAGATAGGTAGGTTAATTTAATTTACATTAAGCCAACAGTGTAAATTCCCCTTTACATTCCCATGCTGACCCAAGCAGTGTATTATTATACTTTGGGTAAATACATCAATCAATGGTTTGGTTATGACTCCCACGACTCAGTTAACACTCAGGTTTAGGTATCTAGGGAGGACTGTTGTTAGTGGCTCACACACACCAATTCCGTGGATCTGACACCCTTCCCACTCGGTGGTACAAGTCTGATTCCAAGCAAGCAGAACTCTGGGACCCTCAGCTGCTCTCTGCGAGCGCTGCCTGCCTCCCTCAGCTCCTCCCCAGGATGAGATGTCAGGATTGGTGCATCTGGCAAAGAACACCTCAATTGAAGAAAGAGACTATTTGATCTTTTAAATATAGGGTAGGGTTTTTCCTAGGAAATCCAGAACTCAACTCCTTGGCCTTCACAATGTTGTCAATGCTGCTGCAGAAGGAGGTGCCCAAGCAGTGGCACAAAAGGACTGCTCTTGTCCCTCACTGCCTTGTTTTTCCATTATGCCTTAAGGAACAGGGAATTCCCACATCCCAGAGTAGTTCTCAAGCCTTTCTGATCTAATAACAGGAGCCATTTAATGGAAGAAATTGCATTTTTAAAGAAAACCTCACGGAATGATGAAACAGCTTCTGTTTGACTGAGCAGTTCTAGAAAATTGGGTTTACTGACTGTGTGAAATTCATGAAGACTGAAAACAAACTTAATTTAGAAAAAAGATGTGAAATTCATGAAGACTGAAACCATTTAGAAAAAAGATACTAACTAGACATGAACACCAATATAAATATGGAATTCTAAGGAAGCTCATGGAGCAGGAATGCTCTCAACACACACACAACTCCACACAACTGCGATATTCCAACTGAATTTGGAGTGAACGTATCTAAAAGGTTTCCATAAAATGGAAAAATAAGAAAAATCTTTGTCCCTGGCATTTCCCAGCAATGATGTCTCACCAGGAGGAATGATGAAGGAACCTCTCCAGGCTAAGCTGACCCTCATCACGGCCTGGCCTCTCCAGACTGGGCTCTTTGGGGACATGAGACTTCAGGAGAAACTCTTAAACTCATGTCCAGCACCAGGAAGGTGAGTTTTGAATGAGCACTGGGGTCTGTCAGAGTTCACTGTGTAAGAAAGAAGTATTTGCCCCGTGAGCAGAGCGAGCAGGCTGCAGACAGAAATCCCCGGAAGACATCCTCCTGGAAATGACAGGAAAGAGCCTCCAACAGGGAGGGTGGTGGGAAGAGGAAGGGAAAAGCCTACAAAGAAATGGAAGTTTTTACAGGCACTGGAGAGCAACCACAAAGAAGAACCTTTTTTTCTGCTCATTTGTTTACAACGTGCGATCGTAAGCCCAGGATAAGAGAGCTAGGGACAGCACTGAGATCCCCTTTGAAATCTCTGCTAATTGTATCTGTATCAACAGGAAAAACTGACTAATGACACCAGGAAGGATGATAAATGGACAAAATATTTTCATTCAAAATAAGAATGAAGAAGCCTGACAAGCCACTCAGGAAAAACTAAACCAAAACAAACCCATCTCCATTTTGAGGCTTATTAGAAACATCAGTTTGAGGATGATGAAAAAGCCTTATTTTGGCAGCAGAAAACAGGACACCTTAGCACCCAGTCTACCCCACAGGTGATGCAGGTATCTTTATCCATGTCTCTACAGTAGTAATTGAGAAACAAAGCAAAATAATTTCATCATTAAAATGACCAAAGATGCTTATGGCAATATTTCAGTAACAACTCTGATCAAAAAAGCCAATTGCATCTGTCTGGGACAAGCAGGTTGTCCCTTTCATTAAAAAGAAGCATGAAATTGATCACCAAAAGGTAAAGTTTCATCATTTACCTATTTTTCTCCTAGGATGTAATCACAGGCATGTGGGAGCCAGAAGAATTCACTACATCACAGATTAACTGTATCCCAATATCAAGAATGCAAAAGAAGAGATCAGTAAATGCATTTCAGTAGCACAAAATCTGTTCCCCTTTTGTTGTGGCAAGAACACCTCTCTGGAGAATTCCACTGGAGACCAAGAACTGGAAACTGGACAGCAATACAAAAATATGGAAATACATATATTTGCCTCTGTGGGAAATGGAAAGCAGCTCAAAAGATCATCAGCAAGATGAAGTATTCCAAGTTTTGCTGCAGGAAGAACGAGGGATGGTGAGAAGGGAAGTGACTTTCTGAAACAGCTCACTGGGGTTCAAGAGGTTTGAGCATTCCTGGCACTGGTGATAAAATACGAAAAAGCAACACTCATTTCAAGAATATGGTTGAAAATATTCCTGATCATCCTCAAAAGACAAGAACTGCGTGCTACCTGCAAGCTGGAAAGACATCTTTGAGAAAGGACTTAAACTGGTGGAGTGAATTTTAAGCATTTTGAGGTTCAAGGTGTCTTGATCAACACCAACAAATTGTTCAGCCTTTCAGAACCAACTGAGAAGAGACTGGAGCATGGCTCCTTGCAACTGGAGCTCACGAACGCTGTGCAGGAGCACTGGGAAAGCTTCAGGCACATTCGTTTCATGTACAATCTCCAGGCACAGCACACAATGACATTTCTCAGCATGACACCCTCATGCATTTCCAGAGTCTGGAAGATGATTCATATTTAATGTGTTTATGGTTCTGTACCAGGCAAAATCCTCCTTTTCCTGTCCCCTGAACAAAGACGCTGCAATTCACAGAGAAAGGTTTCCAGAGATAAAACCAAATCCTTTCCCTCCCTTCTGCTTTCTACAAGAACTACAGAATTAGAAGCTTGAGATAGCAGCTCAGAATCCCAGAGTTCTATAAATCATACTTGCCTGTTTGATATTCAGAGAGTGGGCAACACCTCTTTTGTCTGGATTAATGAATAGGAGATACACATTTATTAACAAATTAATGAAAATTCAATCAGCAACATTCCATTTTCATACTCTTACAACTGTTCTGTAAATCACAAAATGAATTTCCAAATTGAAGAAGAACTAGAAGTCTGTCCCTGTGAGGTCATTGCTGCTAAAACCAGCCCATCCTCCTCCTCCAAAAAAAACAGGAGTTAACTGCAGCAGTATTTCCAACCTATAATGCGATTTATATGGAACAAAAACCCACACCAAGGTGACAGAAAAGCCTCGAGTAAGCTGAATTTCAGCCAAATACTGCCTTACTCTGTGTTTCTGGAAGCAGAGATCAAGCTGTGTGAACTACTAGAGGAGTAGTAAAAAGCTCTGAACACTTTGGATCAATCCCTGCCACGGAATCCTCTCATTAGCCACAGTAACCAGAACTGCAGGGGAACTCTACATGGTGTGGCTAGCTGTTCAAATTAGCCCCTCCTTTTAAAAACAAAAGTAAGTGAGATTACCTACAGCACTATGGAGACTGAACTATCATTTCCCTCTTATTCGTAAAAAATTACATTTAAAGGCAAGTAAGAGCAGACAAAAAAAGCAGACTTACACAAAACAAGGGAAATATTTCAGATACAGAACAAGAGGTTGCCAGTCCTTCCTCTTTACCCTGGTCCTAATACAGCATCAGCTCCCCAAAAATCTGCCTACAGTCTGCTATTAAACATTTGATGTATGCAAAGGATATTCAATCTAAATCCTTTGAAATTTAAGTGTAAAATGTATGTTTGTTTCCCTGTAGAAGGACTTGGCTTGCACAAAGCCCAGGATGATTTTTCTGTGAAGAAACCCCAGCCAGACCTCGTCACTACTCGAGGTGGAGTAACACAGACTGAGAGTGTGGCGGCAGCTTCTCAAAGACACTGCAGAAATCCCAAAACAATTAAAGAAAATGGTAAACCACCTTTTTCTCTACCAACATGATACAGCTACAGCAAGAGCACAGACAGAACAAGCCACATTCAAACCAGCAGCGGAAACAGAACAGGTCTTTGCTCCTCTGGGCTTTTGTCTTGCTGGACAGGGCAGTTTGAACAGAATTTTTAACAACAGTCCCTCCAGGCCCTGGTCCCCAGTCCCTCTCCAGGCCTCTCAGAGCCCATTTGGGCACTGGAAGGGCTCTAAGGTCACCCTGGACCCCTCTCTTCTGCAGGCTGGCCAATCTCAGCTCTCAGCTTGCTATCAGCTCAGTCTTTGTCACCCTCTGTGGTGTCTGACACTGAAAAGTGTTCATAGGTCAGGTCTCCTTTCAGGGTTAACAAAAAGCCTCAACATTAATTTTTGAAGTTTTTCATTCCAGAAACTCGTGCTGCAGTTTAACCCAAAAACATCTAACGCATCTCAGGTTTTTTAAAGGATCTGGACAGGCTGTTGGCAGACACCAAATACCTGGAGGCAACAGACTTTTAGTTCCATTCAAGTTTTTAAGTCTTTTCTGTTAGGTACAGAATTAATGAGCAGTTCAGGTCTGTTTGTGGATTTAGAATGTAACAGGGTTTGTGGGGTGGTTTTGTTCAGTTTTTAGGATACATGTTTCTACAAGATTTGGTTGCTGCTGTCTATGAACCAAACCCATCATTAAGCATCTTGATTTTAGTGCCCACACTATTTTTTTTTAGTAAGTGATATAAAAATATCAAATTCTTTCAATATAATAAAAGCATCAAATTCTTTCAATGACCAAGTTCCACTGTGCACAGTTAAATCCACAGGTTCTCAGGAAAGGTCTGGCAAAACATGAATGGTGAGCAGTGCTGTAAAGTTTCTCTGACAAACCTACAACCACTTCAGGTTCTGATCAGGATTCCTGGACCATGCAAATCTGGGAAACATTCTCACACAAACATTTAATGCATATGAACTCAGAGAGAGAGAAAAAGGAATAATGCAGCTATCTGAATCCTCACCCTATAGACATTTTTTTCTCAAGCAACAATTTAAAGCCAATTAGGAAAGTGGAATATGACCTTGTAAGAAATATGGGGATCAAATTATTAAAAAAACCCCTTATCCAGTGAAGGGAGATGCATCTATAGTGGGCAAAATAATCTTTTTTCCCCACTGCACACAGGTGTACTAATATATGCAAGTTACTGACAAGAATCTCAGATGCAAGCCAGCACTGAGGCTAACCTCCCAAATCACAGCTTTGTCATTAGATCCTCACTTTTTTGTTTAATGAAGATCAGTGAGAGCCTTTAAAGTCTAAAACATGGCTGGGAGTAAGAAAAGGATGCAGATTAAAAGGTCATGCCTCTTTTTTTATATGTTGTCAATTAGAAAAATAACTGCACTGGTCATTTACAGAGTTCCAGCTGACATACATTATATCCTCGTGTACTTGAGGATTTTTTACCACATCCCACTAGAGATGTGTGTGAAAGGAGTTTAAATACTACACTTCCTCGGGCCCCAATGGGAAACATGACCTTTTCTTCCTCCTTACATTTTGGTAAAAGCTTCATGGCCCAAAATGTCATCTCCCACTCCATTTTTATCCTAACTAGAATCCGCTGGTTTACAGTCAGTCAGCATTCCGCCTTAGTTCCAAACAGGGGCTTATTCCCTTGGAAGACAGAGTGCATTCTAGGAGTTAATTGCCTATGTGGCATAACAGAAGAGAGGAATAGATAATTTCTTTCTTATGGAGGTGCATATATGAAACACAGCAACCATTAACACAAAATACCTGCCGCTTTTGATCACCCAGCTGAATTACACCACCTACATTCTCCTAGAATGAACTCTGT